>JAJUPC010000050.1:0-1205738 GCA_023614405.1 Avena insularis | reverse complement strand
GCATGCTTTGTGATTGTTTATGTGATGTATTGTGCATGAAAGCATCTATGGGTATCTCATTCTTATCTCTATTGAACCAACCACGGATGCCTCCTCGTCATTGCAAACCCCAACCCCAACAACAACAACATCACACGAGAAATGATGACGCTCAAACTCAAGCTGATGCAAATGATGACGATGCTCATCGGAACCAAAACAATAACAACAACAATAACAACAACAACAACACCCACGGGTTTTGACATATTCTTACCGAGTTCTTGAGATTGAGGCCAGCAAAGTTCTCATGAGCGACTAATCCCATGGTGGCCAATGATTGGCTCTGTGAACAAGGACTTGGTAACTATGGGCATCTTGATGCACGAAAGGTCAGATTTGCAGCACACTTGCTGGAAGGACCAGCCGCCACTTGGTGGGATAACTTCAGATCACCACTCCATAGAAGATGTGACATGGGCTATCTTTGAAGATGGCTTCCGTACTGCTCATATCTCATCTGGAGTGATGAGTCTGAAAAAGAAAGAGTTTCATAACCTAAACCAGCGCCACCGCGGCATGGCTGAATATATTGAGGAGTTCAACAATCGCGCGATATGCACGGATGAAGTTGACCGATGCTAAGAGGAAGGAAAAGTTCCTCGAAGGGTTGAATGATGAGCTGAATCTGCAGTTGGTTGTGGCCTATGTTCCCACTTATCAGTCTCTCTGTGACAAGGATGCTATTTTGGAGAACAAAACAAAGCAAGTTGAAAGCAGGAACAGAAAGCACTCAGACAAGGACATCTCGGGATCGTCTCACAAACGTTCCCATTATGACGATAGTGGAAGCTCAGGATCCCACAAGCATGGGAAATTCAACAAGCACCACAACCACAACCGTCATGACAACAAGCATCACCGTGATCATGACAATGACAAGTACAAGAACCACAAGGCTGGATACATAGCCACCACGGTGGTAATGGAAGTGGAATTGAGCCATGTCAAAAGGACATAAGTCGGGTTGAATGCTTCAAGTGCAAGAAGATGGGGCATTATGCAAATGAATGCCCGGAAGAAAGTTGAAGGACCCAACAAGCCCAACCCTTTTCAAAGGGACGGTGAACCACATCAATGTGGAGGAAATCTATGAGGAGCCGATCTTTGTTGGTAAGTTCAAACTCAATTTTGTTCCAGCATTTGTTCTCTTTGATCTTTGGTGCATCTCATTCATTCATATCAAGAGCATTTGTTGAAATAAATGAACTTCCGATAGAAACTATTGGGTGTCCTATAAAAGTAAGTTCTCCTGGTGGAGAAATGATAGTGAATTCAGGATGTCATGATCTAGTCATAGAGTTTGGGAAGTATAAGTTTCGCGTTAACTTAATAATCCTAAACTCCCAAGGATTGGATGTCATTTTGGGAATGGACTAGATGACTAAGCACAAGGGAGTGATGTACTGTGCCAACCATATTGTCTCACTCACAACTCCAGAAAATAAAAGGATCAAGACCAACTTTGAAGCAAGGAGCTAAATCTCTTAAGAGTTAGAATGAGCGATTGTGCCAATAAATGGTGGTATCCGGGATGTGTTTAGGAAAATTATAGACTAACACGGATAGGGATGTATGGAGTTTCTTATAGATTTGCTACAGGATCTGGGCCAATATGAAGACATATAGATGTCAGTTGATTGATGAACTGAAGGAACTCAAGAAACAACGGAGAAGCAGTTCTGCGAGAAAGAGTTGTTATTCAACCAAGTTCTTCATCTTGAGGATCCCTAGTTTTGTTAGTGGAGAAGAAAGATAGAAGTCAAAGGTTATGCGCGGTGCAGTTCCTCAATGAGGTGACTATCAGAAACAAATATCCTTTTCCTGAATCAAGGCTTTGATCCCAGCTAGAGAAAAGGAGCTTGTGTATTCTCAAAGATTAATCTAGAATTGGGGCTATTTTCAACTCAGATAAAGAACAAAGACATACCCAAGACAGCTTTACCACAAGGTATGGATTATATGGTATACCATTGATGCATTTATGTTGGTTTGACCAATGCCAGCATACTTTATGAATATGATGAACAAGGTGTTCATGAATTCCTTGACTTAGAAGTTCTTTGTAGATTTCATCGATGACGACGATACCTCCAAAACCAAAGAAAGGCATGAAAGGACATTTGCGTTTGATACTTGAGAAGTTAAAGAGCATAAGCTTTATGCCATGATTCAGCAGAGTGTGAATTCTGGTTGAATGAAGTTGGTTTTATTTGGACATGTTGCTGATGACAGAAGGATGGTGTAGCGATTGATCACCCCTTCAAGGTTTTTGGCTGTAACCTAATACAGAATCTCTGATTTTAGTGAAAGAATTTCGAGCAGTTTCCTTGGCTTAGCAGGTTACTGCAGGAGGTTCATTGAATATTTCTCCAAGGTAGCTTCAAGCCGTAAGCGAATTGCTAAAAGAAAGAACCAAGAAGTTTAGCTTGAGTGCGAAGGTTGTTGAACTCAGCTTTCCAAGAATTAAAGAAGAGACTTGCAACCTGGCGACACCGAGTCTTGTGTTTGCAGAGACTTTGGAAAAAAGACTTTTCGGGTGTATTGTGATGCATCTCATCATGGTTTGAGTCGATTACTTATGCAGAAGGAAAAGTTGTTGGCGTATCGTTAGAGACACTCAAAACTCATAGTGAATTATCCTACTACCTCATGATTTGAGGTTAGCCTCTGTTATCCATGCACTCAAAACATGCTGAGGCTTTAGCATCTTTTAGAGCGTTGGCAGAAGTGTTCCACAGAGATCACAAGAGTTTGATATATCTTCTGAAGGAAATTAATATAAGGACAAAGAAGATGGCTAGAGCTCATCGAGGACTATGACTTAAGTTTGCAATACCATCCTGTAAAAAGCAAATGTTGTAGCGGATGCCTTAAGTCGTAAGGTTTTTGTAAATGGCCTTACCAAAGGAGAATTGGAATGATTTGTGTGCTTAATTTAGAATCTCAGTTAGAGATTGTGCAAAGGACATCTCATGTCTTTGGATGTTCAACACTTTGCTGAACAAGATCAAAAGCCCGAAGATTGATAAAGAAATTGAAGAGATTAAAGAAAATATTGGCAAAGGAAAAGCAAAGGTTCCATAAAGCGAAAAGGGTACTTTATGGCATGGGAAAATGTATCATGTTCCGCAAGATCCAGTTGAAACTGATTTTGCAAAAGCACACAACTCTCGTTATTCCATTCATCCAGGGTAACACCAAAATGTACATGGACATGAAGGAAAGATTTTGGTGGAATAATCTCAAGAAGGACATTGCCAAACATTGCTTTGTGTGATGTGTGTAGTAAGTGACGGAACATAGAAACTTGCGGTTTGCTCCAACCACTACCTATTCACGATTAGAATTGGGACAAGATTGGTATGGATTTCATTACGGATTACCAAGGACCCGGTGGGATCACGATTCTATTTGGGTAGTAGTGGATCGCCTAACTAGTGGCTCATTTCATACGGTAAAGACAACCTATACAAGTGCTAAGTTGGCTAAGATCTACATGAGTAGTGTATGTCTACATGGAGTGCCAAAAAGCATTGTGTCCGATAGGGGAACTCAATTCACATCCCATTTTGGAGACTACATGAGTCCTTGGGGCGAGGTTGGAGTTCAGCTGCTTTTCATCCTCAAACTGATGCAGAACAGAAAGAACTAATCAGATTCTTGAAGACATGTTGAGGGCACATGCCCTAGACTACGGAGCAGTTGGAATGAAAGTCGCCCTCATGAGAATTTTAGTATAACAACAGCTATCAAGCCAGACATTGAGATGGCACCGTTTGAGTTTGTCTACGGAAGAAAGTGTACCACCCATTGCTATGGAATGGTGTGGGAGAAAAGTTTATTAGGACCAGAACTTATCAAAGAAGAGAAGGTCAAGTTGGTTAGGATAGATTGAAGATATACAGTCCAGCGGAAAAGCTACGCAGATCCTGGCGTGAAAGTCACCCTCTGAAGTCGGTGATAGAGCTTATCTTAGAGTGTCACCACTTCATGGAGTGAAGAGGTTGAGTCAAGGAAAATGGGCGAAGATATGGGACCATTCAAGATTACGAGTCGTAAAGGAGAAGTTGCCTATGAAATTGAACTACCGGAATCTCACATCATTTGTTCATAATGTGTTTCATGTGAGTCGACAGAAATGTCATCGAAATGGAAGAAACTTCTTTAGAGGATACTATACCTTTGGAAGAGGTTCAGTTGGAAAGTGCTCTTACTTATGAGGAGAAACCTATCAGGATTCTTGAGGCGCAAAAGAGTCATCTGGACTAAGACTATCAAGTTTTGCAAAGTGCGGTGGAATCATCATTCGAAGAGGAAGCAACATGGGAAAGAGAAGATGATCTTGGAAAGACCACCCTCGCCTGTTGCTAGCCAACCCGAATCTCGGTGAGATTCACCTTAAGGGAGTTAGATTTGTAACATCCTCAAAATCAAGTTTCAAACTTATGCATATCATCCATGCATCCATGAGCATATAATTTCATTTCAAACAAATCAATTCAAAAGCGAAGCATTTGTGCTTATTATTTTATGTAGGTTTGCTCAAGCCTTAGTGCTATCTTCCAATGAGAAGAATACTTGTTTTGATTTAGTAAAGTTTGTTTATTCAAACTTAGGCACCACCAAAAGTTTGAACAAATTTCAAAACAAAATGAATAATAAAACCAATATTATGCCTACTGAATATATATCATAAAGGCTTGGTTTTATTTTTAGTTTCTTGATCAAAATGTTTGGTTTTGACAGATGATGTTGGGCACACATTTGAGTGCAAGGTTACAGTATAAGAACCTAGGTAAGATTTGAATTCAAACTCAATTGATTTGGATTTGAAAAACATTTCAGAAAATCAAAACAGAAAAAGAAAAGGAGAAAAGAAATAGAAAAGGGCCAGCGCTACCTATCTGGCCCAACTACTAATCTAGCCCACTAAGCCCACCCGGGGTCCTTCTTTCTCTCGCTCACCAGCAGACACACCCCCAGAGTCACTGACCACACGACCCCACCCCCTCGCTGTTTAAACCCGCTGACGAGTGGACCCTGCGACCATGTAAGCCTTAAATAAAATCAATCCGCCCGGTGCCGCTCGCTCGTAGTTACCTGCGCCGCTGTTACTACTGCGCTTAGTTGCCATTGATTAAATCGCGCAATCCTGCGCCCCGCTGGCTATAAGATCCCCTCTGCTGTGACCATTTCCCCTCACCAGCGCCACCTCGCGCCCCAGGCTGCCCGCGATTACCTCTACACCGCCCTTGAGCAGGCAACTCCGGCGGCGATTACAGTAGCTCAAACCGCCCGTCGTCTCTGGTTCAAGCGGCGTGACCGCCATGTCCTTATGTCTAACACCTCTGGTTTGCTGCTTTCCGTGACCAGTGCGTCGTTCTCGTTCACGCCCGCAACCACCGGCGCCGCTCGACTCCGGAAGCGAGCAATAGCGAGTAGAACTAGCGCCCTGCCTTCCCTTTGGTACCATCTTGTTAGCGGACACTTGCATCTCCTAAACCCTCTACCTTGTGCTAGGGCGACGGAACCTCGACAGCGACCTCGGCGATAGCGGACGACGCCGCCCGCTTAACTCCGTGAGCCCCGGCTGACCGTGTCCGTCGCCCTTGCCAAGCCGCCACCAGGTTGAGCATGCACATCGTCGCGTCTGGTAAGAATCTCCAACAACCCCCTAGCCACCTGTAGCGCCTCGCCGCTGTAGGCCGAGCTCGCCGCCGCTAGTAGCCACCGCCAGCGCCCCCAGTTTTGGTCGCTTGATCCAGAGCCGTCAGATCTGGATCTAGCGTCTGAGATGAGATCACTTAACGAATGGTTCTGGTAGATCTGAGCAATCGCGGTTTAAAGTAGATCTAACGGCTCAGAAGCGTGATCCTCTGACAGCGGTAGGTCAATGAAACAAGGCAGCGTGGCAGCGATTAGAGTTTAAAAACAGAATTTGAATCTATTAGATATTTAAATTTGTTTTGGCTATAACTTTGATCCCCATGTTAGAATTTGACAAATTTTATACTGTTGGAATCAGAAAGCAGATCTTTCTAAATATGCAATGTGTTTAATGTTTTGCTTCTATTAAAATGATTTTATTTGCAGAAACTTTTGTAGGGCTAATTTGAGTATATGAAATGTTTAGGAAATAATTTAGGGTTTAAATAATTGTTGTTTGGCAAGTTTTAACTTGTTATTGAACCAGTACTGTTTACTTGCTTTGTTGAGTTTAAAATCATCACATATCATTTGCATGCATGCATATATTTTGATTGTATATGCTTTTTATGTGATTGTGGCTATGATTCTTTGTGTAGATTTTGGTGCTAGTGATTGTGAGGAGTGTAGCTACTCTCCAAACTACCAAGGCAAGTGGTACTTCATGAATATTTTTATCCCATGTTTTATACTAAGTATTAGAAATATTTTGCTTAGTCTTGCATGTTATTATTTTGCTTATATACCATGTTGGGAAATCCTTTTAGTTGTAGAATTGCTAGGGAATTTCTAAGTTAAGTATTATCTATGCCATGCTTAGCCTAGCTAGTAGCAAACAAGGGTTGGTGAAATATACATGCTATGATGAAAATATTTCCTAAGTCTTTGGACTTGTGTGTTCCTTAATAAAACAACTAAGTTAATAAAAACACTGGGTGGAATGGAAGGAATGGTTTTGTGTTGAGTGGTTACACAAGGCCGGGTGATGTGAACCTTGTGTATCTCACTTGTGGAAAGCCACCCAGGAACAAAGAGACTTTTAGAGGCCAAGTGTTTAGAAGCTTCTAGTGCAGCCACTTGGCAATATGGGCTCTGCCAGGATCACATAGGTTGCTAGAACTTAGCCATCTGGACGGTTGGTGGTAGTGGGATGATAGGTTGGGCAGCGTCCATTTAGTGCAAGGGAAAGCTTACGAAAGGTCTGTCTTGGTGAAAATCAAGGCTTGTGGGGAAAGTGCACAACCTCTGCAGATGGAAAAATCTAAGTACTTAGCCAAGTCCATGGTAATGGACAACTTGAGCATCAAGACATGGAAGCTATCAAGAATCTCCTCATCCCAATTTCTAAGTAAAAACTGGTGGGTGACAAAGGGTGAAGGACCTCAATGTCTATTGATGGTTCCTTGAGAAAAGTTTTGACAAAGAAAAACTTAGTGTTTTCAACTAATAGGCAAAACCTATTTTGAGCAAAAGCAAGCCAAGCTACACTTAGCCAAATTGCATGTAGTATCTAGTCCACCTAAATTATACTAGGTATCCTTGCCAATACTATTCCAATGTATTGACCCTCTGTGGCTGTAACTTGTGATCTTTGCGAGGTTACTCTGATGAGGATTAGGTGTCATGGTCTACACTCAACATGTTTGCTGGCACATGAAGATGAAGACTTTTATTTATTTACTTATTCAAACTCTTGTACTAGGCCTGTGGCCTTGGAGTTATAAAGACTATGTTTATCTACGGAATGAGCGTAATAATGACCTTTGTATCTGTGTACTTCATCTTAAACTGTGGATGCTAGCATTGATCCAGGGACTAGCATTGCAATCACAGGGATCCTTTTCCTTTACAAAGTAGGGATCTTACAGCTTGGTTTTCGCACGCGCACGCACCCTCTAGTCTCGGGTCCAGCCACGACCCGCGACTAGTTTACTTTTTGTAAATTTTCTTTTTTAATTCAAATCAAATATAAAACTTTGGAAAATCATATCTTTTATTGTAATAATCCAAATAAAACAAATAATATGTCTATTATTATCAGAAAAATATAAAGAATCTTAATATAATATCCATTTATCTGTTTGCATCATTTATAAATTATTTCATTTGTAAATTTCTTTTTTAATTCAAATCAAATATAAAACTTTGGAAAATCATATCTTTTATTGTAAAAATCCAGATAAAACAAATAATATGTCTATTATTATCAGAAAAATATAAAGAGTCTTAATATAATATCCATTTATCTGTTTGCATCATTTATAAATTATTTCATTTCTAAATTTCTTTTTTAATTCAAATCAAATATAAAACTTTGGAAAATCATATCTTTTGTTGTAAAAATCGAAATAAAACAAATAATATGTCTATTATTATGAGAAAAATATAAAGAATCTTAATATAATATCCATTTATCTGTTTGCATCATTTATAAATTATTTCATTTGTAAATTTCTTTTTTTAATTCAAATCAAATATAAAACTTTGGAAAATCATATCTTTTATTGTAAAAATCCAAATAAAACAAATAATATGTCTATTAATATAATATCCATTTAGTCCCGGTTGTAGTCACAAACCAGGACTAAAGATATTTCCTGCCATTTCCCACCGCTTCCCGCCAAGTTTTCTTGCCCTTTCCTTTCTACGAGAGCTTTTAGTCCCAGTTGTAGTCACTAGCAGGGACTAAAGATATTCCGCCTTTCCTCTATATCTAGGCGATCATGCCATAGCTATCCACATCCACACCTTCCTCTCTTAAAACAATGGACAAGCATCTCTTTGGGCCATTACGACCCTCGAGGAGGCAGTGGCATGTGCCTCAAACTACCCTTGTCTGCTTTGGCCACCGACATGGCCATTGGAATCTTTGGCGTTGGAGGGTTCACATCCCTCAAGGTTCCGCAGCTAAGCGGCCATCACCCACTTCTACTGCAGAGCTCACGCCGAGCAGCGGATGGATCCCTAGTGTGATCCAACTCGACACAGAATGCCTTCTTCGCTAATAGGCGGAAAGAAGCTTCGCCGAATACGAGGTGATGGGCCAGCCCCGGTGAACCTATGGCGGCCGTAAATGCATGGTGGGGAACTGTACTATCATCAGTTATGTGCTACATCGCCGAGACCATCCTTGCATCACGGTGCCCGAGTCCACCGCCATAGAGCCACAAAAGGCCCCACCAGCCCGGTAGTGGTGGCATCGTCTTCTAGAGACCCTCCCCTTTGCCCAGTGAATCCGAGGCTGGAATGGCCCCACAGTATATGCCATGGCTGGGCGGAGGATCCCGGAGTGGCGGGTGGCGATAGCGATGATGATGGCGATGTGAAGAAGACCTGACTGCATACTATAGGACTAGACATGATTATGACTAAAGGGGCAGCTTTAGTCACGAGTGTTAGCTAGTCGGTTTGTCCTGGTTTTTAATATTAATAAATGTCTTGAGTGTTACCTAAATATGAAGATGTTGTACTTAGAAGAAAAGGCCTATAAATAGAGCAGGCTGGATCGAGCAGCCTATAAATAGAAGGAAATGCCTATAAAGAGGTTCATCTTTAGTCGGTTGGAGAAACCAGCCCGGCGAAGGGATGCAATGAGGCGGGCGAGCAACACTAATAATAGGGGTGAGTGTCGACATTATATGCGTGCGGCTTGTACCTTGTCCGGATGGTGTCACCAACCGGGACTAAAGATGAACCTTTGGTCGGTTGGAGACACCAAGAAAAACTGTAATCGACACTAATAATGGGGTGAGTGTCGACATTATGTCGTGAGTGTCAACATATCACGAGCTGCTTGTACTATAAATCGCATCCTTGTGGTCGATCCTCCAGCCAGTTTGAGGCATCTCAAGATGGTTTTCGAGTAGGGACACCACTACGGCCGATTTAGGAGATCTGCGGAGCCAGTCCTCCGGCATCTCCAAGCGGTCATAGAGGCACTCTAATATGTGAAATTAGTTAGCTCGGTATTGATCTAGTTAGAGAAGTTACAAGCTGCAAGATGGTTTTTCGAGCGAGCACACCACTCGGCAGTTTCGGGGAGATCTGGCCGGAGCCAGTCTCCGGCATCTCCAAAGCTGGTCATAAACACTCTAATATGTGACCTCTGCGTTTGGAGATCGGATCTTAATGGTAAGTATGAATCGGGACTAAAGGCCGTCCTTTAGTCCCGTTCAACTCCTAAAAGCAGGACTAACACACTCAAGATTGTTTGCAGACAACACTATAAAAATGGACACATGGAGCATCTTCACTCATAAAATGTTACAATTATTACATATCATTTCTTCGCGTGTGTTCCTTTCTGCTCCCGTCGTATCCATGGAGCATCTTCATTCATGGACCTTAAAAGTAGGTCCATAGTCAAGTTATCATATATCCTCTATGTAACCATAATATGTGGTCTTTGACCCATTGTTGTACATTGCATCAAAGCGGACACCCTTTGTTTTGGTTGGTGCTCTTTTTATCTTGGGCTATCGTGTAAAATGTATACCCATTTATCTCGTACCCTTGGAAAGTCGATATAGTCGAAGATGGTGACCTAGATAACAAGTATAGCTGATCTCCAAGAGTGTTATTTTTTTATGAGATGTTGCAACCAACCGCTAAAACTCTTCATGTGTTCATCTCTAATCCAAGAGTCATGCTTTCAAGGGTTGTTGGAGCGTAAGATTTTCTTGTGTTTCTCAATATATGGGGCTGCTATAGGGTTTGCAGCATAAAAAACAAAAAAATTCCTACGATGGGAACTATGTACCAAGATCTATCTACTAGATACAAACAATGGGCGGATGTATATCCATAGATAACATACCCTTGAAGACGAAACAAAGCTTGAGTTAGGCTAAGTGGTTGATGTAAACGATCTCTTGCGATCTCAAGACCGAGAGAAGTCCTAGCGCCGCAAATCAACAGCATCCATGCTACTTTGCGTTGAGGCACCGAGCAACCTCCGCCTCCTTGCTCAGCGATGCAGCGGGCACAACTCTTTCTTGCCAAATAGCCAGGGAACATGTATCTCGCTAGTCCGAGACCATGGGGGATAAATTCTAGAGGGGGAGAGAGATCCTTCACGAGGAGGTGTGAGTGAGAGAGAGAGAGGGAGAGGGGTGCCTTTTATAGGAGGAGGGGGGCACCCAAGGGGGTGGCCGCCGCCATAAAAATTTGCCCTTCCCTCCTTCATTCATGTGGGTGGACACTCACTCACAAAAATCCATTCAAATCCTCCACTCAAAATCCCACTCAAACATGCCATTAAATTTCCACCAAATTTAATGCAAACTCTCGATAAATAAAACTATTTTATTTTATTCAGAATTTGTCAATTACTTTAATGACAAACATTCACAAATAACCTTGCTAAATTCCATTTCACATTCATAACCACTTTATGCAATTTCACCCAGCTTTGTTTAGGTATCTAGTGAAATAAATTCCTCGCTTATTCATTCTTCGGCATGAAACTTTTGCTCCAATTGGATATCGGTGTCTCTGAAGTGTGTCACCCTACGGTTCATGAATAATACGGACATGATCGAGACCCCTCTCGGATCAATAATCAGAAGCGGGATCTGGAGACCCATATTGACTCCCACACATTCAACGATGACTTTCTTGTGATCGTCGGAACCTTTACGCTAGTATCTTAATCCCTTTGTTTCACGATATATTACATGTCGAGATTGATCATCGGTATCTCCATACCTAGTTTGATCTAAATTCTTGACATGCACTCTTTTCGTTCCGTGATATAACATTCTAGTGATCAAATCACTTGCTTGCAACCTAACCAATGTGATATCACGAAAGCGAGACCGGAAGTATATCTATCCGTCATCAGGATGAACAAATTCCACTCTCGATCCATGGGCCTCAACATAACACTTTATTAGATCTGAATCCATCTTTATAATCATCCTGTTATGGTGTGACGTTTGATGTTATCAAGAAACTCTTCCGGTGTTAGTGATTGACATGATCTCATGGTATAAGGATTAGGATCACTTCGTAAGTTGTTATAGAAATATAAACTCAATGACTTTGTTCTTAATGCTATACTTGGATGAATGTTCATCACACCATTACACTAATGTTGTGATCACATTATTAATAACATCAATGTCCATGATCGAAACCTTGATCATCTTGTTAATCAACGAGCTAGTTTATGAGGGAGGCTTAACTAGGAACTTTCATTTGTTTATTAAACACACATGTATTAACGTTTATATTAATACAACTATAGCATGCAAAATAGACATCTATCATATACTTGGAATACACATAATAAACACTTTATTATTGCCTCTCAGGGCATATTCCCCTCAGTCTCCCACTTGCACAAGAGACAATAATCTAGTTACATAGTGATAAATCTAACACACAATGAGTTATGGTGTTGATCATGTTTTGCTCTAGGGAGAGTTTTAGTCAGCGGATCTCGCATTGAGATCCGTGTACTTTACAAATCTTTATATCTCCATCCTTGACATGCTTTCGCGGATGGAGTGAAACGGCGTAATATGCTTGGAATGCTTGTGAGACCTTGGCTCTTTGGCATTGGCAATGGCACCATTGTTGTCACAATAGATCACCATTGGGTCCAGCGTTTGCAACCACTCCTAGTTAGGATATGAACTCCTTCATCAGCGCTACTGGCGGCTTCGAGCGACAACATATTCAGCCTCGTTGTTGATCCATACCACAGGTTGTTTGGAGCTTCTCCAACTAACCGCTCCGCCATTCATGAGAAACACTTATCCAGATTGATACTTAGAGTCATCCGGATTGGTGTCAAAGCTAGCATCAACATAACACTTAGCGATGATCTCTTCTTCACCTTCGTATACAGAAAAATATCCTTAGTTCTTACGTAAGTACTTAAGGATATTGTTGACCGCTATCCGATGTTTGAACCTAGATCCTATTGGTACCTACTAGTCAAACTAATAGCATGTGCCACATCCGGTCTTGTACCACGGCATGGCATACATTATAGAGCCTATGGCGAAGCATAGGGGACTTTGTCCATTATCTCTCTTTCTTCATGAGCGAATTTGAGTCTTCTGTAATGTCTTGCCTTACAACATAGGTAAGAACCCCTTCTTACTTCGTCCATTTAAAGTTTCTTTAAAATCTTATCAAAGTATGTACTGCGATAGCCCTATTAGGCGCCTAGATCTATCTCTGTAGATCTTTATGCCTAATATGTATGGCTTCACCTAGGTCCTTCATTGAAAATTTGCTATTTAGATAACTTTTAACCTTTGTTTAAAGATCTATATCATTTCAGATCAATAATATGTCATCCACATATAATATCGAAATGCCACATTGCTCCCACTCACTTTCTTGTAAATACAAGCTTCTCCATAAGTTTGGACAAATCCAAACTCTTTGATCACCTCATCAAAGCGGAATTCCAACCCGTGCTTGCTTCAATCCATAGATGGATCGCGGGCTTGCACACCTTGTTAGCATACTTAGGATCGACAAAACCCTTTGGTTGTATCATATCTGACTCTTCTTCAATATTACCATTGATAAGCGGTTTGACATCCATTTGCCATATCTCATAATCGAAATATGCAGCAATTGCTAACATAATGCTAACTGATTTTAGCATCGCTTCACGGAGAGAATGTCTCAACTCCTTGAATTTAACCGAAACCCTTTGCGACAAATCGAGCTATAAACGGTCACATTACCATCGACATCAGTTTTCCTTTTGAAAATCCATTTGTTTTCCGACCTTTCGGTAGTGAGAAATGAATTCCACCAAGTTCCAAACATGATTTTCATACATGGATTCCATCTCGGATTTCATGGCTTCTAACCATTTTTGGAATCTGGGCTCATCATCGGCTTCTTCATCGTCGCGGGTTCATCATTTTCATCAACCATGAAATTCATGGCGAGGATTTCCGTACAGCTTGGGGCTGCGCGCCGATGCTTTCGACTGCGAGGTTTGGTAGTATTCTCTTTTGGAGTTTCATGATCATTATCATTAGTTCCCTCTTCAATGGTGGAGCCAACTCCGTAATGACTTCGATTGCTTCGCTACTAGCCATAATTTGAAGAGAAGGTTCATAACCTTCGAGTTCTACCTTTACGACTACTCACACCTTTAGAAACTCTTTCTCTAGAAAGGATCCATTCTTACAACAAAAACTTTGCCCTCGGATCGTGATAGAAGGAATACCCAATAGTTTCCTTAGGGTATCCTATGAAGCGCATTTTCCGCTTTGGGTTCGAGTTTATCCGGTTGAAGTTTCTTCACATAAACATCGCATCCCCAAACTTTAGAAATAATGACTTAGGTTTGTTTCCAAACCACAATTCATCGGTGTCTTTTCAGCGGATTTAGATGGTGCCGATTTAAAGTGAATGCAGCGGTTTAGAGTGCATAACCCCAAAATGACAACAAGTCCGTTAGAGACATCATAGATCGAACCATATGTAATAAAATGCGATTACGATGTTGAGCACACCATTTAAGCTGTGGTGTTCCGCATGTGTGAGTTGTGAAACAATTCCACACTCTTTCATGTGAGTGCTAAACTGCGTAACTTAGATACTCACCTCCGCAGTCGGACCGTACAAATTTGATCTTTCTATTATGATGATTTTCCACTTCATTACGAAATTCCTTGAACTTTTCAAAGGTTTAGGACTTGTGTTTCATCAAGTAGATATAACGTATCTACTCAAATCATCGTTAAAGTAACAAAATAACGATATCCACCTCGTAGAGCACACTCATTGGACCACATACATCAGAATGTATGATTTTCCAATAAATACATCGCCCGTTCCATTGAGCGGAAAGCGGCGTTCTAGTCATCTTGCCCATAAGGCATGGCTCACATGTATCAAATGATTCAAAATCAAGTGATTCCAAAAGTCTATCCGAATGGAGCTTCTTCATGCGTTTAACGTAATATGACCTGAGCGGCAATGTGCCACATATATCGCGGATATATCATCATTAAGTTTAATCCTTTTAGCATCAACATTATGAATATGTGTAACATTATCGCCGAGATCTAATAGAAATAAACCATTCATCATCGGTGAATGACCATAAAAGATATCATTCATAAAAATAGAACAACCAAAGTTATTGGATTTAAATGAATAACCACTTAGCATCAAACACGATCCGGATACAATGTTCATGCTTAGTGCGGGCACGGATAACAATTATTCAAGTTTATAACTAATCCCAGCTGCAAATGGAAGGTAGCGTTCAGCGGTGATCACATCAATGCTTGATCCATTGCCGACCGCATCTTGACCTCACCCCTTTCTAGCGGTAACGTTCCATGACCCGATTCTAGTTACAAATATTATGGCAACGGGCGGTATCAAATACCCGGGTGCTACTGCGAGCACTAGTCAAGTACACATCAATAACATGTATATCATATATTGCTTTGTTTGCCTTGCGGCCTTCTTGTCTACCAAATACTTGGGGCGATTAAGCTTCTAGTGGCGATCCCCTTGCAATAGTAGCACTTATCGTCAGACTTAGGTCCAACTCGGGGTTTCTTTTCAGGAGCAGCAGCGGTTTCGCCCTTACTTCCATTCCGTTTTCCCTTCTTGTATTTCTTGAAACCGGTGTTCTATTGATCATCAACACTTGATGTTCCATTTTGATCTCCATACGCAGTTTTAAGCATTAACGAAGCTCGGGGAGACTTCTTCATGCCTTGCATATTATAGTTCATCACAAAGCTCTTATAGCTAGGTGGAGGCTGAGAACAGATGGATGCCTAAGTCAATGGGAATCGATATTCCCAAGGACACAAGCTTATCGCGTAACCCGACATCTTGAGTACATGCTCACTAGCAGACTGTGCTCTTCCATCATCACTAAAGAACTTTTCTGAAGCATTGTAGCTCTCTACAGCAGCATGTGTGTCGAAAATCATTTTCAACTCACCCATTGTATCAAATGCATTGCCGTTTTCGAAACACTTTCGAAGTTCCGGCACTAGCCCATACAATATGCCGCAATGAACTAAGTTGTGGTCCTCCTGACGAGTCTAATAGACATTCTTCTCCTCGTCAGGGGCATCCTCAAAAGGTGGGGGGCCTAGCGGCGCTTCTAGCACATATTGCTTTTGTGCAGCAGAGAGGAGAATCCTCAAATTCATGGCCCATTCGGTAAAGTTGCTACCGTTCGTTGCAAGTTTATCTTTCTCCATGAACACATTGAAATTAAAAGCAGGTGGTGCCATCTAAAACAGAATTTCTAAAGTTTAGACTAAGTTTATGATAGATTGAGTTCAACTAATCCATATTACGAATGAACTCCCACTCAAAAACGACATCCCTTGTGCCATTTTGGTTATTACATGAACCAAATCCACTACACCAAGTCCGATCATCACGTGAGTCGGTATAGCTTCAAAGGCGAGCATCAAATGGGCATCATATCTACTATATGACTCATGCTTAACCTTTCGGTCCGTCTTACGAGGCCGTATGCATACATGCTAGGCTGTAAGTAAGAACCTTAGTATTTGCGTGTGTTGTTTTAAACCCGAAATATGGTCGTGGATCCAAGAACATTGATCATCACGTGATGTCTTGGGCGATGAAAGCATAATGATTGCATACTAAAGGAAGAACACATTCTTATCTTGATATTTAAATGAGGGATCATCTTATTATGCTAACAAAGCACTAAACAAGCAATATAATATGCTATCAAACATCACATGTTTATTAGTGGAATGATATGGTTCCATATGAGTCTCTATCATGTGCATCGTGGTATGATCACTATCATACCTTTATGTGTAAATCCAAGGTCTATGGAGTTTACCGCTATGTGTGTTATGAAGTATCATCTCATACTTCTATTTACAACATCACCATATCATAACACTTGCCCGACAACAATCTAAACTAGGCGCCTCTAATTTATCCATTGCAAGTTTCGTGGCTTAGGGCTTCGAGATAGAACCGTTCTTACCTACGAACATGAACCTAGCGAGGATAACCAATTGTTGACAACTCGTTTGCAAAATAGATATTGACTATAGTAGGAGAGCGGACACCGCTAGCCACTTATGCAAACTAGTTGCATGTCAAGCGTGGAGCAGGTCTCATGTGCGAGGACATGTAAAGTTTGTCAGTAGCTTCATCCCACTATGACACAAATATCCAAAATTACAACTAAGGAGCAACAACATGATCATCATATCCCACATACTCATATGTGTACTACCCGTGTGAAGCATCTACGCATAGATCCGGCTCGATACCCTTTGTAGGGTTAGCGCATAGAAAACAAAAATTTCCTACGATGGGAACTATGTACCAAGATCTATCTACTAGATACAAACAGGGCAGATGTATATCCGTGAATAACATACCCTTGAAGACCGACAAAGCTTAACGAGTTAGGCTAAATGGTTGATGTAAACGATCTCTTGCCGATCTCAAGATCGAGAGGAATTCCTAAGCGCCGCCAAATCAGCGCATCCGTTGCTTTCGCACACGTTAGAGGCATCGAGCAACCTCGCCTCTTTGCTCCAGCGATGCGGCGGAAGCACAACTCTTTCTTGCCGAATAGCCACCGGAACATGTATCTCGCTAGTCGAGACCATGGGGATAAATTCTAGAGGGGGAGAGAGATCCTTCACGAGGAGGTGTGAGTGAGAGAGAGGAGAGGGGGTGCCTTTTATAGGAGGAGGGGGGCACCCAAGGGGGTGGCCGCCGGCCATGGGGGCTGCCCCTCCCCTCCTTCATTCATGTGGGTGGACACTCCACTCACAAAAATCCATTCAAATCCTCCTCAAAATCCCACTCAAACATGCCATTAAATTTCCACCAAATTTAATGCAAACTCTCATTAAGTAAAACTATTTTATTTTATTAAAATTTTGTCAATTACTTTAATGACAAACATTCACAAATAACCTTACTAAATTCCATTTCACATTCATAACCACTTTATGTAATTTCACGAAAACTTTGTTTGGTATCTAGTGAAATAAATTCCTGCGCTTGTTCATTCTTTCGGCATGAAACTTTTGCTCCAATTGTATGGCAGTGTCTCTTAAGTGTGTCACCCTACGGTTCATGAATAATGCGGACATGATCGAGACCCCTCTCAGATCAATAATCAGAAGCAGGATCTGGAGACCCATCAGCTCCCACACATTCAACGATGACTTTCTTGTGATGTCGGAACCTTTTCGCTAGTATCTTAATCCCTTTGTTTCACGATATATTACATATCGAGATTCGATCGCCGGTATCTCCATACCTAGTTTGATCTCGTTCTTGACATGCACTCTTTTCGTTCCGTGATATAACATTCTAGTGATCAAATCACTTGCTTGCAACCTAACCAATGTGATATCACCGGCAGGCCCGGTATATCTATCCGTCATCGGGATGAACAAATTCCTCTCGATCCATGGGCCTCAACATAACACTTTATTAGTTCTGAATCAATATTTATAATCACCCTGTTACGGTGTGACGTTTGATGTTATCAAGAAACTCTTCCGGTGTTAGTGATTGACATGATCTCCTGGTCTAAGGATTAGGATCACTTCGTAAGTTGTTATAGCAATATAAACTCAATGAGTTTGATCGTAATGCTATACTTCGGATGAATGTGCATCACACCATTACACTAATGTTGTGATCCTGTTATTAACAACATCCAATGTCCATGATCAGGAAACCTTGATCATCTTGTTAATCAACGAGCTAGTTTATGAGGAGGCATAACTAGGAACTTTTACATTTTGTTTATTAAACACACATGTATTAACGTTTACATATTAATACAATTATAGCATGCAAAATAAACATCTATCATATACTTGGAATACACATAATAAACACTTTATTATTGCCTCTCAGGGCATATTCCCTTCAGTCTCCCACTTGCACTAGAGACAATAATCTAGTTACATAGTGATAAATCTAACACAAATCTTTATATCTCCATCCTTGACATGCTCGTAGATGGAGTGAAACCGGTGCTTAATATGCTTGGAATGCTTGTGAGACCTTGGCTCTTTGGCATTGGAAATGGCACCATTGTTGTCACAATGGATCACCATTGGGTCCAACGCGTTTGCAACCACTCTAGTTGAATATGAACTCCTTCATCAGCGCTTCACAGGCAGCTTAGCAGCAACATATTTGGCCTCCGTTGTTGATCCCGCCACCACAGGTTGTTTAGAGCTCCTCCAACTAGCCGCTCCGCCATTCATGAGAAATACTTATCCGGATTGAGACTTAGAGTTATCCGGATCGGTGTCAAAGCTAGCATCAACATAACACTTAGCGACGAGCTCTTCTTCACCTCCGTATACAAGAAACATATCCTTAGTTCTTCGTACCGCGATTGAGGAAGACCAATCGGCCTAAGGTCAGGCAAGTCGACACAAAAATTCAATGACCTCCTACGTTCCATAACCCTTGGAATGCTTCCATACGGCCTAGCATGGTTATGAACATATTTCTTTAAGATTCCATGAACCTCTCAAAGGGAAACATATTGTGTGAAATCTGGACCGAGAATGGAAATCTCTTGACTAGGTGAACCCGGCAGGTGCGTCATAATATTGAAGAAGGATGGTGGGAACACCTACTCAAAAGCCCGACAAGACATTGGACCACATCATTACGTAAGCATGGTAGATATTCAGGATTGATTATCTTACGAGATTGCATTGAAAATGCATAGCTTCACAATGGGTACTCGAACATTATACGGTAGAAGCCCCTCAATGCAATGGAAGCATTTGCGTAGAATCACGTGGCGATCATGAGACTTTAGGTTTTAGAACTTTTTACGCCATATTTATTATTCCCTTTATATTAAACCGCGAAGCAGACGGGACCTTAATATTGCTTAGGCATTCAAAAAATATTTCCTTCTCTTGTTTGGTAAGAGCGTAGCTGGCATGACCTTGAACCCATTCTAGATGCAGGCCATCTGGGTCTTTCATATGTTGATGGTCCTTTCGTGCTTCCGGTGTATCTTTGTCTTCCATACTTAAGGAAGCCTAGCAGGGTCGCATAAGATTCTTCACATGCATCACATCGATTGCAGAAGCGGACCTCTAAGAATTTCAATATGGTAGCTCCCAAAATATAGATTTCTTCTTCCACATGGAGTGCGTCTGGGACCCTTTCCAAAGTTACCATTTGATCCAAATCTTTGACCATATCAAATATATCAGCACCCGATGCGCTCCTTAGGCTTAAATGCGGTGACATGCGGACCGTTGAAATGCTTGCCTTTCTTTCTTAAGGGATGCTTGGCCAAAAAATCGGCGATGCTCATTGTATACATTCTTCTTGCAATGTTCCAAATATACTTCAGGTCTCATCTAAGCGGTGTGTGCATGCATTGTATCCCTTGTTTGGTATCCACGAAAGGTTACTAGAGCAGGCCAACCATTGATTATTCACAAGCAATGCTCGGAGGTTAAATTCTTCCTGCTTGTGCTCATCCCTGCAGCGTATCCGGGTTAGTTACCACAACTGTAAAAGTTCTTCACTAATGGCCTTAGGTACACATCAATGTCGTTTGCCGGGTTGCTTCGGACCTTGGTGAAGGGTTTCGCGGCATGGTAAATCAAAAAAATTCTATGGATGCGAGCGGAAAGCCAAAGATCTAATCTAGGAGATGCAAACAACGAGGGGATTAGATGAGATCTTCATACCCATGAAGATTCCTTGCAATGAGCGTTAAATCGGAACATGGGTGATGTAATCGTACTCGCTTCTCCTCCTCGCGATCGATCCGATCTAACATGCAAGTGGCGATGCCTCGAGAGATGCACCGCGCGGCACCTCGACGTCTCCTCCTTCCTCGGTCCAGCAAGTATGGTGGAGGCGGATTGGATCTACAGCAGCGACGGCAGTGCAGTGCAATTGGTGGAGAAGTTTCTGCGGCGGGGCCGCCTCGTGCAGTCGGGAGAGAGGAGAGGAGGGGCAGGCGTCTAGGGTTAGGAGGAGGTGTGGGAGGGAGTGCGCCCCAGCCCTCTTTATATAGAGGGTGGGCGGCCAGCCTAGCCTCCCAAGCCCTAGGCCGTGACCAGGAGGGAGGAGTGGGGGCAAGTTCCCCCTTCTAGAAGCTCCCTAGGGTTTCCCCCTAGGTTTGGCAGCTGGGCCCTATGGGGCCTTGTGCCTGGCCCAATCGGCCAGGGCACTCCCTCATAGGCCCATGCCCCCTCCCGGCAGGTGGGGCCACGTTGGTCCCCTTAGAAAGGTTCTAAAGCTTGGGTACAATACCGATTAACGAAACAATTCCGAACTCCAAAGCTGCATTGCCTTATATGAATCTTATTCTTGGACCATTAGGAACCTCTGTGATGTCCTGGATCCCATCCGAGACTCCAAACAAAAACTCATAAACCAATTATCCAATCTATCCTAGCGTCGAGACACGTTAAGTGTGTGACCCTTCGAGTTCGAGAATATGCAGACATGATCTTCTATCAATAATCAACAGCCGAAGTGCGAAACCCATATTGACTCCCACACATTCGCCGATGATCATATCGGATGAACCCACGATGCTAAGATTCAATCAATCCCATATATATATTCCCTTCATCTCGCGATATTTTACTTGCGAGATTTGATACGTCGTACCGTCATACCTAGTTCAATCTCGTTCACAACAAATGCTTTACTAGTTCCGTAATCTGATATCACTTTGTGTTCAATCATTAACCACATGCTTGCAAGCGGTGTTGATATCGATTACGAGTGGGCCCAGTATATCTCTCCGACTTGGGAGGGACAAATCCCATCTCGATACATACAACCAGGTACTTTAGATCTTTGAGAGACACCTTTATGATCACCCTCTCATGGGATGGCGTTTGATGACCTCAAAGCTTTCTTCCGATACAGGGAGTTGTATTATCTCATGGTCTAGGGAATACAATATTTGACATAAGAAAAGCTTCACAAAGATGAACACGATGACCACGATCTAATTGCTCGCTTAGTTTGGAGTGCATCCCATCGTATCATTCTCCCAATGACATGATCTAGATTATTAATCGACAACTCATATACTATGGTTAGGAAACCTTAACCATCATTAATCAATGAAGCTAGTCCATGAGGCATACTAGGGACACGATGTTGTTCACAAACCACACAAGTATTAAAGTTTCGCTTAATACAATTCTAGCATGGAATATAATCTTTATCATGAACAAAATTATAATAATAACATCTTTATTATTGCCTCTGAGGAATAATTCAGCAGTCTCCCACTTGCACTAGAGTCAATAATCTAGTTTACATTTGTCAACAATCTCACACCCATGGCACTAAGGTGTTGATCATGTTTACATGCGTGGAAGAGGTTTAGTCAATGGATGCGACATTCGAGATCTGTATGTACTTGCTAATCTTGAGATCTCCATATGCTATATAATCTCAGATTATATGAAACTTGCGATTGATATGCTTGGTCTTTGGATGATATCTTGGTTTCCTTAGCGAGTGCTATGGCGCCCGGTGTTGTCACACAATATCTCGATGGGTCAATGCACTTGGAACCACGCCAAGCTCAGGTGATGAAGTTCTGATCCAAACTCCTTAACAGCTTGGCCTGCGTGACCATACTTCTTCTACGTAGATCCCACGATCACGCTTTGCTTACGACTTCTCCGACTCCACGGCTCCTCCATTCAAAATATAAGCGTATCTGTAAAGATTTAGAATCATCCTTGCCGGTGTCGAAACTAGCATCGATGTAACCTTTTCTGACGAGTTGTTCATCACCCCATAGACTAAGAAAATTTCTTTAGTCCTATTTAGGTACTTTAGGATGTTCTTCACGGCTGTCGATGTTCCACTCCTAGATCACTTTGATATCTGCTTGTCAAACTAAGAGCATTGGACACATCCGGTCTAGTACACAGCATGGCATACATGATAGAACCTATGGCCGAGGCATAAGGCACTTTGCTCATAGCTTCTCTTTCATTTCTAGTGGCTGGACCTTGAGCCTTGCTCAATATCTTACACGACAACATAGGCACTAAACCTTTCTTTGCCTTATCCATTCTGAACCTTTTGAGAACTTTTTCTAGGTATGTACTACGGCCCAAAGCTATCGAGCGTCTTTGTCTATCTCTATAGATTTTGAAGCCCAATATATAAGCAACTTCACCTAGGTCTTTCATTGAAAAACACTTGTTCAAATAACTCTTCACATCGTTAAGCATGTTAATGTAATTTCAATAATCAATATATCATCCACATATAGTACCAGAAATGTCACCAGAGCTCCCACTCACTTTCTTGTAGATACAAGCCGTGAAATTTGTAACAAATCCAAAGCTCTTGATACTTTGATCGAAACAAAGGTTCAACTCCGAGATGCTTGCTTGATCCATAAATGGAGCTGAAGTTTGCACACTTTATCGACATCCTTAGGATCGACAAAACCTTCGGGTTGCATCATATACAACTCTTCATCAATGTTGCCATTGAGAGCCTTGATCTTGACATCCATCGCCATATTTCGCAATCATGAAACCGGCAATTGCTAATAAAATCGAATGGATTTAAACATCGCTATGGAGAGAAAGTCTCATCGTAGTCAACACCTTGAACTTATCCGAAAACCTTTCGCGACAAGCCGTTTATAAGCGGTAACATTACCATCCGCGTCCGTTTTCTTCTTGAAAATCCATTTGCACTCAACGGCCTTTCGATCACTAGGAGGGTCCACAAAGTCCATACTTGGTTTCGCTCATGGATCCCAATTAGGATTTCATGGCCTCTAGCCATTTCTCAGTCTGGGCTCATCATCGCTTCCTCATTAGATTCGTGGGTTCCTGTCTTCTACCAACAAGGCAGGTCATAGCGGGGTTGCCCATTACCCACTCGGAGGGGCACGCAGCCTTGTCGACTTCAACATTCGATAGCGACATCGTCCGAAGCTTCATGATCCTTGTCATTAGCTTCCTCTAATGTTAGTGGAGGCCTTGGAACAATTTCAGGTCTGCGCTACTCTCCAACTCAAGAGAAGGTTCAACAACCTCATTTAGTTCTACTTTCCTCCCACTCACTTCTTCGAGAGAAACTCCTTCTCAAGAAAGGAACCGTTATTCGAAACACTTTGCCTTGGTTACGTGATAGAAGGTATACCCAATAGTTTCCTTAGGGTATCCTATGAAGCGCATTTCTCCACTTTGGGTTCGAGCTTATGGGCATCAACTTCTTGGCGTGAAGCCGCATCCCCAAACTTTAAGAAAGCGACAACTTAGGTTTAGCACCAAACCACAGTTCATGCGGTGTCGTCTCAGCAGTTTAGATGGTGCCCTATTTAAAAGTGAATGCAGCGGTTTCTAATGCATAACCCCAAAATTATAACGGCAAATCAGTAGAGACATCATTGATCGGACCATATCTAATAGGGATTCGATTCAGTTCGAGACAACACCATTGTGCTATGGTGTTAGGAATTGGCGTGAGTTCTTAACGATTCGCTTGCTTTAAGATGTGAGAAAATCATAACTCAAATATTCACCTCCACGATTGGATCGTAGCAACTTAATCTTTCATTACGATGGTTCTCCACTTCATTCTGAAATTCCTTGAACTTTTCAAATGTTTCAGATTTATGTTTCATTAAATAGATATACCCATATCTACTTATGTCATCGGTAAAAGTGAGAAAATAGCGATATCCACCTTGTCCGAAACACTCATCGGTCCGCATACATCGGTATGTATGATTTCCAACAAGTCGATTGTTTCGCTCCATCATTCTAGAGAATGGGGTTTTGATCATCTTGCCCATGAGGCATGGTTCACATGTGTCAAATGATTCAAATCAAGAGACTCCAAAGTCCATTGGATGGAGTTTCTTCATCGTTTACACCAATATGACCTGAGCAGCAGTGCCACAAATAAGTAGTATTATCACTATCTACTTTGCATCTCTTAGCCTCAATGTTATGGATGTGTGTTTCATCCCTTTCGAGATTCGGAAGAAAAAAAAACCATTCACAGCGGGTGCATGACCATAAAATATGTTACTCATATAAATAGAACAACCATTATTCTGATTTAAATGAATAACTGTCTTGCAATAAACACGATCCAGAAATAATGTTTCATGCTCAAGCAGCAGGCACGAATAACACTTATTCAGGTTTAAAAGTAATCCGAAGGTAAAACTAAGGAGGAGGCGTGATGGCGGCCATCCCATCAACTCTTGATCCGTTATAGCGTGCATCGTCACCTCATCCCTACTCAAGCGCCGTCTATTCGTAGCTCTATTCGAGTTACAAATATTAACAACTGAACCAGTATCGAATACCGGGCACTACAGCGAGGGCTATTAAGGAAAACATCAATAACATGTATATCAAATATACCTTTGATGGTGCAACCTTCTTGTCCAAAGTACTTCGGACGATTCGCTTCGATGACCCTTGTCCTTGCAATAGAAGCACTCGATTAATCGGCTTGGGTCCAGACTTGAGCTTCTTCTCAGGGTCAGCAGCGTGCGTCGCCTTTCTTGAAGGGCTTCTTTGCACCCTTACCTTTCTTGAAGGTGGGGGCTTGTTGACCATCAACACATGATTATCCTTTTGATGTCCACCTCCTTGACCTTAAGCTTTGCGAAGAGCTCGGTGATCGTATCAGTGGAACCAATGCGATTATGAGTCACTACAAAACTTTTGTGGCTGGGAGGGGAGTGATTGCGAACCTCAATCTTGGCTCCTCAGAATCTGCAGTCGAGTTGCTCGAAGGCGTTGAGTGTAGCAGGCATCTTTATGGCGTGCTCACCTACTTGAACTCCCTTCCTCCATCTTGCAGTTAAAGAATTTCTTAGAGATCTCATATCTCTCAGAACGGGCCTGAGTCTGAAACATGGTTTTCAGCTCCTCGAGAATCTCAAAGGGCCCGGGATAGTCTTCAAAACGATTTTGAAGGTCTGATTCCATAGCATACAACATGGTGCTCTTAATCACACCATAATCATCTTTAGCGATTGATAGGCAGCTTTCTCATCGGTAGCATCTCTGACGAGGCGTCACCTAGTGCATTCTCAAGGACATAGTCCTTTTGACCATGGAGAATGATTCTCAGATTGCGGAACGAGATTGGTGAGATTAGACCCATTGTTTCTAAGCTTTCTTTCTCGTGAAAACAAGAAGTTGAAGTTGGACTTAGCCATTTGATCTACAATATTTGCAAGTACAAATTAGACTATATTCATGATAACTAGTTCAACAATCAAATTACTAGATGAACTCCCACTAAATTCAACATCCCTCAAGTTGTTTAGTGAACACGATCCAAATTCACCACAACTAATCCGATCTTCACGAGGAAAGAGATGTGGCTTCAATGGTGGACAACGAAGTGTCGATCCATATCATTCATATGACTCATGCTTAACCTTTCGGTTCATGTGTTCCAGGAGGGCCATGTCACGTACATGCTAGGCTCGTCAAGTCAAACCCAAGTATTTCAGCGTGTGCAAAACTGGCTTGCACCCGTTGTATGTGTTACGTAAGTCTATAACTTTGATCCATCCGCGTGATGCTTGGACACGACGAACTTCGCAATATGAATTGCATACATGGGGAGAAAACAGCGGTTTATCTTGATCTTTAAGTGAGGAATCATCTTATAATGCTAAGTCTTAAGTCGCGATCTAAGCATAATAAGATACATAAAAGGAAAAACATCACATGCATGTAACTTATGTGACATGGTATAGCCAATCTTCGCTTTGTGTATCCATCTTGCACCGTGTCGGCATGATCTCCATCCTCCTGCATGATTTCCTCCACCCACGAATAGCAACTACAACTATTTACTTTAACTACTTAGCGATAAAGTGAAACTATTACATGGCGTATAAGAAGTTGGCTTTACAGGTCATACACAATTATAAACACAACCATATGGATCACGCGGTTGTGTACTCATCCGACAATGCAAGTGGTGAAACATTACAAAACTTTATGATCATTGCATACAACATACACATCACATCTTGGGCCATACCATATCATAAACACTCCTGCAAAAGAAAGAAACAAGTTAGGCGCCTCTACTTTGTTGTTGCATGTTTTACCGTGGCTTATGGGGTAGCAAGCTAAGCTAAAGCGATTCTTATCTACGGAGAGCTACAACGGTGATATTATGGTTTGCCAAACTCGGTGTAAATCCCGCATGACAACTATAGTGAAAGCGCATCCACCAGCGCATGTGGCACACCAACCTACGTCAAGTCTTGGAGCGGTCTCGCCGGTTTCATGAACAACGTCGTATGCAACAGGTTGGCTGGACAGCTTCAATCTCACTATCGGCGTCATACAAGAAGAACACAAAAGAGCTTTTGCAGCAGAAAACATCGCGCCTGCAACAGCCATGTTTGCGTTCTACTTATGTGAAAGTATATCTACGCGCCAGTCTGGCTCTAATACCACTGAAAGAGTTTTTGCAGCATAGTAAATCAAAAAATTCTACGGATGCGAATGGAAAGCCAAGATCTAATCTAGGAGATGCAAACAACAAAAGAGGTTAGATGAGATCTTCATACCCTTGCCAGAAAGATTCACAAAAGCGGGCGTTACGTCCGGAATGTGGGTGATGTAGTCGTACTCGCTTCTCCTCCTCGCGATCCCGATCGGATCTAACACAAGTGGCCCTCAAGAGATGCACTGTCACGGCACCTCGGCGTATCCTCCTTCCTCGGTCCAGCAAGTATGGTGGAGGCGGATTGGATCTACAACACGATGGCCAGTTACCCGGTGCAATTGGTGGAGAGTTTACGCGGCGAGGGCTTCGCCTACGTGCAGTCGGGAGGGAGAGAGAGAGGAGGGGCAGCAGGGCGGCTAGGGTTGAGGAGGAGGTGTGGGGATGGGGTGCGCTACCATCCCTATTTCTATAGAGGGTTGGGCGGCCAGCCCTAGCCCCTCCCAAGCCCTAGGCCGACCAAGGAGGGAGGAGTGGGGCATTCCCCCTTACAAAGCTCCCTAGGGTTTCCCCTAGGTTTAGTGGCTGGGCCCCTATGGGGCCTTGTGCCCTGGCCCAATGCAGCCAGGGCACTCACTCATAAACCCATGACCCCTCCCGGCAGGTGGGGCCACGTTGGTCCCCCTTCAGGAAGGTTCTAGAACCGATTACAATACCGATTAACCGGAAACAATTCGAACTCCAAAAACTGCATTGCCTTATATGAATCTTATTCTCAGGACCATTCCGGAACCTCTCATGATGTCGGATCCCATCTGAGACTCGAACAAAAACTCATAAACCAATTATCCAATGACCGTCTCTATCATAAGCGTCGAGACATGTTAAGTGTGTGACCCTTGGATTCGAGAATATGCGACATGATCTTCTATCAATAATCAACGGTGAGAATTACAGAAACCCATATTGACTCCCACACATACATCAATGATCGTATCGGATGAACCATGATGCCAGGATTCAATCAATCCCATGCTTGCAATATTTTACTTGCCCGAGATTTGATCGTCGATGCCAGTCATACCTAGTTCAATCTCGATTCACGAAATGCTTTACCGTTAAGTAATCCGATATCACTTTGTGATCAACTCCTTAACCACATGCTTACAATGGGTGTTGATATCTATTCTTAAGTGGGCCTGAAGTATATCTCTACGACTTGGGAGGGACAAATCCCATCTCGATACATACAACTAGCAGGTACTTTTCAGATCACACGAGAGACACCTTTATGATCACCCTCTCATAGGATGACGTTTGATGACCTCAAAGCTTTCTTGAGTACCGGGAGTTGTATTATCTCATGGTCTACAGGAATACAATATTTGACATAAGAAAAGCTTGTAAAGATGAACACGATGACCGCGATCTGGTTGCTCTAGCAGTTTGGAATTACGTCCGTGGTATCATTCTCCAATGACATGATCTCATTATTAATCGACAACTCATGTCTATGGTTAGGAAACCTTAACCATCATTAATCAATGAGCTAGTCCATAGAGGCATACTAGGGACACGGTGTTCACAAACCACACAAGTATTAAAGTTTCAATACAATTCTAGCATGGAATATAAACTTTATCATGAACAAAATTATAATAATAACATCTTTATTATTGCCTCTAGGGCATAATTCCAACACTTGGATCAACAACGGCATCATAATGAACTTCCGGCTTCATGCCTGACCAAGGAGGAAGGTTATAGATGCATAGAGTCATGGGCGGTCTTGTGGCTGGAGCTATGCTCCCCAAAGGGATTCATGGCATCTGTGCTTAGACCAAACCTTAAACTCCTTCGTCATCTGCAAAGTCCGGGTACTTTCTATGATTTTTCTCCATTCACGACCCATCAAGCGGGGTGTCTCAACATCCCGTCGACTTACGTTCCTCTTTATGCCATCGTAACAACTTGGCGTGATCTTTGTTTTACGAATAAAGCGTTTCAACAGTGGTATTATAGGAGCATACCACATCACCTGTGGCAGAACCCTCTTCCGGGAGCTAAGCCCTCAACGCATCACCGGTCATCTCGTCTAATCTTATCACAAAGTGAAGTGCATACTAGGGCATGCATCCAAATTCTCATACTCCTCACAGCGGTGAGATGCAATCGATGAGGCCATGCATGTATCTTTTGAACCTCCTAAACCTAGAGGCGGACAACCTTCTTTGCTTAAATGCGTCTTGGCAATACGTTATCTTTTGGAAGCATATTCTTCATCATTTTCAGCAACTTTTCAAATAAAGAGTCAGGTATAGCACACTCAGCCTTCCATCGCGCTTAATTCTAGTGTCTTTGCCCAGCTTTTCAGACCATTTTGCAATTTGGGTACAACAACTTTTTGTGATCCTCTAACATGTGATTGAACTTTTCCCTATACTTTTCAGTTTCACAATCTCTTTTGTGCATCGGCAATGGTAAAACCAAGATCATCGGCCATGAGTTCATCATGTGTCTCTTCTTCATCCTCCCCTTGACATCCCCCATGGAAGTATCTCCGTTACTCGGAAACCATGATAGTTGTCATCCTCCTCCTCTTCTTCATTGTCTTCCATTATAACCCTCTCTCTCAGTGCTTGGTCCAACAATTATAAGCGGGCATGAGCCGGACTTCAATAGAGTAGGCATGAAGGGCTTTTGAGTCGAGTAATCCTTCTGATTCCTACATCCATTACATGGACAGAATACAAAACCATTAAACTTGTTTGCATCGACAACACGGATGAATTCATGCACCACGATTAATGAACTCACTAGAGCGTCGGTCAGTATCGTACATCCATTCCCGAACCATCTGCATTATAGTAAAAGTATATCAAAAACCATTACACAACATGATAAAATTATTACAGGTTATATTTAGAGCTTCTAGAGCATTAATTTTGAATTTTGAAAATTTACATACCAATTTGTGAATTGGAGAAAACAATCAAGCCCGATAAATTTGGAGTTTTTATTATTGTTCTATCGGTGAAACCTTATTCCATTCTAAGCTCTGAAACTCTAAAATTACACATTTAAATTTTAGGTAACTATGTTGCCCTAATCAAAATTTGTTACACATATATATCAAAATCCTTCTAGCTACTTCTATAGCATGCATGCATTGATCCATATCTCTATACTTCTAGAGCATTATAGAGCTAAAGTAGCAAAAGAGATGAAAGAATGAAGTTCTAACCTTTTAGAGCTTTGGATTTAGGTGATGCAAACTAAATCTTGAGAAAAAATGGCATGAACTCTCTTGCTTCTTTGAGAAAAATGGCCACCATATGCATTAGGGCAGCGGGGCAGAGCGAGAATATATAGTGGTGGACAACTAGTCTTGGGCTGTGATCGACACGGGTACAATAGTGCGAAAGGACCAGCTGGCCTGCTCGGTTATTAGTCCGGGCCATATTACGGACGGGACTAATATTTAGTCGACCCGGGACTAGTGACTATGGCCGTTCTAGCCGTTAGAGGCCTCACGGCCGGGACTAGTGCTCCCACTAGTCATGGGTTGTGCTGGCGGGGCTAACAGTCTTGTTCATGTCGAACCGAAGATGGTTTTTCTAGTAGTGAATGGTGTTAGGTAATAAAGAATGAATCATTTGTGATGCAATGCATATATAGACTTCTTTGTGTTGTGGTGTGTCTCACAGAACTATGTTCTCTCGATGAGAAAAAGATTTTCCATGTTCTAGAGTGATCATACCATACATCCATAAAATAGTATTTTGTGAAACACTATTTTCAATACTTGTAGATCCCTCTACCAATGCATACATTCATTGCTTTGAAGCGGTACTTTCCAGCGTTTATTACATTAGTTACCAAGCATGTATATGCATTGTATTGTACCCTTATATAGCATAAAAGCGCAACACATTTTATCCGTTGGTAATGTCTCTAACAAACCCTATATGTGCATTTGAATACGCATGAATGCGTTGCTATATAGGGGTCTTCTTGTAGTGATTGTTGATGCGTGTTATGGATAACTATTATTTTGGGGATGGGCGGCCATCCTGGTGATCACTGCTTTTATCCATGAATTATCGAGTTGTTCAAGTGTGCAATTATTTCAATGAACCAAGTTAAGAGGAAGCTATTATATTTATCACTTAGGGACAAAGCAAGGGAGTGGTATAAGTCACTAGATGTCCTTAATCATTTGGAATGGAAGGGAATTGAATCTCTCTTTTACTCTAAATTTTATCCTCCTCATGAAATCCATAAAGATAGAAATTATATTTATAATTTTCACCCTCATGATGGAGAAAGTATTGACCAATCTTGGGGGAGATTGAAGTCACTAATGCTCAAATGTCCCATTCATGAGCTCCCGATTATTATTATTAATAATTTTTATGCAAGGCTTTCAAGACATTACAAGGACTATCTACATACCTGTTTAGAGGGATCCTTTACAAGTAAGGAGGTCAAAGCTAACTAGGATCTTCTTGAAACAATTCAAAGAAATATTGAAGATTGGGATAATGATAAGGTAAAGAACCGGTATAAACTACGAGTATGATTGCATTAAGTCTTCGCTAAAACTACTGATTTTCAAGAGCTTAGTGCTAAATATGGTATGGATCCTAAAATTATTTTTGATTGTTGTAGGACCTCTGCTTCTCATATTAATGATCCTAAAGAAAAATGGGACATGTATCATGAACCTTTTAAAGACACTTGCATGGAAAATGAAAATGTTATTAATGATTGCGATAAACATGCTCAAACTTTGAAAATATTATTTCTTATAAGCATGTTAATTTTGTGGAATGCATAGACCTTGTGAAAAGAATCAAATCGAAGAAGGTTATTGTATCACCCACTAGAATGAAAAAACTAGAGCGTGGTATAAGGCTCTAAGTGATCTTAGTAAAATAAATTGTGCCCTCATCCTTTTATTTGTGAACTTTGTTTTGAAGTGGGTCATTTCAATTTTCAATGCTTAGGCCATAATAATCCTACAAGTTTGTATTGTGATAATGTGATCACTGATAATCAACATCATGAACTTACATTATTTTTGGGGTGTAATGAATTATCAAGAAAAACTTCTTTGGTAGACATGAGTACTCTTGATATGAATAGTGTCTGCATGGTTTTCATCTTTATTGTGTTGGCTGCCACACAAATACATTACATACAAAATATTATAAAGATGATATTTTACCAAAATATGATACCTTTTTGATATGTGTTTTGTACTTATTAATGAAAAGAAGGAATCCTCCAAAGTTTCTCCTATGTGGAAGCTTCCTTTCAACATCTCCCTCCTAAAGATGAGAAGGAGAAGAATAAGAAGAGGAGGAGTAAAGGAGAGAGTAAGCAGTATCTTCCCTAAGCATGTTTCTCATATTATAGTTTTCTTGATGATTCTGAACTATATGATGTTCCTATGCCTGTTACCTATAGTAGTGATCATGATTGGGAAAAGCACACTACTTTTGATATTGAAAATATATTTGGTACCAATTCTGAAAATGATCATATTAAAATTGTTGTAATATTAGACTATCCATATTCCTTCCATGATGATATGTTTACAAATGAACACACTTTGGAAGATAGCTATTCTATTGCTTATGATGATAATATACCTCCAATGTATGTTGATTACAATGATGAACATGATATTTTAAGTCCACCTACTATTGAGGAGAAAATTAATTATGATAACAATATGCCTCCTATATTTTATGATTATGGTGATTAGAATAACAATGATAGCTATTTTTTTGAATTTGCTCCCACTACAGTGAATAAGAATGACTATGCTTATGTGGAGAGTAATAATTATTATATGCATGTGGCTCATGATAAGAATGTTTTATCTAATAGTTATATTATTAATTTTATTCTTAATGCTAATGAAAGTTAGTATGAGAGAGAAACATGGTTTTATGCATCTCAATAATATTAAGTTCCCCTCTTTATGTTGAAAATTTTGAAGTTGCATTTGTTTTGCTTTCCTATGCTTGTTGCTTTGTGCTTTCATGACTTGTTTCTTTACAAGATTCCTATGCATAGGAAGTGGGTTAGACTTAAATGTGCTTTGAATTTGCTTCTTTATGCTCTCTTTTACTTCAATTCATATTTATTATGTGAGCATCTTCTCAAACTATAAAGCCTAACTTAAAGGCATTAAAGAAAAGTACTTCTTGGTAGATAACCCAATAGTTTTAATCGAGGGCTTGGAAGTTATTACTTCTATAATAACCTCTCCTTATCCTTTTTGTTTGATTTTGTGCCAAGAATAACCTCTAATGAGAGAGAACTAAGATTTGGGGAAGTTCTTGTCGAAACAGATTTTTGTGCTTCACGTAAAAATTCTTGAAAAATCTTTATATTTCGGATTGAGTTGTAATTTTCGGAATAAATCTCCCAAGTTGTTAGCTAAATTTGTTTAGTTCAACACTTTTATATTTGAGCAAGAGAAGGTCTTCGAAAAAATTGGTTTTTACCTGATGGTCTGTTTTGACAGATTTCTGCCATTATTTGCATTTGTCTCCTATCGATTTCTTTTTGGGTTCTCTTTGGTAAATTGAGCTTTTTGAGGGACTTTCTACAGTACCTTGTGTTTTTAATGAAAGTTTTATGTTTTAAAATTAAACCCCAAAGGTTTATTATCTTTTGAATACACTAAAGTTGCTAATGAAAATTGTGTGAAGTTTTGTATGAAGAAAAAATTCCAGGTGTAAGGAAAGAATGATGTAATGAGATGAAGAATGGACAAAAGCTCAATCTTGGGGATGCCACCCGTGTCACCCCAAGAAATATTCAAGAGGTACAAGCGTCAAAGCTTGGGGATGCCCAAGGGATCCCCTTCTTCATCAATAAAAATCCCAGGTCTCTTTCTAGACACTTCGTTTTTATTGTTTCATGCCTTGTGTTGTTCTTGGGCGTCTTAGTTTTAATTTTTGGTTTCGTTTGCTTGGTTTTGCTACAATAAGTTGGTTGGATCCCAGCACACTTATTTTGGAGAGAGTGACACTCTGTTTTTATTGCCTAGAACAGTCTAGTTTTCATTCTTATTGTCTTGTCAGTGTTCTCTTTTCGCTTAGCCTTAGTTTTATTGTGCTTTCAGCTTAGAACTTTTTAGTTCTTCTTTATGGATTTGTGAGACAAGCTCACTGATCTTCATTGATTATTGTCTTTGTGAGTTGTTTCAAATAAGTCGATTGGTGTTGGAAAAGAGTAGGAAGCTTCATGCTTATAGTGGTACAAAAGGGAGCTTGTTTTGATTGTGGCTTAGACTTTATCATGTCATGCTAGATTTTGTTTGACCTTATTCTTAGTGATTATTGTTGTAGTATGCCTTGTTCCAAACAATTTGGATTTCTTAATGTGCCTTGAAATAATCATGCATTGTTTTAGCATACAAAAGCATAATATTGTGTTATTCTCCTTTGATGTTTTGTTTGGGTAGACTTGGCACATGATCACACCATGTTATGACTTTGAACCAGTCACCTTATCCTCTATTCTCATTTAGTTTTTGACTTGTGGTACACTTTTATGCTTTGATTGATAATGTTTTGTCGCTCTGCATGATTATGGCCATTATTGCTCTCTTAGTTGGTCGCTCCCAGTCTTTTTCTAGCCTCCACTTGTCTGAGTAAGTTCTACTCATGCATCCAACTCCCAAGAAACCAAGTTATTCCAAAGTGTCCACTATAAATTCCTATGCATGGTGTGTTACACCATTCCAAGTATATTCTTGTTTTATCTATCTTCCAAATTAATCTTGTTATGTGAAAATTAGTGACTAAATCTCTCACAAACTTGATGGCACACTTTATTTTTCTTGCCCCTAATAAACTTGCACTTATAAGTTGGGATTAGAAGAACTATGCTGTCACGGGGAACGCTTTCAACACCTGTAAATATCTACCCAATTGATATCATGCTCTTTTGTTTATGGATGTCGGCGGTGTGAAATAAAAGGTGAGCTTGTAAGTCCATGGAGTTATTTATATATGTTAGAGAAACACAGGCGCTAGCCTAAGCCATGCCTAATCATGGTGGAAACTTACAGCATCACCATATTGAGAAATCTATGAAGCATTCTTCTTATAAAAAAATAGAGATAGAAAAAAGAGAAGAGAAAAGAAAAAAAGAGGAAAGAAGAGAAAAACCACCATTTTCCCATGGTAAATAAAAAGATTGCTAAGATGCTCATTGTCTGTTGCCTTGTCATTTGGATATGGGATAGCTCCTGTGTCATGGGCAAGGGGTACCCCTTGGCGGTTCTCTATGATACACATGTACTTACTATGACAAGAACTTACCGGTAACTAAAGTTGAGTAGCATTAGGAACGACCCTCGTACTCAAGGGACATGAGGTTGCTAACTTATACTTTGTCAAGCATATACTCCATACTTCGTATACTTTAACCTTAATCACTTCAAGATGCTTATGATAGGGGCAATGGAATCTGAAAGCTAACAAGTACCATAATTTTTGGAAGCTCTTTATGAAACTTGAAATGCCTCCTTCCCTTTGAAGGGCCTTTCTTCCACTTTTATATTGAGTCTCCACCTTCTATCCTTAGGAACCAATTAAGAGATCATAGTTATCATTCTTAGTTTTATGTGCATTGTCCCAAAACTTATTGATTGATTCATAATGTTGATATTGCTTGTTCTTGAACTATTTGTATCTAGTCACCCTTATGAACTTTGAAGGTGTCCTATGCATTTATGTTTTGCTACTCCATGAGGGATAAGATGAATACCACTTTGCTATGTTTTCTATATGTGAAACAAACAAACGTCTTTCATTGCATTGTTATTCATGATCTTTGTTTGTATCTTTTCATGATACAACATAGTTGCTATCTCTTATTGTTAGAACTACATCTTTCATAATCATGTTTAGAGTACTTTGATCCCAACTATCAATGCTTTACAATATTTTGATCAAGATTGTGATGGTGCATGTCACCTCAAAAATTATTCTTTTTATCACTTACCTACTCGGGGACAAGCGGGAGTTAATCTTGGGGATGTATCGTCATAAGCGTATCTATAATTTTTGATGTTCCATGCTTGTTTAGTATCAAATTTGCTATGCTTTATCTACACTTTGAGGTATTTTTATACATTTTCTGGAACTAACCTATTGAAAAGATGCCACAGTGCCAGTTGCCTATTTTCTGCTGTTTTTGGTTTCAGAACAGCTAAAAATTGAATATTCTCGGAATTGGACGGGACAAAAGCCAAAATTAGTATTTTCCGGGCAATACGTAAATACAAAGTAGAGGCGGAGTAGGGCACCAAGGTGCGCACACCCTAGGATAAGCGCGGGCCCACCACAGTGGCGCCACTAGGATGTATTTGGCTGCCTCCTCGGCTGCCCTTCGCCTATAAGAAGCCTCAATGCAGAAACCCTAAATCATCCATCATACATCCACGAAAAGTTCTGCAGCGTCGCCGCCGCCGAAAGGGAGATTCGGGGGATAGAAGTCTTTGTCCCGGCACCCTATCAGGATGGGGAAGTGCCCCCGGAGCCATCTCCATCGATCTTCAACACCATCTCCATCGCCTTTGATGATTCCCATGATGAGGAGGGAGTAGTTCTCCTTAGAGGATAAGGGCTCTGCTCGGTAGCTATGTGCTAATCTCTCTCTATCCATGATCATATTATGACCATGAGATTTGTAATCAAGTAGATCTACTCTACAACTCAAGTACTTTAATAGATATCCGGCTCTCCACACATGTGTGAAAGTGACAGCGTGCACACCATGTGGCACTTGTCATGAGTTATATTTTGAGTTGGTTGTCTCTATGAAATTATGGTGTTTGAAGGAACGATCTAGCACTCAAGGTGACAGTATGGGGTTACCTATATGGGGATTGCAAACTTCGAGGTGTGTTGTTATAGCCCTACCGTGGATTAGAGTTGTCCAACTGGAGAGTAGTTCAGAGTTGTATCATGGAGAGAAGATATTTATATGAGAGTGTCCACTAGTGAAAGTATGATCCCTAGGCCTTGTTTCTAAGAATTGAAACACCGTCTACAACTAGATTTGTTACATGTTTGCTTGCTTCCATATTTATTTCAGATTGCCTTTAGTCTCTTCCTCCTTCAAGCTCTTTTACATGCCGTTACCACTTATAATCATCCATACCACTTGTATTTTACTATATCTTCTTGAACTAGTGCACCTATACACATGACAAGTGTATTGGGTGTGTTGGGGACAAAGAGAATTCTTGTATCTTGATTGCAGGGTTGCTTGAGAGGGTTACCTTTGACCACTTCCTCCGTTAGTTCGATAAACCTTGGGTAATCCACTTAAGGAAACTTGTTTCTATTCTACAAACCTCTGCACTTGGAGGCCCAACAACTGTCTACAAGAATAGGCGTGTGTAGACATCAATGGTTTAATATTTAAGTTGTGGTGCTATTCTTGTAGTTCGATAAACCTTGGGTAATCCATCATTATATCATATCTGATCTTGATCCATATGATGTCTCGTGAGTATTTCATTTAGTTCTTGAGGACATGGGAAAGTCATGTTGTTAGTAGTGGAATTATGTTGACATATTATTCAATGGTTTAATATTTAAGTTGTGGTGCTATTGTTGTAGTGATGTCATCTGAACGTCGAATACGTGATACTTCACCATTTATGGGCCTAGGGGAATGCATTGTGTATTTGGATACTAAATTTGGGCTTGCCGGAGTGACAAAAACCTGAACCCCCATTAGGAAACCTTTGCACAAGGGAGTGCGGGATCTCGAGTTTAAGGCTGTGGTTAAGTTTTTACCTTAATTACTTTCTTGTAGTTGCGGATGCTTGCAAGGGGTTTAATCACAAGTATGTATTAGTCCAAATAAGGTCAGTACATTAGCACAGGTTCACCCACACAATACTTAAAAAATCAAAGAAGATTGATCAATTATATGAAACAAAGGAACTTGTGCGGTATTCCTTGTGTCCTCGAGAATGTTTAGTCCTCATTAGTATTTCTACGGCTTGTCCTTTGCTAAGAAAGGATTGGGCCACTTGCTGCAATTATGTGCTTTCTTTATTTACTTGCACTTTATTTCCTCCTTTATCAAAACCCTAAAAATCCGTTTCACAGTATTCTGAGATTTCATACTCCATACCACTAGTTGACACCTTATGCTCCTCGTTGGGATCGACACTCTTATTTATCGAAAGTACTACGATCGCCCCTATGCTTGTGAGTCATCAAGACTATTTTAAAGCGCGCCGTGATGAAGCGCTATTGAAGAGTGGAACGGTAAAGAAACTTCTACTATTAGTATTGCTTTTATTTTTGTTTGTTACTTTGTTTCCAATATGGATAACCCACTTGTTTTCCTATTTGGGAAAGCTACTATCCTTTAGGGTAGTAGATAAACCACCACCTATTGGGATAGATCCTTTTAAAATACCTACAAGAATTGTTGATCGTGTTATGGATAATTATTATCTTGGGGATGGAATTGTCTATCCTAGTGATCATTTGATTTTTAATCCATGAATTATGGGGGTTGTTTAAGTGTGCGGCTATCCCAACTGAATAGGTGAAGAATAAGTTACTCTCTATATCATTGAAAGGAAGAGCTGAAGAATGGTATAAGCTGCTGAAGAAGATATAATCTATTGAATGGGAGGAAATAGTACCTCTCTTTTACTCTAAATTCTATCCTCCAAGTGAGATTCATAAGCATAGGAATCAAATATATAACTTTTGGCCTCGTGATGGAGAGAGTACATCCAAGCTTGGGAGTTTGCAGGTTACTAATGGTTAAATGTCATTTTTATGAACTCCCTAACAATATTATTATCAATAAATTTAAGCAGGATTTCTCTTCATGATAAGGATTTATTAGATTCTTCTTCTTGCTGGATCATTCACACGTATGAAGGAAGAAGCTAAATGGGATCGTTTAGACCGTATTCAAGAGAACACTGAAGCATGGGGGAATGACAAAGGAAGGAAGTCAGGTATAAATTATGATTATGAATGCATTAAATATTTTATGGGAACTGATGACTTTCATGATATTAGTCTTGAGTATGGTATTGATTCTCAAAGTATTGTCAATTGTTTTAAGGCCTTTGCCTCTTATATAGAATTCCTAAAAAGAAGTGGGACAAGTACCATGCACCTTATAAAGATCTTGTTAATCATGTTCTGTTAGAAGCACTGAAGTTTATCTTGTTGATTCTATTTTGCATGAACCTTATATTGAGAAAATCCTTTTCCTGCTAAGGTAAAGGAACATTCTAATATAGCTAACATGGTTAGCAAAGTACAAAAGAAAATTGTGGAACCTGATGAGCAAATAAACATTGAACTTGTAGTTCCATTGTGAAGATCTTGTCACTAAAAATATAGAAGATGAGCACATTGTCTTCTATGAAGACACTTCTCATATTATCTCTCATCCTAGTAAAGCTAGGAAAACTAGTGTTCCTGTGCTTTACATTAGAATTGGTGATCATTGCTATTATGGTTTATGTGATATTGGTTCTAGTTCTAGTGTTGTTCCTTATGAGCTTTATAGAGAAATTATGCATGAAATTGGTCCTTGTGCACTTGAGGACATTGGTGTGGCTATTCACCTTGCTAATAAGGAAACCATTTTCCCTCTTGGTATTGTAAGAGATGTCTAGGTTCTTTGTGGTAAGATTAAATATCCTATAAATTTTCTAGTGCTTGGTTCAGCAGCTAGTAAACCTTGTCCTATCATTTTTTGTAGACCATTATTGAATACTTGTGGAGCTATTATAGATTGTAAGAAGAAGAAAGTTTTAACTAAGTGTGATGGAGATTCCTATGAGTTTAACTTTTCCAAATTTGCTAAAGATCCTTATGAAAATGAATTACTTAATGAAGGTTTCAGGGGGTGAACAACTTGCTTCTATTGACCTAGTGTCACATCCCAAAAATTTCCAAATTTCGAAATGTGAAAAATAAATAAACAAAAGAAATAAGTGTTGAAATTTAGGGTGAAAAGAAACTTTTTGTTTCATAATGGAAACATCAAAACCCATCTTGAACAAACTTTGAATAAAATGGAATCCAATAAATTTCAATCAAGTGAAATGCATTCATCAAATGAATGTATCTTTAAATTCAAACTTGGAAAAAAATAAACCAAAACCTAAAACCCTAATGGAATAAATTATTTCCAAGATCTCTCTAAGACTATGGATTTTATCCAGATAAAAATTTGTCAACAAACAATTATAAATGATCAAGAATGATAAACAAAAATATTATAAAACCATAGAAATTGATTTCATTCAATTTGGAACCATGGATAAAAACTTACGAATTTTATAAGATAAAAGAAAATAAATTTCAAAGCTAATAAAGCTTCTATCTAAAATCCATACCAAAGTTTGAGCAAAATAATCCTAAGATATTTAAAAAGGATAAAAAATATTAAATAAAATTATACAAATTGGAATCACCAATTTTGAATTTATAAATAAAAATATATGGATTCTATAAGATAAAGAAAGAAATAATAAATAGGGAATATTTAAAAGCCAAATTAAATCTTGGCAAAATCCATAAAAAAATGGAAGTTATTGAATAATAAAAAGGATTAAAAGATTATTTAAATAAAATCATAAGGATTGACAATATCCAATTTTATTTAAACAAAGACTATTTGCCTAAATAATAATCCTAAGAAAATTATTTGGAAGACAATTTAAATCTTGAATAAAATCCAGAAGCAAATGAAATAAAGATATTCCAATTAAAATAAAGGGATAAAGAATATTCAAATAAAAGTATATGGGATTAAACCCTATTCTATTTAATAAAGACAAAATCCCTAATGAAAATGATTAATTAAATCATGAGAAAATAATAAATGGTAATTTACCAAAGTGGATTGAAAAGTTATCTAACTATCTTAAAGAATTATTTAAATAAATTTTATATGGAATCAAAACCATATTTGGTTTTATTTTGATAAAGACAATTGCCCAATCTAAATGATTAATAAATCATATTTTAAATAATTGAAAATGAATTATTTAAACACCCTATTGAATAAATAAAACCTACTAAAAAGGTTTGATGAAAATTAGAATTCAAATAAGAGTTTGAAATTATATTTAAAATCTTATTTGAATAAAACAAATTCTAATTTAAATAAATAATAAACCATAAATGAATAAAATAATTATTCTAAAATGGTCTTTAAAATACATGTTTGAACAGAATAGAAAATTACTGAAAGTTTGGTAAAATTATAAATTCAAATGGTATTTGAAATCATTTGAATGAATTCAAAACAGAATGAGAGAAACAGAAAAATAAAAATAAACATGAGAGAAAAAAATAAAGAAAACAACCCCAGTGTAACATCCCAGCATTATAGCTTGTAAATAAGTTGAACCAAGATGTGTGCATTGCATTCATGCATAGAAAATCCGAATAATTTTCGTGCTTCGAAACAAAACTTGTCAAAGTGATTGAAGCTTCTCTTAGCTTGATGGAATTGAAGTAGATCATCAAGTTGACTGCGATAAGTTTCAATAAGACCTTTGCTAAAACCTAATTTTGGTAAGGAGATTTGATCTAAGGGTAGATCAAATGTACTATAAGATTAAACCTTAGTACAATGTGAATTATATTTGATCATTAGGTGATCATATCAAAGTATTCATTATAATCACTTTCGTAAGTACCAAGTTAAGGATATCACACAAATAATAAGAATGTAACCACTATATCTTAATCTCATCTGCATACATCCTGAGTATCATAGTAACATCTAACCTTAAAAAATCCTTTAATGAGTTGGAGTTGGACAGAGATTAAGTCAAGATCATCCACTATATATATCTTTGTTTCTATAGTAATCTTTATGGAACTTATCCTAATATCATTGTTCATCAATGTTGAGTAATCAACCATTCATTTACAAACTCTTAAACTCTCAATCCTTGATCTACTATTTCATGATCTTATCATAATATCTACTTAAATCTTTTAAAGAGGGCATAGTCCATAAATAACCTTAATCCAATATGAGATACTAATAAAATAATTTCAAGACAATGAAAAGTAGGATTGACAAAGCCTTGCTGAGTCAACTAAGAACTTAAGCAATAAATAATTTAAGGATTATAATGGTGATGCTTTAGCCACCAACATTGAATGCTTATATTGGTATAAGTAATACTGGTGGGTAGAACATGATTAGGACCTTAGTAGAGATGAGATATCTCAGAGTAGTCATTGCAAGCCACATAAATATAATTAGGGTTGGAGTAAAGTGCATATAGATGATATTATTCAATTAAATCTAGTATAGCATAAAGTTATGGAAGAAGTGTTATTCATCTTAAAGTATAGTAAGCCTTAGAGAAAGATAGTTGGATACATACATACATATGATGAAGAAATATTAGTGATGGATGGTCAAGGAAGGTCATGAGTGGAGTTGGAAAGAACTACTTGTTGGATTGAAGATTTTCAATAGTAGGATAGTGGGTATAATAAAGCAAGGATATAAGAAAATTATGAAATATCCTTGTATCAAACTCATTGGATTCATCCATAAGTTTAGAAGAATGATATATGAATAAGAAGATTTTAATAAGTAAGTCCATCATACTAACCATGATGATGGATAGGAAGAAGTATTATATCTAGGAAAGGAATTCCTTAATTAGAGATCCAAGATTGTGAAATATAATTATATGTTATAAATCATCCATCTATTTAATCTTGGTAAGCAATCAAATCTAAATCTCAAATCAAACATAATATCCATCTCATACTATTGATCCATCATCGATGTCTATAACACTTTATAGAAATATTACCCTATAGCAAATCACATAAGCACATCTATGTTAATTCCAACCATCATAACTACATGTGCTTAAGTATATCTTTATTAATTCTTTTCCATAAAATATTCTAGATATAACTTTCTAGTACTAAAGGTGAGGCTATCATATATCCCAAACAGAAAATAATATGTTTAGCTATTGAATCTTTAACCACATACATAAAGGAGACTAAAGACATTAAAGACCCTAAACCTTAGGGTAGATATAATACAAAACCTTAAACCTCTTTGTTTGTTACAATAGAATATATACATTGTCATGCTCCAAATCAAGGGAAGTAGTAATAAATATATCAATGTCTTTTATATATTTCATGCATCAAAGAATGGTATAGGATCATTACACATATAAAAGTTTCTATTCAAAATATGAGCCAACTAAAGTTAAGTTGATAAGAAAATAAGAATATATCATTTAAGAAATTCATAACTAAAGGAGGAAAATAGAATAATAAGAAGAGCTTTTACAAAATATTAAAAGGGGTTCATATATTAAGAAAATTAAAGGAATATAGCAAGATTATATATAATAAAAAATTCAGCAAAAAAAGGATAAAACAAAGAAAAACATAACCTGGTCGTGGCCCAACACCCCTACACCTATCGGCGCCCACAATAGCCTAGTAACCAGCCTAGTTCTTTTTCTTCTATGACTGGCAAGTGGGGACAGCAAAGGACAGCGGGTTGAGAAGCAAATATCGTCAGGGGGTTATCCGCAAAACGGTCATCATCTTCATCGTCACGCACACAGACGGCTTCATTGGCGAGCTCGGCGCCGCCAATTGATACCGTCATCATCGTCTTGCCAAGATCAACACCGCCCTTGCCAGGAGGGGATAAGAAGGCCACCGCGACGCCCTGCCTCAATCCCTATCTCCAATTCCTCCTTATCCTCTCAGATGCAAACGGGACCAAAACCCTAGCTCACCGGAGCCACCCCTCACCTTCGAATCACATCTCCCCACACCATTGTGAGCAGCCATGGAGAAGTGCCTTCCTCCGTAGAACCTCGGGGTAGAGTCTTACATCAAGGGGATCACTAGAGAGGGTGCATTTTGCCATTCCTCTTCGCAGCAGTTCGTTGGAATCTTCGTCGAGGAGCTCGTTTCTGACCGCGCCTGTCTTCGCCGATCACTCTATCATCATCAGGGTGAGTTCCTGAATCTTCCAGCATCCTTGAATCGCCTGATCTCGTTGTAAATCGTCGTTTCACCGTATTGCCACCGTCGGCCACCGTCGGAGCTCGTCGGAGCCGAGGTTCCGATGACCATTTGCGAGCGGCGACGCCACTTTTAGTTTGAGTAGGTTATGCTGAGTCGAACTAGGTCCATTTTGTTTGATAGGGCGTCGTAGATCGTCGCGGTGACCACTCACCAACAGCGGTGGTGGTGCTGACGCCATCGTTGCGTCATGCTCACCTCATGGTTGAACCACGTCAGCTAGTTTGACTGGTCCTTGGCCACGTGGCTGATGACATGGCCTAGGGCCCATATGTCATTGAATGGGGGGTAAAGACTGGGACAGTAACAAATGTATTTTTTTCACCTGAGAGATGAGGTGGACCCTGGCCCACGGGTGAGTGACTAGGGCTAACTCTTGGTACGGTGTAAAAAGTATTTTTACATTAGGAAGTAAATAAAATGTTATAATCCAATTAATATTATTCTAGAAATTTAATAAATGATTAAATCTTGTCTAATTAATAACTTTTGATTTATAGTTCAGACAAATATGTATAATATATGAAAATTTTCAGAAAAATAAAATCTACAACTTAAAACTATTATCAAATAATATTATGTTGATTATTTAAATAAATATTATTTAATAAAGGTTTTATAAGTAATAAAACTTTAATAATTCATATTCCTATAATAATAAATGTTAATAATATAAGTAAAATACCAAAAATCTTATAAAAATAAGAATTCTAATTTAAAAATATAATCATGTCTTTTTAGTTCACTTCATTAAATATTTATTATTTATTAAGTAATTATAAAGTAATAAGGATTATAAAAATCATATATTTTTATTTATAAATCACAAAAATAAATGTGATATACCAAAATGATCACAAAAATAATATCTACATGTTAAAAATCTAATATTTTACTTCTGAGGTAAATAAAAATTAAATATTTTAAGAACTCAAATTTAAACTTATTTACTTCATTAATAATTCATATAAGGATAAATAAAAATTACTAATATTCCTAAAATGGGTAAATTAAGTTTAATAAATAGTATTAGTCTTAAATATTAATAAAATGAAGCTTAAATGGTTTAAAACATTATAAGTATCTTTTTATTAAATTATCATCAGCCCTAAGTGAAGATTTTATTCTCAAAAGTATTTCAATTCATAATAAAAACCTTAAAGAACAACTTTTGAATACCAAACCTTTTTTCTAAACCATATTAACCACCAACTTACAAAAACTACCACAACAGTATATAAATTCATAAGTAGTGAAGTGATAGTATGTTTTAGATTATAAACTATACTCACTCATCTATAAAAGATAAATGATATTACTCCATAATAGAATCAAGAAACCATTACACCAAGTAAAGAATAACCATTCTTATATAACTTAAAGAAAACATTCCAGATATACAAAGTACAAATATTATAAGCATTATACCTTCAAAACTATCCTTGTTTTAAAGTTAACATTAGTCTACAAAATCTTAATATAACACTATAAACATTACTATATGTTTTATAGTTAACTTTAGTCTGAAGAAGTTAAATTATAAAGCAAGTCGAGCCAAAAACTTTGAGCAAACAAATCACACCAACCACCACTAACTCACCACAAAGTTTGTTTAGACCTTAGAAGAAACCTTTCCTTGAAGGTTATTCTTTCCACTTCAAACAAGAACTTTTGTATAAGCAATATTGACTAGTATGTCATAAATATATATATTTTACTACTACATATGTGTTGCTCACAACCACTCATAATCTCTAATAAAAGTACAAAAATGAAACCTATCTAAAAGAACCACATATTCCAAAGTAACCATTCCCGGAATCCAAACCCTAGAACAATGTTATCCCCCGGGATTTGCGTTTAGAACGTGCATCACATTACTTATGCATAAAAGCATATTGCTTCTTTAAACATTAGTCCTTACCGGACCAATGATGCTGATTTTAGATTTTGGATCTTATACTGACTCGAAGACCGTGAGTTCATAATATTGCAATCACAAAAGGAAAGTTCACACTTGCTCATGTCCTTTGTTTATTTTCTGTGAAGTATTTTACAAATCCAGTGTTGTTTTTTTTCCATACAATCCCCCAGGAAGAGGGATCGGGTTCCATTATCATCAGACAACGGAACAACAACTACACATATCGACATAGTACTGACCCACCTAGGGGGTCAAAAAGGAAAAGCAAGAGGTTCAAATTACACACTAAACAAACTAAACAGAAATAAAGAAGGAGGCTGGAGACGCAAGAACACCTCCCTCGGGCTAGTAGAGGCCGTCCATATCAAAACACAACCAAGGAACTAAAATCTTGGATGCCAACACCATCTTCTCGCCAGTCCCTTTTCTCAAGTTCTCCTTCTTTTCTCCCCCCTTTCCAGCTACGGAGCTTCATGAGCCTTGATCTCCGAGTGCAGGTCCCAAAGAAAGGAGCAGGGGCCACATCCATAGCTGCCGCGTCAATAGCGCATTCTGTTGAAGAGTATCCGCTCCGACTTGCAACACTGCCGGTCATTCTCCCCATGCAACCACCCAATAACGAATGAACACACAACCATATATGACCAAATAAGCGAGGCGAGTTAATGAGTTTTTCAAAACAAGCCCTATTCACGAGCTTCCAAATAGCCCAGCATATTGCCGTTACCATAGTAATCTGCACATTCCTACTAACCCCACATCTTGAGAAGCCCACCAAAATATTGGGAAAATGATCCAGGTCTATTAGCGACACCAACAGCTCTGGCAACCACCCCCAAACATATTTAGCAGCCACACACGAAAAGAACAATTGTCGGTGCTCTCATCCTCATTACAAAACACAAGTAAAATCTCAACCCAATTCTTCCTTCTCATGTTGTCTTTGGTGAGAATAGCATTGTGCCGGATAAGCCATAGCCAAATCTTAATCTTGAGAATTTTGCTTCCCACGGATGTTTAAAACTTCTATCAATCCCAACATTAAGCGTGTGTACATTGACTTAACAAAGAACTTGCGGTTATTCCACATCCACACTGGCTGTCCTTTTCTGATTGAAACTCACAGCGGACAACTTTCTCATTTGTTCACGATGATTCAACCCATGAGTATCTAGCCATCTCCTAAAGAGAGAATCCACCCTTTTTTTGCCATATACGCCACCGTGATTCTTTGGTTCGACAAATATCAAATAAATCAGGGAACCTATCTTTGAGGTGAGTCAAGCACCAAGCATCATGCAATCAGTCAACTCCCCATTACCAATCCTCATTCTCCTACCAGCCAAATAGAGATCCCTAATCTAAATCAAATCATGCCAACATGGATAATCACTCTGCCTGTGTTTCACATTACTGATCCCATCTTTCTTCAAATATTTTTTCCTCACAAAAACTTGCCATGGACCTTCCTTAGCTTCGAGGCGCCACCACCACTTACACAACAAGCAAATGTTAAAAAGCCTAATGTTTTAATCCCCAATCCACCTTTTTCTGGGCCTACACATACTTCCATTTAACCAGATGATATTTCTTCTTCCCCACCTTCCCATACCAAAAGAAAGCTCTAGTCTATTTCTCAATTTCTTCCACATTTGACCTATGAAGAAGAAACATAGTCATAGGGTAAACAACCACACTAGATACACAAGCAGTGATTTTAACATGTCGCCCTCCCAGGGACAAAGCTCCCCCATCTAGCCATCTAACTTTTTCTTCAACCTATCACCAATAAATCTCATTTCAGCCACTGTACATCTCCTGCTACAAACCGGCAAACCCAAATATTTAATAGGCCAACTACCCTTCTAACAGTTGAACATCTCAGCATAATTGGACAGTTTCTCCTCATCCTCTAACACCATCATCACCTCACTCTTCTCAAAGTTAATCTTGAGACCAGACATGGATTCAAACAAATACAACAACAATTTCAAGTTTCTAGCCCCCTCAGGATCATCCTTAATAAACATAATGGTATCATCAACATATTGTAAAATGGCAATCCCTTTATCAAACATATTATCAACCAAACCTGTAAACAACCCACCAGCCTGTGCATTAAGCACCATCTGAGCCAAACATTCCCCTGCCAAATTGAACAGAAAAGGAGAAAAGGGGTCCCCTTGCCTAACCCCCTTAAAGCTGCCAAAGTAAGGACCAGTTTCCCCATTGACCTTAACACTGAGAGTACCCTGAGTCACAGCACTTTTTAACCAAATCATCCAATCTTCACTAAAACCTTTCTGCCTACAATAGTAAGCGAAAGTCGATTAACCTTGTCATAAGCTTTCTCAAAGTAAATTTTTAAAACCACACCCTGCTGCTTCTGACTTTTCGACTCTTTCAAAATCTCATGTAATAAAGTCACCCCATCTGCAATAAACCTGCCCTTAATAAAAGCAGTCTGACAAGTATCAATTAGTTTCCCCATCACAAGCTCAGTTCTAACTGTCAGAGTTTTAGTAAAAATCTTAAACAACACCTGGAGCAGACAAATAGGTCTATACTTCTGTATCCTATCAGCATCATCACCTTTCGGCAGCAGAGTAATCACACCATAATTAATGCTCCTCAAATCAATCTTATGAGCAAAAAAATCATCAAACACAGCCATAACATCTGTTTTTATAACTGCCCAACAATGTTGATAGAATTCAATAGGAATCCCATCAGGACCATGACTTTATTTTTCTCCATCACAGTGATAACCTCTTTAACCTCTTCTCGATAAAGGCACCCCATTTTCTCCCTATCTTCATCATTAAGCTTCTCCCAGTCCTGCCAATTGTCATTTGCAAGCCTAATAGAAAACCCACCAGCAGGCCCAAACAAAGATTTATAATAACTAGTAGCATGCTTCAGGAAATCACAGGTCCCCTGAATCTCATTCTCCCCATCTTTCATTGAAAAAATCATTTTCTTTCTCCTCACCCCATTAGCAATCCTATGAAAATATTCAGTATTATTATCACCTCTAAGCAACCAATTGTCCCTCGACCTTTGCTGCCATAATCTCTCCTCATTTTCATACACCTCTAGCAACTCTTTCTGAATAACTTCTTTTCTTTTAAGTTGATCAGCAGTAAGCAAAATCAGCTCCTCAATATTTTCAATTTCCTGCAGCCCCTCCACCAACCTCTTCTTCCTTTTTTATCCTCCCCCCTTAAATGAGCACCCCATCCTTTCAAATCATTTATGACATTCTTAAGTTTTTTCTGCAACCTATCAAGACTGTTCTTGCCATTCACACGTTTTTTCCAAACTTTTTCCACCCTGGTCAAAAAGTCATAACACTGTAACCAACTTTTCTCAAATCTGAATTCCCTGCCACCTGTTTCCTGCCCTTCCATAGTATCCAGAATCAAAGGACTGTGATCAGAAACCTCTCTAGACAATTTGTGTACTATAGTAAGAGGAAACAAATTCTCCCATTCTTTACAAACTAAGATTCTATCCAATTTCTCCAAAGTTGGATTTTTCTGGTTGTTGGACCAAGTAAACTGCCCTCCAGACATGGTGATCTCTCTTAACCCATAAGCATTGATAATCGAATTAAACATATGCCCCCACTTGTTCAAAACATGACCCTTATTTTTTTCAGAAACACATCTGATCACATTAAAATCACCACCCACCAACAAAGGAATAGTTTGATCCTGACAAACCTCAGCTAACTCAACCAAAAACTCCTCTTTATTCTCCTCTTGAGCATCCCCATACACTATCACCAAATGCCACTGAATCTATTTCAAAACATCAAACACCTTCATCTTAACATGAAATTTGCCCACAGACACACCAATCTGAATCAATTTAGAGGCGTAGGCCCCCAAAATGCCTCCAGACCTTCCCACGAAGAAACCAACTCCGGAGAATTGATTCATAGGATCAATCCTCTGAAAAAGCCTCGAATAGTCTTTCTTAATAGTTTCCTGTAAACCAATAAAATCCACTCTCTCTGTCTCAGCACATTCGAGATAAACACTGCGCCTTTCTTCCCACACCCTAATATTCAGAATAGCACCTATCATAATATAGATATTCTCTCTCTTGTTCCAGTCACAATACCACTCATAGGGTGATAGTTGTGAACCTTCACAGCAGCAGCCTTTAACTTCCTCTCCCTCATAACAGAACCAGTTCTCAACTTTTTCTTTTGTTTCCTAGACACCACAGGAGTAAAATCCTCCTCATCATTACTAGCATCCTTCCAATCCAGAAACAAAACCTTCTCATTCAGATCAGTATCACATTCATTCACTACCTGCCTCCTATCCTGTAAACTATGTCTAGCAATCTCTAATTCTTTTAAGGAATTAATATGTTCCAAAGATATAGAAGAAGCATCTATCCCCATTTCCAACGCTCTATGCATAATAATATCATCATCGAGCAGCAAAAGAATTATGCAAAGTTAGATTTGTACTGATAGATCTCTAGGAATTTCTTGAGCCAAATGCCCTTGACCATGTTTCTAGCACCACCTTGATCGGCCACCCTTGAGCTCCTTCTTATACCACATTCTTCAACATCAGCCACTTGTTGATTGAGATTCCACACTTTCTGAGTAGAGCCATCAGGTTGAGACAAGTCAGCTGACCACTACTTCTTGATCTTGATTGACAACTTCCATGTCTGAGCACCCTCCATCCCGGACCCCCAGCAGTCCTTTTTTCCACTATCGGAAGACCCAAAAGAGGTGTCAGTAGATGCACTATCATTTTTGCTGTGCACCCTCATCTTGCTCATCCTCCTCTTCGACAAATGACCATCTTTGCTTCATAAGTTCATAATGCTTGTCCTGCGCTTATCTTTTAAGACCCTGATAAAATCATCAAACCTCTAGGGACCAACAGCAATCTCGATCTTGACCTCTTTAACCATGAGAGGATAGGTTCTACAACATCCATGTGAAACTGCCCAACCCACCCCATCGGACACATTTTCACAGTATCAACTTGCATCCCCATAATAGCTGTTCTGGTTTGATTACCTGTCCCACCACCACCACCAGAACCACCTGCTACATTCTCTCTAATCACAATTCCCCTTGAACGACCATCACCTCCAGAGCTAGCCCGGATGTTAGCCATTTTAGTCCCAAAAGAAACTCCCCTAGAATCCTCCTGCTCCACCACAACCTGTTTTCCTTTGTCCAACCCAGCTTCACCAGTACCATTCCCACCATGTTGACGACCCCCAGCACCTCCATCACTACCTGCACCAGGAACAGTTCTTTGCCCACTACCATCATCAGGTCTCCTATGTTCAGCTTCACCCTCATTCTCCTTATCCAACCCATCATCACCATCCTGCCCATCAATCCCCATAGCAGAAGGCAGAGTGGATACAACATCAGGAGCAAAAATCTCTCTGGTGTATTTGAATTCATAAATCCCACCCTGCATCTCCCCCCTTCTGGTATTAGGAACCAAAGAAACATCCAAACAAGCAATTTTTACTCTTACATAAGCCAAGTTCCTCAAGCTATTCCTGTCCAGGGCCACAGGTTTGCCCACCAAAGAGGCAACATAGAAGACAGTTGATTTCTCCCTGTACTTCATAGGGATGCCAACAATTCTAAACCAGGCTTCTTCCAGCCAGTCAACAGGTTGCAAGTCCCCATTCCACTTAGATAACTGAATCACAGCATCAGGAATTGTTTTCATGAAGACCTTCCCAAAGTGGAAGTCATCAATAGATCTGGCAGAAGGGAACCTCATCAAAAATTCCACATCATTAATAGACCTGGCATTAAACCTCCATCCAGATCCCATAGCATCATTACATTTGAAATTCCTTCTCCAAATCCTTGCCGGTGAAATCACCCTAACCACACTTATATGAGCATAATGCAAGCTGTTCCATAAATGAACATTTGACTCCACCATAGGAATAGAATGAAAACCCTGCTCAAAGTCGATCTTGCCAAAGAAAAGAGGAACATACTCCCAAGGTTTCCTCTCTTGTGAGACCAAAATGCTATGATCCTTCCCACAATTATCACACAACCTCTTCTGAATCACATCTAGCTGCACATCCCGGACCCTCCGACACCATCCCTCGACATAATCACTCTGGTGGTGATACAGAGGACCCCACAGTAGTAGCCACATCCAATGGTGAGTACAAATTGGAGATAAATTCACAGTGAGTCCCCCAGCGGGCACATTAACGAAGTAGATGCCGGTGTTCAAGCGAAGCGAGATCGATTCACGAGTACCGAAGTGTTCATCACAACCCTAGGAACATTAGTCTATTCAACTGTTCATGCAAAAACCGGCTCCCTTCTAAGTTGAATCGAGTTACGATGCACTGGGAAAACGAAGCGGTAGCATCGGACCACGAACCTTGTTGCATCTCAGGCGGTGAATCCACCTGCCCGATTCTGAGCCTGCTCCGCTTCACAGTGAGCCTTGACAGCGCCGCTCCTTAAAAAGCCTCGGCGTTGATCCTCCATCCTGGCCTCAATCTCCGCTGCCTCAACTCATCCCTATGCCTCGCATCCCGGCCCGAGCATCCTGCTCCTGGTAGCCGCTCACTCCGCGGATCCAGCCACTTTCCCTATGATCCCCTCAAACCTCTACGATCGATAGGAAAACGACCTTGTCCGTACAGAACGAATCTGCTCGCATAGGGACCAGATCGGTTGGAGGGCGAGAAGGAACCACACCCACCGAAATCGTCGATCCATATCAGATTCCGCAGCCACCACGAACAAGCGATCGCAATCCCCCGAAACAACTCCGCTCCATTTCACCGGAGAAACAATCCGCGGTGACGATGGCTGAAGAATTGGAGGCTCCCGGACGAACACCACACCACACACACCGCGAGATCTGGAAATGGCGAGAGGGGAAACGGCTCCTGATCTAGGGTTAGAGACAACACGAGATGGGCCTTGGCAATGGATCGTGCTCCGTCGTATTAGTACCCCGCGCCTCACCTGGCAGGTGGCCCTCCTCCAGCGAAGCCCCACCGTCAGCGCACGCAGCCCTCCCACAACCACCGAGCCGTATCACCCACGTCGCATGTAAGGCGGCCTTTGCGACACCGAACTGCCCCCACCACCATCGGACCACGAGCGTGCCATCGCCGTGTACAGACCGCCCGTCGAAAATTCCACCACGAACACCAACTCGCGAGATCTGTCCCGAAGCATCCATAGCGACACTGTCCCGAGCTCTCTCGAGATCAGGCCCCGTCGGCAAGGACTGATCAAAGCCCCAGCCACCTCACTGATTATGGCCCTCCAACTCCCGATCAACCCACGATGATCATCGGAGAAAACCACCGCCGTGGAGATAGCAATGAGAGGAGAGGAGGAGAGAGAAGCCATCAAAACGGTCCCGATCATGTGAAAAATAAATGAATAAAAATCACCTGCATTTGAAAAAGATCTAAAAACACTATTTTCAATAATAATGTGAAATATTGGTTACTGATCCAGGGTGATCAGCTAAGTTATTAAATCTGACAGTTAGAATACCAGTTCAGAACTATATCACCTAGGACTTAACAACCAATATGGCGATGATTCTTGCGCTGTATATTCTGCGTTGACCATGAGATTTGGAATGGGACGGAGAAGTCATTTGTATCTTCTTCCTCTCACATGAAGCGGATATGCGGGTCATGGCTGTTATCCTTATGGCGTGCATATTAATTGGTAATTAAGAGGATATGCAGCATATGGGTGGGAACCCTCATGCGTCCCACGATAGTTCTAGCATCTAACGGTTTGTACAAACCATTGCCGTAATTCATTATGTGGGCATGGTGTACACCAAGGAGCATCTTGAGGTCACGAAGAGGCGATGATTGTCTTGGATCATCTTCTGGACCCACATCATGGACTTGTGGACGGGAATAAGATACCTGGTTGTGCAACAAAGAGTTGATCTCTCATGGGTAAAGTAACGCACCTCTGAAGAGTGTAAGAAGCTGTAAATTGTTACTCCTATTAGGGAAGGGCTGTGAATGCGGCGGGAAAGGAACTCCATGAAAGTTCTGTTAAACCCGTGTAGGCTGACGGACATAGCTTTTCAAAATAAAAGCAACCTTTGAAGAAATGTTTATGAAAACTTGCATTGCCTATGACCTACGGTCTGTGGCTGTAGTTATAGTGCATAAAACACTCCTTTTCTAGTGAATTTGCTGAGTACGCTCATACTCAAAGTATCTTCTTAACCCTTGCTAGATTCTGAAGCCATTAAGACGACGTCTACATCAAGTTATGCTCCAGGACTTATCATGCCCAACTTTAGCTCTTCAATGAAGACAAGGAAGACAACATATACCTCAACTCAAGTGAAGACGAAGATACCGATTAGATAGGAGTACAATCTCTAACCAAAGAACCTACCTCTATAGTGCGTTGCAATAGCAGCAATGAAAACCTCTTAATCAGAATACTAGACTTAATAGTATAATCGTTCTTGCGTTATTTATCTTTGATATTTCTCCGTAAGAAGTTCTTTCTCTCTCTTTAACCTAGAGTGTTCTCTGGATCTTATGTAAGGAGTGAGTTGTAACCGTTAGCCATGTATTGGACCCGCTGTGTTTCTGTTGTGCCATTCTGAGGGATGTAATACTAGTGAACGGTGTTTCATTGGTGTTATGTCAACGACTATAGTATACTACATCATGCAGTGGTATGCTGGGTCACCGCACCCAGCCCAAGAGCCAGCCCAGCGCACCAGGCCAGACCAGCCCAGCAAGCCCACTCTCTTCTCCCCCGAAACATTTCCTTTCTCACTCAAACATCGACCCGCACAGTCAGTGGTAACCAGACCCCACGCGCACTCCCTCTCTCTCTCGCTGACGGGGCTTCCCACCTGCCAGTCATCTTCCCTACCTCGCGACCTATTCCTCCTCATCCCCCAGCTGTTTCCTGCCAAATTTCCGCGTCTTCAATTTGATTAATTGCGCCTGTAATTTCTCCCCGCGACCACGCATGATTAAACCCCTCCCTCTCTCCTCTCTTTCCCCTCAAACTCCTCTGCCAGAGAGCCCCTAGGCTGCCCTCAATTCAGCTTGCGCCGCCACTGCTCCGACGAGCATCTCCAGCCAATTCCGGCGACGACAACCCTCCCCTTGCTCCCAGACCTCCACAAGCCTACTCCCCACAGTCTTGCGCACCCGTCAGTATCTCTGGCTCGCCCACGCATGATTCACAGCGTTGGCAAATACTTCGACAGAACGCCGCCGCCGTCTGCCATTACTCCATTAAGCTCCCCCGGTAACCTCTGACCGTGCCTCCCCCTCTCGTTGGCACACGCACACTCTCCTCCCTCGCGTGCATCTAACGCACCCCTTGTTTTTCCTTGGCGGGCCTTGTAGCTTCGCCTCCGTCACTGACACAGCGTACCCGAAGCGCAAACGAACTCTGGCGAGGAATCCCTGACTTCCTCGAGCGCCCCTTTGCCAACAAAGACCACCTCGAGCATCAGCGACATCACACGAACTCGGTGAGCTTCTCCCCTCTTTCTCTCGCTTCCTGTATCACCGGCGACGCTACTGCCAGACCGCTCCGCCACCAGCCACCGTCGCAGCTCCTCCTGTTTAAGGTTAACTTGATTAGGGCCGTTAGATTTCGATCCAGCTTATGCGATAGAATCACTTATCGAAAGGGTACGTAGCACTCTGAGCCGCACGATTCTAATTAGATCCAATGCACCGCGTAGCCCGATCCGTGCGAACCGGTACCAGCGAATGAGAACACGACGTGTGGCCTGTGTGTTGATTTAAAAACAGATTTGATCCTATTACATATTTGAATTTGTAAATTCCATAATTTTTAATCCACATGTCCTAATTTTAAAAAATTTATATCACAGGATTCGGAAAAATGTGAACTTTCCAACCATGCACTTTGTTTAATGTTTTCTTCGGTAAAATTATTTGTTTTTGCAGAAACTTGTTTAGTCCTAATTTGAGTATAAAAAATATTCTAGAATTATTTTTGGGGTAAAATCTTTTGTAAATGGATTGTTTTGAACTTACTGACCATAAAAAACCAACTTGTAGATTTAAAAGTATATTTTGTGATGCTAAGGAATAAATCTTTGAATAAAAGCATTTCTAGTTAAATAAAAATATTGATTATGGTTAAAAATGCTTTTTGAGTAAAACCTTTGGAAAATGATTTGATTTAAACTCTCTGACACTAAACACCAAGTTTCTGATTTAAAAATATATTTGATGAACCATAGAAAATTATTACTTTGTTTAAAAGCATTTCCAACACAATAAACTATTGTTTTGATTTAAAAATGGATTTTGGATGAAACCCTTTGCAAATGGAATTGTTTTAAAACATTATGACCATAAACATTAATATTGATGTTTAAAAACATTTTGGCTAACACTAGAAATTATTCTTTGAATAAAATCAATGCTAGCAAAACAAAAGAGATTTAAAGTAGCCATTTTCACTAACTTGTTTTCAAATGACCTTACAACTTTTATAAATGACCAATAGGTGTGTTAAAAAATGTATAGCCTATTAGAAACCACTTTTCCAAATAAAACAATCTTGTGCATGCTTGCATGCAATATTTTGTTTTTACTATTTTATGTGGTGAATTTTTTGAATGCTAGATTGAATTTGTGCCTTGATTGAATTGTAGTGAACTTTGAAGAGTGTGACTATTTCAAGATCAAGGAGTGAATATATATTCTCTACTAAAAAGGCAAGTGGTGCTTCATACTTTAGTCCTATTATTTTCACTATGCATTAGTGATGTTTTGAGTAGGACTTGCATGGAATTTTCTATGTGTTAACTATGCCATGGGAAATGCTAGTAGGTGAAACCTTAGTAGAATTTTCCCTAAATTAATATTCCTACTACTATCATTCTTAGCCTAGCTAGTAGAAAACAAGGGTGGATTATATTCATGCTATGGAATATTTATAAGTCAAGGACTTGTGTTTTGTTTAATAAAACAACTATGTGAATGAATCACCTAGGTGGAATGGTTGTGAATGGGTTATGTCAGTGGTTACAGGGGCCCATATTTATGGACTACCTGGTGTATCTCACTTGTGGAAAGCCACCCAGGAACAAAGATATTTGAGATGTCAAATGTTGAGAAGCTTCTAGTGTAGCCACATGGCATTATGGGCTCTGTCTGGATCATATAGGTTGCAATAACTTAGCCAAATGGACAGTTGGTGGTAGGGGTGATAGGTTTGGAGCGCGTCCATTCTTGTCTAAGGGAAGGCTTCTGAAAGGTCCTGTCTCGATGCATGTCGAGTCTTGTGGGGAAAGTGCACCACCTCTGCAGAAGGAAAAATCTAAGTACTTAGTTGTGTCCCCGGCAATGGAAAATTTGAGCATCAAGACATGGAAGCTATCAAGAATCTCCTCATCCCAATTTCTAAGTTAAAAACTTGTGGTTGAACAAGGGTTAAGGAATCACCAATGTCTCTTGGTAGATGCCTTGGGTGATTTTGACAAACAAAAACATAGTGTTTTCAAATGATAAGGAAAATCTATTTTGAGCAAAGCAAGCCTAAGATCCACTTAGCCAAATGCATATAGATGATAGTTACCACTATACTACCATAGTATCACTTGCCAATACAATTCAAATGTATTGACCCTTGTGGCTGTAACTTATTATGTTGCAGGTTCGTTTGATGTTAGTGAAGTGTGTTGATTAGGATTACAAGTCTACAACCAACATGATTGCTTGTGGCACTTTGAAGATGAAAGACTCCATGGTATATAGTTATTTCTGATGCATTGTAATGAGATAGCCAAATGAGCTATGTAAGATGTAATGAATTATTTTACTCCTGGTTATAAATTTGTATTATGACCTTTGTTTCTTGATATTACATCTTAATTGTGGATGCTAGCTATTGATCCAGGGACTAGCATTGTAAACACAGGGATCTCTACCTTATTAAAGGTTGGGACCTCTACAGATGGTATCAGAGCACTATGTTGCCCGTAGGATTGTAACCCTAGGATTGGACAAAACCCCTTAGAAAAATAGGAGTTGTATTTGTTCCAAAACTTATTTACAAACAATCTAGTAAACTCTTTCCTCGACATTTTTGTTTTGATTCTACATCTCTCCCTTTTCAAACTTGATGGACAAGGACTTCACCAACTCAAATGACTTCAACATTAGTATCATCAAGGACTTCAACTTTCACATCACTAAGGACTACAAGAGAGACAAGAAATATTACTCAAAGACTTGAAGACTAAGGAAACACAACTTGGAAGGAATCATCATCACCTTTGAAGTTTTGTGACCAAGACACAAGAATTTTTCCAAGGATAACATGATCTTGTTCATGAAGAAAACAACTAAGAAGAATGGAATGATCTTGAGTAAACCATATAGTTGGACCACCATACTAGTGATTAGATTAAATACACCAACTTATGTGGTGTAGGAAAAATATTTTGTTACCTAAAAATTTGCTTGAACTTGTTGTTTGACTGGAATGTTTGTTTGTGATTGCTTGCACATTGCTTGTGTGAATTGTTGTGTGTGATAGACTTCTTCCTTAGAAATATTTTGCCTATTCTAATCCCAATCCAACCCAAACAGATGACTTCTCCAAGAGACTCCAACATCAAGAATGATGACAACAACAACCAAGAGATGCTTCTAGCAACCCAAGCCCAGATGACCCAAGTGACAACTCAGTTTTTAGCCAACAACAATGAGTTAGACCCAGCCATGCAAAAGTTTTTGGAAACCCAATCCCAATTGTTGCAAAGGATGACCAGTCAAATGATCAACATGATAAGCAACTCTTCCCAAGGAGATTGTGACAACAATGATTTCAAGGATGATATTATAGAAGGAACTCAAGCTTGCAATATTTGTGGAGACATGGATCACACTTCTAAAGAGCATGAGGATCAATGCCCAAATTGTGAAGAGAAGCATCCAACTAAGGAATGCCCGACATATCAAGTCATTTGTTTCCTATGTGAAGGAAATGATCATGTCCCTATTCAATGCCCCATCTATCCTATAGTTCAACAAATGAAGCAAGATGGAATGCATCAGATGTTTGGAAAACTCCATGAAGGAACAACCTCTACCAAGAAGGATGAAGGCAAAGATAGAACCATGCCTCATAAAGCCAAATCCAAAGAGACCACAAAGTATTGCCACTCTTGTGAAGAAGAAGGTCATATCTCTAGTAACTGCCCCAAGAAGAGAGAAAGATTTCCCACCTTTGAGGTGATATATGAAGAGCATGAACTAGAAGAACTCCTAGCTTTAGAGAGACCCAAGAAGAAGAAGAAGAAGGACATAAGCCAGTTGCAATGTTACAATTGCAAAGAGATGGGACACTATGCGGTGATTGCCGGAAAAGAAGAAGAAGAACCAAGGAAACAAACAAGAAGCAATGATACCAAAGGAAAATAAGGATAATAGTCAAGTGATGTGTTTCAAATGCAAAGAGCTAGGCCATTATGCCAACAAGTGCCTAGAGAAGATACATCAAGATCCCAAGTAAGACAAGATGAAATCTAGTTGAAAACCTTTTTAAAGGTGGTAGTACCCTAGTTGTTTTAAGCCAACTTGTAACCTCTAGCATTCCCAAATCTCGGGACGAGATTTCGTTTAAGGGTGGTAGCCTGTCACATCCCAAAATTTGACAAATTTTGAAATGTGAAAAATAAATAAACAAAAGAAATAAGTGTTGAAATTTAGGGTGAAAAGAAACTTTTTGTTTCATAATGGAAACATCAAAACCCATCTTGAACAAACTTTGAATAAAATGGAATCCAACGAATTTCAATCAAGTGAAATGCATTCATCAAATGAATGTATCTTGAAATTCAAACATGGAAAAAAATAAACCAAAACCTAAAACCCTAATGGAATAAATTATTTCCAAGATCTCTCTAAGACTATGGATTTGATCCATATAAAAATTTGTCAACAAACAATTATAAATGATAAAGAATGATAAACAAAAATATTATAAAACCATAGAAATTGATTTCATTCAATTTGGAACCATGGATAAAAACTTATGAATTTTATAAGATCAAACAAAATAAATTTCAAAGCTAATAAAGCTTCTAACTAAAATCCATACCAAAGTGTGAGCAAAATAATCCTAAGAGATTTAAAAAGTATAAACAAATATTAAATAAAATTATACAAATTGGAATCACCAATTTTGAATTTATAAATAAAAAGATATGGATTCTATAAGATAAAGAAAGAAATAATAAATAGGGAATATTTAAAAGCCAAATTAAATCTTGGCCAAATCCATAAACAAATGGAAGTTATTGAATAATAAAAAAGATTAAAATATTATTTAAATAAAATCATAAGGATTGACAATATCCAATTTTATTTAAACAAAGACTATTTGCCTAAATAATAAATCCTAAGAAAATTATTTGGAAGACAATTTAAATCTTGAATCAAATCCAAGAAAAATGAAATAAAGATATTCCAATTAAAATAAAGGGATAAAGAATATTAAAATAAAAGTATATGGGATTAAACCCTATTCTATTTAATAAAGACAAAATCCCTAATGAAAATGATTAATTAAATCAGGAGAAAATAATAAATGGTAATTTACCAAAGTGGATTGAAAAGTTATCTAATTAACTTAAAAGAATTATTTAAATAAATTTTATATGGAATCAAAACCATATTTGGTTTTATTTTGATAAAGACAATTGCCAAATCTAAATGATTAATAAATCATATTTTAAATAATTCAAAATGAATGAATTATTTAAACACCCTATTGAATAAATAAAATCTACTGAAAAGGTTTGATGAAAATTAGAATTCAAATAAGAGTTTGAAATTATATTTAAAATCTTATTTGAATAAAGGCAAGTTCCTAATTTAAATAAATAATAAACCATAAATGAATAAAATAATTATTCTAAATTGGTCTTTAAAATACATGTTTGAACAGAATAGAAAATTACTAAAAGTTTGGTAAAATTATAAATTCAAATGGTATTTGAAATCACTTGAATGAATTCAAAACAGAATAAGAGAAAAAGAAAAATAAAAATAAACATGAGAGAAAAAACCCAGCCCAAACCCATTGACCCACTAGGCGAGACCAGCCAACAAGCCCACTCTCTTCTCCCCCCCAAAATGTTTCATTTCTCACTCAAACATCGACACCTGATCCTTTGGCAACCAGACCCCACCTTGCCTCCCTCTCTCTCTCGGCGATGAAATTTGCCCCACCTGCCAATCATCTTCCCTACCACGCGACCTGTTCTTCCTCACCCCCCGGCCGTTTCCTGCCAAATTTCCGCGTCTTCAATTCGATTAATTGCGCCTGTAATTTCTCCCTGCGACCATGCACGATTAAACCCCTCCCTCTCTCCTCTCTTTCCCCTCAAACTCCTCTGCTAGAGAGCCCCCAGGCTGCCCTGAATTCAGCTTGCGCCGCCACTTCTCCGACAAGCATCTCCAGCCCATTCCGGCGACGATAACCCTCCCCTTTCTCCCAGACCTCCACGAGGCTTCTCCCCACGTTCTTGCACACCCGTCAGTATCTCTGGCTTGCCCGCGCATGATTCATAGCGTCGGCAACTACTTCGACTGAACGCCGCCTCCATCTGCCATTACTCCCTCGAGCTCCCCCGGTAACCTCTGACCGCACCTCCCCCTCTCGTTGACACACGCACACTCTCCTCCCTCGCGCGCATCTAAAGCACCCCTCGTTTTGCCTTGGTGTGCCTTGTAGCTTCGCCTCCATCAGCAGCAGGCGTTCTGGCAGACCACGAACCGGCGAGGAATCCACTGGCGTCCTCGGCGCCTTCATGACGAAGACCACCTCGAGCATCAGCGACATCACACGAACTCGGTGAGCTTGTCCCCTCCTTCTCTCGCTTCCTTTATCGCTGTTAACGCCACTGCCAGACCGCTCCGCCGCCGGCCACCATCGCAGCGCCGCCCTTTAAAGGTTAACTTGATTAGGGCTGTTAGATTTCGATCTAGCGTATGCGATAGAATCACTTATCGAAAGGGTACGTAGCACTCTGAGCCACACGATTCTAATTAGATCCAACGCACCGCGTAGCCCGATCCGTGCGAACCCATACCAGCGAATGAGAACACGACGTGTGGCATGTGTGTTGATTTAAAAACAGATTTGATCCTATTAGATGTTTGAATTTGTAAATTCCATAACTTTTAATCCACACGTCCAAATTTTACAAATTTTGTATCACTGGATTCAGAAAAATGTGAACTTTCCAACAATGCACTTTTTTAATGTTTTGCTTCTGTAAAATTAGTTGTTTTCGCAGAAACTTGTTTAGGCCTAATTTGAGTATAAAAATTATTCTAGAAATATTTTTGGGGTAAAATCTTTTGTAAATGGATTGCTTTGAACTTACTGACCATAAAAAACCAACTTGTAGATTTAAAAGTATATTTTGTGATGCTAAGGAATAAATCTTTGAATAAAAGCATTTCTAGTTAAATAAAAATATTGATTATGGTTTAAAAATGTTTTTTGAGTAAAACCTTTGTAAAATGATTTGATTTAAACTCTCTGACCCTAAACACCAAGTTTTAGGATTTAAAAATATATTTGATGAACCATAGAAAATTATTACTTTTTTTAAAAGCATTTCAAACAAAATAAAATGTTGTTTTGATTTAAAAATGGATTTTGGATGAAACCCTTTGCAAATGCAATTGTTTTAAAACATTATGACCATAAAAATTAATATTGATGTTTAAAAACATTTTGGCTAACACTAGAAATTATTCTTTGAATAAAATCAATGCTAGCAAAACAAAAGAGATTTAAAGTAGCCATTTTCACTAACTTGTTTTCAAATGACCTTACCACTTTTATAAATGACCGATAGGTGTGTTAAAAAAATTTATATCCTATTAGAAACCACTTTTCCAAATAAAACAATCTTGTGCATTCTTGCATGCAATGTTTTGTTTTTACTATTTTATGTGGTGAATTGTTTGAATGCTAGATTTAATTTGTGCCTTGATTGAATTGTAGTGAACTTTGAAGAGTGTGACTATTTCAAGATCAAGGAGTGAATCTATATTCTCTACTAAAAGGCAAGTGGTGCTTCATACTTTAGTCCTATTATTTTCACTATGCATTAGTGATGTTTTGAGTAGGACTTGCATGGAATTTTCTATGTGTTAACTATGCCATGGGAAATCCTAGTAGATGAAACCTTAGTAGAATTTTCCCTAAATTAAGATTCCTACTACTATCATGCTTAGCCTAGCTAGTAGAAAACAAGGGTGTATTATATTCATGCTATGGAATATTTCTAAGTCAAGCACTTGTGTTTTGTTTAATAAAACAACTATGTGAATGAATCACCTGGGTGGAATGGTTGTGAATGGGTTATGTCGAGTGGTTACACAGGGCCCATATTTATGGACTACCCTAGTGTATCTCACTTGTGGAAAGCCACCCAGGAACAAAGAGATTTGAGATGTCAAATGTTGAGAAGCTTCTAGTGCATCCACATGGCATTATGGGCTCTGCCTGGATCATATAGGTTGCAATAACTTAGCCAAATGGACAGTTGGTGGTAGGGGTGATAGGTTTGGAGCGCGTCCATTCTGGTCTAAGTGAAGGCTTCTGAAAGGTCCTGTATCGATGCATGTCGAGTCATGTGGGGAAAGTGCACCACCTCTGCAGAAGGAAGAATATAAGTACTTAGCCGTGTCCCCGGCAATGGACAATTTGAGCATCAAGACATGGAAGCTATGAAGAATCTCCTCATCCCAATTTCTAAGTTAAAAACTTATGGTTGAACAAGGGTTAAGGAATCACCAATGTCTATTGGTAGATGCCTTGGGTGATTTTGACAAACAAAAACTTAGTGTTTTCAAATGATAAGGAAAATCTATTTTGAGCAAAGCAAGCCTAAGTTCCACTTAGCCAAATGCATATAGATGATAGTTACCACTATACTACCATAGTATCACTTGCCAATACAATTCAAATGTATTGACCCTTGTGGCTGTAACTTATTATGTTGCAGGTTTGTTTGATGTTAGTGAAGTGTGTTGATTAGGATTACAAGTCTACAACCAACATGATTGCCTGTGGCACTTTGAAGATGAAGGAATCAATGCTATATAGTTATTTCTTCTGCATTGTAATGAGATAGCCAAATGAGCTATGTAAGATGTAATGAATTATTTTACTCCTGGTTATAAAGTTGTATTATGACCTTTGTTTCTTGATATTATGTCTTAACTGTGGATGCTAGCTATTGATCCAGGGACTAGCATTGTAAACACAGGGATCTCTACCTTATTAAAGGTTGGGACCTCTACACCTAGTTTATGACCTTGGACCTCTTTTTGATAATTTTAAGTATGCTCATTCAGATGATAAAGTTGTTGCTTGTGACAGTTATATTGTCAACTTTATTCAAAGTCCTACTGAATGTTATTATGAGAGAGGGAAACATGGTTTCATGCATCTCAATAATATTAAGTTTTCCCGCTATATGTTGAAAGCTTTAAAGTTGAATTTTTTTGTCTTCCTATGCTAGTGGCCTTTTGTTTCAATAATTTGTTTTGTCATGAAACTCCTTGCATAGGAAGTGGGTTAGACTCAAATGTGTTGGATATTTGCTTCTTGATGCTCTTGTTCACTTCAAATCTATATCTCCTATGTGAGCATCATTGAAATTGTCAAGCCTAACTTAAAGGCATTAAAGAAAAGTACTTCTTGGGAGATTACTATAGATGGCGCTTTGTTGATGTGGGAGCGCTTCGTCAGGAAACCCCAAGAGCAAGGTGTGATCTGACAATGACAAGTCTTCCCTCAGTAAGAAACCGAGGTTATCGAACCAGTAGGAGGAAGGAAATGTCTCAAAGGTGTTGCAAGCAACTTGGAGACCTGCACAACACAAACTCAAGACTTTGCCCCAAAGAACAGTGAGGTTGTCAATCTCATCGGTTGCTGTAATAAAGGATTAACTATATGGTGTGGAGGTGATACTGGTTTGCAGAAACTAAATATTAGCAGTGCAATATGTATAAATGGAAAATATTGGACCAGGCTCCAAAGTTCACTAGACGTGTTCTCCTTAGATAAACAAACATGGCATGCAGGGTAAACAAATTACTGTAGGGCAATTGACAGGACTGAACAAGGAATAACAATGCAATACTAGACATCTTGATCCTATGAGATTCGATTGGGCAATACAACAAGATACATAGATCGCCATCCAACTACATCAATGACTAGAAGTCCACCTTTGGGTTATCATCCAAACCCCCTCCAGTATTAAGTTGCAAACAATAGACAACTGCTTTAAGAAAAGTGTGTAAGGTAAACAATCCACTTGTTCCATGAACAAGAGACCGTTGTTTTCTCCCTAGTGGCAACAACACATCTACAACCTTAGAGATTTATGTCACTTCCCTTAGATTAAATAGAGGCATGAACCCACTATCGAGCATAAATACCCCCTCTTGGAGTCACTAGCAACTACTTGGCCCAGATAGCTACTAACAACGGAGAGCATGCAAGATCACAAACAAAACAGACATGACAGAATCAATAAGACAAAACCATTAATCAATTTGACATAGTAATCTCAATATCCATTGGATCCCCGCAAACACACCATGCATGATTACAAATAGATGAGATCTTGATCATGAACGCAACTCACAAGATCTAGACATGAAAGCACAAAAGAGGAGATATAACCATGTAGCTGCTACATGGACCCATAGTCCAAGGTGGAACTACTCACGCTTCATACCGGAGGCTGGCATGATGAAAAGAAGGCCTCTAGGATGATATTCCCTTCGACAGGGTGCCAGGAAGAGCTTCAGATTCCCCCGATCTAGGGATGATGGTGGCGGTGGCTACAAACGGTTTCGTGGAATATTGATCGGGTACTGATGGTTTAGGCATCAGGGGCTTCTTATAGGCGAAGAGGCGAGGCAGGAGGGCGGCCAGGGGGCCCACACCCTGCCCAGGCATGGCCTAGGGTAGGCCCGCACCTAGGGGTGTAGCCGCCCTGTGGCTCCCCTCCGTCTCTCCTCTGGACTCAGTGTTCTCCTTGGTGAAATATTGAATTTGGCTTTTGTCTCGTCCAATTCCGAGAATATTAATTTTCTGCCTTTCTGGAACCAAAAACAGAAGAAAACAGGCAACTGGCACTGTGGCATCTTGTTAATAGGTTAGTACAAGAAAACCTATAAAAACACCTCAAAGTGTAGACAAAGCAAAGAAAGTAGATACTAAACAAGCATGGAACATCAAAAATTATAGATACGTTTCCGACGTATCAAGCATCCCCAAGTTTAACTCCTGCTCGTCCTCGATTAGTTAAGTGATAAAAGAATATTTTTTTAGGTGACATGCACCATCAAAACCAAGATCAAACCATTTGCAAGCAATGAAAGTTGGGATCAAAGAACTCTAAACATGAGCATGAAAGATGGAGTTCTAATAGTAAGAGAAAGTAACAATGCATGCAACATGAAAGGCTACAAACAAAGATCATGAATAACGTGCATTGAAAAACATTTGTTTGTTTCACATACAGAAAACATGGCATAGTGCCAATCAGCTTGTCCCTCATAGAGTAGCAAATAGATGCATAGGACACCTTCAAAGTTCATAAGAGTGACAAGATACAAATAGCACAACAACAAGTAATATCAACAATATGCATCAATCAATAAGTTTTGGGACAATGAACATAGAACTAAGAATGCCAACTATGCTCTCTTAAATGGTGCCTAAAGGTAGAAGGTGGAGACTAAATATAATAGTGGAAGAAAGGCCCTTCATAAAGGGAAGTAGGGATTTCAAGTTTCAAAAATAGCTTCCAAAAATTATGGTACTTGTTAGCTTTCAGCCCTCATTGCCCCTACCATAAGCATCTTGAACTGATTAAGGTTAAAGTGAACAAACTATGGAGTATATGCTTGATAAAGTATAAGTTGGCAATCTCATGTCCCTTGAATATAAGGGCCGCTCCGCATGCTACTCAACTTTAGTAACCTGTAAGTTCTTGTCATAGTAAGTACATGCGTATCATAGAGAACCCCCAACGGGGTACCCCTTGCACATGGTACAGGAGCTATCCCATAACCAAAATGACAAGGCAAGCAGACAATGAGCATCTCAGCGATCTTTTTATTTGCTATTTGCATAGGTTTTTATTGAGGATGCTTCACAGATTGCTCATTATGGTCATGCTGCAAGTTTCCACCATGATTAGGCATGGCTTAGGCTAGAGGCCCAGGCGTTTCTCTAACACAAAGTACATAACTCCATGGACTTACAAGCTCCCCTTTTATTTCACACCGACGAGATCCATAGACAAAAGAGCATGATATCAACTGTGTACAAAGTACATGTGCAATGTTGAAAGCGTTCCCCATGACAACACAGTTCTGCTAATTACAACGTATAAGTGCAAGCATATACAACATAGATGACACAATGGTTCAAGTTTATTAGGGGAAAGAAATATAAAGTGTGCCATCAAGTTTGTGAGAGCTTTAATCACTAAGTTTTCACATAAAAAATACTTTTTAATTGGAAGATAGATGAAAACAATAATATACTTGGAATGGTGTAACACATCATGCATAGAATTTATAGTGGACACTTTGGAATCACTTGGTTTTTTGGGAGTTGAAAGCATGAGTAGAGCTTACTCATACAAGTGGAAGCTAGCAAAAGACTGGGAGCGACCAACTAAGAGAGCAATAATGGCCATAATCATGCAGAGCGACAAAACATTAATAATCAAAGCATAGAGTGGTACTACAAGTCAAGGACTAAATGATCATAGAGGCAATGGTGACTTGTTCATAGTCATAACATGGTGTGAGCATGTGCCAAGTCAACCAAAACAAAGTATCAAAGGAGAATACCACAATAATATGCTTTTAAATGCTAAAACAACGCATGATTCTTTCAAGGCACACTAAGCAATCGCAATTGTTTGGAACAAATCATGCTACAGAAATAATCACTAATCATAAGGTCAAAACAACACCTAGCATGACATGCTAAAGTCCAAGTCATAGTCAAAGAAAGCTCCTCTTGCACTACTCAAGCAAGAACTTTCTACTCCTTTACAACACCAATCAACTTATTTGAAACAACACAGCGAGAACGGGGGTCCAAACAACTTTATTCAAGCAAACTAAGAAAAGCAAACGAAAAATAAGACGCTCCAAGAACAACATAACAGTGCATGAAACACTAAAAAGACCTGAGCTTATATTGATGAAGAAGGGGATGCCTTAGGCATGCCCAAGCTTTGACGCTTGTACCTCTTGGATATTTCTTGGGGTGACACCGGGGTGGCATCCCCAAACTTGAGGGTTTATCCATTCTTCATCTCATTACATCATTCTCTCTCTACACGTGAAATTTTTCCTTCATACAAAACTTCACACAATCTTCATTAGCAACATTAGTGTATTCAAAAGATAATAGACCCTTGGGTTTAGCTTTAGAACATAAAAAATTCCACTAAAAACACAAGGTACTGTAGAAATTCCCTCAAAAATATCAATTTCCAAAAAAGAACCCAAAAAGGAATCAATAAGAAGCAAATGCGAATAATGGCAGAAATCTGTCAAAACTGACCAGCAGGTAGAAATTGATTTTTTCGAAGACCTTATGTTTCTCAAATAAAAAAAGTGTTGTATTGAAGAAAGTTAGCTAACATACTGGGGGATTTATTCGTAAAATATCAGCTCAATCTGAGTTACATAGAATTCTCACGAATGTTTATGGTGGAGCAAAAAAATCTGTTTTAGGACAACAACTCCCCAAATCTTACTTCCCTCTCATTAGAGGTCATTCCTGGCAAAAAAAAAGCAAACAAAAAGGATAATGAGAGGTCATTACTGAAGTAACTTCCAAGACTCAAGAAAACTCTTGGGTTATCTCCCAACAAGTACTTTTCTTTAACGCCTTTAAGTTAGGCACAAGAAGCAAGAATCAAGTATTTTCAAATGAAGAAGCATTAACATCAGACCTTGATTTCAAAGGTGGAGCAAAAAGCAACTACTCTCTCCTCATAGGGAAGTGTTCAATACCTTTCTTGAATGGGAATTGATATTTAATGGTGCCTTCATTCATATCAATGATGGCACCAACAATTCTAAGAAAAGGTCTTCCCAAAGTATAGGACAAGAAGCATTGTATTCAACATCCAAAACATAGAAATCAACAGGGACATAAGCATTGTTAACCATAATGAGAACATCATTAACACTTCCCATGAGTTTCTTCTTAGCATTATCATTAAGTGGGAGATCCAAATAACAATCTTCCAAAGGTGCCAAATCATGCATTTCATAAATCTTCCTAGGCATAATAGAGACACTAGAACCAAGATCACATGAAGCTTTGAGATCAAAGTCATTCACTTGCATATTAATAATGGGTTCCCAACTATCTTCTACTTTTGTAGGAATAGAATATTTGTGTTTCAACTTCTCTTCCTTATTTTTAACAAGAGCAAATTTGCAATGTGTTTGGTAAAAGCTACATGCATATCACTAGCATCGGGACTTCTAGCAAGCTTTTGCAGTAACATAATCACTTCAAAAATATTGCAACCATCAAGATCAAAATCAAACTTAGCATCACTAGTAGTAGACTCATTGGGCTTAGACATTGTAGGAGGAGGAATAGGGACTTCTTGTGGTATAGTGGCATCCATATTGGTGGTGTTGATGGTGCACACACTATTGTTTCTATCAGTTTCAGATTCCCTTTCTCAGTTAGCATGAAGATGGGCTAACAATCTAACATTTTCATCAACAGTAACTTGTATGGCATGAGTAGCAGCAAAGGTTCTTCCATGGTTTCAGGTTTAGCAGCCATTTTACTAATCAAAGAGGATTGTGCTTCGGACAAAGATGAAATATTTTTCTCAACATTCAAAAGCTTTTCCTCCACAGTCTTGTTGAAAGTGGTTTTTTTACTAATAAAGTCTTTGAGCATGACTTCAAGTTCAGAGGGGGCACTTCTAGCATTGTTGTACGATTTTCCATAGGTATTGCCATTATTAGGAGGATAAGTCCTATAATTGTTGTTACTACCAAAATTATTCCCATAGGCATTTTTGTTGAAATTGTTGTTTCTAATGAAGTTCACATCAACTTGCTCTTCTTGAGCAACCAAAGAGGCTAAGGGAACATTATTAGGATCTAAAAGGAGATTTCCTATTAACAAGCATAGCCATAATAACATCAATCTTATCACTCAAAGAGGAGGTTTCTTCAACAGAATTTACCTTCTTACCATGTGGAGCTCTCTCAGTGTGCCATTCAGAATAATTAACCATCATATTATCAAGGAGTTTTGTTGCAGCACCCATGGTGATGGTCATAAAGGTACCTCCAACAGCTGAATGCAACAATTTTCTTGAAGAGAAGTTCAAACCTTCATAAAAAGTCTGGATAATCATCCAAGCAGTAAGTCCATGAGTGGGAAAATTCTTAACCAAAGATTTCATTCTTTCCCAAATTTGAGCAACATGTTCATTATCAAGTTGTTTAAATTTCATAATATCACTTCTCATAGATATAGTCTTAGGAGGAGGGTAGTACTTTCCAATAAAAGCATCTTTGCACTTAATCCAAGAATCAATACTATTTCTAGGAAAGGATAACAACCATTCTTTATCTTTTCCTCTCCAGGAGAAAGGAAAAAACTTGAGCTTAACAATATCTCCATCTACATCCTTATACTTTTGCATCTCACAAAGTTCTACAAAGTTATTGAGATGGGCAGCACCATCATCAGAAATAGCACAAGAAAATTGCTCTCTCATCACAAGATTCAACAAAGAAAACTTAATTTCATAAAAGGTAGCATCAGGAGAAGGTGGAGCAATAGGAGTACTTAGGAAATAATTGTTGTTTGTGATAGTGAAGTCACAAAACTTGGTGTTCTCAGCAGAGTTCATTTTGGCAAAAGTGGAGCAAGCCAACAGCAGCAGCAACTAGAGCATGAACTAATTTTTTGTGTTTTTGATAAGAGAAAGCAAACCAAACTAACTAAATTTTTTTCGAGTTTTTGATAAAAATAGGCAAATTAAACCAAGCAAAAGAGACTAAGCAAAACAAAAACAAAGTAAAGATAAAGGTTGTGGAGAACTCCCCTTGTGAAGATTACCTTAGCCTCCCTAGCAACGGCGCCAGAAAACTTGTTGATGACGCTTTGTTGATGTGGGAGCACTTCGTCGGGAAACCCCAAGATCAAGGTGTGATGCAGCACAGCAGAAAGTCTTCCCTTAGTAAGAAACCAAGGTTATCGAACCAGTAGGAGGAAGGAAACGTCTCAAAGGTGTTGCAAGCAACTTAGAGACCTGCACAACACAAACTCAAGACTTTGCCCCAACGAATCACCGATTGCTGTAAAAAAGGATTAACTGTATGGTGTGGAAGGTGATAGTGGTTTGTAGAAAATAAACAGTAACAGTGGAATATGTATCAATGGTAAAGATTGGACCGGGGTCCAAAGTTCACTAAAGGTGGTCTCCTTAGATAAAAAAACATGGCTTGCAGGGTAATAAATTACAGCAGGGCAATTGATAGGACTGATCAAGGCATAACAATGCAATACCAGACATCATGATCCTATGAGATTCGATTGCGCAATACGACAAGATACATAGACTGCCATCCAACTGCATCTATGACTAGGAGTCCACCTTTGGGTTATCATCCAAACCCCCTCCAGTATTAAGTTGCAAGCAACAGACAACTGCTTTAAGCAAAGTGTGTAAGGTAAACAATCCACTTGTTCCATGAACAAGAGACCGTTGTTTTCTCCCTAGTGGCAACAGCACATCTACGACCATAGATATTTCTGTCACTTCCCTTAGATTAGATAGAGGCATGAACCCACTATCAAGCATAAATACCCCCCCTTGGAGTCACTAGCAACTACTTGGCCAAGATAGATACTAACAACGGAGAGCATGCAAGATCACAAACAACACAAACATGATAGAATCAATAAGACAAAACTATTAATTAATCAGACATAGTAATCTCAATATCCATTGAATCCCCAGAAACACAACATGGATGATTACAAATAGATTAGATCTTGATCATGAACAGAGCTGACAAGATCTAGACATGAAAGCACAAAGGAGGAGATACAACCATCTAGCTTCATACCAGATGCTGGCATGATGAAGAAGAAGGCCCCCGGGATGATCTCCCCTCCGGTAGGGTGCCGGGAAGAGCTTCAGATCCCCCCGATCTAGGGACGATGGTGGCGACGGCTACATACGGTTTTTTGGAATATTGATCGTGTACTTAGGGTTTAGGTATCGGGGGCTTCTTATAGGCGAAGAGGCAAGAAAGGAGGGCGGCCAGGGGGCCCAAACCCTGCCTAGGAGCATCCTAGGGTGGGACCGGGCCTGGGGGTGTGGCCGCCCTCAGGCTCCCCTCTGTCTCTCCTCTGGACTCCATGTTCTCCTCGGTGAAATATTGAATTTGGCTTTTGTCCCGTTCAATTCCGAGAATATTGATTTGCTGCCTTTCTGGAACCAAAAACAGAAGAAAACAGGCAACTGGCACGCTGGCATCTTGTTAATAGGTTAGTACCAGAAAATATATAAAAACACCTCAAAGTGTAAACAAAGCAAATCAAAGTAGATACTAAACAAGCATGGAACATCAAAAATTATAGATATGTTTCCGACGTATCAATAACCCAATAGTTTTATTGTGTATTGGAATTTATTACTTGTAATAACCTCTCCTTATCCTTTTTGTTTCGTTTTTGTGTCAAGATCAACCACTTTTGATATGTAGGTGAGTTGGGAAGTTGCTGTCCTGGGACAGATTTTTTTGCTGCATTGTAAAAATTTGTGAGAGATCTTAGTACATCGGATGGAGCTATAATTTTATGTGCTTGTTTCCCAAGTTGTTATACAACTTTCATTAGTTTCGCACTTTTTTATTTGAGATACAGAAGTTTTTTGAAAAAATCAATATTTACCTGCTGGTCTGTTTTGACAGATGTGTGCCATCATTTGCATTTGCCTCTTATATTTGATTCCCTTTCAGATTCTTTTTGGGATTTTAAAAGGAATTTCTTTGCTAGCTTTTGTTTTGTTGAATTTCATTTGAAGTTTTAACCTAAAGGTTTATTGTTTTTGCTTACACTAATGTTACCAATGAAGTTTGAGTGAGGCTTTGCATGAAAGGAATTTTCAGGTGTTGGAGAGAAGGAATCTGTAGAGTCCGTCTTTGGATAGGCAAAAGTGGTGAAAACAGAAGGTTTGCGGAAAACCTTTTTCCTTATATTTTTATGTTTTTATTACATATGGAAGGTTACGAGACGAAATAGTGGAGGAAACGGAGCCCGGGTGGGCCACACTCAGTGTGTCGCGGGCCCCAGCTGGCCGCGCCACCGGGGGGTGAGACCACCCCCAGTGTCCGTCTTCGCCCCGTTTTTGCACAGTACCTTCCTTATGCAGTAAAACTTCGTAATATATAACCCCCTGATCCCCCAAGGTTCGTATATCATGTTCTCGTCGTGTTTTCGTTTCGATCTGTTTCTGTCAGGAAATTTTCTCATGTTTAGAGGAACGATGGTCTCCACCAACAACAATGGCAAGAAGCCCATGGAAGATGATCCTCAAAACCCTAAGGAGGAGGAGATCTTGGTTGGGGATGAAGAGGACATGAAGGAGGACGAGCATCCGGACACCCGCGCTACCGTTGCAAGCATTAGGAGTGGTGGCAAACCCTATCAAGCTCAAGAGGACAGCACAGATGTATACAAGAGGGAAACCTCCGCGTCATTGCCTCGCTCCATGGTCACTTCCTCCATTCACCAAGAACCCCTTCCATACTCTTATACATGAGCAACAATTCCAAAAGGTGCCCAAAGGGAAGTTTCCTTGTAATTGGGATATGCCTCGTTATAACCATGTAGGCAAGGAACACTCTAAGAAGGAAGAGTGGGGAAAGAATAATAGGGACTGGGATTCTCGGTCCGACATGATCATGAACTGCATTGAGCATAATTCGGAGTTGATTCGTAATCTAACCTTTGAGATTGAGTACTTGAGGAAGATGGTTGAAAATCTCATCAAGGGAACACCACCACCGAAGGAGTAATTCATCATCAGGTTTGGCATCCCCTTGGCTTGTTCCAAGCTTGGGGGAGTGTCGCGGTATCACATCACTATCTTTTATCTTAATACCTTTTTAGTAGAGTCATATCTTGAATAGATAAGTTATCATATAGGTTGGTTTGCATTGTGGAAGTATCTCTCCTCTAGTTGGTTACCTATGTATCCCTTGGTGTGAGTGCCTTTATGGAATATTAATGAGAAGTTTCATCTTTTACGTTTTGCACTTCTTATTTTAGTTTGCAATCTCTATCATATGATTGATCTTGTTGATTAGTATTGGTATCACTTTGGGAGCATCAAGTAAATCTAAATTGGTTTTGGCAAACCGAGCTCTGGTCAGTAGCAACACTTTTGAGGTTTGAAAGGAAAAGAGAAAAGCACTTACATGTATTTTATATTGTTTTCTTTCTTTCTTGATTGGCTCATAAGCTTAGTATTCTTTATTTAAGATATTTTGTGTCTTCAACGAAGATTGCATGTTTGGCTTTATCACTTGTATGTTTGCTTGTTTCCTTCAACTCTTTTGCTTGCTACTCAGCCTTGATAGCCAAAAACCTGTACCTAGAGGGAATACTTCTCGTGCATCCAATCCTTTAAACCAAAACCCGTGTCATTTGTGTCCACCATATCTACCTATTAGAATTATTGCTATTCCAAGTAAATTCTCAATCTTCATCTATCTTTCAAATTAAAAATTCTTTTGTTATGTGAAAACTAGTTAGAAAAGCTCTCACGAACTTGATGGAACACCTTATTTTCTTCCCCCTAATAAACTTGAACCATTGTGTCATCGAAGTTGTATACGCTTGCACCTATACGTTGGGATTAGCATAACCGTGTTGTCACGGGGAACGCTTTCAACACTTGTAAATATCTACCCAGTTGATATCATGCTCTTTTGTTTACGGATGTCGTCGGTGTGAAATAAAAGGGGAGCTTGTAAGTCCATGGAGTTATGTATGTGTGTTATAAAAACGCCTGGGCATCTAGCCTAAGCCATGCCTAATCATGGAGGAAACTTGTAGCATCACCATAATGAGCAATCTATGAAGCTTTCTTCTTATAAAAAAAGAGATACTTTGAAAAGTGGAAAGAGAGAAAAAAGCATCATTTTCCCATGGTAAATAAGTGATTGCTGAGATGCCCATTGTCTGCTTGCCTTGTCATTTTGATATGGGATAGCTCATGTATCATGGGGCAAGGGATACCCCATTGGCGGTTCTTTATGATACACATGTACTTACTATGACAAGAACTTACCGGTAACTAAATTTGAGTAGCATGAGGAGCGGCCCTCGTACTCAAGGGACATGAGATTGCCAACTTATATTTCGTCAAGGATATACTCCATCTTTGTTAACTTTAACCTTCATCGCCTCAAGATTCTTATGATAGGGGCAATGAGATCTCAAAGCTAGTAAGTACCATAATATTTCGAAAGCTCTTTATGAACATGAAATCCCTGCTTCCCCCTATGAAGGTCCTTTCTTTTACTTCTTAGTTGAGTCAGTAAACCTTTTTCCTCTCTACCTCCAGCAAGCATTTGAGTTGTTGCGTTTCAAGCATTCATATGATGATTTATTCAATCATGTTACTTTTATTTCTTGTTTTCACAAGACTCTTATATGAATGAGTATTACTTTGAAAGCCATCATTGTGAAAATCTTTTTGTGTTTGAGCAAAACTACTCCTGTTATAAACTTCTTTACAAAAGACTTGCTTGAAAACTGTTTGCCAACTATTCTCTGACCAAGAACAAAGTTTGTGAATCCCAATTATGATTTATCTTTATGCATCTTTATTGTGGCTCCCATACTTTTTGCAAGTTAAGTTATATAATGGTGAGTTTCTTTCTACTATGAGTTGTGTATTGGTAAGTGTGATGCTTCTAGTCCGTATTCTTTTTATCGACACTTCACTCCATAAACCTGTGGGCATGTTTACTGAGCTCAGTTTTCGCTTGGCGACAAGCGAGGTCTAAGCTTGGGGGAGTTTCTATATCATAAATTGCTTCTATTCATTGATATATTTCATATTAAGAGGTGATACTTATGTTATTTCATCTGTTTTAGCATGTTGGATGATTCTTGGAGGATGAACTGCCGGAGTCAGGATTTTGATGGAAAAAGCAGTGTTTTGATGCAATTTCACGAAGATCAGAAAAATACCAGAAAAACTACAGAAATTATATTTTCCCAGAAGACGAAGGATGCCAGAAGGGGAGGCAGAGTTGGGACACAGGGGGCCCAGACCCCCTAGGGTCATGTGAACGTCGCCCTAGGTCGCGCCTACAGGGGTGTGGCCACCCTGGCCCACCTCTGGCTCTGCCCTCTCTCCTATATCTTCTCCTAGAAACCCTAAAGTAAGGGGAGCGACCACAGAAAGATTTTGCCACCTCTGCGGGGCGGAAACCACCGAGAGAGAAAGAGCTCTCCGGCAGACAGATTTCTTCTGGGGAAATTCCTTCCAGGGGAGGGAGATTGTCGCCATCAACACCGTCATCAATCTAGACTTCATCGGGGTCATCATCATAATCCACACCATCATCTCAACCAGCACCATCATCACCACTCCCTCCTGCTGTAACAATTGTGTTGATTCTTGCATAGTTCTTAGGGGAAACTTTCTCGATGTTGATTACTATTGTAGCTGATGCTAGTGAGTGGAACCATTGAATTATTGTTTATGTTCAAATTATTATCCATCATTATATCATCTCTGATCTTGATCCATATGATGTCTCGTGAGTAGTTCGTTTAGTTCTTGAGGACATAGGAGAAGTCATGTTGTTAGTAGTGGATTCTGTTGAGGTATTATTCAATGGTTCAATATTTAAGTTGTGGTGCTATTCTTCTAGTGGTGTCATGTGAATGTCGACTACATGATACTTCACCATTTATGGGCCTAGGGGAATGTATTGTGTATTTGGCTACTAATTGTGGGGTTGCCAGAGTGACAGAAACCTGAACCCCCGTTAGGAAACCTTTGCACAAGGGAGTGTAGGATCTCAGAGTTTAAGGCTGTGGTTAGGTTTTTACCTTAATTACTTTCTTGTAGTTGCAGATGCTTGCAAGGGGTTTAATCAAAAGTATGTATTAGTCCAAGTAAGGTCGATACATTAGCATAGGTTGACCCACACAACACTTATAAAACCAAAGAAGATTAATCAACTATATGAAATGAAAGCACTTGACAATATTCCCATGTGTCCTCGAGAATGTTTGGACCTCATTAGTATTTCCAGTGGCTTGTCCTTTGCTAAGAAAGTATTGGGCCACTTGCTGCAATTATTTGTTGTCTTTATTTACTTGCACTTTATTTCCTTGCTTTATTAAATCCCCCTAAAAATCAGTTTGCTAAGTATTTACGGAGATTTCCTGCTCCATACCACTAGTCAACACCTTCTTCTCATCGTTGGGATCGACACTCCTGTTTATCAAAAGTACTACGATACACCCCCTATACTTGTGGGTCATCAAAACTACATGGCTAGGCTGAGGCCCTTAGCCCAAGGAGAATTACTCACACATAGAGATGAGATCAACAATCATAAATATTCTATTGGAAATCATGAGATCGATCGAAATAGTCTTACAATGTCGCCAATTGGAGATGAGATCTAATATTACAAGTGGTGGACTATGGCTATGGTGGTGGAGAAGGGTTGTGAGATTGGATCTAGATCTATTCCTCCGGCGGCTCGTTGGTGTTGTGTTTTCTCATCTCCTCCACTTCATCTTGGCTGGCAGGTCCTTTTCTCGTTGCGAGAGGTCTCTTTATATAGGGGTCTCTTCACGAAAGTTGTTCTGTTTGACTTAGTGGTGTAGGTGGAAACTATACGGCCGGAATTTTATTCCCGCTGTATAGTTCGTCGTTAAACCATCTGTTTCCTCTTCACTACCCCTAGTTTATTTGCGTTGTTGGAAATCTCGTATCTTTGACTTTAATGTTGTGATTCCCATCATCAAACGTCATTTACTATGTAGGAAAAAATAGAAAGTCAGGATTGCATACCCATTTGATCATTAGGCATTAGTGGTAGGATTTAGAGAGATATTTCATCAAAAGTATGAATAATATCTACTTTAAATGTGGCTGTGGATGGATATATTTCACAGCCATCAACCTTCCCAAACTTAAACTTGATCGTCCTCGAGCAAGAAAACCAAAATCAAAAAGGAACTCAACATTTAAACTTAAATAACGAGATGATGATCTTACTCATGATAGGTAGTCTTATGTTTCGTCCACTTTATTAATCTGAAAAACTCAAGATAGATAGAGTAATGACAAGCATATCATACAAGTTTTAATGAATCCTTATATAGAAGCAAGATTATTTTTATCATGGATGATTCAAATGAATAAACTCTATTCCATGTCATGTAATTAACTCATAATATTGCCTTTGAACAATAAAGTATAATCATGAAAAATTGAGAGTGTGAGAGTTTGTCATGAAAATCATATACATTAAAGTATCTCAATTCTCCCACATCAATAAGACAAGTATTTTCAAGAACTACTTTATATTCATTGTACTTCAAGAATTTTAGTTATTCATTAATTGAGAGCATGCCAAAAAAATTAATTAGTTTATCGGGCTGTGATGGACACTCGTGGCATTACCAAGGTTTTGTTCCCTTTGCATAATGATTACTCATAGCAGCTAGAGGATTGGTTCCATCATGAACACAGCTACATGAGGGTACCAAGAATATTACCCATTATAGCATTGCTGCTACAAATGTTTAATCAACTCATAGCCAAAATCTAGGAGTTACCCCCATGAAGATCGATTGTAAGCTAGCGAAGTTGTTGGCATCCCATGAAGTTTGACACACATAAAGCTATATCATTCTTATGATTCACAAGTCTAACTTTGGCATGCTCACAAAAACCACTAAACATTAATTCTATTTGAACAAATCCTTTAAAAGAGATCTATCAAGTCAATCATTATTTTCTATGGTGTTGAGTGTCTCTAGGAATAAGCTTTCAAGACAAAACACTACAACACCCAAGCCTTAAATTGTGAGACATTTTCTTAGTACAATTGTTTAGCAAATTTTTAGTCAAGTCTTGGTTAACTACAAGAGCTGGAACAAAATATAATCAACTGAATACCCATACGCACAAAATTTTACTCCAATATAAAGACTCACTAGCATGGGTTTCTCAAACATCAAAAGTGGGGACTCATAAGGCATAGCTCTCATGATTGGTTTCACTTCTCTCTTCCCCTTTGATTCGTTTCTTGGAAACTCCAAGTCAATCACTCTCCTGCAAATATGTGAGAACCAAGAGGAGAATAGAAAAAAGGAAGAGGTAAAATAAAGATAAATGGAAAAATATTTTTGTTGTTTTTAAGAGAGGGAATTAAAAAATAGAAATTGGCGATAAAGATCGGCTAGAAAATCTCGAAAACAAATAAAAATTACTAAATACAAAGTGTTGGGTAAACCAACACGATTGCTTATAAACTCAAACTAAAAGCATAACCTCGAAATATAAAAAACAAACGCCAAATAAATATAATGGGGAGACTTCCCCAAGCTTAGGCTTTTGCAAGCTCTTAAAATCATTGTGGTGGCGAGAAAAGTTGTGGCTCTAGTTTACAAATTGAGTTGATAAATTACTAGTTGTTTCTCGGAGGTTCAGGGCGAGATTACGCATCCCATCCACAATTCCTCCAAGTTCTTGGAAATCTTGATCTGTAGCAAACTGGTTAAGTGGATGCTCCTCTTGATCAGGAACTTCTTGCTCCTCTTCTTGGTCTTCATCCTCATCCGGAATCTCCTATTCGGGTTGGTGTTGTTCAAACTGCAAAGTAGAGAACAAGAACTGCCCAGCTCCTGTAATATGCAAGTAATAACTACCATCTCTCCTGTGAGCATTCCACAAGCTTTTAAAGTAGAGAAAGCAACAATTTGCTCACCTAGCAATGGTTTCAACTCACCTAGGTCGACAACCAAGGCCATTCCAAGTACGGTGATGATGCCTCCACATGTGATTGGCCCTTGGCTTTGGGAGGATTGGTGCTCCAAGTAGAGAACAAGAATTGCACCCAAGTTGAGTGACAAGTTGTTGTTTTTGAAAGAAGCTTTTGCGAGGACCAAGATGTCCTCCTCATTGATTCTTGTAAACACATTTCGTGCCTGCAAGGTGTTAGCAATAACATAGAACAAATAAAAAATAGAAGAATGTTGAATATTCTTCCCCTTGTTGACTCTAGAAGTAAAACTCATTCTATAATAATAATAATCCTTATGTCAACAAAAGATGCACGTAAAGCAATAACATCATTGTTTGGTATATTAAAATAGTTGCACCATTCATCAAGTGATAATGTATAATTGTTGTTCATAAGTTGGAAAGAAATCATGTCCTCTCCTTGCCATGCTTTAACACTGCTTTTCAAAGAACATAAAAATTCAAGAGTTAACCGACGATAAGTAGGCGCATCTTGGAATACAATTTTTTACAGGCCAAATCTATTGCAAAGTAAATTAAAGTCATTATAAATACAGAGTTGATTCAATATAATAGGACAATCCCACTTGGTTGTCTTCACTTATCGGTTCTTGATCCTGTTGAAGCAATCCCTGTTGGAGCTCATCCCTAAACTGTATCCCCTTATGGTCCTGATCTGCAGCGGCATCCCAAGAAGAACTCGTTGTGGCACGAGCACGCGATTGGCTCCTTGTGTTCAGCATCTAAAAATATAGGAAAGACAAAAATACCACTTTTTTAACCCATAGTAAAAAGCATAACATATTCATCATCATAGGACACTAAAGAATCTCCCCAAAATAATAATCTAGGCAAGAGAAACATGGCAATTAGTTCGAAATAGGTCTCACCCTAGATTGATAATGACAACAGATCGGAGATGAATTTGCAAAAATTAATTGGAGGATCAGAGGAGAAACATACCATAGATCACTTGTGTGCGAGGAAATCGAACAAAATTGAGTAGATATAAAGATCTCTTGAGGTTTTGAGAGAGTTTGGAGGTAGAACAGAGAAAAAAGGATTGGAATTTTCGTGTTAGGGGTTACTTCCCATGGAGATTTTGTGGTCGCATGAACTATATGGTCAAAACTATACGGCCGGAATGTGTATTCCCGCCATATAGTTGGTCAGATGGCAATATTTTAGGGTTTCTTCCTGGCGGCGCAAACTATACGGCCGGGATATTTATTCCCGCTGTATAGTTGGTCGTTATGTTTACGGTACCCTAGAAAATAAATTTAAAAAAGGCGTTGCTATCTATACGACCGCAACTATACGGTCGGAATTTTTATTCCCGCCGTATAGTTGGTCATTAAACAAAAGGTACGTTTTTAAAACTGAAGGGGTGATGTCGAAACAACTATACGACCGGAACTATACAGCCGGAATTTTTATTCCCACCATATAGTTGGTCGTTAAACCTTCTAGAGTCGCCAAAATTTACCTGTTTCTTCGAGCACTATTTCTTAACCCGTAACTTAGTGAAACACCATGTTTTGACAGAAAAATATTAGATCAAATTTTTGACCAACAACAACATGTATAAAACAGGATTTCAGTACCACTGAACTTCTCCTCCTTAACTGGAGTTTTATGGCACTCTTTATTCAACATGAAACTAAAACTTAAAAACTTTACTCAAACCTTTATTTCACATGGGTTGTCTCCCATGAAGTGCTCTCTATGTCAATAGCTTGACCATGATGTTTCTTACATAGGCAAAATGAGTGAGCACCCACTCCAAAATAGTTGGCCTTCAAAGTGATGGCCTCCTTCTCATCATGCTTGGCTTTCTTCTTCCTAGGGAAATGAACAACAAAAGGATCCCGTGAAGGAAATTGAAGCTTCATGTTCTCTTCATGTAGATTAATCAAATCCTTAATAGTTCTTAAGAATGGGCAGCATAATATGATAGGAGCAGTAGCATCTTCAGGCATGTCAACTATAACAAAACCAGTAAGAGCAGGACAACCTTTAATGTATACTAAAGTATTCTCCTTAATTCCTATAACTTGTTTGTACATAGAATCTGCTAAATGTAATTTTAATTCAGTGATTTCAAAAGATCCAAGAATTAACTTATCAAAAAGACCTTTTGGAATTATTGAAACACTTTCACCTAGATCACAAAGTGCAGCTATCTCATTAGTCCCAATTTTAATTTTAATAGTAGGCTCAAATATATCATCAAGATCAACAGGTAGTTTTTTAGAAATTTTATTATATTCACCTTCAAGATCATGTACCTTTATTGCTACCTGATTAACGAACTGTTGATACATAGCTTCATCATTTCCTTCACTTACTGGAATCTTGATATTGATCCTTTTCACAAGATCTTCAACTGTGTAATTTGGTGAAGGGGCATTGCTATAGTTAAGTTCTTCAGGCTCCTCCCCTTGGATTCTTATCATCTTGAGGTCTTCAACTGGATTGTTCTCAGCTTTACCTACAAATTTAGCTAGAATGAGAGTTTTGCCAATTTTCCAAGCATATTATCATGGTTCTCCGTTATCTTAGCAAGGATATTGTTTTGCTCAGTTTACAAGTCCATGAAGGACTTAAGTGATTTTTGGAGACTACCATTACTTGACCCAATATTATTATTAGAGTTACCTGCAGGGCTAGAATAGTGTTTTTGGAAATTTGGATTATAGTTATTCTTACAAGCAGAGTTATAATCATTACGATCTATGAAGTATATTTCTTCAATATTTGATTCTAGGACAGCTCTTACCTGGGTTTCCTTACCCTTGACGGCTAATATGAGATCATCCAGCTAAGCAGTGAGTTCTTCATTTTCCTGTGGTGTGACGGAGTTCACATTCTTTGTGTTTGATCTTTCCACATGCCATTAGCATGGTTGTCTTGCATATTGTCTAGCAGCTGCTTCGCTTTCACATTTTTTTGCACATAACTGTTCCTCCAGCTTCAGTATTAAGCATAGACTTAGACACAAGATTAAGAGCATTATAAAATAAATGGAGAATTAACCAATCTTCCATCCCATGGCTGGGATAGTTTCTCATGCATTCTTTCATTCTCTTCCATGCAAGCGCTAATGGCTAACGCTCTTCCTGTCTAAAAGCAGTAATATTAGATCTTAGTTGCATAGTATGCAGGTGGGAAAATTTTAGTCATGAATAAATAAGTACATTCCACCCATGATGCAATAGTATTTCTAGGCAAATATAGCAACCATTATTTTGCTCTTCCTCTAAGTGGGAAATGAAATAAGCACATCTTGACCGCATTGGGGTCAACATATTTGATGTGCATCATATCACATATTTTAGTGAAAGTGTTCAAGTGCATACCTGCGTCCTCAGCAGCAGAGCCTCCAAATTGATTCTATTGAACCAAACTTAAATAGTGGGGCTTAATTTCATAGTCCTCAACAATAATTGATGGCTAGGTAATAGGAGTAGGCAAACAATCTTTGTTAGGAGTTGTAAACTCCCCAAGTTTCTTTTCAGCCATAGTACCTATGTTTTTGGGTTTTCCAAAACAAGAACTTATGATAGTAAAAACAAGAATTTAAAGGTTAACTATTTTTTTTGGTTTTTCAAATAAAGATTGAAAGCAAACTAACAAAATTAAAAAGAAGAATTAAAAATAGCAAGGTTCCTAATAACCTTACCAGGGTAGCTATAGCTTCCCCAGCAACGGCGCCAGAAAAAGGGTTGATACCTTCGATCCGGATTATGAATGTAGTACAACTCTTTTACCCTAGTAGACCTAGGTTATCGAATCCTCGCGAAGCAGAAAGCTTGGTGAAGTTATTTTAATGGACCTTCGGGAGTTTTAAAATTCTTTTACTGTTTTAATGGACCTTGGTGAAGTTATCTTTTGTTGTTATCGATGATGGAGAGAGGGGGCCTGGGTGTACATTTTCACCTGTAGCTGTGCAAAACATCTGATGGGAATAAAATATAATAACAAAGTACGCATGTAATTGTTAGAGCAAGATAATTATATGTAGGAAGTGCATCCATAACTACTATGGGATCTGCAACCACTTATAGCAATACCTATTAGTCTCATAGAATAAAGAGAACTAATGATATGCGTAGTGACGTCACCATTAATCCCAAGTAAATCCCTCACATATAGCCATACTACCCTTTCTATCACTGGGGTTTTCATCCTGCAGATTAGTCATTACTCATACTCCCTATACCTGGATCAATCCTCGGGGTCTTGGGTACCTGACAAGTTCGTAGATTGAGGCAAGAGAGGATACAATAATCATCATGTCATACAAACTAATACATGATCCCATCTATGATAAATAACATGCACAAACTACATGGCTAGGCCGAATCCCTTAGCCCAAGGAGAATGATGGCGCACACCACTTGTCGTGGGACGCTTCGTTGGAAACCCCAAGAGCAACGTATGAAGCAGCACATCAGTAAGTTTCCCTCAGTAAGAAACCGGGGTTATCGAACCAGTGGGAGGAAGGAAACGTCACAGAGGTGTTGCAAGGAATGCGGAGACCTTCACAACACAAACTCAAGACTTTGCCCCAACGAATCAGTGAGGTTGTCAAGCTCACCGGTTTGCTGTAACAAAGGATTAAACGTATGGTGTGGAAGGTAATGGTTTGCAGCAAGTAAACAAGTAATAGTGGAAGATGTATCAATGGTAAAGATTGGACTGGGGTCCATAGTTCACTAGAGGTGCTATCCTTAGATAAACAACATGGCATGAAGGGTAAACAAATTACAGCAGGGCAATTGACAGGAACTAAGCAAGGCATAACAATGCAATTACTAGTCAGAAAGATCCTATGAGATTCGATTGGGCAATACAACAAGATTCATAGACCGCCATCCAACTGCATCTATGACTAGAAGTCCACCTTCAGGTTATCATCCGAACCCCTTCCAATATTAAGTTGCAAGCAACAGACAACTGCTTTAAGCAAAGTGTGTAAGGTAAACAGTCCACATGTTCCATGAACAAGAGACCGTTGTTTTCTCCCTAGTAGCAACAGCACATCACACATCTACAACCGAAGAGATTATTGTCACTTCCCTTGGAAACTAGAGGCATGAATCCACTATCGAGCATAAATACTCCCTCTTGGAGTCACTAGCAACTACTTGGCCAAGATATCTACTAACAACGGAGAGCATGAAAGATTACAAACAACACATACATGATAGAATCATAAATACAAAACCATTAATCAAACCAGCATAATAATCTCAATATCCATCGGATCCCCACAAACACAGCATGCATGAGTACAAATAGATTAGATCTTGATCATGAACGGAGCTCACAAGATCTATACATGAAAGCACAAAGGAGGAGATACAACCATCTAGCTACTACATGGACCCATAGTCCAAGGTGGAACTACTCACGCATCATACCGGAGAGAAGGCCTCCGGGATGATCTCCCCTCCGGCAGGGTGCCGGGAAGAACTTCAGATCCTCCCCCGATATAGGGACAATGGTGGCGGCGGCTAAAGACGATTTCATGGAGATTTGATCGGGTGCTTAGGTTTTCTGCATCGGGGGCTTCTTATAGGAGAAGGAGGAGACCAAGGCGGCGGCCAGGGGCCCCACACCCCTCCCAGGCGCGGGGTAGGGCCCACCCGTGCCTAGGGGAGGTCTAGGCGCCCTAGCCCGCCTCTCTGGCTCCCCTCTGGACTTATTGTTCCCCACGGAAAGTAATTGACTTTGACGTTTGTCCCGTCCAATTCCGAGAATATTTCTTTACTAACTTTTCTGAAACCAAAAACGTCATGAAATAGGCAACTGGCACTGTAGCAACTTGTTAATAGGTTAGTACCAGAAAACATGTAAAAATCACCTCAAAATGTAGACAAGCAAAGCAAAGTAGATACTAAACAAGCATGGAGCATCAAAAATTATAGATACGTTTCCGACATATCATTAGTCCATTAAAATAAATATCAATTGCAAGCATATAACATTCATGGACAGTCACAATGGTTCAGGTTTATTAAGTGCAAGGAATGTCTGTTTAGTTGGATTAGTCAAGGGGCACTGGTTTGGTTGGGTTTTGAAAATGGGTGATCTTCACATATGATAAAGATTCAATTTTCAATTTTGATTTGAATGAGGTTGCCAAATGTTTCTACAAGTTTGAAAGGTGGGGTTTGATTTACTTTTACTTGTTCTAGCAAGGGGTGAAAAGAGTTGGAAAAGTTTCTGTTTGAATTCTTGAACTAGAAACACTCAAAGTGACCTAGTGAGCAAGATTGGAAAATTTTGATTTTGATTTTATCTTGTTTTGTTTCTGCATGGAAATTTTTTATATGATGTTAGTTTCATCCTTAAACCATTTCTTGATATTTAGGTTAATCACACAAGTTCATTCATGCATTTATCAAGTCATCTCATTCACACATGCATTCATATGATTTTAAATTAATCGAAGTGTTTGTTAATCCTAATTTTAGTGATTAGAGTTTGAGGATCCTTGTGTTATATTTTTGGGATGTTACAAACCTTCCCCCCATAAAAAAATCTCGTCCCGAGATTTGAAAAAGGGAGAAAAAAAGATTACCTAGGATTTAAAGAGATCGGGAAACTCTGTCCTGATGTGATCTTCGCGCTCCCATGTAGCGTCTTCTTTAGTGTGGTTGCTCCACTGAATCTTGAGAAACTTGATTCTTCAGGTCCTAGTGGTCCTAAAAGCTTCTTCCAAAATACGGATGGGTACTTCAGGATAGGTCAGGTCATCGTTGATCTCTATGGTCTGGTGATCAATGTTCTTGAAAACTTCAGTCTTCTCTGGAACTTCAAGGCATTTACGAAGTAACGATATATGGAACACATTGTGCACTGCTGCCATTTCTTCTGGCAGTTCCAATTGGTATGATACTTCTCCTCGATGATTCAGAATCTTGAAGGGTCTGATATATCTGGGGGCTAACTTTCTTTTCAACTGGAAACGCTGCATTCCCTTGAAACGGCGACACTTTAAGGTACACAAAATCTCCGATATTAAAAGAGAGGTCTCGATGTCTCTTGTCGGTGTAACTCTTCTGTCTTGACTGGGCGGTCTTGAGGTGCTCACGAATCTTGTGAACTTTCTCTTCTGCTTCTTGTAGGATGTCGGTTCCGAAAATCTGACTCTCTCCTACTTCCGACCAATTCAAAGGGGTGCGACACTTCCTTCCATACATGAATTCAAATGGGGCCATTTGCAGACTAGCTTGATAACTGTTATTGTAAGAAAATTCTGCGAAAGGCAGACAGTCTTCCCATTTAGATCCATACTCTAGCACACATGCTCTCAACATATCTTCGAGTATTTGATTTACTCGTTCCGTTTGTCCATCGGTCTGACGGTGATAAGCTGTGATGAAACCTAGTCGGGTTCCTAAACCTTCTTGGACTTTCTTCCAGAATCTCGAGGTAAACTGAGTTCCTCTATCCTATACGATGTTCTTGGGGACTCCGTGCAAACTGACGATTCTAGCGATGTATAACTCCGCTAGCTTCGAACTCTGGTATGTGGTCTTAACGGGTAATAAATGAGCGACTTTGGACAATCCGTCCACTATGACCTAGATAGAGTCATTTCCCTTACTATAAGTAGGCAATCCGGTAATAAAGTCCATTCCAACTGAATCCCATTTCCATTCCGGAATCTGTAGAGGTTGCAACAGTCCAGCGGGTCTTTGATGTCCCGCCTTGACTCTCTGACATATATCACACTTGGCGATATAGCTTTCGATTTCTCTCTTCATCTTATACCACAAGAATTGTTCCTTCAAATCCTGATACATCTTTGTTCCTCCAGGGTGGATAGAATAAAGAGTATCATGGGCCTCTTTCAAAATCACTTCTTTCAATTCCGAATCTGCTGGTACCCAAAGGTGTCCGTTGTACCACAAAACTCCTTTTTCATCTTCCGTGAATCCGGGTACTTTGCCTGTATCGATATGACGCTTGATTCCATCGATACTAGCATTTCCTTCCTGCGCCTCTTTGATCTGACTGATCAAAGTGGGTTGAAGTTCTATGCTAGCCAAAAATCCTTCACTTACCAATTCCATTCTGAAATCTTCCATCTCTTTGTGCAAACTTGGTTGCTCCTTTAGAATCATGGAGTTCAAGCGGCACGGCAATCTTCTAAGGGCATCTGCTACCACATTGGCTTTACCGGGTTGATAGTGAATGTCCAGATCATAGTCCTTGATTATCTCAATCCATCTTCTCTGCCTCATATTCAGCTCCTTCTGAGTGAAGATATACTTCATCCTCTTGTGATCCGAATAAATCTCACAACGGTTTCCCATCAGGTAATGCCTCCATGTCTTCAGGGCTAGAACTACGGCTGCGAGTTCGAGGTCATGGGTTGGATAGTTCTGCTCATGCTGCTTCAGTTGTCGGGATAGATAAGATATAACTTTGCCTTCTTGCATTAGCACACATCCGAGGCCGATCTTGGATGCGTCACAATACACGTCAAAGGGCTTGGTGATATCCGGCATGATCAAAATTGGGGCTGAAATCAATCTTCTCTTGAGTTCTTGAAAACTCGCTTCACAATTGTTCGTCCATTCAAACTTCTTGTCCTTCTTCAGAAATTGAGTCATGGGTCTGGCGATACTCGAGAATCCTTCTACGAACTTGCGGTAGTATCCCGCTAATCCGAGAAACGCACGAACTTGGGTTTGAGTGGTTGGGGCTTGCCAATCTTCGACATCCTTTACCTTCGCAGGGTCAACGACAATTCCTCCGGCTGATACGGTATGTCCGAGGAATCCTACCTCCTGTAACCAGAATTCACATTTGCTAAACTTGGCATACAACCGATGCTCTCTAAGGGTTCCAGGAATGGTCCTTAGGTGTAGCTCATGTTCTTCTTCTAATTTGTAATAAATCAGAATGTCATCGATGAAAACAACGACAAACTTATCTAGGAAGTCCATAAAAATATTATTCATGAGATTCATGAAATAAGCGGGGGCATTGGTTAATCCGAAAGACATGATATTATACTCATATAATCCATATCTGGTGGTGAAGGCATTATTTGGAATATCCTCTGCGTGAATCTTGAGTTGATGATAGCCAGTTCTAAGATCAATCTTAGAAAACACTATGGCACCAGTCAACTGGTCAAACAGGTCTTCTATCTTCGGCAACGGGTACTTGCTTTTGATAGTGACATCATTCAACTTCCTATAATCCGTACACAAATGGTTACCTCCATCTTTCTTGTCCACAAACAAAACAGGTGATCTCCATGGTGATGCACTTGGTTGAATCAGTCCAAGCTCTAGCATGGCATCCAGTTGCTTCTTCAGTTCTGCTAGTTCCGACAGGTTCATACTATATGGTCTCTGGGCTATGGGTCTGGTTCTAGGGATTAGTTCAATGATAAACTCGATATCCCGATCTAGGGGCATACCAGGCAAAACATCTGGAAATACATCGGGGTATTCAAAGACTATCCGGACTTGGTCAATGGTTGGCTTGGCTATACTCTTGTTGCATTTTAATTGACTGGGTAAGGTTTCAGACACATGCTTGAATGATATTCCGGCTGTACTGGTCATGGTTATGGCTTTCTTGGTACAGTCAATTAATCCTTTGTGTTTGGACATCCAATCCATTCCTAGTACTACTTCCAAACCTTTAGTTCCGAGTACTATTAGATTATCATAAAAATCTATGCCATGGATTCGGATAGGGACGACTTTGCAAATCTGCCTAGCTTTGGTGGTTGAACCAGGTATTTGAACAATCATAACATGCTTCAATTTGGTTGGTTCAATCTTACTAGTGCATACAAATTCTTTAGTGACAAATGAGTGCGATGCTCCAGAATCAAACAACACTCTTGCAAGTACTGAGTTAACATAAAACATACCCAGCACGACATCTGGCGCTTCCTGGGCTTCTTCAACATGCATGAGAAAAAGACAGCCGTTGCGGTGGAGCAAATTCCCTGGGGCAACCCTTCTTCCGGGCTAAACATGACGATGCTATTTAGTTGGGCCATTTGCATTGGGGGCTGCGGCAATATTCTTGGGGAACTCATTAGAATAGTGACCCTTGGTTCCACATTCATAACAAGTCACTTGCGACTTGTCCTTCGCTGCAACAGGCACATCATTGCTTCTAGTCCTTGGGGCAGTGTTGGTGTTGGTGGCGGCATTGTTGTTGTTGAACTTGGGTGGTGCACGGTTGAAATTGCTACAGTTGCCGGGGTTGTTGTGGTTTCCTCCGGGCCTTGGGATTCCACGGTTGGGATAGGTCGGACGGTTCATCGGGGGTCTGTTGTGTCCTTGGGGCAAATCCTGGAGATGGCTTGGGGCGATAATTTGGTGTCTGGTGGGTTCCTAGTTGATGCATCATGTGGCGCTTGCGGTTCCCATTGGCTTGGTTGATCTTTCCTTCTATCTGAATGGCAGAGTCGACTAGGGCTTCAATATCAGCAAAGGGGATATTGACTAACACTGTCTGCATCTCATCGTGCAGACCATTCAGGAATCTCTCTTTCTTCTTGGCTTCAGTGTCGATCTCATCCGGGGCATACCTAGCTAATGACAAGAATTTGTCACGGTATTCCACTACTATCATCCTTCGTTGCTTCAGTTCTCTGAATTCATCTCTCATCCTCTTGATCAAACCCGGTGGCACATGGGTTCTGTTGAACTTGACCTTGAATTCCTCCGAAGTCATCATCTGACCTCCGGTCATTGCACAAACGTTGTTCCACCATGCTCTTGCATCTCCGGCTAGATAGTGGGTGGCGAACATAACTTTCTCGTTAGCTTCCACTCCTGAGACTTCCAGATTATTCTCCATTGTTTGCAACCAATCATTTGCATCTAGGGGTTCTTCTGACTTAGTGAAAACATGTGGAGGTGTTCTGGAAATTCTTGAGCTTAGATCCATGGTTATCCTGATTTCCACGGCCTTGATTGTAGTTGGCTATCTGTTGAAGGGTGGCTAAGTTGGCTTGTCGTTCGACTCTTTAGGCTTCGCGGTCTGAAACCAACATTTGCAAGAGTTGCAACATTGGGTCCGGCGATAAACTACTTCCTCCACGAGGCATCTAAAGATTGAGATAGATCATGAGAAAAGAGGGAAATTTCTAAGGTTCAGGGTTTTTTGTAAAGTTGTTAAAGTGTGACTCAGATTTTTCTAGCAACTTGCTTTTCATTCATTCATTCATTCATAGCACGCAATACAACACACACCACAACAAAGAAAAAGAGATGGTTTTAAGAACCCATTCTGTGAAGCTATGATATAGTGGGACTGAATAAAATTCACTAACGCTAGTGCTCAAGTGCTACTACTCCTTGGAGTCAGTGTACTCATCATTCTCATCATCATCATCATGATCATCAATGAAAGCGAAATCTTCCTCATCGGTGAAGAAGTCCATAGCCTGATCCTCCAGAAAGTCATCATCATCGCTGAGATAGGAGTAGGGGTCTCCACGAAGGTCTTCTCCGGCATTCTCCCTCTCCTACAACTGCATGTCTCTCTCGTGGATGGTCTCCTCCAAATCCATGATCCGGTGGCGAAGACGAGCAATGATGCGCTCCTTATTGTCGAAATGGCGGCCAGACTGCGATCCTTCACTAGCATGGCGAGGGTCTGATCCTTCTTCTTGGCGATGGCGTACTTGTGGTTGGCGTAGGCACGGGCATTGTCCAACTCCTTCTAACGGTCGTACATCATGAAGCTGAGGTGGTCCAATTGACTCTTCAGCTCGTGGTGGTATGGGGCCTCCAGTGGCTGTCCCATAACATCACGCCTTGGGTAGAACTCAAAACAGGTACCCTTGATCCGATTGATACTCTGCCCACATAGACGGGCAAGAGCTTCCTGCATGGCCCTAGCCAGTCCAACGAGCCAGTTGTTCTCTCTTAAGGTGAACTACTCCTTCTGCAGTGGGAGGTTCAATCTTTCCTCAGAGACTTGCAACAACTAGCCACTTCAGATCTTCTCCTTCCTGATCATTGAGCTGAGCTCCGAATAACTCGTGGTGTGGACGCTCTAGAAGTTTCGAAAGCTGGTCCAAGTCACGCTCAAAGATGAGGTCTCCTCCATTCCCCAACTTGTAAAACTTTTTGTACTTCACGTCCATCTATAAGAATATAGGATGAGTAAGTTAGTAGAGTGATCAAGTGTGTCAAATTTTATGTATTTTGCAAGAATTTTTGAGGAACATGAAATTTTGATGAAAGAATCCAAGTGATAAGAATGGGAATAAGTTTTTGTAAATACTCACTTCCTTTGGTTTTGAAACTAAGTTTTTGATTCAAACGTCCATTCTAACTAGGGTCTCCTATGGTCATAATGGCTCTGATACCAACTTGTCAACACCCAGATTTTTAATCCCAGATGCCTATTATGCCATACATCGCAATCCCAGGATTACCATTTTTGCGAGACATATCAGATTTGCATATCACAGTACATTATCCATTACAAACCATACATAAGGTCTTACAAAAATAAGGATCTCATGATCCAGTTCTTAATACAACTCGAGCAGCGGAATAACGTAATGGTAATGATAGCGTAGGCAAAGCTCCATCTTCAGGGTCACAGGCAATGCTGATGATGGGAGATGATCCTAGTTGTCATAACCTTCCTCGTCTCATCATCCCGATACTCTCTTCATAGTCCGCCACGGAATAGCCAGGGACAAAGCCATGAGTACTCTTTAAGTACTCACAAACTAATACTAACAGGTTAAGGGGGTTTTTGTAGTAGGACACTAGGCTCTAAGGTTGTTTTGCAAAAGCAAGATTTACGTCTACTAAGTTCAGAAGCAAAGAAAACTAGTTGAAAGTTTTATAACACCTAAGTGGGAATTTGAATTTCATATCACAACTCTGTTGTGGTCAAGTCAAAGTCAAAATTCATTTCACAATTCATTTTGAAAACATCTGACGGGGGAACAGTATGGCCACTCCAACTGTCCATAACCATGGACGCGGCTATTCGAATAGTTTGACACTGTACAGAGATTGTACACTTTCACCACAACATTCGATACATCCGTCAGGAACAATCCTGAATTCACCATACTCAGTATGCGGATAATCAATCCTAACCTTTCAATTACACGCCCTAGTATAGGCACCTCTCCTGTGAGTTTGGTCTCACAACCATGACCAACTGTCATCTTGGGTACTGCACAGGTGGACAATCTTCACAAGGTAGCCTCAGCTTAGTCCCTGGCCGCGAGGGAACCCATACTAAGGTATATAAATTTCCAATCAAGCCCTACCCAAATTTCGGGTATTGTGGTTGTACGGTAAAATTGGAATGGTATCGCATCCAAACAACCATCAGTTTTATAAAGGGCTAAGGCTCATGCCTCAACATTTTCATCATCAAAATCATCTGGTGTTCGGAAACACATGTCAAAACATTTCAGTAGAATGTCTCATCATTCTAAGGTTTTCATAACCATTTTCACCAAGTATTGCCATCTAAAGTTGATCAAGTTTTATACTTAGCACTAGCATCTACAAGTGGTGGTAAATACTAATGAGGGGTGGTAAACAAGCGGGGATTTGCTAAGTTCAATCTCATGCCTTAGGATGACATCAAGATTATCTAACTTAGGCCAAAATTTATGCTGTTTATGCTACCTTTAGTTATCTTTCTAGAATCTACATGTCACTATGTAAACTCTAAGAGAAAGCTTTGATAAATAAAAATAAGGTACTTATGCTTGCAAGTAAAACTAGGATTGGGTTCATCAAATGTATCTAACCAAGCATGCTTAATGCAATGCATAGGTTCTCTAACTTTTATAGTTGCAAGGGTTAGCTTGCCTTGTGCAGAGCAGTGGTTGAACTTATCCTCGGCTTCTTCCTCGTAGTATACTCCTTCCTCCTCGTATCCTTGGTCGGTACTAGCGTCTATAAATAAGTACGAGGTACACAATCACCAAACAATACTTAACTATTTTTAATCATCACACAAAGGTGCACACTAGGTGATCTAGCATCATCACTATTACCACAAGGATTAAAGAACTTGTCTTATTTCTTTTATTTGAGAAAAAGTAATTTCTACTCATTGAAAAACTACTTAAGATTTAATATTCTCCAACTCAAACATGGGATCATGTTGACACATGTGATCACCACATATTTCAGTCCATGAGAATGTGATTTAAAGTGGTGTCACAATTTAATAAGGTTTAAACTTTTTATTTTTAAATAAATAAAGTGACTAGAAATGCCTATGTTGCAATATTTTATTACTTGAACATTATTTATGCAAGTAAACCCATATGTTTTCATATATTCTGAAAGGTATGATCAAATGTGATTTTTGAGAGTTGGAATCAACAAAAAATCTCTTATGGTTGAATTTTGAAAAATGTTTGAATGCAGAAAAGCTTCTGCCTTGTTATTTTTACCATGGTTGATCTATAACTCCAAATGATTTTAATCCAACGGGTTTAGATTAAGAATTTCAGTACCTTCCTAAGAAAATTGGTTTTATGCATTTTGGTTCAGTGAATCGATCTGGGTTGATTTTTGAATCTAGGTATAGAACTATGGTTGAAATTAAATTAATAAAGTTTAATTTGAATTGTTGGGTCGCGCGGGATGTTTTACTGGGCCGGCCCACTACACACAGCGCATATGCGGGCTGGTTAAGTGGCTGTCCCCACGCCGCTGAGACGGGAGGACAAAGCGACGGGCAATGTGAACCGCACGATCTAACTCTAATCGAACGGCTATGGTTCATCGTCCACGTCGGGCAGCGCCGGCAAGACAGAACCCTAACGCGGCAGGTGGGGGTCGTGGGAGGCTCACCGGGGCTTAGGCGAGGGTCGGTGACGGGGGCGAACGACGAAGTCGATGACGGCAGTACTCTTGGTACCGACAGCTTCTCCTGGGGAGGATCCAATCGACGGCTCCCTTCTTCTCCACCAGCGGCGGGCTCCGGCCAAATTCTAGCGATGCGCTGCTCGCCTTGCTCCGGGAGTGAGGTGGGGTGGTTCTGGGTGAGAGGGGAGTGAACTGGTGTGGATAATTCGTGCTGGGGAGGGCTCCTTTTATAGGCGAGCGAGAGGCGGACTGGCGTGAGGGTCGTCGGAGGCTGACAGACAGCGACTCTTGGCATGGGCGACGGTATGGGGCGGTGTGGTGCTCCCTGGCGAAGCTCAACGGCGTGGTCTTGCAGCGTGGGGCGCTTCTGATTGGTCGGAACGTCGCGGTGCTCTAAGAGGGTCCGCGGCTATTTTAATGTCGCATAGCATGCGTGGTCCGCTCAGCGGCGAACGGTCTGGTCTGGCGGGGTGTTGGGGTGCTGGTGATCATCCCTGCAAGCGGCGAGGGCGGCGCGTGGTCTGTGGGTGCTGGTCGAGCGGGGCGCTCTCGCGCGCTCCTTGCTCGCGCGAAGAGAGGTTTGGCATGGGCGTGTCGTGTGGTCCAGTGGCTGTCATTGCTCCGGGCTAGGACAGATGGTGGCGGTGGACGGTGGGGTCCCTGCTAGACAGGCTAGTTAGGCTTAGTGTTGCTCCGAGCTTTCTGTCGACAATAGGGTGGCAAGGTGAGGCTCGGCCTGCTTGCCATTAATGGCATGGTCTTGCTTATAGTGATCTAGAGGGGTTAAACTAGTTAGATGATCCACTGAGGGTGTAGTGTGAGCTAGATAGGGAACAAGTTAGGCCAAATTTGCTGCACACTATGGTGTTTGAGGTTTGTTTGATTTGTATCTCCAAGGTGTTTGATGAAATGGCCGCAAGAACTTTAAATTTGAATTTTGGATTAAAACTTGGTGGGTTTTCTAGGCACATACTCGGGAGTGTCTGGTTAGTTGGATTAGTCAAGGGGCACTGGTTTGGTTGGGTTTTCAAAATGGGTGATCTTCACATATGATAAAGATTCAATTTTGAATTGTGATTTGAATGAGGTTTCCAAATTTTTCTGCAAGTTTGAAAGGTGGGCTTTGATTTACTTTTACTTGTTATAGCAAGGGGTGAAAAGAGTTGGAAAAGTTTCTGTTTGAATTCTTGAACTAGAAACAGTCGGAGTGACCTAGTGAGCAAGATTGGCAAAAATGACCATTTGCTTTATTTTATTTGTTTTTGATTTTATCTTGTTTGGTTTCTGCATGTAAATGTTTTATATGATGTTAGTTTCATCTTTAAACCATTTCTTGCTATTTAGGTTAATCACAGAAGTTCATTCATGCATTTTTCAAATCATGTCATTCACACATGCATTCATATGATTTTAAATTAATCAAAGTTTTTGTTAATCCTAATTTTAGTGATTAGAGTTTGAGGATCCTTGTGTTATATTTTTGCGATGTTATAGGTACTGGTCATGGTTATGGCTTTCTTGGCACAGTCGATTAATCCTTTATGTTTCGACATCCAATCCTTTCCTAGTACTACTTCCAAACCTTTGGTTCCAAGTACTATTAGATTAGCATAAAAATCTATGCCATGGATTCTCATAGGTACGGCCTTGCAGATTTGTCTAGCTTTGGTGGTTGAACCAGGTATTTGAACTATCATAACATGCTTCATTTTGTTAGTTGAATCTTACTAGTGCATGCAAATTCTTCTGTAACAAACGAGTGCGATGCTCTAGAATCAAACGACACTATTGCAAGTACTGAGTTAACAGAAAACATACCCAACACGACATCTGGAGCTTCTTGGGCTTCTTCATCATTCATGTGAAACAGACGGCCGTTGCGGTTGAGCGAGTTCCCTGGGGAAAATCTCCGTCCAGATGAACATCTGCTTCTTTGCTGCTGGGGCATTCACATTGGGGGCTGCTTGCCAAGCTTCTTGGGGCACTCATTGGAGTAGTGACCCTTGGTTCCGCATCCATAACAAGTCACCTGAGACTTTTCTTTTCCTGCAACATGCACAACATTTCTTCCAGTCCTTGGGGCAGTATTGGTGTTGTGGGCGACATTGTTGTTGTTGAACTTGGGCGGTGCACGGTTGAAATCGCTGGGGTTGTCGGGGTTGTTGTTGTGGTTTCCTCCAGGCCTTGGGTTTCCTCCTCCACGGTTGGGACAGTTCAGATAGTTCATCTGGGGTCTATTGTTTCTTGGGGAAATCCTGTAGATGGGTTGGGGCGATACTTTGTGGTATGGTGGGTTCCTGGTTGATGCATCATTCGACACTTGCGGTTCTCATTGGCTTGGTTGATTTTGCCTTCCATCTAGATTGAAGAATCCACTAAGGCTTCAATGTCAGCAAACGGAATATTGACTAACACTGTTTGCATCTCATCATGTAGACCATTCAAGAATCTCTCCTTCTTTGGGGCATAACTAGCTAATGATAGAAATTTGTCACGGTACTCAACTACTGTCATCCTTCCTTGCTTCAATTCTCGGAATTCATCTATCATCCTCTTGATTAAACCCGGTGGCACATGGGTTTTGTTGAACTTGAGTTTGAATTCATCCCAAGTCATCATTTGTCCTCCATTCATGACGATGTTCCACCAAGCTCTTGCATCTCCTGCCAGATAGTGGGTGGCAAACAGTACTTTCTCGTTGGCCTCCACTCCTGCGACTTCTAAGTTGTTCTCCATAGTCTGCAGCCAGTCATCAACATCTAATGGCTCTTCAGACATACTAAAGATGGGTGGATTGGTGTTCTGAAAGTTCTTGAGCTTGGATCCATGGTTGTCTTGGTTTCCATGACCTTGATTGTTGTTGGCCATCTGAGCTATGTGTTGAAGGGTGGCTAAGTTGGATTGAAGTTCGGCTCTTTCAGCTTCACGGTCTGAAACCAACATTTGCAAGATTTGCATTGGGTCCGGAGAAACTACTTCCATGAGGCATCTAAAGATTGAGATAGAACATGAGAAAAGGGAAATTTCTAAAGTTTAGGGTTTGTTTTTGAAAAGTTTTTAAATTTTGATTTTTGACTCCGGTTTTGCCACTAGCAACTTGCTTTCATTCATTCATATCACACAATACAAACACACACCACAACAAGGAAACAAATTGTTTGAAGAACCATTCTCTGAAACTACATATAATGGGACCGAATACAACATCACTAACGCTAGTGCTCAAGTGCTACTACTCCTCGGAATCGATGGCTTCATCATCATCAATGAAGGCGGAGTCATGATCATCGGTGTGGAAGTCCATAGCTTGGTCCTCCAGGACATCATCATCACTGAGGTAGGAGTAAGGGTCTCCACGGATATCTTCCCCTGCATCCTCCTTCTCCTCAAGCTGCATGTCCCGCTCATGGATGGTCTCCTCCAAGTCTGTCACCTTGTGACGAACACGAGCAATGATGCGATCCCTCTTTTCAAGCTGACGGCGACATGACTGACGATCCTTCACAAGCATGGCGATGGTTTGGTCCTTCTTGACTGCGATGGCATAGTTGTAGTTGGCGTAGGAGTGGGCATTGTCCAACTCCTTCTGCCTGCCATACATCATGAAGCTGACATCGTCCACTTGATTCTTCAGCTCCGGGTGACGTGGTACCTCCAATGGCTGTCCCATAGAATCAAGCCTTAGGTAATACTCAAAGCGCGTCCCCTTTATTTGATTGATTCTTTGCCCACAGATGGGGAAGAGCTTCCTCCATGGCCCTGGCGAGTCTACCTAGCCAGTTGTTCTCTCTTAAGGTGAACTAGACTCCCTCTAAGGTGGGGGCTTCAATCTTCCCTCTGAGACTTGCAACAATCAACCACTACAATTCTCCTCCTTGCTGATCGTTGAGCTGGGCTCCGAAGAATTCAAAAGCCAGGCGCCAAGTTCGAGTTCAGAGTTGGTCCAAATCACGCCAAAGATGAGATCTCCTCCATTGCCCAACTGATAGAACTTGCTATACTTCACGTCCATCTATAAGAATGTAGGATGATTAAGTTAGTAGAGTGATCAAGTGTGTCAAATTTTATGTAAGTTTGCAAGAATTTTGAGGGACATGAATTTTCATGAAAGAATCTAAGTGATAAGAATGAGAATAGGTTTCATAAATACTCACTTCTTTTGTTTTGAAACTAAGTTTTTGATTCAAGCGTCCATTCTAACTAAGGTCTCCTATGGTCAGGATGGCTTTAATACCAACTTGTCAACACCCGGATTTTTAATCCCAGATGCCTGTTATGCCATACATCGCAATCCCAGGATTACCTTTTTTGCGACACATAATAGATAGGTACCATAGTTCATCATCCATTACAAACCATAATAAAGGTCTTACAAATAAAGGATCTCATGATCCAGTATTAGTACAATCAACGCAGCGTATAATATAATAACGGTAGCGTGGGTGAAGCTCCATCTTCAGGGTCACAGGCAATGCTAACGATGGGAGATGATCCTAGTTGTCGTAGACTTCCTATTGTCCATCATCCTGGTAGTGCTCCTCATAGTATAGCCACGGGAATAGCCAGGGACAAAGCCATGAGTACTCTTTAAGTACTCGCAAACTAAGACTAACAAGTAAAGAGGTTTCAAGTAGGAATCCTAAGCTCTATGTTGTTTTTCAAAAAGCCAGCTTTATCTATAACTAAGTTTAGAAGCTAGTTTAATATTTTTCAACACCTAAGTGGGAACTTAGTTTTCATGTTCACAACCCTGTTGTGGTCAAGTCAAAGTCATGAATCATTTCACAAGTCATTTTGAAAAGATCTGACGACGGAGCAGTATGGCCACTCCAACTGTCGATAACCGTGGACGCGGCTATTCGAATAGTTTGACACTCTGCAGAGGTGGTACACTTTCACCACAATACTCGATACATCCGTCAGGAACAATCCTAATTCAGCATACTCAGTATTTCGGATAATCAATCCTAACCTTTCAATTACACACCCTAGTATAGGCACCTTTCCTATGAGTTTGGCCTCCCAACCATGACCATCTTTTCAACCATGACCTTTCAATTACACACCCTAATTCACCATACTCAGTATTTCCTATGAGTTTGGCCTCCCAACCATGACCCTAGTATAGGCACCTTTTCAATCACGAGGTAGGCTCATCTCAAACCTCGGCCGCAAGGGAACCCATACTAAGGTATATAAACTTCTAGTCAATCCCTACCCAACTTCGGGTATTATGGTTGTATGGTAACATTGGAATGGTATCGCATCCGAACACAACCATCAGTTTTATCAAAGGGATAAGGCTCATGCCTCAACATTTTCATCATCAAATAATTAAGGGTTCATAACACATGTCAAAACATCTCATTAGAATGACTCATCATTCTAAGGTTTTAATAATCCTTTTTACCAAGTATTCCCATCTAAAGTGATCAAGTTTTATGCTTACCACTAGCCACTAAAGTTAGGGGTAATCACTAATGAGGGGTGTTAATCAAGTGTGACTATCAAATCTAATCTCATGCCTCAAGATGACATCTAATTCTATCTAACTTAGGCCAAGTTTTATGCTCTTTATGATAACTCGAACAACTTTCCAAAACTCACAAGTCAATATGTAAACATAAATAAAAATCTTTGATAAAGAAATAAAATAATAAAGCTTGCAAGTAAAACTGGGATTTAGTATGATCAAGTGGTATAAGCAAATATACCTAATGCATCTTGCATAGGTTAACTAGTGGTCTTAGGTTTGCAAGTAAGACTTGCATGGTTTTATCTTAGCTTGCCTTGTGTAGTCAGTGGTTGAAGTTCTCCTGCTTCTTCTTCGTAGTAGTCTCCTTCCTCTTCGTATCCTTGGTCGGTACTAGCGTCTATAAATAAATACGAATTACACAATCACCAAACAACACTTAACTACTTCTATTTAGCACACAAAGGTTTACACTAGATGATCTAGCATCATCACAAGGATTAAAGCAATAGTATTATTCATTTTATTTTAGAAAAGTAATTTCTACTCATTGATAACTACTTAAGATTTAATATTCTCCAATTAAAATATGGGATCATGTTGACACATGTCATCACCACATATTTTAATGCTTGGGAATGTGATTTAATGTGGTGTCACAATTTAATAATGTTTAAACTTATTACTTTCATTAATTAAAGTGACTAGAAATGCATATGGGGCATTATTTTATTACTTGTCCATTATTACTGCAAGTAAACCTAGATATTTTTATAAATTCAGAGAGTTCTTGTCAAATGTGATTTTTGAGAGTTGGAATCAACTCAAAAGCATTTATGGTTTATTTTTGAAAAATGTTTGAATGCATAAAAGTCTCTGTCTTGTTATTTTTTCTATAGGTTATCTATAATTCCAAATTATTTGAATCCAACTAGCTTGGATTAATAATTTCCATATATTTCTATCAAAATTGGTTTCATGCAATTTGGTTTAGTAAAACTCTTTGAATTGATTTTTGAATTTACTGTCTGAACTAGGTTTTAAACTAAATGGAAAAATATAAATTCAAGCGATTCTTGGTGGAGAGCTAGTTGGGCCCATCATGACAAAGACGCGTCTTGGGTTGCTGAAAGAAGGGGTCCACTAGTCAATGGAACTAACTAAACGAAACGGTATCTATGAATCTGATCCTTACAATCTAATTCTAATCTAACGACTATGAATCGTTGTCGATGACAAGCTACTCCGATGAGGAACTAACCCTAACACGGCCAGTGGGGGTCTGGGGAAGCTCACCATGGCTCAGGCAAGAGTCGGCGATGGGGGCGGATGAGGTTGTCGACGACGGCGGTTCTCCTGGTACTGGCGGCTTCTCCTAGGGTGGCCGCAATCGACGATGCCCTTCTCCTCCAGCAGCGGCAGGCTCCGGCAAAATTCCGGCGAGAGAGATCTCTCCTTGCTCCAGGAAGAAGTGAGAAGGATCAGCGAGAGGTGGGGAGTGAGATGGTGTGGAGAAATCGAGCTGGGGAGGCCTCCTTTTGTAGGCGAGCAAGAGGGCAGCAAGGCATGTGAGAGGGCATTGGAACCCGATGGTATAGGCGGCTATCAGCGTGGATGATGATAGGGGACGGTGTGCGGTCTCCTTGCGATCGTTGTGATCTTAAAGGCGAGGTGTGGGGCAGTGGGGTTTGGTCGGGAGCATGCGGTGCTCTGCGTGGACGCAGAGGTGTTTGCAACGGCAAGCGGCAGCTGCGGGTTGCGGCGTGACGAGAGTCTGAGGTTCTTTGTGATCATGGTGCATGTCTTGGCGTCTTGTGGCGAGGAGTGGTCTATGCAAGGTGGTCGGCTACGGAGAGCTAGCGTGCTCTAGATATGGCACAGAGGTATAGGGCACGGTGGTTCTAGGGTGCTCTAGGCCTCTTCTTCGGTCGAGGCTGGGATAGGGGATGGCGGTGGAGTGCGGTGTGTCTGGTGCGCGTCGTGGGCGAGGGCGGCGATGCTCCCGGCGTGTTGTCCACTGTTGGCCGGTGACGACCAAAAATGGGCAGCGCTCCACTGTGCCCATGACTAAGAAGGGTTTGGTCTAGGGATTGGCTAGGCTCAGAGGAGACAAGAGAGTTAAGAGGAGACCAAATGGTCGATGATCACTGCTCACAACAGTGTAGTTAGGCCAAAGTTTATTTGTCTCTACAAGGTGTTTGATGAAATGGCCGCAAGAGATTTATATTTGAATTTTTGGATGAATTTTGGTGGGTGCATTGGTCACACACTGGGTAGTATCTAGTTTTTTGGATTTGTCAAGGTGAACTGGTTTGGTTGGGTTTTGAGAAATGGTGATCTTACCATATGAACTAGATTCAATTTTTAAATGTTATTTGAATAGGGTTGCCAAATGTTTCTATAGGTTTGCAAGGTGGGCTTGGGTTTACTTTTACTTGGTCTATCAAGGAGTGAAAATAATTGGATTTGTTTCTGTTAGAAATCTTGGACTAGAAACACTCAAAGTGGCCTAGTGAACAAGATTGACAAAAATGACCATTTGCTTATATGGTTTGTTTTTGAATTTCTATTGATTTAATTCTGCTTGGGAATGATTTAGATGATTTTTTTTCATCTTTAAACCAATCCTTTCTATTCATAACAATCAAATAAGTCCATACAATCATTCTTGCATTCATCACATACACACATGCATTCATAGTTGATTTAATTAACAAAAGTTTTTGTTAACCCTAAATTTGGGTGATTGGAACTTGATAACCTTGATTAATATTTTTGGGATGTTACAATAGGATAGAAAATTATTATTATGGAGCCGAGCTAAATGAAGAAAACCCTATAGAGAACAATTGTCTAAAAAACTTCCTATCTTCAAGGAAAGTAGATAATCTAAAAAACTTCCTATCTTCAGCCTTGACCCTCGTATGATTGTCCAAATCATTAAAACCTATGTTGAGAATTTGTAGATTCCAAAGGGGTGGGAACGCTACACACCACCCTGTAAGGTAAATCCCCCTATATCTATTATCCAAAAAAATACACGCAGATGCAAAAGAAACTTCTAGTTGAGGATGAAACTATCCTTACCAAAACAATAGAGGATAAAAGTGAAGGAAAGAAGAGGATATGTGAACTAACTAGGACTTTGGGTACCATCAAGAAGATCATTGTCTAAGTAAAAGAACTCCTAGAACCTGGGATATTTAAGGAAGAGGTAATAATGGTGAGTGGAGAATCTTCTGATATAATTTGAGGTAAGTCTAATAGTAAGAATAAAATCCAACAGAAAAATTCCCTTTTGTTTAGGAGAAGCTGATTATGATGGGTTTTGTGACTTGAAATCTTCTGTAAACATTATGTCTTACATTATCTATGAAGAATTACGATGTCATCTTGATTTACCAGATCTTGAATTATCCAAGGTTACCTTTATGCTTTCTGACAGAACCTTGCAACAGACTCATGGTATTGTTCGTGACACCTACATCTCTATAGGAGCATTTGTGTACCCGGTTGATTTTTATATTATCGATGTGCCTTTGAGTTCCTCATGCCCAGTAATTTTTGGTAATCATTTTACAGCTCGATGAATGCTAATATTGATAACAAGAAACAAGTTTTGTCTCTATAGTTTGGATAATAAATCCTAGAAGTTAATTGTAGCCAATTTACAAAGATGCCTTATGACAAGAAGATCAAAGTCAAAGAACAAAAGACTATTGAAGAATTTTCGGCATATATTTCATCACTCCATAATACAAGATAGAGAAGAGCTAGACAAATAATAATTATCTTCCGGACGATTCTGCAATAGAAGATTTGGATAAAATCCTCAACGCAGCACAAGAAGTTGAGAACCTACTTAGAGAGTAATTTGAAGAGATAGATGTAAAAGGAGATGAGGATCCACCACTTGTTTTGATTATGCTCCTCCAGGTCCAGGTATGAATTCTTAGACAAGGAAGGTAAGTGCCCCATAATTCTAGATAATAACCTATCTCCTCAAGAAAATAAGAAATTGTTAGGAGTACTTGTTGAATAGCGTGAGGCCTTCGGATACACTCCTAGTGACATTAAAGGGATATAACCTTCCATAGTTACGCATAAAATACCTATGGTCAATGATGATACCTTCTATTGATAATCAGAAAAGATTAAATCCTAGAATGAAAGTAGTAAGAAAGGAGGTCATACGTATGTTAAACAATAATATCATTTATCCAATCTCCGATAGCATGGTAAGTCCTACCAATTGTATACCCAGAAAAGGTTGCATAACCATAGTTAATAATGATAAAGACGAGATAATCCCTATTATAAAAATAGCTGGGTATAAAATTGTATATATTTTAGAAAATTAAACAAATAAACCATAAAAGTCATAATTAAATACCTCTCATGAATAACATCTTGGAAAAGATGTCTAGAAACTCTCATATTTGTTTTCTTGACGGTTATTAAGCTATTGTCAAATTTCTATTCAGCCAAGACAAAGAGAAAACCACTTTGTAGAGGTCCCAACCTTTAATAAGGTGGAGATCCTATATTTACAATGCTAGTCCCTGGATTAATAGCTAGCATCCACAGTTAAGATGTAATATCAAGAAACAAAGGTCATAATACAACTTTATAACCAGGAATAAGATAATTCATTACATCTTACATAGCTCATTTGGCTATCTCATTACAATGCAGCATAAATAACTATATAGCATGGGGTCTTCATCTTCAAAGTGCCACAGCAATCATATTGGTTATAGACTTGTAATCCTAATCAACACACTTCACTAACATCAAACAAACCTGCAACATAATAAGTTACAGCCACAAGGGTCAATACATTGAATTGTATTGCCAAGTGATACTATAGTAGTATAGTGGTAACTATCATCTATATGCATTTGGCTAGGTGGATCTTAGGCTTGCTTTGCTCAAAATAGAGTTTCCTTATCATTTTAAAACACTAAGTTTTTTCAAAAGGCAAAAATCACCCAAGGCATCTCCCAATAGAAATTGGTGATCCTTTAACCCTTGTTCAACCACAAGTTTTTAACTTAGAAATTTGGATGAGGAGATTCTTGATAGCTTCCATGTCTTGATGCTCAAATTGTCCATTGCCGGGGACACGGCTAAGTACTTAGATTTTACTCTCTGCAGAGGTGGTGCACTTTCCCCACAAGACTCGACATGCATCGAGACAAGACCTTTCAGAAGCCTTCCCTTAGACCAGAATGGACGCACTCCAAACCTATCATCCCCAACTTTCCATTTGGCTAAGTTATTGCAACCTATATGATCCAGGCAGAGCCCATAATGCCAAGTGGTTGCACTTGAAGCTTCTCAACATTTGACATCTCAAATCTCTTTGTTCCTGTGTGGCATTCCACAAGTGATATACACAAGGTAAACCATAGAAATAGGCCATGTGTAACCACTCAACAAAAATCCTTCCAAGCAATACCATTCCACCCAGGTGATTCATTCACTTAGTTGTTTGATTAAACAAAACACAAGTCCTTGACTTAGAAATATTCCATAGCATGAATATAATCCACCCTTGTTTTCTACTAGCTAAGCTAAGCATTATAGTAGTAGGAATCTTAACTTAGGAAAATTATACTAAGGTTTCATCTACTAGGATTTCCCATGGCATAGTTTATACTTAGAAAATTCCATGCAAGTCCTACTTAGAAATATCACTAATGCATAGTGAAAATAATGGGACAATAGTATGAAGCATCACTTGCCTTTTTGGTAGAGAATATAATTTCACTCCTTGATCTTGCAATAGTCACACTCTCCAAATATCACTACAATTCAATCAAGGCACAAATTCAATCTACCATTCAAGCAATTCATCACAGAGAATAGTAAAACAAAGAAATGCATGCAAGCATGCCAAAGATTGTTTGATTGTTTCTAATAGGTTATAAACATTTTAAACACCTATTGGTCATTTATAAAAGTGGCAAAGCCATTGGATATCAAGTTAGTGAAAAGGCCATTTAAATCATTTTGTTTTGCTAGAAATGATTTAAATCCAAGGAATATTTCTAGTGTCTACCAAATATATTTTTAACACAAATGTTAGTGTTTTAAGGTCAAGTGTTTAATATTGACACAATTTGCAAAATGTTTTACCTATATACCCTTTTTATACCAAAGTAATATTTTATGTTGTTGAAAATGCTTTTTAGCTAAGTAATAATTTATAGGGTTCATCAAATATATTTTAAGTCCTAAAACTTGGTATTTAGGGTCAGAGAGTTTAAATCAAATCATTTTCCAAAGGTTTTACTCCAAACGCATTTTAAAACATATTCAACAATTTTTATTTAGCTAGATATGCTTTTATTCAAAGATTTATTCTTTAGCTTCACAAAATACACTTTTAAATCCATAAGTTGGTTTTTATGGTCAGTAGGTTCAAAACAATCCATTTTCCAAAGATTTTACCATAAAAATATTTCTAGAATAATTTTTATATTCAAATTATGCCTACACAAGTTTCTGCAAAAACAACCAATTTAACATAAGCAATTCACTAAACAAAGTGCATGGTTGGAAAGTACTTGTTTTGCTGATTCCATTGATATAAAATTTGCAAAATTTGAACGTGTGGATCAAAAGTTATGAATTTTGCAAATTCAAACACTAAATAGACAAGTTTCTGTTTTCAATTTAAAAGGGTGGCCACGTGTCTTGTTGTTATTGGCCAAAAACGGTTCGTGCGGATCGGCTGTTGTGGTGTGTTGGATCTAATGACAATCGTGCGGCACAGATCGCTCCATACCATTTCACTTAAGTGACTCTATTCTATCCACGCGATCAAGATCTAACGGTTCTTTGTGATGTGACCATGAATGAGGCAGCGGCGGCGGCGGCCATTGGCGTGCGGTCGATGATGGTGTTGCCGATAATTCAGGAACCAAGAGAGACAGGGGAAAGGCTCACCGAGGTCACCGTGAAGTGCTGATGCTCAAGGTGGTCTCCATCGTCGAAGGGGCGCTCGGGTTCGTCCTGAATCGCTCACCGGAGTTGCGCTTATCTCTGCACGCCTCGGCCATCGACGGAGACGAGGCTACAAGGATCGGAAAGGCAAGACAAAGGGTCTGTTAGACGCGCAGTTGAACGCTGATTACACGAGTGTCAAATAGGGGAAGGGGTGTGGTCAGAACTTACAGGGAGAGGTCGCCGGAGTCAGAGTAGTTCGTGGTGGCGCTCAGACAAAGACGGAGCCGGCGTTCTGGGGTGCACACGAGTAAACTGGTGATGCTAGAAGGTGCACATGGCTAAGGCGGGCAAGCTAGTGCTGGCTAGGGGTCGGGGAATGACTGGGTTCGTGGAATTTGTGCTGTAGCTCGTCAGAGTAGATGATGTTCATTCGCGAAATCGAGGCAACCCCGTGGAGAGAGAGGGTGGGAGAGGGAAATGGGAGGAGACCTGGCGCTTTAACTTGCATGGTCGCGGTGAGGTTTTAGTCTGCATTGATATGAATTAATCGTCAACATCAACAGCAGGAAACGGCCGGCGAGGTTAGAGCGCGAGTGAGGAAGACGGTGTTGGGGCATTGGGTCCTGGCTGTAGCGAGAGAGAGAGAGGGATGGTGGGGTCTGGGTGTCAGCGAATTTGTGGGTTCGATGTTGAGTTAAAATATAATTGTTCGTGGAGGATTTTAGTTGGGCTAGATGGGCCTGGTTTTCTGGGCTGGGTCCTTTCCATTTTTTTGTTCTGATTCATTTTTCTTTTTCTATTTTCTTTTCTGTTTTGATTTTGTCCAAATGATTTCAAACTCATTTGAATTCAAACCTTTTTAAAGTTTAGTATATTTCTATATTGTTTTAAATAGTTATTTTAAGTCTATTTTAGGATAATTCCTTCATTCTTTTATGGTTTATATTTTATTTAAAATAGGCTCTTGCCCTTGTTCAAATAAGATTTTAAATATAATTTCCATTCTTATTTAAATTCAAGTTTTTATCAAAACCTTTTTCCAGTAGATTTTATTTGATCAAAAGGGTGTTGAATAATTCATTTTGATTTATTTGAAATATTTTAATATGTTGTATTAATCATTTAAATTGGGTAAATGTCTTTATTCCAATAAAATCAAATATGGTTTTAATTCAAAAAATTAATTAGATGATTTCTTTGATTCCATTTAAGTTAATTAAATAACTTTTATTCCACTTGGGTAAATTCAATTATCATTTTTCCATGATTTAATTAATCATTCTTGTTAGGTATTTGTCTCTAACCAAATGGAATAGAATTTGGTTAAGGCCATCTTATTTTATTTGAATATTCTTTATCCTTTTATTTTATTTGCATTTGGATTATATTTATTCCATTTTCTTATGTATTAGGCCAAGTTTTAATTTGGCTATAAAATATTCCTTATTTAATAATTTCTTTCTTTATCTTATAAAATCCATATCTTTTTATTTAAAGTGCCAAAATTGGTGATTCCAATTTGTATAATTTTATTTAATATTTGTTTATCCTGTTAAATCTCTTTAGGATTATTTGCTCACCATTTGGTATGGATTTTAGATAGGAGCTTTATTAGCTTTGGAATTTATTTCCTTTCTAACTTATTAAATTCATAAGTTTTTATCTATGGTTCCAAAATAAGTGAAACCAATTTTATGGTTTTATAATATTTTGATTTATCATTCTTGATCATTTTAAAATGTTTGTTGACCAATTTTATGTGGATCAAATCCATAGTCTTAGAGTAATCTTGGAAATGATTTTTTTCCATTAGGGTTTTAGAGTTTTGGTTTATTTTCCAAGTGTTTAAATTTCAAGATGCATTTATGAAGAATGCATTTCACTTGTTTTGAATTTAGTTGGATTCAAATTTTATTCAAAGATGTTCAAGATGGGTTTTGATGTTTCCATTTAGAAACAAAAAGTTTCTTTTCACCCTATATTCCAACAATTATTTATTTTGTTTATTTATTTTTCACATTTCAATATTTGGAAAATTTTGGGATGTGACACCACTTTCACTTGACATTATGGAACTCATGCTATGAACTAATGCCTTTTGGTTTAAGCAATACAACAGCTACTTTTCAAGATTGTGTTTTGAAGATATTTGACAGTTTTGTAGAAACCTCTATGGAAGTTCTCATGAACAAATTTGTTGTGTATGGAACTGCTTTTGAGCAATGTATTTATAATCTTAATATATTTTTATAGCGTTGTAGACAAACCAAGCTAATTCTCAATTGGGAGCACTAACGATTTATGGTAAGAGAAGGTATAGCTTTTGTTCATAAACTCTCTAAGAAAGGGATTGAGGTTGATAATGAGAACCTTATTACTTTAGAAAGATTAATAATACCACAAGACGTAAAAGGGGTCAATAACTTTATTGGACATGCAGGTTTCCGTAAGCGCTTTATTAGGGATTTTTCTAAAATGGCTGCTCATTTAACCTATCTCCTAGATAAGGACACCCATTTCACTTTTGATAGAAATTGCATAGATTCCTTTGAACAATTGAAAAAGGTGCTAGATTTTGCACCCTTTATTCAACCAGCAAATTGGTGAGAGCCTTTTGAGATTACGTGTGATGCTAGTGACTATGATATTGGGGCAGTTTTAGGACAAAAGGATTGACTGAATCTAAACTTCATCCAATATTCTAATCGAACTCTCAATGCAGATCAAAGAAATTATGCAACAACTGAAAAATAATTTGTAGCTATGCTTTTTTCTTGTGACAAGTGTAGGCATTCCATTTTCAATTCAAAGGTAATAGTTCATACCAATCATCAGGATTTAAGACATATCCTAGCGAAGAAGTACGCAAAACCCCGTCTAATAAAATTTGTCTTCCTATTACAAGAATATGACCTACAGATAATTGATATGAGAGGTATGGATAATCATGTTTCCGATCATCTATAGCATTATGGAGGCTATTTTGGAGCATCCAACTCCTATTATCATATCTATGCTAGGTGAGTATATTGTCACTCTAGAGTCACATGATCCTTGGTTCACAGATTATGCTAATTTTCTTATGGGTAAGTTTCTCCCAAAAGGAATGAACCGCCATCAAAGAAAAATAATCTTTAATGATTTAAAGCATTACTTTTGGGAAGATCCTTATACAAGAACAGAATTGATGGGAAAATTAGAAAATGTGTGCCTGATCATGAGATGAGTGTTATTCTTAAGGCCTGCTATAATATTCCAATTTCAGCAACCCTGATTTGTTGTCCAAAAGGCAAAAAAAATTCTTATTAATTGTTGCAATGTTTTCTTACTTGCCTGCTTGTGTACATGGAACTGATGGTGTATTAGGTGATATACCTCTTATCTCAACACTAGTTGACAAAAGCTATTTTACAAAAGAGATGTGTTCGCTCATCTTTCATATTCTCAAATTTTCTGGCCTTTCAAACTTGATCCAATATGATTTTGATATAGAAAATTATTTTATTAGCCCTATTAACAAAACTATGGAGACCTATATATAATCTCCTTATGTTTTCAAGAAAGAACTTTCAACTACTCTTATCTCTAGAATTTCCAAAACCTTTCCTAAAATCTTTTCACTACAATCTTGGTAGAAATACAAAGAAGTCCTTATCTTACTTCAAATAACAACCAATTCAAAACACCCATGAGTAGCCCAAGCTAGACTTGATGGTAACCTTAGTAGTAGTTGATAAGTTTAAATAGATGATTGCCTTGATCTGCTGATTGCCTTGTATGCTTGGGATTTAGAGTGAGATAATCTAGTAGATCATCCCTTAGGACCTAATCTATGTTTGTGATCATCAATCTCAAACAAAGAATCCAAAATCTGGATCTATCCTAAGCCACTAAAGTGACCATCTCATCTCCTAATCATATTAATCCAGGATAATCCTTTACGATAGTTTCCAATTCAGTGAAGACCCAATCTAAGCATGGATCCTATCTAATTAGTTAACACTTCAACATCATCTTGATCATGAGTTTGGACCCTATCTTTCTCTCAAAATCATCTACACTTGTAATCTAGTCTAAAACCCTAAATCTGCCAAAATGGCTAAGTCTAAAATCCTTATCAGGATTCAATATCTGAGACTCCACTATTCTAGTATTTGTGAATTCTTGAAAATGTACATGAACCATATTTTAGTAAATAATTAGTACTACCAAAGCCCACTTTTTCCTTTGGTTAAGCCCTTCTGGTTCCTACTCATCCATGATGGTTTTGTAGCCAAGATAATAACCTTTTTTGCAAATCTTATCATCTTGCCTATTTTGGCACAAGCTCACCTATATATGCCATCTTACCTTGACAAAATCTTTGCATGGACATGGTCTACTAACCATGGTCTATCAAACACTACTTCACTTGTTTCCATTGTAACCATGTGCTTCTTAAACCCTCATGGTTTATTAGGCATCATGACACATCTGTTATGATAGCCTTATTTTCAACAAAGTTTGCCATCACTTCTAAACCAACTAAAATCCAAGCCCAACTATTGCTTCCATGATCATATATATAAATTTTTCTAGCTACCCCTATATCCCTTGCACAAAGGTGAGCTCCGATCTCAGTGATCCCAGCATGTTTAGGTGGCATAAAATTATCAAAACCCTAGATTCTCCCAAATCTAGTTTCCATCCTTTTTCACCTCAATTCTTCAAAAACCAAGACGTAATTGAGGTATAAATCAATTCTACAACATCTACCTTGAATATAACCATCCCCAAATAATTCCCATAATTATTTGGATCATCAAACTATTTAAATTCATTATATTGCAAAACTCTCAAAATCTTTGTCTATAAAGGAAAATTTGTTTTTCTCCAAATCACCTAGCTAACTCATTGTACATTTGAGTTCCATACATCATACCCCGCCTTCACATCTCAAAAATAAATATTTATTATTTCTTTTGCCCTTTTTCTTAAATGGCAGAAATAAGAAATAATGCCTTTAAAATGTTTCCCTTCTCAATAAATCCAATAAAATTCTCAAATGTGTAATATGGTATTTAGGACCATATAACATCAAAAACCCATCTTGTACAATGTAAAAATATAAAAGGAGCTTCTAGAAACTACTTCTGCACTTTATGCATAAATGAATTTAAGTGCACCAAAAATCATTAGAAAAATCCCAAATAAATCCTATTGAAGTACCTTGACCCTATATACACACCAGTACCACTTCCCATATTGTCCAATGAAATTTATACAAAATCCTCACAAGCACTCATGTGATCACATTGTGTAAAACAATTAAAACTTGAACCAAACCCCCTCCACCCCTCTTCAAAACTTGCCAAGCACCTCTCCATCTCACTAGAACTCCCTCCTGGTCGTTTGCACTGTAGAAATACAGTACCCATCACCCTCCCCCTTGTCCTTTGCTATCGGGAAGGAGGGAGAGACATCTCTTTTAATGTGTGTACCACTCACTAGACTAAAGCTGAGCAACAGCCAGTCCACGCCCTCTCTGCTTTCGACCACAGGGCCACCACCACCTCCCCTCACCACCCAGCTTGCCCAATCCACGGCCAGCTCCTTTCCCTTCTCCTCATTGGACTTCATCCGCCATAGACCAACCCCACCTCGGTTTAAAATGGCCAGAGGCTTGCCAGGCCCCTCTCTCGGCCCTCATTCCCTCATCCTCCACCCACCTCTCCCTAAGATCCAGGATCCATCCACCAGCTCCACATTGCCATGGGAAGAAGGAAGCCCTCTCGGGCTCAACCTTGCTTGCAGGCATGCATTCATACCCACCCCAGCTCTTTACTTTCCCTCTATCTTGCTCCCTGGATCTAAGCCCCTCCTGTACCTTCCTTTGCACGTGGGGCCTTGAGCCACCGCCAATCGTGCATGACCAAAGAAACACCTCTGGCGGAAGATTCGAGCACCTGTGGTAATCCCACCACCTCCAGCGTGTCCCGGTGCCCCTGCATGCCGCTCAGAACACTCGCCGCAACATGAAGCAGCCTGCGAGATCCTCAGCGTTCTCGACCGTTCCCAGCTGCAAGCGTCGCGAGCTCCCTCCTAGCGCTGAAGCCCGGCTGCCCTCCCATGGCTTGCCTCCATGTTCAGCGTCCCCCGCCCTCCTCTGGCCTTGACGTCCTCGGCTATCCCTCCCGGCAAAACCCTCCACCGCTAGGGTTTCCTCGCGACGTGCCTGCCGTGGAGGACGAGGATGGCGGCCATTGATTCCCTCTAATCCGATGGGCGTGCACGCCCGTACCCCTTTGCCGAACCACGGCCGATAAGCTGGGCCTCGCCCGACTTTTGAATCTCGGTGCTCCCACGAGGCGGTGCCGAGTGGGCCAGATCTCCTCTATTCGGCCCATGTTGGTAAAGATACAGCCCGACTCCCTTCACCTTTTATTCATTTTCTGCAGATCTATTATTCTTTGATTCTAGGTTTAAATCCAAACAAAAACGAAAAATGTATCTAAATGCCTAGATATGAATTTTCCCGAGGCACATGTACATGACATGAGTACTGCCTTTGGGAATTTCTGAGGAATTCTGATAATTATTTTAATTGATTCCAACTCCTCTTGAATCAGTCTATCAAATCTTACCCAATCACCCAAGGAAATAATTTTTGGAGAAACAGAACTATTCTGGTGAATTATTTCCTCAAACTAGAGTTTTATTCACTATAAAAATCTTCATAAATCAAAGGTAATTGATAAAATAGTGAAACCACTTTTGTTGGATTCATTTTATCAAAACTTATCTGATGGTATCATTTTTACACAATGTTACCATATAAAACTTGGCCTTGGTCTAAAACTCCTCAGCTACGTAGTTTTTGACTATAAATCTTAAATGGAAATACCACAAGTGCAACCTAAGCATTTACCTTGTATCCCCAACCAAATCCTCAATACCTACTGATCTATAAACTTGTTTTTTCCATTACTTGTTGTATGCATTGTATTGAATGTGGTGTTTTTATTTTGCATGTATACTCGATAACGGCGATAGTGGAGATTGTGCAACGTCGAGAAGAAGGAGCATCAGAGTATTTTATTTATAATTTATATTGGTTATTGTGGTATTCTAATAGGAATCCCATGGACATATTGCCATATTGCTGATCATCAGGCAAACCATCATTCCTGAACTCCTATATTGATCTACTTCTTTTATGAATTGTTTTATATCTCGTTTATGAACTTCACAATTGAATGAATGGTTTGTTTCAAATAAAGGGCGTGAATAATTGGATCCTCCAAGTTATGATGGAATGTCCATTAGGACACATAACCTCGTTGACACCCATCTCTACCCTTTAGATCGAGGCTAAGAGGCTACGAGGTTTTACTAAAGAAGATATGTGGAGGATAAAGAGAAAGTCGAGCAAGAGAAAGAGAAGGGATCTTCTACGCCTTTACCAAAACAATTTAACCGTGCAACCACACTACCCCAGGAGCTGGGACTTAGCTCGTAGTTTGTTATCTTTAGCCGGGGTTGCTTGTACTTTCTTAAGGGGAGAAATCCCTGGAATCCTAGGTAGGCTCTACGACAAATCTTCAAATTTGGGGCATGTAGCTTGCTTCGTCAAGAGTGAGACTGACGGTCCAACAATTCGTTCTCCCAAGGATGGTATTCTTTAGGAGTAGAGAAGGAAGTGGAGTCATCGAGGTTATTGTATATTTCCAAACTGTGGGTTTGGGTATACGGAAGTGTAGAAGGGATAACTATGGTCGGGATCCACATAGTCGTTGCCGACGAGAATAAACCTAAAAGGAAAAGCCACCATTGCTAGGGATGACAAATGAAAGGTTAGGTTTGATTATATGGACCCCCGTTTACCATGTGTAGCAGGTTGTGGTTGTATCCCGGAGGATGTATTGATTCTTGTGGGTAAAGTGCACAAACTTTGCAGAATCTAATCTATTTGAATAGTTCTGTCCACGGTCAAGGACGGTTGGAAAGGTGAATTCTAAGATTACCCTTGAGATGGTTTTGAGAAAATAAGAAGGATGTAACTTGGTCACGAGGAAAGATAAGAACGAGATTGGTTTTGACCAGAGATGGTGTAAGATGTTTTAAAAAGTGTTTTATCCTATAACTGTTTTCAAAAAGGTTTTTATCAAGGATATGGGATATCTGGATTTTCTAAAAAGAGGCATGTTTTCAAATTCTTTTCCAACGATGATGTAGAGATGCCAGTTCAGGCTCTTCAAAAACAACTGTAGTGTAGAGCTACCTCGCCACGTCCAATTATGCATTATCCTTGTTTACCTTATCTCGGTGGTCTTTCGGTACATTCAAAAGTACTCACGGCTTTGTCCTTGCTATTTACTTGGACAGATTGCAGATGTTAATAAGTGACAAAGGTGCTAATGTCTATCTGACTAGGCCATCTTCCCAGTCAGTCGCCTTTAGGTTAAGGAATGACATGGACTCTGCGCTTCAAGACTTCCGCTATTGATGTTGTATCGCCATAATGGCATTAATGTAAGTACTTGTATTCATTCATTATGGATATTGTAATGATAATTGTCGGTTATGCTCATGGCTCACTGATCATGGGAACATGAATTGCAGGTATAACGGGCATTCTCGGACCATAATTCCGGGGCGCTACACCTGCAATGATAGTCACGATGGGGACATCATTTGGTGACCGTACATCGCCAAGAATCCTATACTCAGGATTTTACTGGCCAACATTAGTCAAGGATGCTCATGATTATATTAGGAATTATGTTTCTTGTCAACTATGAGTAACATTGGGAAAAGGAAAAAAATGTATATGAAATATAATCTCGTAATAGAACCTTTTAATGTTTGGGGGACAGATTTCATGGGAACCTTTCCCCTCTAATAGTTATAGTCATATTCTTGTTTTTGTTGACTATGTAACCAAGTGGATAGAAGCTATACCCACTTCTCATGTAGATGCAGCTACCTCCATCAAGATGATTAAGGACATCATCTTTCCTAGGTTTGAGTCCCAGTTTTGATTACTGATGCCGAAACACATTATATGAAGGGTAATTTTAGGAATATACTTCAAAAATATGGAATAGATCAGCGATTAGCCTCACCATATCACCCACATACAAGTGGGAAAGTGGATCTGTCCAATTAGTAAATTAAAGTCATACTCCAGAACATGGTGAATAAGTCAAGAAAAGATTGGGCTATCAAGCTTAATGACACATTATGGGCGTATCGCACAACATTCAAGAATCCAATGGGAATGACACCATATAAGATGGTTTATGGTAAAGCTTGTCATCTCTAGAATTGGAACATAAGGCTCGTTGGGCTATTAAAACTATGAATTTTGATTTTAAGACTACAGGAGAAAACCGCCTTTTAGATATTCATTCTTTGGATGAACTAAAAAATGAGGCTTATGAAAATGTAAGAATATTCAAGGAAAAAATAAAGAAATGGAATCATAGAAAAATAGAGAATAAGGAATTTAAATATGGAGAAAAGGTTTTTCTCTATAATTCTAGGATTAATACTTTTGTTGGAAAGTTAAAATCCAAATGGGAAGGACCTTATGAAGTAGAGGAGGCATACTCCTCGCGGGCGGTAAAGTTGAAAAACACTACTCCTTGTTCCTCATCTTGGATTGTTAATGGGCAATGTTTAAAACACTATAGAGTTGGGGAAGTCAACACGGCGGAGCTAATTTTCTTAATCACGGCCAAGGAATATATCAAACATAGTGAGGTAACAAAATCTTAGCTGCTTTATTTTTGCATGTCTAGAAACTTTTTGGATCGTTTTGTTCTGTTCTCCGCTTCCCTCTGTTATTTCCGAACTATTTTTTGACCTGGTATAGGCGGGCTGTACTGGAGGACGCGCCCATACCAGTGGCCGTTGTACGCTCGGCATCAATTTCTCTTGTCTCCATATTTTTCCAAAAAATTGGTACGACCAAGTGGTACGGACGCACGCGATCGTACCAGTGGTCATTAATCTTGCAGTACTTCTGGGTGATTCTGGAGTTATGGTACAACTGCAATGCACGGGCGCATCCGCCCGTATGGCAGGTCATTATGTTCCATGTTTTCTCTCGTTCGCTTGATCAGATATTACTAGAAAAAAATAGAGGGCCGGTACGGTGTCGATACGGGAACATATTACGGACGGGGCCCGCCCATACTACTACCCACGACCGACTATGTACCCCTTTTATTTAGGTTTTCTTTTTACTTTTGACTTGACCTCTTGTTCCTTTCATCATTCTCCTTCACCTTCCAGATATAGGGTTTATCTTTCTTAGCCTCCTGCTATGGCACCTCAGATCTCACCTGATCGTTCAAGAACTACGCGGAATTTTCATATCAAGAAGATTTGGACCAGGAAGGGCGAGGTACCTAATACTCAAGACAACATAAGGAAGCTCGAGGGGGATTCTTCATCTTCCTGAACTAGAGATTCTACTCAAGTGGTTACACTCCCTAACTGGGAGGACATGTTTCCATGCAGGTTAGAGATGCTCAGGCACGTGGAACAAAGGAGGAACCATGAAGAACCCCCACTCCATCCTTAAAGGTATAACCTTCGCGGATCTTCTCTCAAATCTCCTCCTAAACCCTCTTCTCAGAAAGAGGAAAAACGTGATGAGATTAGAGAAAAGATCGAAAACCTTGAAAATATTTCCAAAGCGTGTGTTTAAACTATTGGAGAAGGACTTGACTCCTACTAGTTGATGGGCAAAGAACTCAAAACAGGTTTGATGACATCGATGATAGAGTTCAACTCTTAACCATGATTATTATGGAGATGGCTGACGATAGCAAGACGCTAAGCGAAATAATCAAAGAACAGCTGACAAGGTTTAATCTCGTCAATGCCCATTGTTATGAGCTTGGGTTTTGGAGAAGATGGGGATTCCGTAGATCGCGGAACGGTTAGCAAAAAAGCAACATGGGGACACGAGGTTTACCCAGGTTCAGGCCCCTAGAGGGAAAACCCTACTCCTTCTTGTCTGCTCTTAAATACGGCGGAACCGAAAAGTATAGGGGTGCACAGATGCAATCTGGCGTGGAGGTGTGTATGTGGTGGTATGCGAAGTGCCTTCCTCGTCGTGCCCTCCTACCCTTTATATAGAGATAGGCAGGTCCCAGGCACAGATCAAGTCGGTTACAGGTTTTAGGGTTTGCCCCTTTGAATATTCTATCTACTCTAGTCTTGTTCTCCAAGGATCCAAAGGCGTCATGGGCCCTAGCCACCCGAAAGTCTTCATGGGCTGGCGCATGTTCTCGTGGGCCTTCCTTGGGCTGGACTAGGTATGCTAAGATCGTGTACCCGTAGGGTATAACCATGTCAACAACATGCTAACATCATAGAATTATTAACTCGATTCGCGTGTATTGCTCATGCTTGCATCCTCAAGGCAGAAGAGGAAGAACAAGATGATGATTTCTTCAACCCCAATAAGGAGTAGGTACTCATGACGATTATTTTTCCCCACCGGCCTGATACCAAGCTTGGGGAGATCTATAACACCTTGTAATATATCTTCCAAATCTAGCATGTCTACTTTACTGCACTCATGTTAGGTTTTAATTCAAGAATTTGCATTAGCTACATCATCTTCTAGTTTCCCTTTGTTCAAGAGAAGAGTTATATATGTTGAGTTTCGAGACTTTATGATATTTGAAGTTATCTTTTGATTCATGATTATTATATTAGATGATTGAACTAGGTTGAGTGTTATGATACGTGTACAACTGTTATGATTTTAGGGACTTCCACGCCAATAAAAGTATTGATTAAATTACGAGAAGCGAAATCTTGGTAGCATATTATAGTCACAGATTTGGGTCATGTCGGTGTAATGGGATTGGGGGACCCTGTCATTGCCCCTCGGCGCGTGGGCCCGATTCATAAAATAGCGACTAATTGCGGCAAAGGCGAATCACTGGAATGTCGCAGGGACACAAGCGTCGTGCCCACCAAGAAGGTATGGTCTTGACATGATGAAACCTATGGAGACTAAAGGTCAGCTATGATGTAGGTACCTATGGACGAGACGGACACTACAAAAGAATCTTGGTCCGCTTGGCGTGAACAAAGGGAAAGATGACAACGCGTGTGGGTGCGATCTCTCCTTGCGGGGGCTGCCCCAGAAGAAGAGTAAGGGCCCGATCAAGGGAAGCGAGGCTAAGGAGTGGCCTCGAATGCACCCCGGAAGGACCATGCGAGAACCTCTCATGGGCCAGGCGCGGCCCGGGAGCTAGAGTCAACTGAGCCTGATAGGACACTTCAGGCCACCGAGAGGAGTGATGGCTCAGAGCCTGAGCTGTCACTTGACCATCAAGCGCACCCGTGCATCGTATATTGGCCTCTGGCGCTACCCATCTGCCCGGAGACCGCATAGCACACCGAGATTTCACTTGGGAGCATAATTGGAGGCGTTCCACTGGCCTTGTAGTGACCCTTGGAGTATAAAAGGAGGCACTCGGCCTCAAGTTAGGGGGTTGGAATCTTTGGGATGCAAAAGTCTCCAGAGTGTAAAAAGATAGGGAGAGAGCATTTCTCCCCACCGGAGAGAAGATAGAAAATGCATAGAGAGAGTGAGAGGAGAAATAAAGAGGAAGCCCGGGGAGTGTAGAAGCTAAGCTAGAAAGCAGCTCCATGGCATGAGAAAGATCACAATCTTGTGCTTGATCCACGGATAATCCACCAGAGCAGGATGTAGGGTTGTTAGCCGAAGGGCGGCCCGAACCTGGGTAAAAAAATGACCGTGTGCTCTTTGTGTGTTCTATGTGCTCGAATCAGCATGTTCCTTCGTCGCCGTTGAAGTAGAAATGCATTCGTGCCTGCTACCGAACAAATAGGGGGTGTATAGAATCGCCAATTCCCGCATTGGCTAGACGCGACATCTAGCACGCCATGTAGGGGGGTGCTCTTGTTTTCGGCTTCAGCGATTAGCTTCTGCATCGACAGCTTCATGAGATTCGTCATCGACATCGACTGCCTCGCTGCCTTCGCTCATGGCGGTAGGATAAGCTCTTGATAGTGGAACCGGATCTGCTAGAGTGAACGCGACCATTGCGCGGGCTCACTCTCGTGAGCCTCCCATGACCGGGGCATGAGAGGTCAAACCCCACGCATGATGCACCAACACCGCTATGGATGTCGATCCGTGTCCGGGGACTAGCACCGCTGCTTCACCGTAGCCCCCACCACATATCGCGGCCCAAGACATCTAGCATGCCAGCAAAGGTGTGTCCACTCAGGTGACCCCACCATCTCCTGCATCGTCAGTGAAGGTCTGGGGGAAAAGGCCACCAGTGTAGCCTCTACCACCAGGAAGCAACGGCTCAAGGGTGAGCCCCAACTCACCAATGAAGTTCTTCTAAGTGATGACCCGTCTCATTTCATTGCCATCGGGAACCAACTATATACTGAGCAGGACTCTAGGCTCGTCGCTTTCCTGTGGGAAAAAGCTGACGTCTTCACCTAGGATTCCTCGAATCTCCCAGGAGTTTCACTTGAAATCATCGAGCATCACTTGGAAGTATGTCCTGGTGCCCAAACTGTCCAAAAGAAGGTTAGGCGCCAGGCTCAGGACCGCCAAGACTTCATCATGAAGGAAGTGCACAAGCTGGCGAAGGCGGGTACCATATGGGAGGTCCTTGGTCCTATATGGACGTCTAATCCTGTTGTGGTGCCTAAGCCAAATCTGAGGATGAGGCTATGCATCGAATTCACCGACCTAAATGGGGCCTTCCCAAAAGATCCTTTTTCGCTCCCGAGAATTGACCAGGTGGTAGAGTCCACCACGGGGTGTGACCTGCTCTACTATCTTGATGCATTCTCGGGCTACCATCAAATCTAGATGGCAGTCGAGGATGAGTAAATGGCAGCGTTCATAACTATGGTGGGGTGCTACTGCTATACCTGCATGCCTTTTGGTCTCAAGAATGTTGGGGCAACCTTCTAGCGGGCGATGTGCCTCTTCTTGGGGCCCCATATGGGGTGAAACATGGAGGCCTACATCAATGACATTGTGGTTAAGTCTCGTGAAAAGACCACCTTGATTGAGGACTTGCGGGAAACCTTCGATAATATTCGCAAGGTGAAATTGCACCTTAACCCATAGAAATGTGTCTTTGGCATGCCTTCCGGGAAGCTCCTCGGGTTCTTGTTTTCACACCGGGGAATTGAGGCCAACCCGGACAAGATAAAGGCCATAGAGGACATGCAACCTCCCTGGAAGATAAAGGACGTGCAGCGCCTTAATGGGTGCATCACAGCCTCAGGGAGTTTCATCTCCCGCTTGGGCGAGCGCGCCCTCCCTTTTTTCAAACTCCTAAAGAAGAGGGGTGCCTTTGAGTGGACCACGGAGGCAGAGCAGGCATTTCTTGATCTCAAGAAGTACCTGTCCTCTCCCCATTTTCATCTCTCTGCGTCCTGGAGAACCGCTGCTGCTATACGTTACCGCTACCACTCCGGTGCTTAGTGTAACGCTAGTGGTGGATTGGCCAAAGGCCCTGAAACAGATGTGCCCGTCAACAAGACCTAAAACATGTCTTCCCCTTCATCGGGGGAAGGTGGGGCCTCGCTCGATCCCAAAAGCTTGAAGAAGGCAAAAAAATGCGGTTGGAACAACGACCTGTCTACTTTGTCAGCACGATGCTATGCAATGCCCGGGAAAGGTATCCCCCGGCCTAGAAGATGTCATCCGGAGTTCTAATCGCTTCCCGGAAGTTGAAGCACTATTTCCAGGCTCACCGCGTCACAGTTGTCAATGACTATGGGCTTGAGAGTGTGATGCGCAACCGAACTCTCCGAGTGGGCTACCGTGCTCTCCGAGTTCGAGCTTCGCTTTTCCGTTACCAAATCTATCAAGAGAAAGGACCTTGTTGATTTCATCAATGATTGGACACATACGCCTTCTGAGGAAGTGGAGGAATACTCCTGTGACACCCCCGGGATTAGGGCTAGACAAATCCCAGACCTCTGTCTGATATAAGACTAACCTAAATCTCGAAAGCCTACAGAGAAAGAATCGATAACACAATAGTGACCCTACGACATAAAAGTTATTACAGCAAGATCATAACAGAGCAAGAACCAAAATATTATAAGAAGAGGTCACTGACCACAAACATCAAACAACGCAAGTCAAATTATTCTATTAAGTATAGCGAACTTAACAAATGGCCTAAGAGGCCTGAAGCATAACGATGATGTCCCATCCCCATAGATTCCAGGATGCCGACCGGGAACCCTAAGCTGCTCGTAGATGTCGATGCCATAAAGTACTCGTCTTCTATGGTAACACTTACTCTGCTACAAAAGTATCAACGAGGCAAGGGTGTCTACTGGGTGTACTCCGCAAGACTTATGGCTGGTGGAGTTATTTTTGCGCAAAGCCACCTTTCTTTGTAAAAAAAGAGGGATAAGAATCTCGACTAATCATAATATTTTAAAAGGAGATAAAAGAGTGGTATTTCTCATCTTTTGATATCCACCAAATCTATATCAGCTGAACCGACCAACTAGGATCACCCCCTCGATCCCTGAGGAAGTATCCTTAAGCACATTGATACCAAGTTTTACGATTAGGTTCAAGTCTTCCATAACCGTGGACACGGCTTTTGAAAAGATTAATACCTGAGGGTGTACAACTTACCCACGTACCAATCGATTATTAATGCCAACGTTTAGCCCTCTTCCTTGGAAGGCGGGAAGTGGTTAACCACGACCTTTACCTTGCTTTCGCCGAGACCATGAGTCACGCACTAAGGAGATGCCTCCATAGCAATTGAGTCGAAGGCGGTCCATAGCGATGTGAACAGGGTTTGAGATTACGGGGCTGGGCCTCTCCCATTCCTGCCACGCTTACCTACTGTATGAATGCACCTCCTTGAGAAGAACCGAATGCGTATGTCGAATGGAACGCCCGAACTATGTGACTCATGGAATCAACTAGGCAAGTTAGTTGGTCGAGGGGGTTTCCAGTCCCCATGTGGATATATGCTTTTCATAGTTCAAGAGGCAAGAACTCACTCCTAGTAGTGGCAAGTATGGGACTACAAAAACCACAATCCACTGTGGCCTCCCATACAAGCCTTAGCATGTTTAACTTTCATCTCTGATCATACCACATCATCCTATCAAACTAGGTTCATTCGCAGCTCTGATTCATCAACCGGATGGACCAGTAGTAGCTCAACAGATGTAATAGCTCTACAATGCTTCACAAGCCAAACCCTATTTATGCTAGGAGTAGTGGATCCGGGAATATAGGCTACAAAGGAAACATGCATCCGATAGGATTATTCTATATATCGATAAAAGACTTCAAAATCACATGCACATGGCAAGAATTGAAATACTTTGAAAGCATAGGATTCATATGTATGTGTGGGGCTTTGCTTGCCTTTACCAGTTGATACCCAGCTATAGATCTTCAGGTACATCACCAGGACTTGTTCATCGATAACCTTCGATGCTGTTGATCTAGATCATCAGTCTTGGACTCAAACTCGAATCGTTGCTCACATTCATCTCTGAGTACTACCGAGAAGAACAAGAACACCGGAAAGAGAGAAAAACAATCAACACATGGCATCGATGCAATGCTCAATCAAGGATGATGATATGACAAGTTGAATTGTACTGAAATGTAACCCTAAGACATGCTCAGCAGTTTAATCGGGTTTCGAGGGGTGCAAACCCTAACTTGAGGAAACTCTAAATTCATATGAGAGGGGTGTATTTAGTTCTTCTAATTAACTTGCAATTGAAGTTGTTTAGCAATGCATGATTATAGCTCTATTGTGTAGATCTTGTTTATCTAAACATTTTGATATATTATTTGTATTTTTTGATTTAAAATGAATTAGTTATGAATTCCCCATCTTTAATTAATTTTAAATCATTTTTAGAATATTATAAACAATTTATATTTTGAAATTACATTAACATTTTTATTAAACAGAAAACATTTCTGAAATATTTATATTTGAATTACCAAGGGGGCCCACATGTCATGGATTTCTTATTTACAGAAAACAAATTAAGAAAATATTTATTAAAAAGATTAAAAGGATTATGGGATCATGCTGATGTCACCTTGACATCAGCGCGGCCCTGATGAAGATCGAGCGCGGCCACGACGATTTTGAGCGCTCAGGATGACGATGAGGTGCGTGTAGGAACGAGGAGAGCAAGGGGAGGCAAATGGTGGCTACGGCGCCCGTTTTTGGTCACCGGAGAATCGGCATCAACGACGAACAGTGGTGACGGCGGCTGAATGGTGCGGTGGTGATAAAGAGAGGAAGAGAGGTGTTGAAGGGGTCAGCGGGGACTTCTGGCTCACCGTGGTTGCAGGGAAGGGCCCAGGGAAACGAGGCAAGCACGGTCGGCACCGGAATCAACGACGAACGCGGAGGCCAGAGTCGAGGAAGGTGCAGATGTCGTGCTCGATTGCGGGCACCCGGGTCCGATTCCTTCCGAGAGATGAACAAAGGGAGCACTGGTGGTTGTCATGGGCGTATTGGCATCGCTTAGGGAGTCCTAGAACGACGGCGACGGGAGGTTGTCGGCGATCTAGAGTTCGGCGATTTGGGGAAAAACCACAGAGCGCAAGAGATGGGGATAAATCGGTATGGGAAGAGAGAGAGGAGAAGATGTATGTTCTTATCCGGGTGTCCAGGGGCGGTGACACGCATCGCAACACAGAGGAGAGGCGACGGCATCAGTAAGGACACACATGTGCTTCACCTGCTGAGGAAGACGACGACAGGGAGGTCTAAAGAGGTACCAGGCCGGATGGGCCAAGGTGGGCCAATTGCTGGCCACTGCGGCTCGTGTGAGCGACACAGAGAGTAGAAAGATATGGGCCGACATGGTTCTGGTCTGGCTCATTTTTTTAAGCAAAACATTTTTCTTTTATGTTTTCCTTTATCTCTTTTGTATTTTCGATTTCAAACCTATTTCGGATATTACAAAAATACCAGAGGATTTTGTGAATCTATTGAAATATTGCGGGGACCTTTCAGTCCACTTGGGCTCTGTGTATTTTTTGTTTTTCAAATATTTTTCTAAACCATCTGAAGGTTTTCAAAGAAAGAGGAAATAGGGTTAGGGTTTTACTTTCTTCTTCATTGTCTTAATGCAAGATTTAACTAATCATTGGATGCATGCTATGCTCATGATGCACAATCAAACAATAATTAGCATTTAATAAAACTAGGGGTGTTACAACTCCATCCTCCTAGGAAGTGAGGACCAAGGGAGGTGGATCATGTACTTTGACGGCTCATTCTGCCACCATGGGGCCGCAACAAGAGTTGTTATTGTATCTCCTTCCAGAGAACAACTCAAATAAGAGGTCCACCTTGACTTCGAGGATGAATAATAGAGCTCTAACAATGTGGTGGAGTATTAAGCCATTCTTGCGGGGCTGCGAGCCACTGCCGTCCTTGGCATAAAGCGACTGGTGGTGGGAGGTGACTCGCAACTAGTGGTCAACCAAGTCATCAAGGAGTACGACTGCCCACAAATGTGGGCCTATGTCGATGAGGTGAGATGGCTGGAGCGTCGCGTCCGCGGGTTACAGCTGGAACACATTCCTTGAGGGGACAACCTTGTTGCAGACGAGCTTTCCAACCTCACGGCACAAGGGGGAGGTTCCTCCCGGGATCTTCCTAGAAAGGCTTACAAAGCCTTTTGTGTCTGTCTCATCCGGGAACGGAGCCCCTCCTATCAACCCGACAAGACTTGCTAGGAAGGGGAAGCGCCGGAAGGGTCAGGCCGTGGTGCCAGGCAAGGACCCGATCCTAGAGAAACATGTGGTAGGTATGGTCAAAGACGCCTCTCCAACCTGGGCGACTGAGATCCTGTGCTTCCTTAGGGACATGGACTTACTAAAGGAAGACAAGCAGGCCGATCGCATCATGCGACAGGCCACCATGTACTGTCTGATCGACAACGAGCTATACCGCAAGAGAGAATGCGGGGTTAAACTTTGCTACATTTCAAGGGAGCAAGGAAAAGAGCTACTGGCTGACATCCATGAAGGAACTTGTGCCAACCACGTCGCTTCACGAGCTCTGGCTATGAACGCCTTCGGAAAGGTTTTTCCTAGCCTATAGCTCTGGCTAACGCGGAGCACTTGGTTCGCACATGCAACGCCTGCCAGTTCCATGCTAAAAGCATCTGACAGCCCACACAAGCTCTGCAAACAATCCTAGCTTCTTGGCCATTTGGAACATGGGGCTGGACATCGTCGGGAGGTTTCCCAGGGAAGTTGGAGGATATGAGTACTTGATGGTGGTTGATGAAAATTTTACCAAGTGGGTGGAAGTGGAGCCAGTGTAGGAGGTAACTGCACTGGCGGCCATCAAATTCATCTGCGGAATTGTTTGCAGTTTCGGGGTCACAACATCATTACTGATAATGGCACACAATTCACTAGAAAGTCCTTCAAGGCGTACATTAAAGAGATAGGAACCAAGGTTTTCTATGCCTCCGTCTCTCATCCAAGAGGCAATGGACAGGTGGAGTGAGCAAATGCGAAGGTACTTTGGGGGCTTCGAACCAGAACCTTCGATAAATTGAAGACGAGTGGACAAAACTGGATTGAAGAACTCCCGACGGTCCTATGGGCCCTATGGACGATGCCCAACCGGGCGACCAGAAAGACACCCTTCTCCCTAGTTTATGTGGCGTAGTCTGTCCTGCCAATGAAGCTTCGATCCGGATCCCAGCGAGTCCGTGCCTACGATGACACCATTGATACGTCGGAAACGTATCTATAATTTTTGATGTTCCATGCTTGTTTAGTATCTACTTTTCTATTCTTTGTCTACACTTTGAGGTGTTTTTATATGTTTTTCTAGACTAACCTATTAACAAGATGCCACAGTGCCAGTTGCATGTTTTCTTCTGTTTTTTGTTCCAGAAAGGCAGAAAATCCATATTCTCGAAATTGGATGGGACAAAAGCCAAAGTCAATATTTGACTGTGGGGAACACGAAGCCAGAGTACGAGAAGGAGGGGATCCACCAGGGGGCCACACTCCCTGGCGGCGCAGCTAACCCTAGCCCACGCCTTGGGGGTGCAGCCACCCTGGTTGCCCCCCTGCCTCGCTTCTACACCTATAAAGACCCCCCGATACAGAAACCCTAAGTACCAGATCAATATTCCACGAAACCGTCTGTAGCTGCTGCCACCATCGTCCCTAGATCAGGGGGATATGAAGCTCTCCCCGGCACTTTGCTGGAGGGAAGATCATCCCAGAGGGATTCTTCTTCATCATGCCAGCCTCCGGTATGAAGTGTGAGTAGTTCCACCTTGGACTACGGGTCCATGTAGTAGCTAGATGGTTGTATCTCCTTCTTTGTGCTACCATGTTTAGATCTTGTGAGCTCCATTCATGATCAAGATCATCTATTTGTAATCATGCATGTTGTATTTGCGGGGATCCGATGGATATTGAGATTACTATGACAGAGATTAATGGTATTGTCTTATTGATTCAACCATGTCTGTGTTGTTTGTGATCTTGCATGCTCTCTGTTTCTCGTAGCTATCTTGGCCAGGTAGATGCTAGTGACTCCAAGAGGGGTATTTATGCTCGATAGTGGGTTCATGCCTCTATTTAATCTAAGGGAAGTGACATAAATCTCTAAGGTTGTAGATGTGTTGTTGCCACTGGGAGAAAAAAAGGTCTCTTGTTCATGGAACAAGTGGATTATTTACCTTACACACTTTTCTTAGAGAAGTTAGCCATTGCTTGCAACTTAATACTAGAGGGGGTTTGGATGATAAACTGAAGCTGGATTACTAGTCATAGATGAAGTTGGATGGCGGTCTATGTATCTTGTTGTATTGCCCAATCGAATCTCATAGGATCATGAATGTCTAGTATTGCATTGTTATGCCTTTCTCAGTCCTGTCAATTGCCCTGCTGTAATTTATTTACCCAGTATGCATGTTTGTTTAATTAAGGAGAACACCTCTAGTGAACTATGGACCCCGGTCAAATCTTTACCATTGATACATCTTCCACTGTTACTATTTACTTTCTGCAAACCACTATTACCTTCCACACCTTATAGTTATTCCTTTGTTTTCAGCAAACCAGTGAGATTGACAACCTCACTGTTCATTGGGGCAAAGTCTTGAGTTTGAGTCGTTTCCTTCTTCCTACTGGTTCAATAACCTCGGTTTCTTACTGAAGGAAAACTTGCTGTTATGCTCATCATACCTTTCGCTTGGGGTCTACCAATGAAGTGTTCACGCACTCATCAAGGCTTTTTCTGGCGCCGTTGCCGAGGAGGCTAAGGACGTCTTCGCAAGGGGAGTCCTTCACAACCTTTCTCTTTACTTTGTTTTTGTTTTTCTTAGTTTATTTTGCTTGTCTTTGTTTTCCTCTTTTTATCAAAAACTCCAAAAAAAATATTTTAGTTTGGTTTGCTTTCTCCTATCAAAACACAAAAAATAGTTCCTGCTCTAGTTGTTGCTGCTCTTGGCTTGCTCCACTTTTTCCAAAATGAACTCTGCTGAGAACACCTAGTTGTGTGACTTCACTAGAACAAACAACAATGATTTCCTAAGTACTCCTATTTCTACACCTGCACCTGATGCTACCTTTTATGAAATTAAGCCTGTTTTGTTGAATCTTGTGATGAGAGAGCAATTTTCTGGTGCTATTTCTGATGATGCTGCTGCCCACCTCAATAACTTTGTTGAACTTTGTGAGATGCAAAAATATAAGGATGTAAATGGAGATATTATTAAGCTCAAGTTGTTTCCTTTCTCCTTGAGAGGAAAAGCAAAAGAATGGTTGCTATCCTTGCCTAGAAATAGTATTGATTCTTGGATTAAGTGCAAAGATGATTTTATTGGAAAATACTATTCTCCTGCTAAGATTATATCTATGAGAAGTGAAATAATGAAATTTAAATAACTTGATATTGAACATGTTACTCACACTTGGGAAAGGCTGAAATCTTTAGTTAAGAATTGTCCCACTCATGGACTTACTGCTTGGATGATTATCCAGACTTCTTATGCAGGTTTGAACTTCTCTTCAAGAAATCTGTTGGATTCAGCTGCTGGAGGTAATGGTGCTGCAACAAAACTCCTTGATAATATGATGGTTAATTATTCTGAATGGCACAATGAGAGAGCTCTACATGGTGAGAAGGTAAATTTTGTTGAAGAAACCTCCTCTTTGAGTCATATTGATGTTATCATGGCTCTTCTTGTTAATGGGAAAGCTCACATAGATCCTAATAATGTTCCCTTATCCTCTTTGATTGCTCAAAGAGAGAAAGTTGATATGAACTTCATTAGGAATAATAATTTTGGGAACAATACTTATGGTAATAATTATAGGCCTTATCCTCCTAATAATGGCAATACTTATCATGGTAGATCTGGAATGCCTAGTGAAGATAGGATTTTAGAAGTTGAAAGATCCACTAAAATTTTTATGCAAATGCAATATGAGCAAAACAAGATATTCACTAAAACTATGGAAGAACAATCTGCTATCTTGAAAAATATTAGTCATGAACTTGAGAATTTGAATAGAGAAATTCCTAGCTTATAGTCAAAAAATTTGAGTGCTGAGAAAAATATTTCCTCTTTGTCTGAAGCACAGTCCTCTTTGATTAATAAAATGGCTGCTAAACCTGAAACCTTGGAAAGAACCTTTGCTGCTACTCATGCCATACAAGTTACTATTGATGAAAATGTAAGACTGTTATCCCAACTACATGCTAAGTGGGAAAGAGAATCTGAAATTGCTAGAAACAATAGTGTGTGCACTATCACCACCACCAATATGGATGGAACTAAACCACAATAAGTCCCTATTCCTCCTACCACAATTCCTAAACCCAATGAGTCTACTACTAGTGATGCTAAGTTTGATTTTGATCTTGATGGTGGCAATATTTCTAAAGTGATTATGTTCCTACAAAAGCTTGCACCAAACACATTACAGATGCTAGTGATATGAACGTGGCTTTCACCAAACACATTACAGATGCTCTTATTGAAATTAAGAAAGAGAAGTTAAAACACAATGCCTCTATTCCTAGGAAAGTAGAAATTAGTCGGGAACCCATTATTAATATGCAAGTGAATGACTTTGATCTCAAAGCTTCATGTGACCTTGGTTCTCGTGTCTCTATTATGCCTAGAAAGATTTATGAAATGCTTGATTTGCCACCTTTGGAAGATTGTTATTTGGATGTCCCACTTAATGATAATGCTAAAAAGAAACTCATGGGGAGTGTTAATGATGTTTTTATTATGGTTAACATTTCTTATGTCCCTGTTGATTTCTATGTTTTGGATTATGAATACAATGCTTCTTGTCCTATTACTTTGGGAAGACCTTTTCTTAGAACAGTTGGTGCCAACATTGATATGAAAGAAGGCACCATTAAATATCAATTTCCATTCAATAAAGGTGTTGAACACTTCCCTATGAGGAGAGAGAAGTTTCTTTTTGCTCCTCCTTTGAAAGCAAGGTTTGATGTTAATGCTTCTTCATTTGAAAATACTTGATTCTTGCTTCTTATGCCTAACTTAAAGGCGTTAAACAAAAGTACTTATCTGGAGATAACCCAAAAGTTTTCTTGAGTCTTGGATGTTATTACTTCAGTAATGACCTCTCCTTATCCCTTTTATTTCCTTTTTGTGTCAAGAATGACCTTTAATGAGAGGGAAGTAAGATTTGGGGAGTTGCTGTCCCGAAACAGATTTTTGTGCTCCACCGTAAAAATTAGTGAGGAATCTCTATAAGTAGGATTGATCTGATATTTTCTGAATAAATCCCCCAGTATGTTATATAACTTTCGTTAGTTCAAAACTTTTTTATTTGAGCAACAGTAGGTCTTCGAAAAAATCAGTTTCTACCTGCTGGTCTGTTTTGACAGATTTCTGCCATTATTTGCATTTGCTTCTTATTGATTCCTTTTTGGGTTCTTTTTGAAAAATTGAGATTTTTGAAGGTATTGCTACAGTTGATTGTGTTTTTAGTGAAACTATTTCTGTTCTAAAGCTAAACCCAAGGGTCTATTATCTTTTGAATACACCAATGTTGCTAATGAAGACTGTGTGAAGTTTTGTATGAAGGAAAATTTTCAGGTGTAGAGAGAGAATGATGTAATGAGATGAAGAATGGACAAAATCTCAAGCTTGGGTATGACACCCCATGTCAATCCAAGAAATATTCAAGAGGTACAAGCGTCAAATCTTGGGGATGCCCAAGGCATCCCCTTCTTCATCAATAAAAAGCTCAGGTCTTTCTAGACACTTTGTTTTTATTGCTTTATGCACAGTTGTGTTGTTCTTGGAGCGTCTTAGTTTTCATTTAGTTTTCTTAGTTTTCTTGAATAAATTAGTTTGGACCCCCGTTCTCGCTGTGTTGTTTCAAATAAGTTGATTGGTGTTGGACAGGACTAGAAAGTTCTTGCTTGAATAGTACAAGAGGAGCTTGCTTTGACTGTGATTTAGACTTTAGCATGTCATGCTAGATGTTGTTTTGACCTTATGCTTAGTGATTAATGATGTAGCATGACTTGTTCCAAATAATTAGGATTGCTTAATGTTCCTTGAAGGAATCATGCATTGTTTTAGCATACAAAAGCATATTATCGTGGTATTCTCCTTTGATGCTTTGTTTGGGTTGACTTGGCACATGCTCACACCATGTTATGACTATAACAAGTCACCATAGCCTCTATGATCATTTAGTCATTGATTTGTAGTACCAATTTATGCTTAGATTAGTAATGTTTTGTCGCTCTGCATGATTATGGCCATTATTGCTCTCTTAGTTGCTCGCTCCTAGTCTTTTGCTAGCCTCCACCTGTATGAGTAAGCTCTACTCATGCATCCAACTCCCAAGAAACCAAGTTATTCCAAAGTGTCCACTATAAATTCCTATGCATGGTGTGTTACACAATTCCAAGTATATTCTTGTTTACATCTATCTTCCAATTAAAGAGTATTTTGTTATGTGAAAACTTAGTGATTAAAGCTCTCACGAACTTGATGGCACACTTTATTTTTCTTGCCCCTAATAAACTTGAACCATTGTGTCATCTATGTTGTATATGCTTGCAGTTATATGTTGGAATTAGCAGAACCATGCTTTCACGGGGAATTGATATCATGCTCTTTTGTCTATGGATGTCATCGGTGTAAAATGAAAGGGGAGCTCGTAAGTCAATGGAGTTATGTATGTGTGTTAGAGAAACGTCTGGGCCACTAGCCTAAGCCATGCCTAATCATGGTGGAAACTTGCAGCATCACCATAATGACATCTATGAAGCATTCTTCTTATAAAAAAAGAGATAGAAAAAAAGAGATTGAGAAAAATAAAAACAATATGAGAAAAGAGGAAAGAAAGAAAAAAGCACCATATTCCCATGGTAAATAAGAAGATTGCTGAAATGTTCATTGTCAGCTTGCCTTGTCATTTTGATTATGGGATAGCTCCTGTATCATGTTGTAACACCCTCATGTCGGCCCTATGCAAGTTTTAGCATTTCCCACCAAACCCGGATAGAAACGATTCAAAGGTGCCCACCAGAAACTTGCGTGGAGGTGGAAAACAAAGTAATATCATTACACAATATTCCACTATGGAACCCACATAACAAATATATACAACAGCGACTCAGAGAGTAAAGAATACAAATATAAAATACAAAGATCCAAATCATCTTTAAAACAATACAGCATCCGAGTACGTACAAGATGCAAATTGAGCTAAGAGCCCTGAAGAATAACCAATGGCGTCCATAACCCTGCCCAGGCCAAGCCGGAAGGGTAACCCTGCTAACGACGTCGATCTCAAAACCTGCTAAAACAAAAGGGGTGCCGACAAAGGGCAAAGGAAAAAGAGAGAGGTCAGTACTAAGGCCAGTACACGACGAGATTAGAATTCGGCGGTCCTCGCCTCTATAGGTATGGTGGACTGAAGCGGCGGTGCAACATGTAATAAACAACATATAGAGACCCGATACAACTGTAAGCTATCAGAGAGGGATAAGAAAGACCTATTCGGATTCATCCTGATACTAACACCAATCATACACATCCTGGTATTTCCCCCTCGAGACCAAACGAGGAAGTCAAGCCGACGAAACTCACACAGTTGGTAGTTTTATTTATTCATTCCATGGTGGTTGTCCAACTTACTATTCATATCCGATTCAAGTCACATTATAATAGTAAACTTTAGTTATAGCTGTCTATGATCGAGAACTGTGATCCAAGTCTTCCATAACCGTGGACACGTCTTCTCGAAAAGATTTAACCCTGCAGGGGTGCACCAAAGTTTCCACACGCACCTACACCCTTTTTGTCAGATCAGGTAGGTACAAGATCACAAAACATACACCCAACGGTATATCGACGGGGTTTCAAACACGACGTTTCCCAGACCCAAAGCAAGCATGGAGGGCCACCCCACTAAGCTACCGTAACGAAGTCGGCTGGTCTCTGAGACGGACCCAGGGTTTGTGTCGACGGCTATAAACGACTGGGAACCCGAAAGTGTGACCGGGCTTGTCGATATAGCAAAAACGTATCACGGGGTTCCTAAACAGTACAGGCACTCCACGCGCAATCGTAAATAGAGCAGTAAAGCATGGCATAAGTAAAGGATAGTAATAAAGCCCCAAAATACTTTGTGGCCCCTAGTACAGTACTTTGAAATCACGTACTAAATTGATGGGGGTGCCCACACACCCCACCTGTGGTTAGCGCGCTTGATCTCGGAACAGGTGTCAAGAAATCGGGGTCCTACGGAACACCAGTGAGCGGTTAAAAACCAAATATTGTCTATTACCCACCGATGCGTCTATATTATTTACCTACTTTCAATTTTAATTATTAAACAGTAATTAAATCCATGATCATCTACACCATTAAGCATGTGCCAACCACCCAACAACGGTGGAACATCAGCGACGCAAAGCAGCACCTGAGCAAGCAACTACGACTCGCAAGGCCGACTGTCTACCAAACAACATGTAATAGGAGGTATCCAAGGCAATATAATGGCTGCGAGGGATATCACAGGTACGAAAACTAGAGCATCGCAACACAGATAGCAATAGATAAACAGGAGGAAATAAATACTATAAAAGTAAGATGGGTAGAAAGGAGTAGAATGCTCGCCTGGAAAACATTGTCGGAGGTTCATCCGAAGATCAAGGCGAAGCTCACATCAACTCAACGGCCTTATCCGCGAAGAAGCAAAACACTAGAAGAAACACCGGATGCACTAGTTTAATAGTACGGCAGAAAATCTGGCATGATGCATGTATGATGTATGACATGGCAAAGGTGTGATGCAACTAGGCAATATTAAGCGGAATCGGGGTCCCGACAATTGTTTAGAAGGTTCATGTTGTTTAGATACCCCGTAATTTAAATGTTGTATTAATAAGACAAAATGTATCACCGGTTCGCTACACAAATTTAAATGGGGCTAATATAAGACTAGAAAAGCCCGCATATGGTCTCCATATTTGATTATTAGATGAATCGGCATAAAGCACCCAAACCACATGATATGTATGCAAACGTGAATGATTTAATATGCAACAATTTATATAGATGGCATTTATAAAATAGGGGTCTCGGATAGGGGTCACACTCGGGGGCTCGGCGATCTTGGTCTCCGAGGGTTCGGGTTCAGGCTCCGGGGTCTCGGCCATCGAATCCATGACGTAGCGCTTGGTGGTTTCGGGAAGAAGGCCATGTCGATCCAGGAGCGACGATCTTCGGGTTCGGGACGAAGAGCTTCGAGCCATCCAACCCAGGAAGTAGGTCTTGGCATATGTGCCATGGTCTTCAGGAGATCTTGATGGAGACACAGATACACAGATCGATGAGTATGGTATGGATTCGCGGTGCTTGATCAGCCACATCGCCTCACTCCACCACATACACCATATGTTCTACTGCACCAACATCTCACCACACATATTTTGTCGGAAACGCGTCTCACTGGGGCCCGATCCTGAACAACACTCACAGGGAACCACCAAGGTGTGGAGCAGGGCACCCAGGCTGTCACAGCATACTGCAGGGCCGGCCTACAAAGTGCTGCAGAGCGAGCTTCTTATAGGGATGGTTCCAAGGGCGACGACGCTCGCTGCAAGCGATTGCCTCGCGGGGCCGAGCAGCCGAGGAAGCCGGGTCGAGGTCGAGAGCCGCGGCGGCATAGGGCCTGCTAGTGGCAGAGCAGCATGAGGTCAGGGAAGCGACGCTGGTGCGGGGCATCGGCGTGCAGGGGACCGACGATGGGAGGCGTCATCGGAGCTTGGCGAGAGGTGCGGCGGCGCTGGAGGATGAAGCCGGCAGTGCGGGAAGCCATGGCCGGGGCAAGCTCGACAGCACCTCTAAGAGGAAGCGGTGGTGTTGGCCTCGCTGCGGGCCGAGTGAGAGGAAGAGAAGCGCTGGGGCCAGCTGACGAGGGAGAGCCAAGAAGGAAAGGCGGTCGGTGGCGGCGGTTGACGAGGAGGAAGGAAGGCAGACGAGGTGGGGATCGAGGGGAATGAGGGGATTCGCGAGCGAGGGAAGTCATAGGGTGGGGCCGGGCGGTGTTGCGTGCGTTTGTGTCGAGCCAGGGTGGGTCGGCTTGTGTTTGGGTCATGCGTGCGTGTGTGCTGGTGTGTGCGTGTAGAGACAGGGGTGGCGGCGGGTGAGAGGTAGGGTGGGATTTGGGGTAGGTCTAGGGTGGTTTTGAGGGTTAGGGTTTTATTTTAGATGGGCCTGATAGTAGGTGGTTTGGCTGACTGGGCCTCTAGCCTGACCGGCGAGACTGCGTCTCCGGTCAAAATAGTTTTATTATTTTATTTAGTTTTAAAATATCCTTTTTGGTAAAATATTTTAGGCAAACAAAATATCCGGGCGGACCGAGGGTTTTACATTTGAAATAGAAAGGGGATAATTTAGAAAACAAAAATAGGCTTTTAGCAAAATAGTTTTAGATTAAAACATGCATGCAGATATCATGATGATGCACAGATGTAAATGCAGGCGATTTTCTAGTAGTGGTTTTACCTGGGGTGCTACAATTCGACACCACTAACAATGGCTCTCGCCCTCTAGATCCGCCTCATGGTGTGGGCAAGAAGGACAGCGGTCGGAATCTTCTCGCTTCATGTAGATCTTCGCGACACCACTAGCAATGATTCTTTCTCCGTTTGAAATCGGCGACACCACCAATAAGGGTTGATGTTCCTGTTAGTCGAGAGAACACACCGGAGAATCAAAGACGAAGGTAAAGGTCTCAGAAGGTAAGGTCACCTCTAACTTCTGTGGAAGGAGTAAAATTGCATCGATCCACCATTCAATGTACAAGAGCGAATGATAAGAGTAGTCGGATGGTGATCAGTCCATCGCGCACCCAAAGCATTACTCTGCACATGAATAGAGGAAATATGCAACTAACTCTCGGAATCAGACTGAAGATCTCGACAATCGAGGTTCGGAAAACAAGAATGATGCATGCTCTTCTCTAAATCCACCGTAGATGAGGTCGTCGCGATGGAAAACACCGGAAGACACAATGAATAAAATCAGTGAATTTTGGTCCAATGAAAGGTACAATAGAGGAAATTCCTCAGATAGCATGAAGGCCAGATATAGAAACACCGTTATAAGAGGAAGCGAAACCCTGAAGGTACGACGGAAAACCTAACCACGAGAATTCCTGGACTCTAAGAAAAGATAAGAGGGCAGATTCAAAACACGTCGAGGTAAGAGGAGAATAGCAGAGGGGTAAGGAGTAAAACCATACCTAATCAGATCAATCCAAACGATTTTTCCAAAATAGTTTTGACACTCTACATCGGCCATTAGCTAGGTTATCCTATAGGCTGGACCAGTGGGGTATCGTAACTGCTGAGCTCTAATACCACTCTGTAACACCCTCGGAGTGGCCCTATACAAGTTTCAGCGATTCCCGCCAAACCCGCATAGAAACGATTCAAAGGTGTCCACCAGGCACTTTCGTGCGGGTGGAAAATGAAGTAATACCATTACACAAGAGTCCACGATAGAACCCACAGAACAGATATATACAACAATGACTTAAAGAGTCAAGAATATAGATATACAATACAAAGATCCAAATCACCTTTAAAACGATACAGCGTCCGAGTACGGACAAGATGCAAATTGAGCTAAGAGCTCTGAAGAATAACCAATGGCGTCCATAACCCTACTCAGGCCAAGCCGGAATGGTAACCCTGCTAACGACGTCGATCTCAAAACCTGCTAAAACAAAAGGGGTGCCGACAAAGGGCAAAGGAAAAAGAGAGCGGTCACTACTGAGTCAAGTACACGGTGAGACTAGAATTTGGCGATCCTCGCCTACATAGGTATGGTGGACTGAAGAGGCGACGCAACATGTACTAAACAACCTATAGAGACTCGATACAACTGTCGGCTATTAGAGAGGGATAAGAAAGACCTATTCGGATTCATCTTGATACTAACACCAATCATACCCATCCTGGTATTTCCCCCTCAAGACCAAACGAGGAAGTCAAGCCGACGAAACTCACACAGTTGGTAGTTTTATTTATTCATTCCATGGTGGTTGTCCAACTTACTAGTCATATCCGATGCAAGTCATATTATAGCAGTAAAATTTAGTTATATTTGTATATGATCGAGAACTGTGATCCAAGTCTTCCATTACCGCGGACACGTCTTCTCAAAAAGATATAACCCTGCAGGGCCGCACCAAAGTTTCCACACGCACCTACACCCTTTTTGTCAGATCAGGTAGGTACAAGATCACAAAACATACACCCAACGGTATGTCGACCGGGTTTCAGACACGACGGTTCCCAGACCCGAATCAAGCACGGGGGGTCACCCAACTAAGCTACCCATAACGAAGTCGGCCGGTCTCCGAGACGGACCCAGGGTTTGTGTCAACGGCTGTAAACGACTGGGAACCCGAAAGTGTGACTGGGCTTATCGATACAGCAAAAACGTATCACGGGGTTCCTAAATAGTACAGGCTCTCCACGCGCAATCGTAAATAAAGCAGTAAAGCATGGCATAAGTATAAGATAGTAATAAATCCCCAAACTACTTTGTGGCCCCTAGTACAGTACTATGAAATCAGGTACTAAATCAATAGGGGTGCCCACACACCCCACCTGTGGTTAGCGCGCTCAATCTCGGAGCAGGTGTTAAGAACTCGGGGTCCTACGAGACACCAGTGAGCGGTTAAAAACCAAATATTGTCTATTACCCACCGGTGCCTCTACATTATTTACCTACTTTCAATTTTAATTATTAAACAATAATTAAATCCATTATCATCTGCACCATTAAGCATGTGCCAACCACCCAACAACGATGGAACATCGATGACGCGAAGCAGCACCTGAGCAAGCAACTATGACTCGCAAGGCCTACTGTCTTCCAAACAACATGTAATAGGAGGTATCCAAGGCAATATAATGGCTGCAAGGGATATCACAGGTACGAAAACTAGAGCATCACAACACAGATAGCAATAGATAAACAGGAGGAAATAAAGACTATAAAAGTAAGATAGGTAGAAAGGGGTAGAATGCTCGCATGGAAAACATTGTCGAAGGTTCATCCGAAGATAAGGGCGAATCTCACATCAACTCAACGGCCTTATCCGCGAAGAAGCAAAACACTAGAAGAAACACCGGATGCACTATTTCAATACTACGGCAGAAAATCTGGCATGATGCATGTATGATGTATGACATGGCAAAGGTGCGATGCAACTAGGCAATATTAAGCGGAATCGGGGTCCCGACAATTTTTTAGAAGGTTCATGTTGTTTAGATACCCCGTAATTTAAATGTTGTATTAATAAGACAAAATGTATCACCGGTTCGCTATACAAATTTAAATGGGCTAATATAAGACTAGAAAAGCCCGTATATGGTCTCCATATTTAATTATTAGATGAATCGGCATAAAGCACCCAAACCACATGATATGTATGCAAATGTGAATGATTTAATATGCAACAATTTATATAGATGGCATTTATAAAATAGGGGTCTCGGATAGGGTTCACACTCGGGGGCTCGGCGATCTTCGTCTCCGAGGGTTCGGGTTTGGGTTAAGGCTCCGGAATCTCGGCCATCGAATCCATGACGCAGCACTTGTTGGTTTCGGGAAGAAGGCCATGTCGATCCAGGAGCGACGATCTTCGGGTTCGGGACGAAGAGCTTCGAGCCATCCAACCCAGGAAGTATATCTTGGCATATGTGCCCTGGTCTTCAGGAGATCTTGATGGAGACACAGATACACAGATCGATGAGCATGGTATGGATTCGCGGTGCTTAAGCAGCCACATCGCCTCACTCCACCACATAGACCATATGTTCTGCTGCACCAACATCTCACCACACATATTCTGTCGGCAACGCGTCGCACTGGGGCCAGGTCCTGAACAACACTCGCAGGGAACCATTGAGGTGTGGAGCAGGGCACCCAGGAGGTCACAGCATACTGCAGGTCCGGACTACAAAGTGCTGCGGGGGGAGCTGCTTACAGGGATGGTTCCAAGGGCGACGATGCTTGCTGCAAGCGATTGCCTCGCGGGGCCGAGCAGCCGAGTAAGCCGGAGCGAGGTCGAGAGACGTGGCGGCAGAGGGCCTGCTAGTGGCAGAGCAGCGCGAGGCAGGCGAGGTGGTGATCGAGGGGAACGAGGGGATTCACAAGCGAGGGAAGTCATAGGGTGGGGCCGGGTGGTGTTGCGTATGCCAGGTGAGTGTGGTCGGGTTGTGTTTGGGTCATGCGTGCGTGTGTGCTGGTGTGTGCGTGTAGAGCCAGGGGGTGGCGGCGGGTGAGAGGTAGGGTGGGATTTGGGGTAGGTGTAGGGTGGTTTTTAGGGTTAGGGTTTTATTTTAGATGGGGCGGATAGTAGGTGGTTTGGCTGGTGTGGCCTCTTGCCTGACCGGCGAGACTGCCTCTCCGGTCAAAATAGTTATTATTTTATTTAGATTTAAAATATCCTTTTGGTAAAATATTTTAGGCAAACAAAATATCCGGGCAGACCGAGGGTTTTACATTTGAAATAGAAAGGGGATAATTTAGAAAACAAAAATAGGCTTTTAGCAAAATAGTTTTAGATTAAAACATGCATGCAGATATCATGATGATGCACAGATGTAAATGCAGGCGATTTTCTAGTAGTGGTTTTACCTGGGGTGCTACAATTCGACACCACTAACAATGGTTGTCGCCCTCGATATCCGCCTCATGTTACGGGGAAGAAGGCCAGCGGTCGGAATCTTCTCGCTTCATGTAGATCTTCGCGACACCACTAGCAATGATTCTTTCTCCGTTTGAAATCGGCGACACCACCAGCAAGGGTTGATGTTCCTGTCAGTCGATAGAACACACCGAAGAATCAAAGACGAAGGTAAAGGTCTCAGAAGGTAAGGCCACCTCTAAATTCTGTGGAAGGATTAAAATTGCATCGATCCACCATTCAATGTACAAGAGCGAATGATAAGAGTAGTCAGATGGTGATCAGTCCATTGCGCACCCAAAGCATTACTCTGCACATGAATAGAGGAATTATGCAACTAACTCTCATAATCAGACTGAAGATCTCGACAATCCAGGTTCAGAAAACGAGAATGATGCATGCTCTTCTCTAGATCCACCGTAGATGAGGTCGTCGCGATGGAAAACACCGGAAGACACAAAGAAAAAAATCAGTGAATTTTGGTCCACTGAAAGGTACAATAGAGGAAATTCCTCAGATAGCATGAATGCCAGATATAGCAACACCGTTATAAGAGGAAGCGAAACCCTGAAGGTACGATGGAAAACCTAACCACGAGAATTCCTGGACTCTAAGAAAAGATAAGAGGGCAGATTCAAAACACGTCGAGGTAAGAGGAGAATAGCAGAGGGGTAAGGAGTAAAACCAGACCTAATTAGATCTATCCAAACAATTTTTCTAAAATAGTTTTGACACTCTACATCGGCCGTTAGCTAGGTTATCCTATAGGCTAGACTAGTGGGGTATTGTAACTGCTGAGCTCTGATACCACTCTGTAACACCCTCGGACTGGCCCTATACAAGTTTCAGCGATTCCCGCCAAACCCGCATAGAAACGATTCAAAGGTGTCCACCAGGCACTTTCGTGCGGGTGGAAAATGAAGTAATACCATTAGACAATAGTCCACGATGGAACCCAAAGAACAGATATATACAACAATGACTTAAAGAGTCAAGAATACAGATATACAATACAAAGATCCAAATCACCTTTAAAACGATACAGCGTCCGAGTACGGACAAGATGCAAATTGAGCTAAGAGCCCTGAAGAATAACCAATGGCGTCCATAACCCTGCTCAGGACAAGCCGGAATGGTAACCCTGCTAATGACGTCGATCTTAAAACCTGCTAAAACAAAAGGGGTGCCGACAAAGGGCAAATGAAAAAGAGAGCGGTCAGTACTGAGGCCAGTACACGGTGAGACTAGAATTCGACGGTCCTCGCCTACATAGGTATGGTGGACTGAAGAGGCAACGCAACATGTACTAAACAACCTATAGAGACTCGATACAACTGTCGACTATCAGAGAGGGATAAGAAAGACCTATTCGGATTCATCCTGATACTAACACCAATCATACCTATCCTGGTATTTCCCCCTCAAGACCAAACGAGGAAGTCAAGCCGACGAAACTCACACAGTTGGTAGTTTTATTTATTCATTCCATGGTGGTTGTCCAACTTACTAATTCATATCCGATTCAAGTCACATTATAATAGTAAACTTTAGTTATAGTTGTCTATGATCGAGAACTGTGATCCAAGTCTTCCATAACCGTGGACACGTCTTCTCGAAAAGATTTAACCCTGCAGGGGTGCACCAAAGTTTCCACACGCACCTACACCCTTTTTGTCAGATCAGGTAGGTACAAGATCACAAAACATACACCCAACAGTATGTCGACAGGGTTTCAGACACGAAATTTCCCAGACCCGAAGCAAGCATGGGGGGTCACCCCACTAAGCTACCCATAACGAAGTCGGCCGGTCTCTGAGACGGACCCAGGGTTTGTGTCGATGGCTGTAAACGACTGGGAACCCGAAAGTGTGACTGGGATTATCGATACAGCAAAAACGTATCACGGGGTTTCTAAACAGTACAGGCGCTCCACGTGCAATCGTAAATAAAGCAGTAAAGCATGGCATAAGTATAGGATAGTAATAAAGCCCCAAACTACTTTGTGGCCCCTAGTACAGTACTTTGAAATCAGGTACTAAATCGATGGGGGTGCCCACACACCCCACCTGTGGTTAGCGCGCTCAATCTCGGAACAGGTGTCAAGAACTCGGGGTCCTAAAGGACAACAGTGAGCAGTTAAAAACCAAATATTGTCTATTACCCACCGGTGCCTCTACATTATTTACCTACTTTCAATTTTAATTATTAAACAGTAATTAAATCCATTATCATCTGCACCATTAAGCATGTGCCAACCACCCAACAACGGTGGAACATCGACGACGCGAAGCAGCACCTGAGCAAGCAACTATGACTCGCAAGGCCGACTGTCTACCAAACAACATGTAATAGGAGGTATCCAGGGCAATATAATGGCTACATGGGATATCACGGGTATGAAAACTAGAGCATCGCAACACAGATAACAATGGATAAACAGGAGGAAATAAAGACTATAAAATTAAGATATGTAGATCAACTCAACGGCCTTATCCGCGAAGAAGCAAAACACTAGAAGAAACACCGGGTGCACTATTTTAATACTACGGCAGAAAATCGGGCATGATGCATGTATGATGTATAACATGGCAAAGGTGCGATGCAACTAGGCAATATTAAACGGAATCAGGTTCCCGACAATTTTTTAGAAGGTTCATGTTTTTTAGATACCCCGTAATTTAAATGTTGTATTAATAAGACAAAATATATCACCGGTTCACTACACAAATTTAAATGGGGCTAATAAAGACTAGAAAAGCCCGCATATGTTCTCCATGTTTAATTATTAGATGAATCGGCATAAAGCACCCAAACCACATGATATGTATGCAAACATGAATGATTTAATATGCAACAATTTATATAGATGGCATTTGTAAAATAGGGGTCTCGGATAGGGGCACACTCGGGGGGCTCGGTGATCTTGGTCTCCGAGGGTTCGGGTTCGGGTTCGGGTTCGGGCTCCGGGGTCTCGGCCATCGAATCCACGACGCAGCACTTGGTGGTTCTGGGAAGAAGGCCATGTCGATCAAGGAGCGATGATCTTTGGGTTCGGCACGAAGAGCTTCGAGCCATCCAACCCAGGAAGTAGATCTTGGCATATGTGTCGTGGTCTTCAGGAGATCTTGATGGAGACACCGATACACAGATCGATGTGTATGGTATGGATTCGTGGTGCTTGAGGAGCCACATCGCCTCACTCCTCCACATACACCATCAGTTCTGCTGCACCAACATCTGATCACACATCTTCTGTCGAAAACGCGTCGTACTGGGCATGATGCTGAATAACTCTGGAAGTAAACACCAAGGTGTGGAGCAGGGCACCCAGGCGGTCACGGCATACTGCGGGGCCGGCCGAGAAAGGGCTATGGGGCGAGCTGCTTACAGGGATGGTTCCAAGGGCGACGACGCTTGCTAGAAGCGATTGCCTCACGGGGCCGAGCAGCCGAAGGAAGCCGGGGCGATGTCGAGAGCCGCGGCGGCACAGGGCCTGCTAGTGGCAGAGCAGCGCGAGGTCAGGGAAGCGGCGCTAGTGCGGGGCATCGGCGTGCAGGGGACCGGCGATGGGAGGCGGCATCGGAGCTTGGCGAGAGGTACGGCAGCGCTGGAGGACGAAGCCGGTAGGGCGGGGATCCATAGCCGAGGCGAGCTCGACAGCACCTCGAAGAGGAAGCGGTGGTGTTGGCCGTGCTGTGGGCCGAGTGAGAGGGCGGCGGAGGCACAGCCTGGCGGCAACGATGGAGACCCAGGAAGGAGAGGCAGTCGGTGGCGGCGGTTAACGAGGAGGAAGGAAGGCAGGCGAGGTGGGGATCGAGGGGAACGAGGGATTCATGGCGAGGAAGTCTGATGTGGTTGGGCGGACGGTGTTATGCGTGCGTTGTGTCGAGCCAGGGTGGGTCGGGTTGTGTTTGGGTCATGCGTGCGTGTGTGCTGGTGTGTGCGTGTAGAGGCAGGGGGTGGCGGCGGGTGACAGGTAGGGTGGGATTTGGGGTAGGTCTAGGGTGGTTTTTAGGGTTAGGGTTTTATTTTAGATGGGTCGGATAGTAGGTGGTTTGGCTGGTTGGGCCTCTAGCCGGACCGGCTAGACTGCCTCTCCGGTCAAAATAGTTTTATTATTTTATTTAGTTTTAAAATATCCTTTTGGTAAAATATTTTAGGCAAACAAAAGATCCGGGCGGACCGAGGGTTTTACATTTGAAATAGAAAGAGGATAATTTAGAAAACAAAAATAGGATTTTAGCAAAATAGTTTTAGATTAAAACATGCATGCAGATATCATGATGATGCACAGATGTAAATTCAGGCGATTTTCTAGTAGTGGTTTTACCCGGGGTGCTACACATGTGCAAGGGGCACCCCGTTGGCGGTTCTCTATGATACACACGTACTTACTATGACAAGAAATTGCAAGTAACTAAACTTGAGTAGCATGTGGAGCGGCCCTCGTATTCAAGGGACATGAGATTGCCAACTTATACTTTGTCAATCATATACTCCATATTTTGTTCACTTTAATCTTAATCACTTCAAGATGATTATGATAGGGGCAATGCAAGATGAAATCTAACAAGTACCATAATTTTTGGAAGCTCTTTATGAGACTTGAAATCCCTTCTTCCCTTGATGAAGGGCCTTTCTTCCACTATAATATTGAGTCTTCACCTTATATCCTTAGGCACCAGTTAAGAGAGCATAGTTGCCATTCTTAGTTCTATGTGCATTGTTCCAAAACTTATTGATTGATGCATACTGTTGATATTACTTGTTCTTGTGCTATTTGTATCTAGTGACTCTTATGAATATGAAGGTGTTCTATGCATCTATTTTCTACTCCATGAGGGACAAGCTGAATGCCACTATGCCATGTTTTCTGTATGTGAAACAAACAAACATTTTTCAATGCATGTTATTCATGATCTTTGTTTGTAACCTTTGTTGTTGCATGGATAGTTACTTTGTCTTACTGTTAGAACTCCATCTTTCATGCTCATGTTTAGAGTTTTTTGATCCCAACTTTCAATGCTTGCAAATGGTTTGATCTTGATTTTGATGGTGCATGTCACCTCAAAAATTATTCTTTTTATCACTTACCTACTCGAGGACGAGCAGGAGTTAAGCTTGGGGATGCTTGATATGTCGGAAATGTACCTATAATTTTTTATTTTCCATGGTTGTTTAGTATCTACTTTGCTTTGCTTTGTCTACACTTTGAGGTGTTTTATATGTTTTTCTAGACTAACCTATTAACAAGATGCCAGTTGCGTGTTTTCTTCTGTTTTTGGTTCCAGAAAGGCAGAAAATCAATATTCTCGGAATTGGACGGGACAAAATCCAAAGTCAATATTTTACTGTGGGGAACACGAAGACAGAGTACGTGACGGAGGGGAGCCACCAGGGGCCACACCCCCTAGAGGCGCGGCTAACCCTAGCCCGCCCCTGGGGGGTGCGGCCACCCTGGCTGCCCCCCTTCCTTGCCTCTTCGCCTATAAAGACCGCCCAATACAGAAACCGTAAGTACCCGATTAGTATTCCACGAAACCATCTGTAGCCGTTGCTACCATCGTCCCTAGATCAAGGGATCTGAAGCTCTTCCCGGCACCCTGCCGGCGGGGAGATCATCCCGGAGGCCTTCTTCATCATGCCAGCCTCCAGTATGAAGTGTGAGTAGTTCCACCTTGGACTACGGGTCCACGTAGTAGCTAGATGGTTGTATCTCGTCCTTTGTGCTACCATGTTTAGATCTTGTGAGCTCCGTTCATGATCAATATCATCTATTTGTAATCATGCATTTTGTGTTTGCGGGGATCCGATGGATATTTAGATTACTATGTCAGATTGATTAATGGTATTGTCTTATTGATTCTATCATGTCTGTGTTGTTTGTGATCTCGCATGCTCTCTGTTTCTAGTAGCTATCTTGGCCAAGTAGATGCTAGTGACTCCAAGAGGGGGTATTTATGCTCGATAGTGGGTTCATGCCTCTATTTAATCTAAGGGAAGTGGCAGAAATCTCTAAGGTTGTACATGTGCTTATGCCATTAGGGAGAAAACAATGGTCTCTTGTTCATGGAACAAGTGGAGTGTTTACCTTACACACTTTTTCTTAAAGGAGTTATTCGTTGCTTGCAACTTAATATTGGAGGGGGTTCAGATGATAACCTGAAGGTGGATTACTAGTCATGGATGTAGTTGGATGGCGGTCTATGTAACTTGTTGTATTGCCCAATCGAATCTCATAGGATCATGAATGTCTAGTATTGCATTGTTATGCCTTGCTCAGTCCTGTCAATTTCCCCGCTATAATTTGTTTACCCAGCATGCCATGTTTGTTTATATTAAGGAGAACACCTCTAGTGAACTATGGACCCCGGTCCAATCTTTACCATTGATACATCTTCCACTGTTACTGTTTACTTTCTGCAAACCACTATTACCTTCCACACCATACAGTTAATCCTTTGTTTTCAGCAAACCAGTGAGATTAACAATCTCACTGTTTGTTGGGGCATAGTCTTGGGTTTGTGTTGTGTAGGTTTCCAAGTTGCTAGCAATGCCTTTGAGTCATTTTCATCCTCCTACTGGTTCGATAACCTCGGTTTCTTACTGAGGGAAAACTTGCTACTGTGCTCATCATACCTTCCGCTTGGGGTCTCCCAACAAAGTGTTCACGCACTCATTAACCATCCAGCGCGCGGAAAGGATCAATGACGTCAACTACTTGGAGGAGGTACGTTGCCGGGTAGCGGTGCGACAAGCCCGTTACCAACAAAATTTACGTTGGTGTCATAGTCGGCGGGCGCACTCTCATGAACTGGAGCCTAGGGACCTAGTACTCAGGCAAATGTTGTACATCAAGGGACTGAACAAATTTTCGTTTAAGTGGGAGGGGCCTTTCCGGGTAGCACATGTATCCAGACCTGGCGTGGTCTGACCTGAAGATGAGGAAGGCTAGCCCATGCCGAATTATTGGAATATAGAGCACCTGCATAAGTAACACCTCCGCAAATATTATCCTTGATACACCCAACCATCTGAAACATAGTTCTGTTCTTGACCTTTTCCCGAGAACAGGAATTTTCTTGGAAAAATAGGTGAATTACGTGCGCATGATAGCCAGCCCATATAAGGTGTCCTCGTGGTCATATAAGCCACCGTAGAAAGCCCCGGAACAACAGTTTTCCCGGCAAATGTGATAGTACAGCGTTAGGGGGTCTAGCCAACCCGGTGTAAACCGTTTTTACCCCAAGGTAATGCCTCACCTTTATCAATGACAAGATTCCGCAATCAGAACCTCCCAGAGTTGGAACATCTAAGAACCTTGTCATTCATAACATCACAACAGTGGAGGGAGTAACTGAATTTGAGTGCGAGCAGGGGGCTAGGTGCGGGGGACTCCTCGATACACCCCACTTGTTGTGCCCCCATACAACTCCATCCTCCCTGTTACCAGAGAGGGAGTTGTCTTATGCAGGATTGAGATGCATCCAGATGCCGCGCGGTGTGCTCTTTTCGAAAAAGAGAGAAGGGTGGAAAGGAAACTCGCTCGGCATGATAAGAGGTAAAAAGGTAAAACATTGTATTATTACAGAACAATAGCACGACAAGGGTGCCTGTTTCAGGAAAATTGAGAAAAAAGAGGGAAGAACGCGACGAACATCATACATCACACTTCACCCCGGCTACTATAGCGGCGACATATGGGGAGACAACCTTCTCCGCTCCAAGCTGTGCCAGCCCATCATCGAATGGCTCTAGCAGTTCTAAGAAGGGGAAGTTGGGCACCAAGGCATACCCGCAAGGGAGGATGAGCTTGGCGGTGGCTGCCGCAATGCGCCCATCGTCCTTTTCCAAGACCTCGTCCACCCTCGGGCGTAGGGCCCGAAGCTCCATCTCCAGGTGTTCGAAGAACAGGATAAGGGACGACACGTACGTCCCGTCCATGACTGCTGGCTGCATATCTAGCATATAAATTGGAATCAAATCAGCGTGCAGGATTTCGGGTAGTGTGCTGGTTTTGGCTCGGTAGAGGGATGAGAGCCGATCCATCCCACTGGCGCAATCGAGGCGTTCCGCCTCGGCTTAATCCCACAGCTTGCAAAGGCGCATGACCTAGTGATCTCGTCAGGTGGTGTGATTTTTGGAGTGCCTGACAGACTCAAGCGCGTCATCAAGACGCTTCTCGAGAAGTGCCTCCCGAGCGGTGGATTTCTGCTGGGCGGCCAAGAACGGTTGGCGCAAAGCGTCGTGCCGCTCCGCTGCGATGATGGGTACGCTAGTTTTGTAAACAAAGCACTAGGAACTACACCACTCGTCCCACGTTTTCTTCTCCATAGGGATATAGGATTTAGTAAGCCTCTCTTGAAGGTGGAAGGTAACTCCCCCCAACTCGATGCGAGGGATGAAGTAGTGGTGAAATAGAGGAATGGATCGCATCTCGCCCACGAAGTCCTCATAGAGGAATTGGAAGATGGCTAGTCCTATGATAGTGTTGGGATGCAGCTGAGCCAGTTGTAGGCGGTAAGACATGTGAATAGCCCTCAAAAGGGAGAGAGTGGCGGATTAACACCCGCCACCAGGAAGCAGGACAAAACCTTCACATCACGAGGAAGGAGACACCTGATGGGAGATCCGGCATACAGAAGAAAGGTTCCCCCATGTTCATTCTGAGGCAAGGCTACTACACCGTATAGCTTTCCAACGCCCTCCTCGCTCAGCCCTTATAGGAAGAAGGGTCCCAACGACCGCCACTCGGCGTCCTGCTGCCCTTCCCCCTCACAGAGCGGTAGAGCTCTTCTTGCCTGCTGGAACGAGAGCGGGGATCTTCTTCCTAGGCGCCATGGATCTGAAGGTAAGGGAGAATGAGGAGGAAGGAATGAAGATTGGGGAAATGGGGTTGGTGACTCCGCCTGCTGGTATGTGAGAAATCACATATAATGGAGGAGAGGAAGCGCCCCCCCCACTTAACTGCAGACCAGCCCACTTGCCAGAACGACCCAAGGCGGTTGCGCCCTCACATTTAATTTTTGCAAGAATCTAGTTCGATGCCATCAATGTGGGACTGCCAAGGTCATACCACGGCATCGCTGATTCGCGGAGGCGTGGGTACGCACCCCCGCGTGCTAGCCAAGTAAGATGTCACTTTGCGTGGCGTGCCTCGCTTGGGCCCTTGTGCTAGTTAACGCCGGAGCCCGACGGCCATATCTTCGTCAGGTCGTGACGAGCTTAACTCAAAGGCAATCAAACAAGTCAATGGCCCTCGTCCGGGGGCTTCTGTCGGTGTAATGGGATCGTGGGACCCTATCATTGTGCCTCGACGCGTGGGCCCCAGGTCCACCAAAATAGCGACTCGTCTAGAGAAAGGTAGAGTCACTGGGAACATCGCAGGATGCAAGCGCCATGCACTCGAAGCAGGTATGGTCTTTACATGATGAAACCTATGGAGACTAAAGGTAATCTATGATGTAGGTACGTATGGATGATACGGGCACTACGAGATGAATCTTGGCCACCAGCCGGGCGCGAACAAAGAGGGAAAGACAATAACGCGTGCGGGGGGTGTAATCTCTCCTTCTGGGGGCTGCCCTAGAAGAAGAGTAAGGGCCCGATCAAGGGCAACGAGGCTAAGGAGGGGCCTCGACTGCTCCCCAAAAGGACCATGGGAGCACTTCTCCTAGGCCAAGCACGGCCCGGGAAACAGAGTCAACTGGGCCTCACAGGACACGTCAGGCCTAGCCTTGGGAACTGGCAACACGCCAGTGCTACTGGACATCATCATGGCGCTGCATCCCACTACAGTGCGCCACCAATAGGAGTGACATCTCGGAGCCTGAGTTGTGACGCAACCATCAAGCGCACTTGTGCATCACCACTGGCCATTTATTGGCCATAGGTACTGCACGTCTTCCTGGAGACCGTTTCGCACACCGCGATTGCGGCCGGGAATGCCCTTGGTGGTGTTCTGCACTAGCCTTCATAGTGACCCCTTGGAGTATAAAAGGAGGCACTCGGCCTCAAGGTAGGGGGTTGGAGTCTTTGGGGGCAGAAGTTCCCATAGTGTAAAAAGAGAGGGATAGAGACTTTCTCCCCACCAGAGATAGGAAGAAAGGGCATAGAGAGAGCGAGAGGAAAAACAAAGAGGAAGTCCGTGGAATATAGAAGATAAGCTAAAAAGCGGCTCCACGACATGAGAAAGATCACTATCTTGTACTTCGATCCACCCCGGATAATCTACTAGAGCAGGACGTAGGGTTGTTGGCCGAAGGGCGGCCTAAACCTGGGTAAAAAATGACTATGTGTGCTTTGTGTGTGCTATGTGCTCGACTCAGTAGGTTCCTTCATCACTGTTTAGGTCGAAACGCCTTCGTGCCAACTACCGAACAATGGGGGTCTCTAGCATCCACGATGTCCATGTTGGCGAGACGTGACAGGTCACAAAATCCATAAAAAGTAGTGAGCATGATCACAAAGCTATGCTATATAAAAAAAGTGAAGAAGGAAGAAGAGAAAAAAGATTCAGCTATCGAGAAAAATTTCAAGGCAAAACAAAGAATACATTCTTGAAAAGAAAAACAAGAGGAAGAGATATGATCCTGAATCTTCATTACTAAAATCAAGTGCTCAACCATTTTAATTTTATGATTATATAATATGATCAATCAATAATAACTTCTTATAATTGCATTGATACAAAAAGGGGTGGAAGCCTCTAAGTCATGTGATGTCTAAACGTGTGATAAAGCTCCCAATGTAACTCTACATCCAATATTGTACTCCTGTTTCAATTTTTGCCTCATTTATTATAACGAGTCATGCCTCATAAAAAATGATGATCTTGTTCAAGCAAGATTCTAGCTTGGGGGAGTTGATGAGTTAAAAATTTGAGCATGTTTACCTCTTGTTTTAGCATAAGTAGAGTAGGGTTTTTAGTATTTTACCATATTTGCGCGCACCTATTGTCCTTGTTTCAGCAGGATCCCAATTTACTAAGTCTATTATGAACATATGAACTGAGACTATCATATTATACTATAGTATCATATTTTTAAAAAAAAATAATTGATTTATATTTGCACCAGAGGAATTGCTTGTGCTAAGGAGCTCACAGGGCACTTAACTACTAGTGGTATGGGCGGAGCCTGTCTGTATTGTCCGCATGTATGACTCGGAAGTGTGACCGCCTTGTTAAATACTTCCACCTAGCTCGCAAAGACGGATTTGAGATCCGACATTCACAAAAACCTCTACCCATGAAAAACCACAACAGAGAGGGATCCGAAGGAGGAACTTTGAGAAGCGTAAATCCTTGCTGCTTCACGGATCATTGAAAGACAATGCATCACCCCTTCATCATCAACCGCTGCATCACCATGACTATCTCTACCCCCATCTTCCATTCATTAGATCTTATTGTAATTCTAGATTCAATTGTGGTCTGCACTAGATTTATTCCAGTACCTTTATCCATCCATTTAATTATGATGATGTTGTTGATTGCTTTTATGTCTGAATTGTTTCCTTCGTTCTTGGGGAGATGGAGAAACCCTAACATTATTATGAAATTAAATAAAGATGATTTATTACTTGTTTCTATGATCCATTGATCTATGATGTGTGTTAGATCTCTCCTTTTAGATAGTATGTGTTGTCGGCCACATATCATTTTCCTTTAGGTCTAAAGAAGAGGGTGAAATCCTTTGGATGTGTTTGGAAATGTGCGCGAAGCTATTGTGACTAGAAGCACGGGTATTAACCTACGCGGTTGAAGGGGGAACAAAGAGATATTCACTAAGATAATTATGATATCCACGGGGAGACCCTTAATTGCGGTGGTTTATATGGGTAACTGCTCTCAGACATCACGATAGTTATTTAGAGATGACCTTATTCTGGGCTCAACAAAGTGACTTCCTAAGAGCCTTGTAGTGAACATATTATTATAGTGTATCCTAATTATAATTAATTACAACCCTAGACAGACATGCGCGTTTCGCCACGCCGCTTGCATGACATTGTAAAAAATGTGGACAGTGGAAAAATAGAGAGAACATCGACATATATGGTATAATTGTCATTACATGTTGTGCTTCCTTTCTACAACTTTTATATATACTAAAATTGGTAAATGTTTTGTAAGTAAATACTAATTTGCATAATGAATTTAATACAAACAATAACATTTCAAAGTTTTGGAAAACAACAAAAAAGGGGGGAGATGCAACGGCTCAAATGCTATGAACATCAAATTCTGGTTTCTACCGAATAGGAAAAAAACTTTAGAAAATAAAGATTATAATGACCATGCACCGACTCGCATATCCCACCAAAAAAGCTTTACACATAGTTTGTGAATACCAAGGAAGCATAATTGAGAAATTATGAAATAAAAAAATGCTACAAAAAAATTTAGGAATAAAAATCTAAAGAAAGATAACTTCCATAGTACAAACGACCACAATATCACCACATCGTTTGTCTTAGCCCGTCGAGCAACATTTATGCCTATCAGAAAGAAACCATTCATACGGTAACTTTCCTCCCAATATGAAGTTGCGTGGCATGATAGGTTGCTTCTACGTCACCAAGAGAAACAATTTGAAGCGCCGGCAGGAAGCACCAGTAGGAAGAGAAGAACAAACTCCAAGAGAAAATCACAAGTGGAGAGACATAAAGGAAGCAGCAAAACAAAATGCAGGATAGATTAAATCATTAGTTATAATTTAGTCTAGGTCACTACATTCAAAAGATAGATTTTGCAAATAGAAAAGTTTCCAACCATGCCATGCTTAAAAAAATACATAATCCTAAATAGATAACATCCTAATTAGTCCATGTTCTCTAAAGTGACACTATAGCTAGTAGCTGGTTGAGGCAAAAAAAGAACACAAAAATGTTGTTTTAGCATGTTTCAAATTCTTAAATCCATAAGAAGCTCAACATAGACCTTAACATTAATCCAATAATTCTATAAAAGATACCACTAAAATATTGTCTCTAACCTATATTGTATATATCATTATCTCAGATCAAGCATAGAGTAGGACCACATACAAAAACTATAACTGTGAGGATTATATATGAGCAGAAATGCACATACCTAGAGAGGTGTGCAAACATAAAGCATAATCATAAATGACTTGATGTGATAGCTCTAAAATGACTTAGTTTGTGCAATGCATCATTAGTTGTAACACCCTCGCCTGATAAAGTAGAGTTCATGTGTATAGTGCCAATCCCTGAATAGGTTCACTTGCACACACAATACATATAAATACCAAATATAAATTTGCAACATAAATATAACAAATATGATCTAGAACTTACATTATATTAAAGCGGAAAGCAACACAAAGTAGATCTCCATCCTTCAAATGTGGCACAGGAGAACAATTGTTGAGTGAAGTCTCGTGACCTATAACGATCACTCGGAAACGATATAACCTGCAACATGAAACTTTGCAGCCACGAATGGTCAATATAGGCCAATACATTGAATGTATGGCAAGTATGCTAAAGTGGTTAACAACAAACCTAGCAACTACATGCTTATTTGGCTAGGTGGAGTTTGGTCTCATTTGTATAAAGCAGCGGTTTTATCCTAAAATTTGTAACAAATTAGATTTCCAATCTGATAAATAGGTCACTCTGGTTCACTCCCAGATGCTCCTACCCAATTAAGTTCAACCAACAAGTTTTAATTAATTGTGAAATTGGGATGAGTGAGAAATATGTCATAGAATCAGTATCAGGTAGCTCAAATTGTCCATAACTGGGGACATGACTAATTTCTTAGTTTATACATCCCTTGAAGGGGTTGTACACTTTACCCATGTGACCTAGTCAAACCAGCTCGTACCATCACACTCATATTATGTTATGATAGGGAGAGCTTCCCAAACCCATCCACACATCGTAACAACCTACACTATCTATATATGTGGCTATGTAGGATTGTAGTCGCCGCAATCTACTATGTCCAGCCAACCACCCATTTCTTATTTGCACATGGTTTTACACGTAAGCTACCAAATAAAGAAACCAATCCTTTCCCAGTACCCTAGGCAGCATTCCCCACCATAAATCTTCACTCCGATGACACTCAAACCATTCTTCCCAGGTGGTTCATTAACATTATGTTTTTTAGTTTGAGCAAAACATATATACTACCATAGCATGGCGTAATCCCTTCCCCTAGAAAATAGAAAATAATGCACTTGTCACAATCACTATAGTTGCAATCATAGTAGTTGCAATCACAATAGTTGCATTCCTCGCAATCTAACGTTTAAAAACAAACACAACAAACACTCCATTCAAAACACATCAATTATGAGCAATACAATAAAACGATGATGAACAAATACATGCATGAAGATTTATTATGTCACAATGGTTGTAATTAGTTCTCTATACAATATTAGAACATATGATGCATGCATGAGATCATTTAATGCAATAGGGTATTTATTATTAAATCTTGATTGTCAATAAAGAGGTTTTAATAGTTCTTTTACAACTTCTATTCTAATTGTCATATTAATTTTAGCTCTGGGGTGTACTGGATAGAGGACATTAATACGAACCAGTAGGAATTGGATTCACCCTAATCGAAATTGTAGATATTTTTATAAGATTTAATTACTAACAGAGTTTAAATTATTCAAAATATTTACTTCGTCACAAATAATTTATAAGACCAGATATGAAATCCACATGAGATTGTGATTCTAGAGAAATATTATTTATATTTTTTCGATCTATAAATAATTTGTTATGAATTTAATATCCTAAAAAGTCCACTACAACTAATTAAGTTATTACAAGTTCACTATACTACGAAAATTAGATCCAACCGGATATTACTAATACAGATTAATTTAGGTTTAATTTGATATAATATTCATATTTTTATCATCTATAAATAATTTATCATGATTTATTTAGTCTAAAATGTCCATTAAACTATTACGATAAATATATAACATACAAGTCAGATCTAATAGTATAATAATATTCTACATATTTTTGTGAATCCAATAATATATTATTTGCTATTTTTGGACAGGTATATGTTTTACTATGAATTTTACAAGCTATGACAATATTCTGCTATTTTTAAGTAGAATTACCTAATCAACAAACAAGAGCGACACATGGTGTGATCTGCTTAGCCACGGCTTGGGTCAGCGTAGACGCGGCACCTGATTGGGATGTTGACGTGGATTTATTATGGTGAGTGAGTGGGCTACTACACCGTGCTATTTGATTAGCCGAAACCATTTCACCGCTAATCTAATAAGGACTGCATGATCAAGATACGACGGATGGGGAACCGTTGCTTCCTGTCTTCCAATGACGTACGGTGGCTTCGGCCGGCGGGCAGTGGCGCGGGCTCCACAGGTGTAGCACCCTGGACAAAACCACTACTAGAAAATCGTTGTTGTTTATACTTTGTGCATCATCATGACATTAGCATGCATCTTTTTGTCTAAAACTATTTTGCTAAAAGTCCTATTTTTGTTATCTACAAATACCCCTTCTCTAATTCAAATATAAAACCATGTTTCTCTCGGATCCTTATTTTTGCCTAAAAAATATTTGTAAATGTTTTGTTTTAAATAAAAGAAAAATAAATAATATAAATATTTTGTTAGGGGGAGGCAGTCCATCCGGTCAGGCCCAAAGGCCCAACTAGACAGACCACCTACTACCCCATATATAAACCCCTAACCCTAAATTCCTAGAAACCCTAGATCCTCGCCCTTTGACACGCAGCTGGCCAGACGCAAGGCCGCACATGTGATACAGACACCCACTGCCCTGTCACGCATGCACTCCCCGCGGTCAGCGCAACCCAACCACCCACCTTGGCCCCACCCTCGCGGGACCCACTGTCTCCTCTCCCCCACCGCCCCTTAGACACCGCGTGACCCCGACGCCATGGCCCGCCGCTCCTCTCTCTTCCCCCAACACCGCGCCTCTCCATGAAGCCACTCACCCCGCGCGGGACTGCCCCTCTCTGCCGCCCTCGCCCTCTCTCCCCAAGCTCCTCTGCCTCATTGAACTCCGACCTCTTCATCACCGCCATTGTAGCAGAGAGCTCACGGCCGCCTCATGTCGTCTCCCTCTATCCCCTACCGAGCGCCGCCGCTCCCGAGAAGGGCCCCGGCCTCGCCGCCTCAGCGCTGCCCCATCCCCCACCTCCTGCCGCCTCTCCTCCCTGGCTCGCGCGTGGTGCCGCTTCCAGCCAGCGTCCGCCCACTGGCCCTTTCCTCTTTTCCTTGTCACCCGCCTCGCGGATCCCTATCGTCATGCCCCCCACCTTCATCGACCTATTCCGGCCCTCCTCCTGCTACCCATGCCGTTGCCTTCACCATCCTTTTCTCATGCCGCCTCTCTCCTGCTAGCTCCGGTCGCCGGTGTTCCCCTATTGTGATCCTGCTGCGAAACCCCTCCGTTGCAGGTTCTACTCCCCCGGGGCACGCTGCCAGTGTGAACAGTGGCTGCGCAAGCTGCTGCCTCGAGTTGTTGCCGCTGCTTGTTGCTGATGTGAAATTGGTGTGGTGGCTGCACAACTCACATCGGTCTGGCATGTGTTGATGCGGTTGCCTGTAAACCTTCTAGTAGAGGAGACCGACATGCTCGATGCAAATTCTTCCTGACTTTTGGTACACCAAGTTCTACATCGGCACCACGATGCTTCATCCAATGCCAAAACTCAAGATTGCCTTCATGGATTCGACGAACCAAAGATGCCGACATGGGACATAAGTCCACCATATGACAACATCTTCGTCCCGAGGCGTACTCCATCATGGATCCGATGTCCAAGACCTCGAAGACCGATCCCGGTGCGCTTGAACCCGAACCGGTTGAACCCTCGAAGCCCAAGATCGCCGGAACCCTATGTGTGACCCTTTCTCCAAGACCCTATTTTTGATAAATATAATATATACTTGTTGCATATTAAATTGTTCATGTTGCATACATATTGTGTGATTTGGGGGCCTCATGACGATTCATCTAAATTAAATATGGAGACTATATGTGGACTATTCTAGTCTTATATCCCCATTTAAATTTGCGTCGCAAACCAATGCCATGTTTTTCCGTGGTAAGCCAACATTTAAATTGCGGGGTATCTAAAACAACTATAACCATATACTTAATTATAGGGACCCCGATTCCGCTTAATATGGCCTAATTGCATCACATCTTTGCCATGCCATACATCATACATGCATCATGCTCGACCTTTTGTCATAGTATTAAATATGCATGTGGTGTTTCTTCTAGTGCTTTGCTTCTTCACGGATTATGCCGATGAGTTGATGCGAGTGTCGATCCGATCTTCGGATGAACCTTCAGCAATGTTTTCAGGCGAGCATTCTCCCCCTTTCTACCTATTTTACATTTATAGTCTTTATTTCATCCTGTTGATCTATTGCTATCTATGTTGCGATGCTATAGATTCCATATCCCGTTATACTTACCTGCAACCCTTATATTTCCATGGATACATCCTATTACCTATTGTTTGGTAGATAGTCGGCCTTGCGAGTCGTAGTTGCTTGCGCAGGTGATGTGTCGCGTCGTCGTTCTTCCACAGTTGTTGGAGTAATGTTGCATGTTTAATGCTGGAGATGATCATGACTTTAATTACTGTTTAATAACTAAAATTGAATTAGGTAAATAATGCAGAGGCACAGGTGGGCAATAGATGTTATTTTGTTTTTAACCGTCCACTTGTGTCCCGTAGGACCCCGAGTACTTGATACCTGTTCTTTGAATATTCGCACTATCCACATGTGGGACCATGAATCCCCCTAACCCCCCTAGCTTGAGTCATTTTTAATTTCTGGGGCCACAAAGTAGTTTGGGGCTTTATTATAATTATGTACTTATGCCATACTTTACGGCTTTAATTACTATTACGCATGGAGCGCCTGTACTATTTAGGTAAGTGGAATGTTTCCGCGGTATCGACAAGCCCAATCACACTTTTGGGTTCCCAGTCGTTTACGGCCATTGACACAAACCTCTGGGTCCGTCTCGGAGCCGGCCAACTTCGTCGCGGGATGCTTAGTGGGGTGGCCCCCTGAAATAAAATATAAATCTTGCGAATGTTCTGTCGTGATGCCTCGTTGGGTTTTCATTTGGTTTTTTTTTCCAGGTTGATCGTGCGTGTGTTGCTATTTGTGTCCCCCTGCAGGGTAAAACTTTCTGAAATCCGTGTCCACGGTTATGGATGACTTGGATCACAGTATCTCGATCATAGACAACTATAAATAAAGTAGTGCTATAAATTTGACTTTATAATGACTAGTAATCAGCTTCACTACAACGGAATGGCTAAATAAAAGTACCAACAACTGCTGGTTTTGGGATACCTCATGCTATATGTATCTTACTAGTAAGTATTGCAACTACAACGGAATGGTTAACTAAAACTTGAAGGGAATATGGCCAAGAGGCAATAATAAAGTGGTTATTATCGTATTCCTTGTTTATGATAAATGTTTATTTTGCATGCTATAATTGTATTAATATGGAAACGTTAATACATGTGTGTTTAATAAACAAAAAGGAAGTTCCTAGTTATGCCTCTCTGATAAACTAGCTCATTGATTAACAAGATGATCAAGGTTTCCTGATCATGGACATTGGATGTTGTTAATAACGAGGTCACAACATTAGTGTAATGGTGTGATGAACATTCATCCGAAGTATATTATTACAATTAAAGTCATTGAGTTTATATTTCTATAACAACCGACGAAGTGATCCTAATCCTTAGACCATGAGATCATGTCAATCACTAACACCGGAAGAGTTTATTGATAACATCAAACGTCACACCGTAACTAGGTGATTATAAAGATGGATTTAGAACAAATAAAGTGTTATGTTGAGGCCCATGGATCGAGAGTGGAATTTGTTCATCCTGATGACGGATAGATATGCTCTGGGCCCTCTCGGTGACATCACATTGATTAGCTTGCAAGCAAGTGATTTGATCACTAGAATGTTATATCACGGGAACAAGAAAAGAGTGCATGTCCGTAACGAGATCAAACTAGGTATGGAGATAACGATGATCAAATCTTGGATATGTAATATATCGTGAAACAAAGGGATTAACATACTAGCGTAAATGGTTCCGACGATCACAAGAAAGTCATCGTTGAATGTGTGGGAGTCAGTATGGGTCTCCAGATCCCGCTTCTGATTATTGATCCGAGAGGGGTCTCGATCATGTCCGCATTATTCACGAACCGTAGGGTGAAACTCTTAAGAGACACCGACATCCATTTTGAGCAAAAGTTTCATGCCGGAAAGAATAACAAGCGCAGGAATTTATTTCACTAGATACCGAAACGGGTTTTTGGCTGAAATTGCAGAAAGTGTTTATGCATGTGAAATGAAATACTAGCAAGGGGTTATATGTGAATGTTTGTCATTAAAGTAATTGACAAAATTCTTAATAAATAAAAGGAGTTTTATTTAATGAGAGTTTGCATTAAATTTGGTGGAAATTTAATGGGAATTTGAGTGGGTTTTTGAGTGGAGGTAATTGAAAGGCATTTGAGTGAGTGGAGTGTCCACCCACATGAATGTGGAAGAGGTGGGGGCAGACCCCATGGCTGTGCGCCATGCCCCTTGGATTCCCCCCTCTCCCCTATAAGAGGCTCCCCTCTCATCCTCTCAAAGCACACCTCCTCGTGAAGGATCTCTCTCCCCCTCTAGAATTTATTCCCCATGGTCTCGGACTAGCGAGATACATGTTCCTGGTGGCTATTCGGCAAGAAAGAGTTGTGCTTCCACTGCATCGCTAGAGCGAGGAGGCGGAGGTTGCTCGGTGTCTTGTACGTGTGTGCGAGCACGGATGCGCTGCTGTTTTGTGGCGCTAGGACTTCCTCTCGATCTTGAGATCAGCAAGAGATCGTCTACATCAACCACGAGTTTAACTCGTTAAGCTTTGTCGGTCTTCAAGGGTATGTTCTCTACGGATGTATATCCGCCCGTTTCTTGTATCTAGTAGATAGATCTTGGTACATAGTTGTTCCCATCGTAGGAAATTTTTTGTTTTCTATGCTGCGAACCCTATAGTGGTATTAGAGCCGGATCTATGCGTAGATGCTTTGCACGGGTATTACACATATAAGTATGTGGGCGATGATGATCATTTTATTGCTTCTTAATTGTACTTTGGATATTGGTGGCATAGTGGGATGAAGCGGCCCGGACAAACTTTACATGTCCTCGCACATGAGACTTGTTCCACGCTTGACATGCAACTAGTTTTGCATAAGTGGCTAGAGGGTGTATGTCTCTCCTACTATAGTTAATATCTAATTTTCAACGAGTTGTCAAAAATTTGATGATCCTCTTTGTGGTTCATTTTCATAGGTAAGAACGGTTCTATCTTCAAAACCCCTAAGCCACGTAAAACTTGCAATGCATAAATTAGAGGCGTCTAGTTTAGATTGTTGATGGGCTAGTGTCATGATATGGTGATGTTGTAAGTAGAAGTATAAGTCAATACTATTATAATACACATAACGTGTAAGTTCCATAGACCTTGGCCTTACACATAGAGGTATGATAGTGATCATACCATGATGCACATGATGGAATCAAGTGCAAGAACCATATCATTTCACTTATTAACATGTGATGTTTGTTGCATCTTATATTGCTAGTTTTGCGTTTTATTATCATAATAACATAATCCCCCTTTTAAATATCAAGATAAGAATGTGTTCTTATTTAAGTATGCACGGATTTTGTTTCGTCGCTCCAAGACATCATGTGATGATCGAGAGTACTTGAATCCATGATCATATCTCGGGTGTAAGACAGTTTTACACAAGCGAATACTAAGGTTCTTACTTGGCGAGCCTAGCATGTACAGACATGGCCTCGGAACACGGACCGAAAGGTTAAGCATGAGTCATATGGAAGATATGATGCCCATTTGATGCTCGCCTTTGAAACTACACCGACTCACATGATGATCAGACTTGGTGTAGTGGATTTGGTTCATGTAATCACCAAAAAGGCACGAGGGATGTCGTTTTTGAGTGGGAGTTCATTTCTAATTTGGATTATTGGAACTCGATTTATCATAAATTAAATCAAAGTGAATTTGCATAATTTGTTGTAGTCATTAGCATTCGTTCACCACCTTATGCATAGTTTAATTGAGATAATAGAACTATAGAATTCTGGATATATACTTTATGAACCGGTATCGTATTGTGTTGAGTGTCAATCTAAAGTTTAAAGTCCTATTGTAAACTTTCAGAAAACTCTGTTTACTCCGTGAAATTTGACTATTAGTATTAAATCGGGAGTAACAATTCCAGTGTCAGTATCTTAAGTATCCTGTTTTCCTCCATGATTCTTGATTGTTTTAATATCAAGTTTATCTAGGAGCTGAAAGAATTGTTTCAGAGACTATCATGTGTGACAGATATAACAATATCTGAAACAATGTTTTGGTTGCAATATGATAGAGTATAATATATGTTCTCATATTGGATGAGAATTTTTCAAGGTTGGAGATGCTAGACATCCTAATCATCCAAAAAGGTTTTGGAAAGTAATGTTATACTCACGATTATCCTTTATAAGCTACACTATCTTGATCATGAAAGTCGTCATGATAAGGATGAATAGAAGATGTATGTAAAGTGTTTACTACACTAAAATATTACTAAAGAATTGATTTTGAAAGAACGCCGATCATTTTGATGATGGTGATCTACTTCAAAGTGCAAGTCTAAAGGTATTATTATTTGAATATACACTCTTTGGACTATGTGTCATGTATATGGTGCCACTTTTGATGTTGATAGATTCTTTTAAAAATAAAAGGAAATGATGAAAGAGAATCTATAAAATATATTTGGCAGAAAAGAAAAGATTGGAAATATCCAATTTAGGTATATGGATGATATACATGTTATGGTTGTATTCTTTGCTTATTAAACAATGTGGTTCTTGGGTATTGGATACCAAATTCGTTGGTATGAAATTTCATACATAACGACGCAATTCATAAACCACAATAGACTAAATAACTAGCAAGAGAATATGTGATGATGTTCATCGAAAACAAACAAACCGTTGTTTGTATTTCTCGTTGACATCAAAGCATGACTTCAAGATTTGTTTTAATAATTGTTATTTAAATCAGGTATTGCGAGAACAAAGGTTGTTCAAATAATTATCGTATTCCATATAAGATGGATGATTTACAAATCTAGTTGGAGAAATCACATCCATAAAGCTAATGCTAAAATGTCGCAAGATAAATGATTGGAAGATCACTTACAAAGTGACATCACCGTTTAAATTATATTGGAAAGAAAATATGAAGAATCTCCATATTTATGGATTTTTGGAATCTTTGATTTGATCAAGTGACGCTTGTGAGACTATCCTCGGGATAATTAAAACTTCGTTCAAAGGCCAGAGAAGAACGAACGACTAAAATATTGGAATTTAAAAAATATTGATGTATGTAGTCCATTATGTATAGTCGTAAGCGATGGATTTCAACTTCATATACTTTATCCGGAAATTTGAGTGAATATTCACTTAATGAGAAATAAGTATGAAATATTTGAAAACGTTTCAAAGACTTTCAAGATGAAGTGGAAAATCATTATAACAAGAAAATAAATGATTTATGATTTTATCATAAAGGGATTTATTTGAGTTACAACTGTAACAAGAAAAATAAATGAATTATGATTTATCATAAAGGGATTTATTTGAGTTACAAGTTTATCAAAACACCTAGATTTACATCTCCCGAAACACCATAGGAGTATGGAGTGTTTGAAATTTGTAATGAAACCTTGTGTGACATGGTTGTATCAAAGGTGTTATTTATAAAACTGCCATTATGTTTTAAAAAGATTAAAGCTTTAGAGACTACCGCTTTTACACTAAAAAGAGCTACATCTTGATCCGTTGAAATGACACCATATGAGTTATGGTTTGGGGTAAAACACAAATTGTCATATCTTAAATTTTGGTATGCTAAGCATAAGTAATATTTTTACAACCAAAGTCGAATGAGCATGTCTTTGTAGGTTATTTCGAATAACCATTGTGTATTCCTCCATAACACCAAGGACAAAAGTGTTTGTCGCGTGAAACGTGAAATTTCTTGAATAAGAAGTTTTTCACAAAAGGTTAAGTGGGAGGACAATAGAACTTTGATAAGGTTAACGAACCTTTGCTAAATATGCTGAGTTGCGCAGCACCGAAATCGTTCCGGAGGCAGCCATAATGCTCATAGCTTATGTGCCTCAAAGGTTGTGGTCATGGAGATCTAAGTTCTTATTGAACCAAGTAGGTCGGATAAAACAATCAAATGCTGAGATCTTAGAGTAAATCATTATTGTTTGACAATGATGAACTGACTACATACAAAGAAGCGATGATGGGCCCTGACTCCGTCAAATGGCTTGAAGCCATAAAATCCATGATAGTTCCATACATGAGAAATCAAGTTTTGAACTTGGAAGACCCTCCAGAAAGGTGTAAAAACCTATCGGTCGTATTTGGATCTATAAAGAAACAGACATGGATGTTTCACATCTATAAAATAGTTGACATGTCAGTAAAGTTTTTACGACAATGTTCAAGGAGCTGACTATGAAAAGATTTGATCTTTCATAGCGATATTTAAGATGGACGGATTAAAGTAGCAACCACTACATATAATTTGGTATATGGTAGATTAATAAACAAAACAAAGTTCTAATAGAACGGTTACCTAGGACGTGTACATGACACGATCCAAAGGGTTTTGTTAAATTCAAAGGATGCTAAAAGGGCATGCAAACTTCAATGGTTGAAGTAAGCATCACGGAGTTGGAATCTTCACCATGATGAGAAACGAGTTTTCATCAGGAGACGATGAAGATGCTTGCATTTGCAAGAAATTAAGTGGGAGCGCTGAGACACATTTCTAATACATTATGTGGATGACATCTTGTTGATTATAAATGATGTATCTTTTATTGACAAAGGTTAAGAATTTCATTTCGATGAAAGACTTAGGCAAAACCCGAATATTTAGCATGAATGTCTATAGTGGATAGACTATGATGCTAATATGGTTGTGCCAAATGTACATATATGAGATATTGAAGGAGTTCAATATAGAAATGACAAGAAACGATTCTTGTCGCATGGAAAGGAATTGAATCAAGATTCAAGTGTATCGACACTTGATAAGTGAAACAAGATTCAAGTGCTTTGACACTTGATGAGTGCAATCATAAGGATGTTTTGATCAATCATACCATGATATCTACACATCCAAATATGTCCTATGCTCTAAGTGTTATGAGCATATACCAGAATGAATCATGAAATTATCATTGGACGATAGTAAGGATATTCTTATGATCTTTTGGAAGAACTAAGAATATATTTGTGTAGAGGTTACAAACAATTACAAATAGTTCATTGTAAAGCGTTACATTGATACTAGTTTTGTCACAAGATACAAATTAAGTCTATCTCAATTTAAACTATGGGTGGCACAATGTAATGGAAAGAAAGTTTCCATGATGGATTTGGATGAATTCCAAGGTTAAGTGACGGATACTACAACAAAAGGGCTAAGTATATGACTGCTATAGTAGCAACAAAGGAGGGCATTTGTGTCAAGTAGTTTTTTATCAAATTAAGGTGTGGTTAGCAACAGGCTAGCACTAAAGGTATATTGTACGACAATAGTATCGACATGATTTAACCCCAAGGAACTAAAGGTCTCACCAAAAGACCAAATTTATACAATGCCATCTCATTGGAGAATGAGTGATACAGGAAGACGCAAAGACATGCAAATACACACGAACCTGAAAGCGTCAAATCCGTAGATTATGTCAACCACTTGAAGTTGCGTATATGGAACACCAGAAAGCCATAGGTGTTCAATACGCAAAGTTTTCAAACTAGATTATTGTCTCAAGTGCAAGTGGGAGACTGAAGGAAATATGCCCGAGAGGCAATAATAAAGTGGTTATTATCTTCCCTGTTTATGATAAATGTTTATTTTGTACGTTATAATTGTATTAATATAGAAACGTTAATACATGTGTGTTTAATAAACAAAAAGGAAGTTCCTAGTTATGCCTCTCTCATAAACTAGCTCGTTGATTAACAAGATGATCAAGGTTTCCTGATCATGGACATTGGATGTTGTTAATAACGAGAGTGTAATGGTGTGATGAACATTCATCCGAAGTATAGCCTTACGATCAAATTCATTGAGTTGATATTTCTATAACAACTTACGAAGTGATCCTAATCCTTAGACCATGAGATCATGTCAATCACTAACACCGTAAGAGTTTCTTGATAACATCAAACATCACACCATAACTGGGTGATTATAAAGATGGATTCAGAACTAATAAAATGTTATGTTGAGGCCCATAGATCGAGAGTGGAATTTGTTCATCCTGATGACGGATTGATATGCTCTGGGCCCTCTCGGTGATATCACATTGATTAGCTTGCAAGCAAGTGATTTCATCACTAGAATGTTATATCACGGGAACGAGAAAAGAGTGCATGTCAGTAACGAGATCAAACTAGGTATGGAGATACCAATGATCGAATCTCGGACATGTAATATATCGTGAAACAAAGGGATTAACATACTAGCGTAAATGGTTCCGACGATCACAAGAAAGTCATCGTTGAATGTGTGGGAGTCAGTATGGGTCTCCAGATCCCGCTTCTGATTATTGATCCGAGAGGGGTCTCGATCATGTCCGCATTATTCACGAACCGTAGGGTGAAACACTTAAGAGACACCGACATCCATTTTGAGCAAAAGTTTCATGCCGGAAAGAATAACAAGCGCAGGAATTTATTTCACTAGATACCGAAACGGGTTTTTGGCTGAAATTGCAGAAAGTGTTTATGCATGTGAAATGAAATACTAGCAAGGGGTTATATGTGAATGTTTGTCATTAAAGTAATTGACAAAATTCTTAATAAATAAAAGGAGTTTTATTTAATGAGAGTTTGCATTAAATTTGGTGGAAATTTAATGGGAATTTGAGTGGGTTTTTGAGTGGAGGTAATTGAAAGGCATTTGAGTGAGTGGAGTGTCCACCCACATGAATGTGGAAGAGGTGGGGGCAGCCCCCATGGCTGGGCGCCATGACCCTTGGATGCCCGCCTCTCTCCTATAAAAGTCCCCCCTCTCATTCTCTCAAAGCACACCTCCTCGTGAAGGATCTCTCTCCCCCTCTAGAATTTAGTCCCCATGGTCTCGGACTAGCGAGATACATGTTCCTGGTGGCTATTCGGTAAGAAAGAGTTGTGCATCCGCTGCATCGCTAGAGCGAGGAGGCAGAGGTTGCTCGGTGTCTTGTACGTGTGTGCGAGCACGGATGCGCTGCTGTTTTGTGGCACTAGGACTTCCTCTCGATCTTGAAATCGGCAAGAGATCGTCTACATCAACCACGAGTTTAACTCATTAAGCTTTGTATGTCTTGAAGGGTATGTTCTCTACGAATGTATATCCGCCTGTTGCTTGTATCTAGTAGATAGATCTTGGTACATAGTTTTTCCCATCGTAGGAAATTTTTTGTTTTCTATGTTGCGAACCCTACAAAACTGCCCACTATTTATAATATCAGGATGACTCATGCTATCTATATCTGACTAGTAATTTCCGCAACTATAACAGAATGAATAAAACTGCCAACTGTGTGAGTTCCTCGGTTAAGTTCCTCGTTTGGTATCGAGTGGGGAATACTAGAATGGGTATGCTTGGTGATAGTTTCAGGTTGGATCCGAATAGGTCTTTCTTATCCCTATCTGATAGCCACCAGTTGTATTGAGTCTCTATAGGTTGTTTAGTGAATGTTGCGTTGCCGATTTAGTCCACCATACCTATGTAGGCTAGGACCGAATTTAGTCTCACTGTAATCGCCTCAAGATCGATGACTCTCTTTTTCCTTTGCCCTTTGTCGGCACCCCTTTTGCTTAAGCAATTTTTGAGATCGACGTCGTTAGCAGGGTTACCCTTCCGGCTTGGCCTGGGCAGGGTTATGGATTCCATTGGTTATTCTTCAGGGCTCTTAGCTCAATTTGCATCTTGTTCGTACTCGGATGCTGTATCGTTTTAAAGGTGATTTGGATCTTTGTATTGTATATCTGTATTCTTGACTCTTTAAGTCATTGTTGTATATATCTGTTCTGTGGGTTCCATCATGGACACCTTTGAATCGTTTCTATGCGGGTTTGGTGGGAATCGCTGACACTTGTATAGGGCCAATCCAAGGGTGTTACAACATGTGTCCATCGGCGGCGCTCTGATGACTTCCCGGTGTGTAGGATTGGTCCGCGGTGATCATAGCATATCGAGGGTTCTCCTAGATTTCATGGCATCGCGAATCTCGTCACGAGGTGTTGTGAAGGGAGGCTAGAGGCGGTGATCGTCGGTGAATCTCCGGAGATGTTGGGTGGTTGTTCTAGGGCTCTTTAGTAGATAAGAGAGGGCCAGGGGAACATGGTTTAGTTAGGGAGGTAGAATAGGAGGTCGAGGAGAGAGGCGGGGTGAAGAAAACCATGGAATTGAGGTCGACCAGAGCTCCCGGGTTCGGCAATGGTGGTGGTGAGATCCAAATCAAGATCAGGCTAGGGTTCCTGGTGATTTATCGAAAGGAGAAGAACGTCGGGGTCTCTGGATTATATAGGGGAAGAATCTTGCGAAGGGGGCAATGAAATCAACTGATTTGATCGGGAATTGGTTCGGGTTCAGGGAGAGTTCGTGAAGCGCACGGGAGGGGATGGAGGTTGAAGAAGGCGGGGTGGGTCCCGGCTGTCAGTAACGTGAGAGGCCAGGCGATCTAGGGTGTCATGCTGCTGTCGATGCGATGGGCGGCCAGCCCAGAGCTGTCATGGGCGGGGTACGTGGTAGGTCGGCACGGGTGGGCTGGGCTGCGGTAGGTTAGCTAGGTTTAGCTTATTTATTTTCTTATTCTTTTCATTTTTCTATTTTTAATTTATAGTTTCTTTTATAACTTTTGCATAATGACTCCAAATGAGTTTATTTTATTTCCTTTTTCGTAAAAAAAAGCGGAGATTAATATAGGATGATATTTTGGCATTAATTTTCCTATTCACAAATATTGGATTTATAACACCTTATTTAATCACTAATCCCTCATAGGAATAAAGTAGCACATAGCAATTAGGGTTTGGGTTCTTCTAATTCAAATCTTGCGAATCTCTGCATGGATGCAATGCACATGAATGAATAAAAACAATTAATTTTTCCAGTCCCAATTTATAGAATCTTAGGATGTGACATTACTAGACCGATCTCTTCCAGAGACCGCAATGAAGGCATGCACGAGTTAAGAAACATGTGTCTAGTTAAATTCTATATTGATTATATTGAGAGACTTGATTAACAAAGAGTGCATGCTCGTACTATTTGGATATTTTTCATCGGTGGGGGGAAGGCCGCTGCTATAAAGTGAAGAACATATGTCAATTACCAATGAACGAAAGAGTAATAAAAAGCAGACCCACATAAGAAAATTATTCTGCATTTTCTTTGAAGCAAACAACAAGAGGATATAAAATAGAACATGCTCATCTTGTAAATTTCCCTTCAATCTATATAAACTAAAATAGGAATACGTAAGTAACGGATAATACTATGAAGGAATCTACATAATTAATTTTTGGAAAAATAATAGACTAATCTACTATTATTATCTTTTAGAATATCGTTTAACTTAAAATAGAGCCTGGACACATTGAAAATGGTGAATATTATCTTCATTAACTTTATATTACAAATAATATGAGAATTGAAGTATCAAGAAATCTTGTACTATTTTGAAAAGCCTTGGAAATAAGGAGTAATCACCATATTCGTTGTAATTATGGCAAATGGAAAACAATGAGCAATTCATAGATAATAGGCAATATGAATATTGTAGGTTCTAACTTCCAAGGCATGAATGAGATAGTCTTGTGGGTAAAAAATGGTTCTTATAGTGTTCCTATAAGTAGGAGTTGGTCTGATTAATATCATATGAATTGTTCGCCAAAACGCAAATTTATTGCAAGCCAAAACTGTAGGACGTGATACTCCACACATTTCTGCACGTAGCATCACAATTTTTTTTGATGGAGCATCGTGATTATATTTAGTTTAGAACACGGAACAATTATGGAGGGATAAGAAAAGACTTAATGAGGTATTAGTCATTTCTTGTATCAAAGTACTACCTTCTCGATCCAAATTACTTGACTTAAATTTAGATACGGATATATCTAGACATGATTTAGTGCTAGATACATCCGAAACAAGAAAAACTTAAGTCAATTAATTTATATCGTAGGAAGTAAGAAAAGAGGCACAAGCGTCAAAGACATATATTAACTCTAATTATTTAAGGAAATTATTGAAAATAGGTACCACTCAAACCGTACCAGTCAAATAGCTAATATTCTAAGAACCTAGCATCGTTAGCTTTAAAATAACTTAGCCTCTAACACATCCACATTTTAGTACCCATGAGCTCCAACATCTGAATGCAACATCCAGAAAATAAATTTTTCCAATGCACTACCACATAATTCTCAAAATTCAGACAATTAGAATAATTAATAGCTTAAGAACTTATAGAACTATGTAAAAAAATTAGTAATTCTGAATGCATAATTAGGATGTAATCACACCCTGCTCCTTCGCATCCATGCATGGCATCCATAGACATAGAGTCCAACATCCGTTTCTATACGACTACTGACATAGGCTACAAGACCTTATTAAAAAATCAGATCAGAAAAAGGACTTACTCTGATATGATAGAAATGTGGCACTGAGATTTTACAAAGGAGTACTGCAAAAGATGCATACTGATAGACCAAGCATGTCCTTCTAATACAAAATTTCATAATTCAAGATCCCTAGACTCAATATTTTTGACCATTTTGTAACAACTCTGATACCCAACTCTTCTGAATTTGAGTTGGCCATTCATGATGACTTCAAATGAAGAGCCAAGATATTTTCAGGTATGGTGCAGTACAGTACATGAGGTTACATATCTAGAATTCAGTCAGCCCATGATCTCACATACGCTTGAAACCATCATCATCCACATCCAAGTCAAAAGAGCCTCCAAGCTACGTTGCTCCACACATCCTGATCGATTATCCTTGACTACTATTTTTATAGAACGACATGATACAAACCATATAGTACATGAAACTACTTAAGTACTGCTCCCAAACATGCATATCGCTCTGAAAGTGAAGAAACAAATATACAGTTCAAAGTAATATAAATATTTCTTCACTACATAAGACTTTCGATTGAAGACATCACTCTCATAAGATAATCGAAGATGCAGGAGTTCAAAAGAGATCCCTAGATGACCATACAAAGACAGTAAATAAAAAATCAAACTACTTGACAACATATATATATCTCGGTTTTGTATACAAATTAAGGTGGTTTGGGCATGTCCAACGGAGGCCACCAGAAGCACCGGTAACAGTGGGATTCTTTGGGGGTTTTGATAATACAAAGAGGGGTAGAGGACGACAAAAATTGACATGGGAGGAGGTAGTTAAAAGGGGTATGAAGGACTCGAATGTGCCTAGAAATTTTGTTTTTTGATAGGGCTGCATGGAAATCAGCAATCCATATTCCCAAACCTTTATTTACTTCTTCTTTTTAAGTAGTTCTTGTTTGACTTGCACTTTTCACTGTTTTTCATTTGACTTGTACTTTCTCTAGTTTCCGTCTGGGTTTCATATCTAGCCTCCCCAACTTGATTGGGACAAAAGGCTTGGTTGTTGTTGTTATTATCCCCAACATATTCCTTCCACATTCTATGAAATCATAGAGACAGAAAAAGCTTAAAACATCGGCATATGCTGATACATGTACCTGATTCCTAGCATTAGTTAGTTAGAGGGAGAAAATACAGATTACATATTACATGAACAATTCAATACAACTAATTATTTTAGATTCCCAAGACAACATGAATACCTAATATATGTAAACCAGGAAGTACAATGGGTCGTGGATGAAGTAGAATGTAGCTTCTCTTTTGTCTATATGTCAAATAAAGATCATAGTTGTATGAACACTTTAGTACACCTAATAATTTAGAATTGACAAAGACACGGTTTAGTAAAAAAAAATCCTCGTTCAGTTTGTGTATGTAAGTGAATGCAATTTGATAGTGTAGGATACATTGGCTAGTGCACAGAGTGCAAGGTACTCTGAGGAACAACAGCCTAGCAAAAATAATCCGTCCTCGCCTACCCTCTCTTCCTCAGCTCCTGCTACCTCATTTTCCTACTTGTCTTAGTGCCTCCTTCTAGGAGGTTTTACTGACTGAGAGCGGAGGGGAGCAGGTTCTAGTGTGGGCCAAAGACATGCAGTGCAGGCCGTAGAGATGACATGAAAGTCAAGTGGGAACTAATTAGTTAAAAACTAATCGCAACATCAGCGACTAGAAGAGCAAAATACATTGCCCAACCAATGAACCAAAACATTTGCTCGCCTTCATATACACAACAAATATAACATGTTGTGAAGAGTCAACCATCCAATACAGGCCAAACCGAGGTGTAAGCTAAAATTTTAGCTTCCAACCACCAAATCTTTTAAGAAGAATTACAAAATTCAAAAAAAGACGCTATAAAGAACAACAAAGGAAACATACAATAGATGATCACACATGAGGACAACGGAACACGAGAAAAATGCGAAGATAATAAGATCCCCTGTTGCACCATTGTCTAATTCATCAAATCAACTGACCAAAAATAAAGGACTCAAATCTATGGATAGGGTTACGGGGATGATGTCGAGCCCGCTCATGTGTGGTTATTAGAACTGGGAGGCGGAGGTGTCAGGACGCACAATGGAACTCGGCACGCTGTAGCTCCTTCAGGACGGGGCAACGGGTCATCGGTGCAGTGCACAGTATCACAGTCTGATGGGAGTGACGGCCATGAGAGTGGAAGGTGGCGCTGGTCAAGGCCAAGGCCGTAGTTGGGCGGCAGGGAAAAACCCTAGGCAGCAACCAAGCAGGAGCGCTCGGGGGAGAGGCATGCGTTGTGTTTGTGAGGGTATCAAATATACCCAAATAAAGTTTACCAACTCTGAAATGTGAAGTTCTAAATATGAATTCTGAAGGCCCACATGGTAGCTACACACGACGGCAACGCACGACGCAAATAGCCTCATTACAGCTACAGCTCGCCACAATTAAGGAATTAGTTAATTACACAAAAAATTATAAGTCATTCCATTTTACACACAATTAGAAAAAATATATATATACTATAGTTAAGAGTGAACCAGTGTGTTATTTTTTTTGTTTTTCAAGATAACCACTTTGAGATAGTCGTCTTTCCACACAATAGATGGACACCCACTGGATCTGCCTTTTATCAGCCACACCCGCCACATGATTTTACTTGAGTTGCCATTGTTGTAGCTAAAAATTCAACCATAACATCCATGTTAAGTAGTAAACAAAATACAATAGAAGTACAAGTTCCAGTTTACTGTGAAGGTAGTGCAAATGGAACAAAACAGAAAAAGATAGTATGGACCACTATATACTCAGACATATCTGTACTGGACTTAATGGTGTTATCGGGGGCATCGCCCCTTGGTAGGCTAACCGGATAAGATATAAAAGCAATGTAGCTGTCAGCCGGCTGGTGGCAGCCGGATGTAGACAACCAAAGGCAGGTTAGAAAGAAGGCCAGACGAAGAGAGAGCTGGCAAACCAGATAGCCAGATGAAAAGACGCAGCCAAGACCCCTAGCCGGCTGGATCACTGATGAATGTGAAATATAGCCATCTACACTCACATTTAAACTGGATACTATTCATATATTTGATGAAATATCTCTCTAAATCCTACCACTAATGCCTAATGATCAAAGGGGTATGCAATCCTTTCTTCCTATTTTTCCCTGCGCAGATAATGACGTTTGATGATGGGAATCACTACATTAAAGTCAAAGATACAAGATTTCCAACATCTCAAAGAAACCAGGAGCCATGAAGTGGATCCAATGCCTTTAACGACTAAATATACGGCCGGAATAAAATTCCCGCCGTATAGTTCTGGCCTTATAGTTACCACCCACATCGCCAGGTAAAACAGAACAACTTTTGTAAAGGACCCCTATATAAAGAGGCTTCGGGCGACGATAAAACCCTCTCTCTTTTCGACCTCAACTCTCCCTGCCACCAGAAACCACCACGCCGGAGGAATAGATCTAGATCTAAATCTCCAAACCCTTCTCCACCACCACATCCATATTCAACCACTTGTAATAGTAGATCTTTTCTCTAATTGGCGATATTGTAAGACTATTTATATTAATCTTATGATCTCTATTACAATGTCTATGTGTGAGTAATTATCCTTAGGCTAAGGGCTTCGGCCTAGACATGTAGCTTTTTGTCCATGTTATTTATAATAGATGGGATCATGTATTAGTTTGTATGACATGATGATTATTGTACCCTCTCTTGCCTCAATCTAAGGACTTGTAAGGTACCCAAGAAACCATGATCCAGATATAGGGATTGTGAGTGATGACTGATCTGCAGGTTGGGAACCCTAGTGACATAAGGGGGTAGTACGGCTGTATGTGAGGGATGTACTTGGGATTTAAGGTGAAATTACTATGCATATCATTAGTTCTCTTTCTTCTATGGATAAGACTAGTAGGTTATTGCTATGTTTATCATGGAGGAAATAGCAATTATAGATGCACTTCCCATATATAATTATCTTTCTCTAACAATTATATGCATTCTTTATTATTACTAGTCAGATTCACGTGCCTTGCACATTAAACACCAGTCATTATAACAAAAAAAACTAGTATCTCCTAATTTCCATGCAAAATGGCATCTTAGATGTTAAAGTTTTAGATATTTATGAAACATTGACACTTCTTTCTCACAATGTAAGTTGATGCTACGTGGTTGAAATTTTCAAGTATTATTCCTTTGTACTACTATTCTACCTGTCAAAACTCTGATCTTCTCATTCGGCTCTGACTGCTAATAGAGAGAGCATAGGCCCAGGCCGTGAATTTGTAGTATGTTTTAGAAATGTGGGACTGCCAATGAAGTGACCAACCTCGTTGTGGATATAGGGGCTGAGTAAATTCATGGATACTTCTAGAATGAGGTAGAGAAAAGTGGTGCCATCAGAGCTGCTAATCCTCTGGTTCCGGGCCATTGGATGGTGTACAATCAATGGTAGGAATTGTTTTTTGATGTCTGGATTCAAACTTTAAAAATTGGCACACTGTATAGTAGTATAGATTAACTTTTATTCCCATCATATGGTTTGCACAGCCATCGGTGAAACCGAAATCCCCATGCCCTCTCCATCGCCAAGAGTAACAAAAGATCGCAAATTTTTGGTTTAGTGAAACACAAAGGAATTCTAAAACTCCCAAGGTCCCTTTAAGTAACTTTACTTTGCTTTCTTCTTCCCGAGGATTCGATAAACCTAGGTCTACTAGCAAAAGAACTATACTACATCCATAATCCGGATCGAATGTATCAACCCTTTTTCTCAAGGCCGTTGTCGGGAAGAAATAGCTACCCTAGTGAGGTTAGTAGGAACCTTGCTAGTTTTAATTCTTATTTTTAATTTTGTTAGTTTGCTTTCAGTCTTTATTTGAAAAACCAAAAAAATAGTTAGTCTTTTAATACTTGTTTTTACTATCATTTGTATTTGTTTAAGAAAATCCAAAAACATAGCAAATATGGCTGAAAATAATCTTGGGGAGTTTGCAACTTCCAACAATGATTATTTGTGTACTCCTATTACTCAGCGAGCAATTACTGCTGAAGATTATGAAATTCAGCCCCAGTATTTATGTTTGGTTAAACAAAATCATTTGGACGCTCTACGCATTAAATATGTTGACCCCGACGCAGTCAAGCTGCGTTTATTTCCTTTTTCTCTTAGAGGTATAGCAAAAGAATGGTTGCTATATTTGCCTAGAAGTACTCACTAGTGCACAACAGACCCTCTAACAGCGGTTCCAGAACCGCTGTTGGGGGTTCGGTGTTAGAGGCACCCCCCTTTAACAGTGGTTCTTATATGAACCGCTGTTAAAGGGTGGCACACGTGGGGCTGCTGCCAGGCCTTTTTAACACCGGTTCAGATCACGAACCGTGTTAAAGGTTCTTCGCCATGACAGAGAACGACATAAATCTGCCGCAGCAGAAGTTCTCGCCACGCCTGCTGGGCAGATTTCGTGGCGCTGACGGGGAAGGGGAGGGGAATCGATCGAGAGGTATACACATACATCGGTGACATACGAGTACATGAATAATTAAGCAACTATTATTATACACAAACATCGTCATTGTGGTATTCTCCGTACACGTTGAAGCTTCAAGTACAAGACAAACATGTTCAAGCATATATACAATATAACATCTCCGTACACGTTCATTTTGGTGGATATCTAAAGAGTTCTCCGCCAGGCGTGACGACCTCATCAAGTATGAACCCCGCCAATTCCTCTTGAATGTCTCGTATGGGGTCAAATGGTAGAAGTTGGTCCCGCATCCGTTCGGTCTAAATATATATGAAGGATGGGGTCAATATATATATAAGAATAAAACTCAACACAACTGATGATAATAAAATAGTGTTGTGTACTTTGTTTACTTACTCTAAGTTGTTCTAGTGCGGCTTTACCTAAAAATTACTTCTAGGTCCTTGACCAAAGATTACTTCTAGGTCCTTGACCATACCAAATACCTCCTCACCGGTACGGAGGACAGGCTTCCTCCGGGATTCTGCCAGACGTTTGAAATGCTTGCCTTTCGTTCTTACGAGATGCAGGTTCGGAAGAAACCGACGATACCCTAAAACATTTAATCCTGGGAAGCTCTTTTTCCTTGGGTACAAATTACACAAATGTAGCTAATATATCCTAAAACATTTAACAAAATATTAAACCTATCCAAGTGTTGTCAACAAACATCAAAACAATATGGAAGACATAAATGTCCTTTCAATCTCCCCCTTTTTGGTGTTTGATGACAACCCAAGGATTTGCATATAGGATAGGTAATAACTTTCATAATAGGAGATTTAAAAAACATAATAAGGCTCCCCCTAGATGTCTGACCAATTTAGCTTTGCATTTGAATACAAGACCACACACCCTAGGATCACATCCTCACTAGATTTTGCAGATAACAAGTTATGACATGATATAGTAAAGACTAGATAGATAAGCTAGGCATAACATAGTCTTTAACATAACCGGGTACGCATGTATTAACAAACAGAACACATAGAACGAAATCAAACACAACATAATTCTCAAACCAATAAGATAAAGACACGAAGCTTCAAAGAGGAAAATCAAAATAACATGAAGCTCGTGTACCCATGCAAATCCCTGGTAGCAACCTAATAAGGGGCTACTTCTCCCCCTTTGGCATAGAGACACCAAAAAGGGAAAAGAGCACTACTAAAGCGTCCTCAAGCCAACTCTAGCCATGGAAGTCATCAGCGTCGGCGGCGGCATCCTCATCCTCACCCTCGTCCTCATCCTCATCCTCATCACCATCCTCATCATCATAATCATCCCGAGTCAAGCTCTGGCCGTGAGGGCGAGAAAAAGAAGTCACGTCCACAAACATGGACTAGTCCACACGTCCCTGACTCTAGTGACCATAGGACAGAGTGCCATCTGATGCCTGCTGCTGAGAAGGATCAACATCCATGGGCTGGTTGATCCGCTTGAGTTCCTTCATGACATTACTGTTAGCCTTGTATGCATCATACTATCCATGGCGAATGTCAATGTTCTGGCATCAGAGAAGCTTCTTCCACCAAGAGGCCTTCTTCAGCTTCTTGTGCACTTCCTCCTTAGAGGTGTTGAAGTGATATGAGTTGCTAGCATGCTTCATGCAAGGGCCACGAGTCATAACCTCCTGCATCTCCTCAAAACCATCACTATCAGTGGCATCAGCCTCTATCTCATCATCCTCAAAGATGTCCTAAGCAGGAGGGTAGCCTCGAGGAGCCTAGCTGGTAGGGGCACCCTTCCTCTGTAGCTTGGCTGCAAGGTGAGGAACAAGATCATTGTAGAGCAGAGGAGTTGCTGGAGTGTGAGCAGCAATGAGATTCATCACACAAGGAACAAAAAGTGGGCACTTATTGTCAGTGATGCACCTATACAGGTACTGATAGATGAAATCCATGACATAAATAGCACCACCTGGATGATCTGGACCATGAGTATACACCATGTGAGCATGGGCCATAAGATTGATCTTAGCGCCTCTCATCTCATCCTTGTCGCCAGCCTTGGGAGTGAGGGTGTGGCAGAACATGTGAAGAGGAATGTTGTAGATGAGCTTAATATTGGTGGTTTGGCCAACCACACAATTCTGAGATTAAATTGGGGCCAGCCTCTTCTTGTCATATGCCTGTCCATGTACATGCATTCTGAGACCACTAGGAGCATTGGGATTGAAAGGCAATCCAAGAATTTGTGCAAAGTGAACTGTGTTGGAATGACACCTGATAGTGCTAAACATCCACTCAAGGGGAATATCAGTAGTGTCCGCAAAACACCACAATGGCATAGAAATGTTGGACCAACTCAACATTGTAGTCTTATTTTACCTGAAAGATGGTGTGCAGCCCCATCTTCTCAGTCACCCAAAGAGCATCCTCAAAGTAGCTGTGAGAACGAAGCTTCTCGATATCCAACCACTGCATGGAACAAACAGGATACCTGAACCCACAATACAACTCAGAAAATAGTAGGGCTTGTTCATTTCTCCAGAAGCGATCAACAGACAAGGTGTGTGCCAAAGAGTAGAACTGTTGGAGTCTCATCTCCACAAACTCCTCGATACCCAAATCGCCAGAGTAGTCAATGCTTCAAACTTCATGAGCTTGGCTTCATCTCTTTTCATCTGTCTAACCTTTTGTTGCTTTGCTGCAGCACGGTCACGGGCAGCCTGTCTGACCACAGAAGGATCTACATGCATGTCTTGCTCTTCCTCATACCAGAACCTGCGAGTACAAGTCTTCTTAGGAGCCCAAGGACAGCGAGGACGAGAACTACCTGTGATATCAAAGTAGAAGGATAGCATATGGGGTAAGCACATTTGTCCTGGAGATTCAAACAATAAGTAGTAGCCAAAGTAATTATGGAACTACACTGGCTGAAAACCCCGGACTGTCCGGAAAATCCGCCCCAGAGATTCCGCCTGACCCGGATAGTCCGGTGTGTACACCCCGGACATTCCAGCTGGACCGGAGTGTCCAGCCCGTACACGTCGGGAATTCCGGCTGGAACATTGGCGATTTTTCGGGCAGTGCGGGAGTGTTCAATCAGAGCAGATCGGGATTTATAAGACTACTACAAGGGCGAGGGTTGCACGCATATATGATGTATCCGTGGATCTAGGTAAGACATTGCCCCAAAAAGTTCATCTAGGACAACCCTAGAGATGGATAAGGGAGGGGCACTATACCAGCATCCATGGAGACCTTCACCGGAGGGGAAAGGATCCCAGCGGCAAAGGGAATGTAATGGACAGAGGCAATGGCAGGATCCAGGGTGGAGGAGCCCTCCTGGTGGTGCTCTTAGTCGGGGGCAGCAGTCTGAGTGCAAGAGGGAGTCGGGAATGAGGAGGAATGAACCGTCCACTTCTCCCCGACCTCTTTTACCAGATCGAAATTGTTGGGGCCGGACTATTCGAACCAGAGTGTCTGCCCCGGCCAAAATGTCCTGTCTGGATCAAGCGGAGAGTCCGTCCGCCAGACACTCCGGCAGGCTGTAGGACATTCCGGCCCCCTGTGACCAGAAAGCCCAGTTTTAAAATGGTGGAAAAATGTGTGGAAAGATAAGCATGTTTACAGGTGAGAGTAGGACTGTGATTCAGAAGATGTACTATGAAGAACCAAGAAATCGAAGATATCCAAGAAGATGACAAAAGTTCCAAACAAGACAGACCAAGAACCAACTCTTCATTAAGAAGAGGGCGGTGGCCGAGTCCACGATGTAAGAGTTTGTGGCATGACACCAGAAAGAATTATCCTTGGGTTCATAGCCACTACTCATCAATGAAGCTCACATATCACAAACTGATATTAAGAGAACTGAATTTATTTTAATGTTGTCATTATGGGGGAGGGATAGTCCAATGTATTAGGACCGCACTCCCCCATCTCCATGCATGCACCTAAACCAAATAAGGTTCAAGACATAGGTGAGTATGCAAGGTGATCAAGTCAAGCTCATTGGATCTATGATATTTAGTTCATTCCTCAAATAGAAAAATCTTGCTTCATCAAGTGGCTTCGTTAAAATGTCCGCAAGTTGGTATCTGTTTGATACATAAGATAGCTTAATATCACCCTGAGCAACATGATCTCTAATGAAGTGATGACAAATCTCAATGTGCTTTGTCCTTGTGTGATCCACCGAGTTGTATGGAATCTGGATAACACTTTCATTGTCACATAGAAGAGGCACTTTGTCAAAATGGACATTGTATTCCTTTAAAGTTTGCCTCATCCATAACAATTGAGTACAAGCACTAGCAGCTGCCACATACTCGTCTTTGGTGGTGGAGAGAGATATACAATTTTGCTTCTTAGAAGACCAACACAGCAAGGACCTACGAAGGAATTGGCAAGCCCCGGAGGTAAACTTTCTATCATCCTTATCACCATCCCAATATGAGTCCGTGTATCCACAAAGAGATAATGTTGATCCCCGAGGATACCAAATACCATAGTTTAAGGTATGAACCAAATATCGAAAGATTCTCTTGACCGCCATCAAATGAATTTCTTTAGGAGCCGCTTGATATCTTGCACACACTCCTACACTCAACACAATATCGGGTCTAGATGCACAAAGGTAAAGCAAAGAACCAACCATAGACCGGTATACCTTTTGATCCACATCTTTACCATTTGGGTTTAGTTCAAGATGAGTCTTTGTTGCCATGGGAGTAGGAGCGCCATTTAAATCTTTCATGTTCAATCTCTTGAGCATGTCTTGAGCATACTTGGCTTGGTTGAAGAATCTTCCTCCTCTTACTTGCTTGATCTCAAAACCAAGAAATACTCTCAGTTCCCCCATAATAGACATCCGGAACCTATTAGTCATAAATTTTGAGAATTCAGCACTAAAAGCTTTGTTAGATGAGCCAAAGATAATATCATCAACATATATTTGGCATAAAAAAAGCTCCCTATTGACCTTCTTAGTAAAAAGAGTGGGATCGATTTTCCCAACCTCAAACCCATGGTCTAAAAAAAACTCTCTAAGGTGATCATACCACGTGCGTGAGGCTTGTTTGAGCCCATAGAGCACCTTATCAAGTTTCTAGACATGGACCATTAAGAAATGCACTTTCTACATCCATTTTTTGCAATTTAAAGTTATGATGTGCCGCATAAGCAAGAAGGATACGGATGGACTCAAGGCGAGCCACAGGTGCATATGTCTCTCCATAATCAATGGCTTCAATTTGAGAGAACCCTTGTGCAACCAGTATTTCCTTGTTCCTTACAACAATCCAATGCTCATCTTGATTGTTCTTGAATATCCACTTGGTGCCTATAACATTGCGGCAATATTTTGGCTTTTCAACTAACTTCCACAGTTTGTTTCTCTCAAAGTTGTTAAGCTCCTTGTGCATTGCTTCCAACCAATCCGAATCTTCAAGAGCTTCCCATACTTTCTTGGGTTCTATCATGGAAATGTGTGCTTGGTGTTCACTAAACCTCTTCAATTGATATCTAGTGGACATCCCTCTTCTTAGATCCCCAATCACATTCTCTAGAGTGTGCTCTCTTAATTCCAACATTCTACCCACTCTAGCTTAGCGACGAGTTTCGATCTCCTTGTTGTTTCTTGTGGGGATATCTTCATCATTTTGGTACTCGTCTTGACCATTAACTTGACCTTGATCATCATCAGAATCATTCTCTTCATCAAGAGGTAAATATTGACCTTGGTATCGATTAGGCACACTTCTAGACTGGAGCTGAGATGATCTTATGGTAGATTGTACAGATCTTCCTTGCGTAATAGACCGAGAAGCACTGGACATCCTGGAGAATGGAGACTCAAGCTCCTCCTGGCTAGAAATTTCTCCCCGATCAACTTGTTGAGTGTCCACAACTTGTCTTTGACTTAGGTCATTGTCCTCCTCGACAGAAGGAGCTTGTTGATGTTGTGAAGATGAGGGCTCCACTTGAGTGGAGCATAGTTCTTCTCGATCCGCCATAAGGGGTTCCTCAACTGGGCGGATGAATCCCACACCCATTCTTCCTATGGCATCATGAGGCATTTCATCATCTACATCACAAACATCAACATGCCCCCCTTGGGGACCATCATATTCTTCGAAAACCACACTACAAGATTCTATGACAGTACCGGAGAGCATATCATAGACTCTGTAATTGTGGGACTCAGGAACATAGATAACAAATATACCCTCTAATGCTTTGGAATCGAATTTGGAAAAACGAACACCCTTTATGCGATAGAATAAACTTACAATCGAACACCGAAAGTATGAAACGTTGGGCTTGTTACTGGTAAGAATTTCATATGGAGTATTGATAATTTCTTTGCGGAGGTAGAGCCGATTTGATGCATGGCATGAAGTGGATTTTTCTTCGGCCCAACAATTGTATGGATATTTAAACTCCACCAACAAGGTCCTTGCCATATCAATAAGAGTCCGGTTCTTCCTCTCAACTACACCATTTTGTTGAGGGGTATATACTACGGAATATTGATGTTTTATCCCCTCATCACTAAGAAATCCATTTAAGGTGTGGTTCTTGAACTCGATGCCGTTGTCACTCTTTATTATCATCACGAGGACATTGTGTTGATGTTGAGCCATATTTTGATGAAGTCAATGAAGTTTTCTTGGGTCTCACTTTTTGATTTGAAGAAATATACCCATGTGTATCTTGAGTAGTCATCAACTATCCCCAAACAATATTGCTTCCGACCAAGACTTGCATGAGATGGAGGACCAAAGAGATCCACGAGAAGTAGCTCCAAGATCCTCTTGGACTTTATGTAGTTCTTTGTCTTGTGGGGATAATCATGCATCTTTCCTTCAACACAACCCCTGCAATAACGATCTTTGGAAAAAACAAACATTTTCTTTTAGTCCAACAATATAGCCATCCTTGTGGATACATTGAAAATTTATCATGTTGACATGGGCTAGACGGCGATGCCATAACCAATCCACATCGGCCTTTTCGAATAAGCACATCGCACTTGTAGTGGTTTTCCCCAAAAAGTCCACCACATACAAGTCATTTTAGACGTAACCAACGAAAGATACCTTCAGAGACTTGCTCCACATGAGGACCACAATATCATTATCAATAAAGAAGGCAAAATCCCATCTTTCCAAGAGCACGGACAAAAAGTAAATTATAGCCAAGGGTCTCAATAAGCATGACGTCCATGAGTGTAATGTCGTGGGCAACCACAACCTTGCAGAAACCCTTTACCTTAGACTTAAACTTGTCGGCATATGTCACGGATATTTTATCATCATTTGGTCTCTACTCCTTGAGAACAGATGTTCTTTCGGTCATATGACTTGTGCATCCACTATCAAGCATCCAATTTGACCGTCCGGAATCATAGGTCTACAAAAGATCAAACTAGTTTTTAGGTACCCATTTTTCAATGGGTCCTCTTTTGTTGCCAACAAGGGTCTTGGGAACCCAAATAGACAAAGCAATATAACCATCAAATGGGCCAACATATTGTGCATACACATCACCATAATAATCACGCATTGAAATGAAGTGAGGGTTAGCACTTCCCGCAAAGGCATCATGAGACATAGTTTTGCCACTTGTGGTCTTACTACCCACAATGACCTTGTCTTTTTCTTGTGCAGGCTTGGCATTCTTCTTCTTGTTGTTATTCTTCTTATTGGCTTTTAATACAAATCCAATGCCCCCTTTCAGACCATTTGGCCTCTACTTACTCAAGAGGTCATTGATGGACTTGTTTCCTTTTGGAACGGTGGCCTTATCTAGCTCCCCCTTCAACCTAGTATTTTCTTCAAGTATATTTGTACAGCTAGAAGGAATGAAAGTACTAGGTGAAGAAATATTGGTCAATTGAGTTTGAAGCTTTTCACGAGACTTTGTGAGTAACAAGAGTTCACTCTCCAAGGCCTTGTGATCCTTGTCAAGCATCCTAAAGTCCTTGGCAAGTTTTTCATGAACAACACCAAACTCAATCTTGTCCTTTTTAGCCTTTTTATATTTAGCAATAGCATGGTCTCGTTCGTTGACGAGTCTATTAACAATTATGTCATTAGCCCCATCAAGCCCTTCAAGTTTTAGTTCAAGAGACATCCTAGTCTCTTGTTCTTCTTCTAGAGCATTATTTTGAGCTTCTACCTCAATCATGTGCTCTCTCCCTAGTTTACATGTCTCATCAAGAATCTCTGTGTATGAGAAAGTTGATCTAAGAGGTCCACAAAATGTCTCTTTTGTTCCACTTGCAAGTTATTCATCAACTTATCAAAAGCAATTATTTCCTTTTTGACCTCAAGAGATATCTCATCATCAATTTCATCATTAACCAAGGAGGAGCGGTGTGATGATGATAATACCTCTATTCCTCTTTCCATAAGGCAAGTGAAGTTCCTGTTGGAGATCATCTCATTTGGAGAGTCGAAGAGGGAGAATGTGGGTGTAGAAGTAGTGGCAAGAGCAGCCACACCACTTGATGTTTCCTCTTCATCATCTTCATCATCTTCATTGTCGGAGGAGAATTCTTCATGAGTGATCAATATAATTTCACCCAACTTACTGTTGATGGGATTCTTCTTGATGAAGGGTTTCTTGAAAGGAGTTTTGGAAGCTGTATTCAAAACAAGTATACCCCCATGATCTTCTCTTTTCTCATAGGGACAACCCGCCACAAAGTGATAGCGGTCACCATAATTGAAGCAAGTTCTCAATTTAGTGACACTGTATCTTCTCCCATTTGGGTTTCTTCTTCGCTGCATTTCCATCTTGGCCTTGGAGGGATCTTTCCAAAAGTTTTTTGCATAGAAGGCCATATATTCACCATGAGCAATCTTGAAATCATCAAGGTGGCTCATACATACGCCTTCATCACTTTCATCTTCATCCACATACTCCATAACTTTGGCCATTAAGGCAAGGTTAACACCATTGCTCATTCCAAGGGCTCGAGAACGGGCATTTTTGGCATTCTTGGCGGCAACCTTGACAGAGGCCATCTCTTGCATAACTTCATTGGAGGTCATGAGATGGTAGTTGTGTCTTCCTTGTAGGCTCTTCAAGTCGGTGGGCTCAAATGGAAAGAGTGCACTCACATATTTCCTTTTTATCCAAGCATCATCCACATGTGAGGCACCCACATTCCTAAAGGCTGTGGCAGTGGACTTGAGCCTTCGATACATGTCTTCATGATCTTCACCATCCTTCATATAGAATCCTTCGGCTTCATTTCTTAGTGCATCATACCGGTTCCTTCTCATGCTCTCATTTCCAACATATAACTCCGTGAGAGCATCCCAAGCTTCCTTGGTGGTGTTGAGGTGTTCAATGTGAGGGTAATCTTTTGTACCCAAACCTTGTTAAATCATGTGAAAAGCGGTGGCATTGAGTTGACTATTGACAAATTCTCTTCTTGTTAAGTTGGTTGGATTCACAATATGGAGTACTTCTTCAATCATATTCCATAACTCAATACAAGAGCTATGCACATGAGATTTCATTAGTGATTGCCATTGAGAAAAAATAGATGCAGCAAGCTTAGGTGGATCTCCTCTATTATTTATATGAGGGTGAGGAATTGGAGGGTCGGGAGAGTACAATCCTTGAGCCTCGTGGTGCTCTCCCTCCCACCATCCTTTTTGGTGGAGGGATTAGTGTTTTCATTTTCCCCCACTACCATGACCGCGGGTGATGACGAGGCATTCACCTTTGGAGGTGGTGGTAGTCCCTCTTTAGGTGAGGGAGGAGATGAGGCTTTAACAAATTGCTCGAATAGATCATGCAATTGTTTGATCTTGTTGTCCAAGGTGGAGCTCAAGTTTGTATCCAAATTCTTGAGGTCCACCATGGACATCGTGGTACTAGCATCATCCCCTACCTCATCCCCTTAGATACCCATTTACTCTTAGGAGGTAAAGCCTGAATAAAGAGCCGAGGCTCTGATACCAATTGAAAGGATCGTATGGGCACCTATAGGGGGGGTGAATAGGTGCTACTTGAAATTTTACTCTTTTCAAATTAGGGTTTGACACAAAAGGAAAATTCTATAGATTATGCAACTAAGGTTAATTTACCTATATGTCAATCTAGAACATACACTAAGCAAGAACAAGATAGGTAAATTGCGTTAAAGGATAGAAGTAACCAAAGTGGAGCACACGGAGACACAAGGGTTTGTTTCCCATAGTTCCTTCCTTTTGAGAGGAAGTACGTCTATGTTTGGAGAGGGGGTGGTTTCAAAACACCAAGGCCACAAGAGGCATCCCTTGTTCTTTGATGAACCTCACCCCAAAGGGTTCGATTAACCTCTTCCACTATAACGGCAACCTTCGAGGTGGAAGCCAGCACCTTTACAACAAGTTTGAGGCACACCTCCACAACCTAATTAGAGGCTCCCAAATAAAAGCAAGCTGTCAAACAATCAAATACAAGCTTGGAAGAACCAAATCAAAAGCTAGGGTTTCCAAAGAAACACTAGAGAAAGGGGCCCTCGAGTGAATGAGGGGGAAATGAAGATCTCTTTTGGTGAAGCTATAGATCAAGGCCTCCTACTTCGATTCTCCAAAGATAAATGACGACTTTGGATGGTTTAGTGAAGAGATCTTGTGGATTTGGTGGCTAAAATAGTGATGTTGTTCTTGACCTGGTCGAGCAGCTCCCAAGGTAGAAGAAGGGGCCTATATATAGGGACCTAGAAATTAGATCCGTTGGGAGTCACTTATACCGGACAGTCCAGCAGATTCAACCCAGCCGGACACTCCGGTCTGGCAGAGTTTCCAGCCAGTGTCCGGCAGGTGTCCGGGTAGTGTCCGAAAGGGCACACATAACGTCCACACCTCGCAAAGAAAATCTGGCGAATCCCTAGGGCTGGACATTCCGGAAGTTTTAGACCAAAAAGTCCGGCGAGCCCGGACAGTTCGGTGCATATCAGCCAGATAGTCCGGCAGGACTTAGACCCTGAGCAATATTGATCCTGGGAAGCTCTTTTTCATTGGGTACAAATTACACAAATGTGGCTGATATATCCTGAAACATTTAACAACAGATTAAACCTATCCAAGTGTTGTCAACAAACATCAAAACAATATGGAAGACATAAATGTCCTTTCATTATTTAATTTAGAAGATGAACACAAGGAGCCAAAGTGTGCTCATGCCTCTGCGAGTTATTCTCAGGCTACTACTGTATCTTAAGACCGCATGGGGATACGGTTCAGGAATGAGCTCCAACATGATCGCTTTAACAAGATCAAGAACCGAGAAGTGAAGGAAACCAAGTGGGCTTATCCCGTCATATTGAACCAACTCGGTATTTCTAATGATTTTGATTTACTTTTCAATAGGGTTGGCCTGCAAAATTTTGTATTTCATGATGTGCCTACTTATCGCTGGTTAACTCTTGAATTTTTAAGTTCATTGCAAAACACCATTAGAAAATGGCAAGGTGAGGACACTATTTCTTTTTGACTTATCAACCACAATTATACAATAAACTTGATGAATGGTGCAATTGCCTTAGTTTACCAAACAATGATGCTAATGCCCTGCATGCATCATATACCGACATTAACCCTTCCCTAGATAATTATTACAATAGAATGAGTTTTACTTCTAGAGACAATAGGGGAAGATATTCAACATCCTGCTATTCGCTATTTGTTTTGTGTCATTGCTACCACCTTGCAGGCATGTAATGAGTTTACAAGACTCAATGAAGAGGACATCTTGGTCCTAGCAAAAGCTTGTTTCAACAACAACATGTCACTCAACTTGGGCCCAATTCTTATGTGCTATTTGGATCACCAGTCGTCACTAAGCCAAGGACCCCTTACAGGTGGAGGCGTCATCACTGTTCTTGCCATTTCCCTAGGCATCGACCTAGGTGAGTGGCAACCAGTGCTAGGTGAGAGACGTGTTGTATTCTTTACTTTAAAAGCTTGTGGAATGCTCACTAGGAGAGGTGGTTTTTATTACTTGCATATTGCAGGAGATGGGCGTCTCTACCCGCTCCTTTGCCTAATGGTCTCTTCTCTATCGAGGAGGGAAGTTTGCTATATGATGTGAAGGTTGAACAACATCAACCCGAGGAGGATATTCCGGACGAGGATGAGGACCAAGAAGAGGAGCAAGAAGTTCCTTATCAAGAGGAGCAGCCACAAAAATGGTTCCCTACATATCAAGACTTCCATGAACTTGGAGGGACTGTGGAGGGGATGCATAATATCAACCTGAACATCCGAGAAACCACAAGTAACTTATCAACTCAATTTGTGGACTGGAGTTACAACTTTTTCCCGCCAACTCAATGATTTGAAGGGCTTGCACAAGCCTAAGATTTGGGAGGTTTTCTATCTACTTTTATTTGGTGTTCATTTTCTTTATTTTATTTTCGAGGTTATGATTTTTATTTGAGTTTATAAGCACTTGTGTTGGTTTCCCCAACACTTTATCTTTATTTATTTTATTTTGTTTTTGAGATTTTCAAGCCGAGCTTTGCTGCCAGTTTTCTATTCTTTAAATTCCCCTTCTGAAAACAACGAAAAGATTTCTCCATTTATCTTTATTTTCCCTCTTTCTTTTCTTTTCGCCTCGAGGTTCACGCAAATTTGCAGGAGAGTGATTGACTTCGAGTTTCCAAGAAACAAATCAAAAGTGAAGAGAGAAGTGCAACCAAACATGAGAGGTATGCCTTATCACTCCCCACTTTTGAAGTTCGAGAAACCCATGCTAGTTAGTAATAAATGATAAGATGTTATATCAGTGTAGTGATTCTCTGTATTGTAGTAAAAAAAATTGCATGGGTATTTAGTTGAGTACATTTTGCTCTAGCTCTTGTATTTAACCAATTCCTGCCTAAAAATATGCTAAACAATTGAAATAAGAAAAAGTCTTATGGTTAAAGGCTTGGGTGTTGTAGTGTTTAGTCTTGAAAGATTATTCCTAGAGACACTCAACACCATAGAAAATAGTGATTGACTTGATAGCTCTCTTTGAAAGGATTTGTTCAATTGAATTAATGTTTAGCGGTATTTGTGAGCATGCCAAAGATTGACTTGTGAATCATAAGAATGATATATCTCTATGCATGTCAAACTTCATGGCATGCCAACAACTCTGCTAGCCTACGAACGATCTTCATGGAGGAAACTCCTAAATTTCAACTAACCCATTAGATGTTTTGCACAGCTACTGGTGAAACCGAAAGCCCCAGGACCTCTCTCTCTCCATCTTCAATAACAACAAAAATATCACAAACTCTTGGTCCGGTGAAAACACAAAAGGAACTCTAAAACTCCCGAAGGTCCGTTTAAGTAACTTCACTTTGCTTTCTGCTTCCTCAGGATTCGATAAACATAGGTCTACTAGGGAAAAGAACTATACTACATTTGTAATCCCGATCAAAGGTATCAATCACCCCAGCTGGATGCAGCTAGCCGGCCAGGTCATTCCAGCCAGACAAGAGCAACTAGGAAGAAGAAGGTACCAGGGTGATGGGTACATAGTAACCCACCGGCCCTAGCAGACAGCGACAAGACCCAAAGGGCCAGTCGACCGCACGGACGCCGGAGATCCCGTGTCGTACCCTTGTCGGGCAGGACCAGGAGCCGCCGCCGGTATCGGCCGGGACGGCCTCCACTATTTCCGTGCCGGCCGGGGGGCGCGGCACTATGCAAGACGTTAGGGAGGCGTGCTATTGTAGATGAATAGTCGGCTGGGGCCTGCCTGTGGGACCTGCCATCCATCCATACCGCTACTCATGCTTCCTCGGGCCTATATAAGGGGCGGTGGGGCATCGTAGCAAGGGGGACCCTCATCTTTAGATAACACACTCTATACAACTCAAGGAGCCCTTTTAGTTCATCTTGTTCACCCTGATAGTCAGTTCGGCAGGAGTATGGGGCTTTACCTCACCTTGAGGGTCCTGAACCTGGGTACTTATTGTGTCCCCTGATGCTTTCTTGTATCCAATCCCGCCTGCGGATGCCGTTGCTCGCCTCACTTCTCGCTCCCACCCTCTATCTAGCCCACAGTTGGCGCCCACCATGGGGAAAATATGGAGGCGATCGGAGTCATGTTCCGCACGGGACCCCGTACCTCTTCTGGCAAGCGCGTAGCTTCCAGCCTCATTCTCACCTTGAGCCAGTTCAACTACGTCATCGACAACGCCTCGTGCTTCGCTGGCCCACTTTCTCGGTAGATGACACTGTTCCGCTGTTTGGTGACTTGCCCATCTATGTGGCCACCGTGCCGGAGAGCTTCCCCCAGGAGATCACCTCCTTCGTCGAGCCACTGACTTCAGCCGAAAACGCGCTCATGGTGCCTCGTGTCATGAAGGTGATGATGGATGGGTCGAGCCACAATCGCCGACCCTCCCTCGAGCACACGATCGACGCAGCCTGCACTTCCACCACTCTGCCAGAAAAGGGCGTGTTGGAGCAAACAATTGAGGAGCTCCTTGTCCTAGTCGATCCAGGAAATGATCCATCTCGGGTGACTGCAAAGATCGAGGCGGCTCAGGAGCAACTGCTCCAGCAGGCCCAGCGGCTGGCCTCGACCTAGTTCCAAATAGAGAGCACCATGCGATAGTACCACCGCGCCCATGGCCTCACCCCGGTTAGCCTCGAGCCTAGATGGAGTGGGATCGTGCACCATTTCAGGGGAGAACTAGGATCCCGTTTCGAAAGAGATGGCGACTTGGACCTGTCCCATTTTTCCCACCATCGGTGTATGCTTCCGCAATCAATAATTTGTGGGCAGCGAGAGCCGCCGTAGAAGAACTGCCTCTCTTGGAGGGTGAGGAAAGAGCCCGGCAATATCTATGGGTGCAGCACCTCCCGCGGGTCATGAACGAGAAAGCCGATGATGTCCGGATCGTGCATGAGACGGCTGCAGGTTCCCGAGGGAACCATCCGTCTTTAGGGAGACAGGGAGGGCCTCGCTTGATCAAGCACTACGCTTCTCTCCCTGGAGGTCAACGTCGCTCTCACTCCAAGCGTCACCATTCCGGCAGCAGCCAGCCTCGCAACGAGAAGGGCACGACCAGCCACGTGCCCACAGCCGCACTAGCAGCAGCGCTAGAACCCGCACCAGCACATTCGGCAGGAGCGGGCCACCCACCTCCTTCCCTGTATCCCGCCTCTCCGGCCGGGTGGGCGCGCCCAACCCGGTCGAGCGAGACGCGTGGGACCAAATCGACCTCCTGGCGCAAGCTCGCATCACAGAGGAGGAAGATGCAATCGGACCGTTCTACTTCGGGCAACGCATCCGGAAAGAACCATTGCCCAACAAATTCTCCCAGCCACGGGACACCACCAAGTACGACAGCAACATGAAGATGGAGGATTGGCTGACCAACTACGCCACGACAGTCGGAATCGCCCATGGCAACAAGCGCGTGGCGGTACGCTATGTTCCTCTCATGTTGACCGGTTCGGCTAGAATCTGGCTCAACAGCCTCGTGCCCAATAGCATCAAAGCTTGGCCCGACTTCAAGAAGGTCTTTATCCGGAACTTTAACGACACCTACAAGTGACTGAGTCGACCTCACGATCTGTCTCTGTGCATCCAGGGATATCACGAGTAAGATTGGGAGTACCTCGCCCGCTGGACCGAGCTAGACAACTCATGCGAAGGGGTGGTGGAGAACCAAGCAATCAGTTTCTTCATCGAAGGGTGTCGAGAGGGCACGATGATACTCCACCGGCTACTGAGCGATGATCCCAAGACCATGATGAAGTTGATGGCTGTCGCTAACTAGTACGCCACCACCGATGAGGCCATGAAGAAGCCCCTCCAGGTGAATGCGGAAGTCCAGCCGATTCTCATCGAGCCAGCTCACGAATTATAAGGTGGTCAGGGCAGGGACACCGGATCGTCCAGATGGCCCAACGGCGAGAACCACTACCAGGGAAAGCGCCCGGCTGAGCAGCAAAACCCTCGGTATCACCAGGGGCAGGTCAACATGGTTCAAGGGGCACCGGCTAGAGATGAAAAGAGGCAGAAGAACAAGTCCACCTTGAAGCAGATGTTTGATGGGCCGTGCAATTACCACAACGGTTCCTTCAAGCCAGCTACGCACACCACTCGGCAGTGTAGCTGGAACCAGCAGATCAAGGAGCAGGCCGGATTTCCCCCTCTCCCCCACCCCTCCTGGCAGACCTCCACCACCTCTAGGGCCGCCAGGAACAACAACAATGGGGCCTACCCGCAGCAGCATGAGAACTACCAGATCCTCGAGGCCGTGATGACTGACAGTCGCAGCCAGAAGCAGCGCGCGGCAGAGGTGAACGCTATCGTCCCTTCGGTCCCCCAGTACCTTAACTGGTCCGAGACTCCCATCATCTGGAGCCGAGAAGACCAGTCGGAGATGCTCCCGCATCATGGGGGCTACGCGATGGTGCTAGACCCTATGCTCATCTCTAGTGAGCGCACCTGTCTCTTCTCACGTGTGCTGGTGGACGGTGGAAGCAGCCTCAACCTGCTCTACCATTCCTCCATGGAGAATCTGGGCATCCAGAAGCACGATCTATAGCCCTCAAGCACCATGTTCCATGGCGTTGCGCCTGGACCTCCGTGTGTCCCGTTGGGTAAGATCCGGTTGGATGACATATTCAGTTCGGAAGAGAACTTCCGGCGCAAGCCGATTTGGTTCCAAGTGGTGAATCTAGCCAGCACTTACCATGCTCTTCTTGGGAGCCCCGCCCTCGCAAAGTTCATGGCGGTCCCCCACTATGCATACCTCAAGATGAATTTATCGCAGCCGAATGGCATGATCACCATGTCCGGCTGCTACAGGTGGTCCATGGTGTGCGTGTCGGAGGGCGCAAACATAGCCGAGTCCCTGCTCATTACCGAGCAGAAGCACGCAATCATGTGCAACGTGTCAATTCTGTAGCAAGAGGTGTTGGCTAGAATGAAGTCAGGTGGAGATATGTCGTTCCTTCCGTCCAAGGAGACAAGGCAGATCCCGATCGACCAGGCTGATCCATCCAAATGCGTCACCATCGGTGCCGTCTGGGACAACAAATAGGAAAGCACACTCGCCGACTTCCTCCGTGAGAATCGCGACATCTTTGCATGGTCCCCCGAGGACATGCCAGGTGTGCCAAGGGAGTTCGCTGAGCACTCACTACATCCGTGGCCGGATTCCAAGCCGATGAATCAGCCCCTCCGTCGCTTCACGGAGGACAAAAGAAAAGTCATTGGTGACGAGATCGCCTGGCTCCTTGAAGCCTGATTCATCATGGAGGTGTACCACCTGGACTGGTTCACCAACCCAGTCCCGGTGTTGAAGAAAAACAAGACTTGGCATATGTGTATCGACTACACCAGCCTTAACAAGGCCTACCCAAAATACCCTTCGCCCTTCCCCGTATTGTTTAAGTTATTGACTCTATGGCCGACTACGATTATATATCCTTCCTTGATTGTTATTCCGGTTACAATTAGATATGGTTAAATTTGGATGATCAATTAAAGACATTGTTCATCACCCCGTATGGGGCTTACTTCTATGTAACCATTCCATTCAGCCTAAAAAACGGAGGTTCCACTTATCAGCATGCAGAAGTGCTTGCATTCACAAATCGGCCAGAATGTGCATGCCTACATGGATGAGGTCGTCATCAAGACAAGAGAAGCGGACCCTCCTCAATGATTTGGGCGAGACATTTGCGAACCTCCACCGGTACCAGATGAAGCTGAACCTGGAGAAATGCGTCTTTGGTGTGCCAGCCGGACAGCTCCTCGTTTCCTCCTGTCACACCGAGGGATCGAGGCGAGTTTGGAGAAGATCAAGGCCATTGAAAGGATGAAACCACCAAAGAGCTTGCTCGGCGTCCAAAAGTTCACTGGATGCTTGGCTTCCCTTAGCCAATTTGTCATCCGACTAGGAGAGAAGGTACTCCCATTGTACCGACTGATGAAGAAGACGGACAAGTTCACCTGGTGTTGGGGATATGCTATATGGGTATCCTCATAGCATGTCTCTTATCCGGATAACCCGGGTGGCCCATACTTGGTAGCATGGCCCATGGCCTGTTGGCGGCCTAGTTAGATGGATCCAGAAGGGAGGCCCATGCCAGATAAAGGAAGGCTACGGAGGAGTCACCGACATACCTGGAGCCTTGGAGTGCAAGACACGTTAGACTGATTGTATACTGTGTATGACTCTATAACCTATCCGGCTAGGACTTTCCCTGTAACCCTAGGACCTAGCGACTATATAAGTCGGGCCTATGGGAGCCTTTAGGGCAATAATATATAACCCTAGAACCGATCCTGTAACTCGGCGTATTGCCATTATAGTGATTTATAGCAGGAGTAGGATCCCGCCACCGTTGTGGGATCTGAACCAAGGTAAGCTGTGTTACCTCGTACCCGTCAACCGTCCGCCTTACCCCACGTCTCTAAACACGCACTGTCAGGACCCCTCCATTGCGTACCCATCGGCAATACCACGATAGTTGGTGCCCACCGTGGCGCAAGAGGTGCTTCAGGCTCTACAGCGGGCGAGGTCCAAGATCTTCACGGGAATCGGCGAAACTGTACCCATCGGCTGTGTTCTCTTCTCCGACAACATTCCAATCGTCCCTCCTGACGAGTTCTAGATCCCTGCGAAGACGAATCCTACCAGATGATCGATCGTCCCCATTGGAGACATCCACCTCTTCATCGGCGGAACTGACTCGAGCACTAGTTCCTCGGGAGTCGGAGGAGCGTCAAGACACGCACGGACCGCCTACGGGCAAGATATGTTCGCGGAAGGATAATGTCAGATCTCTCTTCAGAGTTTGCCGACAAAGATCGGAAAAATTCTAGGCCCACCCAAACCGCCCCTGTGCAGGATATAATGGTGGAAGATTGCTGCAAGTCCGCCGGCTTCGCCCGTGCATCTGGACAGCAGAAATCCAAGTTCGTCGGAGTGGTGACCATCTTCGATCTGGCACGTTGCATGCAGAGAGGGGGTGAAAACCCCCGCGATTACCTAGCCAGGTGGCTACGTATACAGGCCGATATGGCACATCACCCCAATGATGATGCTATGTATCACTTTGTGGAAGGACTAGACCAAGGTACGCTTCTTCGACATACACTAAGGTGGCAGCAGGCTTCAGGACACCTCACTTTCGAAAGCATGATGCATACCGTCAACAACTACACGGAGGCCGAGGAGGCAGCTTAGACAGCACTTGCGCTCCTTGACGGCTCCCCTCCGCCTCAGCCACCGCCGCCACCTCATCCGGTCGTCGTCGCCAGAGCTGCACCACCACCTCCAGTCATCGTCGCTGCTGTTGCACCACCACCGCCCGTCATCGACGAAGCCCCGACACCCTCTGACTCCGTGCTCGACGCACTCTACACTGACATCAGCGCTGACTCGGAGGAGATAGATTTCAGCTCAGAGGAGCTAGACTCTGCTATGCAGGAGATGGAGGAGGATTACAATTGCGACGAGCAGTCCAACAACGCCATCACGTCCCGAGAGGTCTTCGTCGCCATTGAGACCGTGATGGATGAAGATCAACCCGGATGAGCTCTGCCTATAGCGCTAGACAAGGGGAAGGGACCACCTGTTGCTGCCGATAACGATCGCGCAAAGGTCATGCCCCCTCTACCTACCGGTCCGAGCAACAACAACACCGCAGACCCGCCCCCTCAGGCATCTACGTCTGCTGCTGCCCAAGTCACTCCAGCTGATAGAGTGATGTATGACAACCTACTCGTCGAGCCCATGACCGTGGCCCATATACGGAACGTAGTCCAGCTTGACGAGAAGCGCCAATAGCTGCTGCAGGAAGCATAGGCTATCACGGAGCAAGGCGCTAAGCTGGATGGAGATCTAGCCAACGCGCAGAAGTCAATAGAGAAAGCTAGAGCCATGGAAGACGAGTACAAGACTCTGCTCCAGCAGCATAAGGCTAAGAAAGCTCCAGCTCGCGTCATCAACGATCCTGGTGTATGGCGAAACCTAGGATGGGCTCCCTCGAAGCCGCCACAAGAAAAGCCATACATTGACAACGAAGGCAGGCAAGTGATTCCCACCCCTCTACTCAACCTCGCCATCGCCAATACCCTTCTGGAGCAGGATAGATCACCCACCACTATGGAACAGGTCTATAACCTTGTGGCCAAGGCAGTGAAATAGCAGGAAAAGGCCACCTCTTAGAGCTTGAGTCTGGCCCAGTGTTTTGCTAGTCTAGCCAGCCTAAGCCTCCAAGGGATAGATCTCATCATGATATCGGGTCCCAGACGGGTTCGTCAGAGCGAAGACGAAGGGATGCATGCAATAGGAAATACGCTATCCCCATATCCTCCGACCATGGAGGCAAGGCTCATCCTCGTCACACATCTCCACCGCCCCGCTCTCCCCGACATCGCGAAGACCCCAAGGATCACCGTCGTACGGACATGCCTCCTCCAAGGCAGAGCGGCAACGTCATCCGCAACAACACGGAGCAGACCCGTCATGACGGAGAGCGCAACCAAGGACACAAGAGCAGGTAGCGTCATGACCCTCCACGTCCGACAAGAAACCACGACAAGCGTGAGGCGTCGTAGGAGGGTAACAACAAGAAGGCTAACCCACCTCCACCCCCGCCTCCGTCGTCCCCTAGTAGCCACCATGGCGTAGGAGGCCCGCGTCGTTCATGCAGCCCATCCCCTGATGGTCAGAAGAAGAAAAGAAGACTGGAGCCATACGACGCATGTTCACGCTTGGACAAGATTCACGAGGCCCGGGAAGGAAGATACTTGGGACCATGTTGCTTTGGACCTGTAATATGGACCGCAACTTACCCCAAGGGTTTCTGGATTGACAAGACCATCAAGCCCTATGAGGCACCGGCAAGCCAGCTACATGGTTGCAGGATTACAGAAACGCAGTGGAGATTGCCGGGAGTAACCCCAACATCGCTGTCAAGTACCTCCCATTGATGTTGGCACACATAGCCCGACAATGGATTGATGACTTGCTGGAGAAATCCATCTGCAATTGGTTGGACATGCAAGAAGCGTTCACCAAGAACTTTGAGGGTACGATAAGCCCTCGCATCACATACCTCTACGGTGCATGCAGGAGAAAGACGAGTCATCTCGCGCCTACCTCTATCGCTGGCTGGATATGAAGAATTCCTACGCGGGAGTGCACGCTCAGACCGCCATGGCCGCCTTCATCGATGGGTTGGAGAAAGGTATGTTGCTCCGACATAAGTTGAAGCGCTTGCAGGACAATCACCGGCTAGATCTCACCCACATGCTCGTGACTCCCTTCCGGCAACGGCCGTTCCAAATCAAGCTAGGAGGAACAGCATCACCAAGCGGAAGAGCCTGCCAGAAGAAAAGAAAAACTATGACATGGTCGCCATGACATTTGTAGGACGAGGTGATGGTGGACAGCGTGCCGAGGACGGGGGGTTGGTCGTGGGCAACAGCGAGGTAGTGAAACTACCTCGGCAGCGCTCCGTGTTCCCCAAACCTACGAGGAGTACCACGATATGCCGTGCCTCGTACACCTCGACTCCAACGGCAAGGGCACTGACACCAATCGCCATTGCAAGTTCGCCAACGATCTCAAGGAGGACCCGGAGTCCGGCTACAAACAAAGTTGGAAGAACAGACCACGAGGCAAGGGCAAGGGGAAGAAGAAGGAAGAGGAGTCCAAGGATTCAAGTGACATGGATGAGGATGTTGACCCCAAGCACGTCGCCAAGAGCGATGGCAAGGGAAAGAACCCCTTAAAGAAGAAGGCGGCTGTTTTCCACACTTTCCTTGGCACCCCCACAGTTCGACAACAGAAGACCTCTATGAGGATATTGGTGGCCACTCTACCCCGAGTACCTACGCTGGTCCGAGATTCCAATTACTTGGGACATGAAGGATCACCCAGACCTCATCCCTACGGAGAACCAGTACGCCATGGTCATCAACCCCCTGATTGATGGCAATGAGTTCACCAAATGTATGGTGGATACTGGAAGCAGCATCAACATCATGTACCTGGATACACTGCACAAGATGAACTTGACGGAGGCTAACCTAAGGCGGACCGGCACCATATTCCACAGCGTAGTTCCTGGTCGGGAGGCTCGGTCCCTTGGGTGCATCACACTTGAGGTCGCTTTTGGCGATGTTAATAATTAACGCCAAGAACGCATGACCTTCGAGGTGGTCCCCTTCAAGAGCGTGTACCACGTCATATTCAGCCGCGGCATCTTCCACGCCTTCATGGCCAAGCCATGCTTCATCTAAAACAAGCTCAAGATACCCGGACCAAACGGTGTCATCACCGTATTCGGAAGCTTTACCAAGGCAAGGGACCGCAAGATTGGAGAAGCAGCCTTGGCAGAAGCTGTCCTCTACAGCGAATAATTCAAGGAGATCCAGAGAAAGGTCGATGCCACGGATATGCCGGCGTCGAAGAAGCAGATTTCTGAATCCACCCCAGCATTCAAGGCCACCATCGAAACCAAGACGGTGGAACTTGTGATAGGCGATGCCTCCAAGACCACCGCCATTGGGACGAACCTGGATCCCAAATAGGAAAGCGCTCATCGAGTTCCTCTGTGAGAATAGGGACATCTTTGCATGGCAACATGCCGACATGAAAGGTGTACCTAGGGAACTTGCCGAGCACAGCTTGAATATTGATCCAAAATGCAAACCGGTAAAACAACCTCTACGACGCTTCAGAGACGAGAAGATACGCGCCATATGAAAGGAGATAGCTAGGTTATTTAAGGCTAGTTTTATCCGAGAAGTCCTTCACACCCGATGGGTGGCCAATCCTGTACTTGTCCCCAAAAAGGGAACCAAAGAATTAAGAATGTGCGTTGATTACACCGTCTTGAACAAAGCGTGTCCCAAAGATCTGTTTGCTTTGCCTCGCATTGACCAAGCCATTGACTCGACGGCTGGCTTGGAGCTTTTGTGTTTTCTCGATGCCTACTCAGGATACCACCAAATTAAGATGAGGAAGTCAGACCAATTGGCCACTTCGTTCACCAGACCTTACAACACATTTTGCTATGTCACAATGACCTTTGGGATTAAAAATGCAGGTGCTACGTACAAACGGACGATGCAGCATTGCTTACATGATCAAATTGGTCGGAACGTTCACGCCTATGTGGACGATATAGCGCTGATGTCTAAAAAGTCAAACGACTTAATCTCCGACTTAAAAAAAACCTTTGATAATCTCTGGAAATACAACATGATGCTTAACCCTAAGAAGTGCGTCTTCGGGGTTCCAGCCGGCAAAATATTGGGATTCATCGTTTCCCAGCATGGAATCGAGGTGAACCCAGAGAAGATCAAGGCTATCCTAAACGTAAACCGTCTAACATGCCTGAAGGACATACAACGGCTAACAGGCTGCGTTGCAGCGGTCAGTCGGTTCATCAGCCGACTTGGAGAGAAGGCTTTGCCGTTGTACAAGTTGCTGAAGAAGGCGGACAAATTTACATGGATGGACGAGGCTGAAGCAGTACTGAAGCAGCTAAAGGAGAGACTATCCCCGACGCCTATCTTTGCAGCACCTGAGCCTATGGAGCCTATGTTAATTTACATGGCGGCCACTAACCGGGTAATTAGCATCGTCGTCGTGGTATAGCGGAAAGAACCAGTGCATGGATATGGAGTTCAACGACAAGTTTAATATGTAAGCGAGGTCTTGACGAAGTCCAAGCAGTGTTACCCGCACTACCAGAAGATAGCTTATGGAGTGTTCCTTGCTTCTCGGAAGCGAAGGCACTACTTCCAGGAGAACCCTATCACAGTGGTGAGCAAGGCTCCACTATCCGACATCATCAACAACAACGACGCTATAGGAAGGGTCGCGAAGTGGGGCATTGAGCTTGCCGCCTTCGAGATCACTTACAAGAGACGCGACGCTATCAAATCACATGCATTGGTGGATTTCATAGCAGATTGGACGGAGATGCCAGATGCTACCCCTATGCTGGAGCCAGAGTACTGGGGTAATGCACTTTGACGGATCAAAGCTACTCAACGGCTCGGGGGCTGGTGTAATGCTATAGTCACCAACTAGGGAAAAGCTACACTACATTCTGCAGATCCACTTCGAGGCTACGAAAAACATGGAGGAGTATGAAGCACTCATTCACGGACTATGCGTAGCCAAGGATATTGGCATCAAGCGCATAGTTTGTTGTGGAGATTCCGACTTGGTTGCCCAGCAGGTGGCTGGCACCTGGAACGCGCGGAACCCTATGATGGCGGCATATCGAGACAAAATGGACGAGATATCTAAGAGCTTCTTGGGCTGCGAAGTAAAGTATGTGCCTAGGGAGCAAAATGAGGCAGATGATCTACTGTCTAAGCTTGGATCAGGGAGCAAGCGAATTCCGCCTGGCATTTTCTTGGAGCATCTACGGACACCATCCGTGAAGGGAGCGGACATCGACAACCCAGATAGAGTTCACTCTTTCGTTCAAACAGTGACAAAGGTCCCTCCGGCATGGACACAACCGTTCATGGAATATCTCGTACACGGAACTTTGCCTGATGACGAAGTCGAAAGACGTCAAATAGTACATCGAGCAAAGGGCTATACCATAATCAATGGACAGCTCTACAAAAGAAGCACCACTGGTGTATAACTTAAGGGTGTTTCCCAGCAAGAAGGTATTAAAATCCTACATGAGATCCATCTCGGAGATTGCGGGCATCACGGAGCTCCTCGATCATTGGTCTCCAAAGCCTTCTGTCAAGGATTCTACTGGCTGACCGTGAAGGCGGACGCTAACAAGCTGGTTGAGACATGCATGGGATGCCAGTATTATGCCCGACAACCCCATGTTCTAGCTGAAGAATTGCGAACAATACCAATAACTTGGCAGTTTGCAGTCTGGGGGCTAGACATGGTTGGTCCATTACAGACAGCACCATGTGGGTTTACGCATCTGCTAGTAGCAGTTGATAAATTCACAAAATGGATAGAAGCTAAACCCATTAGAAAGCTTGATGGGGAAACTGCCCTTAGGTTTGTCCGGGATCTAGTGGTGAGGTTTGGTCTCCCACATAGCATTATCACCGACAATGGCAGCAACTTGTCACTCGGAGAAGTGGAAGCTTATTGTTGGGTCAAGGGCATCCGACTTGACCTAGCGTCTGGGGCACACCCATAGTACAATGGCCAAGTTGAGCGACCCAATGGATTAATTCTGCAGGGAATCAAGCCATGTATAGAGGCACCGCTACATAGAGCAGCTGGAGCCTGGGCGGAGGAATTGCCATCTGTGCTGTGGAGTTTACGAACCACACCTAACAGATCCACCGGCTACACCCCCTACTTCATGGTATATGGAGAAGAAGCCATCCTGCCTTCCGACATCCTTCATGATTCACCAAGAGTTACTGCCTACGATGAAGATGACGCTGAATAATCTAGACGCCTAGATGTGGACCTTCTCGAGGAGGAGCGCGTTTTGGCATGCCAAAGATCCGCCATCTACTACCAGAAGCTACACAGCTACCATAGTCACTGCGTTCGGCATCGCTCGTTTAAAGAGGGGGATCTGGTGCTCCGACTTAAGCAGAAGAAGTCACACAAATTATCCCCTCCATGGGACGGACCGTTCATAATAAGCAAGGCGCTTCTCAATGGGTCTTACTACCTCGTTGAAAATCGTGAGCTTGATGATAGACCTAGAGAAGATCAAAAGCGTAAGCGACGTGACCCGGATGATGACTACCCGGAGGTTGATCGGCCATGGAACATAGCACAGCTACGTCCTTCTTACACTTAGCATAATTTTTATCTACTGTGTACCTCTTATATGATCAATGAAATAAAGCTCTTTGGTTCACTCATATTTCTGAGTCTTTTACCTCCTTCAGTGTTCATTTTTTGATCGTATAAAACCTTTATGCGCAAGCTTTTCATTTGCACTTGTGAAAATTCCGCCTACGGGCGTTAGCTTAAGTTTTCTGGTCTACACGTTCTTTGTTGTTTTTATGTGGATTCTGGAGTAGTGACATTCGGCACTTGTTGTCGGCGATTTTGTGCTTAGGTTTTTGATGGTGCCATTGGGCATCATCACCTGAGCGCATGGTTTGTACTACGAGTCTTCCGACTCACGAAAGGTCAAGCATAAAAACCAGAGTAATGGATAAGCCAACACTTGCTTAAAAAATAATTACATGCTGGAACCAAGTACTTGAGTAGTAGGAAATTAAAACTATTGTTTTTTGTGACTTAAGTTAACATAGTAGTTTTTCCACATAAACCAAACCAGAGGAAACAAATATTACAAAGTGTTTTTTCATTCCTCTGACGCAGGAGACTTCGATGAGGCATCGTTAGCAGCAGGAGAGTCATCTTCCTCGAAGTCGATGGTCTTGAGGGACTCGGAGGAGCTTTGGTGGTCGCCGCCAATGATCTCTAAAGGCACGAAGACATTGTGATCGACCAACTCGGCAAACCTATTGTCAAAAACCGCGAGCGATGACCATATAGCGTTGTGATCAATATTTTGGCCTTCATCGTCTACATTGGGGAAACCTGAGGTTACTGTGGCAATGTTGGCATTCTCGTAGTGTGCCTTGACCATTGCCAACGCCATCCTTGCGCCAGCCCGGGTACATGAAGCTTTCCATCTTACGATACGCTCGAGGGCTTGCCGCAAGATCTCCGAGTACTTCATCATGGAGTCCACTGCCTTGATATTAATGATGAGGGGCTTTGCAATCTCCTTGGACTGCTTGACGGCGGTGCTGATGAAGTTGCCGACAAGGACCATGCATTCCTTTGGCGGAGGAGGTGACTTGCTCAAACCAATAGGAGCTGCATTTTCGACAAGGGAGCACATGAGTTCAATAACACAAGAGTTCAAAGTACCTAACTTATAGAAGTACAAGACGAAGAATAAATTACCAAGGATGCTCGCCTCGGCTTGCTGGAGCGTCTCCGCCATGGAGTCCCGTTCTTGTCGGAGGATCTTGTATGCTTCAAGATTGCGCTGATTTTGCTCAACGGCAGCTTTCTTCTGCTCCTTCAGCATCGCAATCTCCTCCTTCAAACGGTTGATCTCCGTGTTGGCAGACTCTTGCAGGGCCGCCATGGACTCCTCATGCATCTTCAATGTATCAGTCCTTGATAACCCACAAGTATAGGGGCTGTATCGCAGTACTTTTGATAAATAGGAGTGTCGATCCCAACGAGGAGCAGAAGGTGTTGACTAGCGGTATGGAGCAGGAACTCTCTCCAAATACTTAGAAAACAGATTTTTAGGGGTTTTCTGATAAAGCAACAAAACAAAGTGCAAGTAATAAAGACAAAGAACAAACACAGCAAGTGGCCCAATCCTTTATTAGCAAAGGACAAGCCGGTGGACATACTTATAAGGACCAAACGTTCTCGAGGACACATGGGAATTCTGTCAAGTGCTTTCGCTTCATATAGCTAAGTACTCTTCTTTGGTGTTGTAAGTGTTGTGTGGGTGAACCTATGCTAATGTACCAACCATACTTGGACTAATACATACTTGATTAAACCCCCTGCGAGTATCCGCAACTACATGAAAGTAATGAAGATATAAACCTAACCACAACCTTAAACTCTGAGATCCTACGCTCCCTTGTGCAAAGGTGTCCTAACGGGGGTTCAGGTTTCTGTTACTCGGGCAACCCCACAATTAGTAGGAAAATACACAATGCATTCCCCTAGGCCCATAAATGTTGAAGAATCATGTAGTCAAGGTTCACATGACACCACTAGAAGAATAGCACCACAACTTAAATACTAAAACATTGAATAATATCTCAACACAAATCCACTAATAATAACATGACTTCTCCCATGTCCTCAAGAACTAGACGAACTACTCACAATACATCATATGGATCAATATCAAAGATGATATGGTGATGGATAACAATCTGAACATAAACAATAATCCAATGGTTCCACTCACAAGCATCAACTACAATAGTAATCAACACCGGGAAAGTTTCCCCTAAGAACTACTGCAAGATCCAATACAATTGTTACAGCGGGGTGGAGTGGTGATGATGGTGCTGGTGGAGATGATGGTGTGGATGATGATGATGATCCTGATGAAGGCTAGCTTGATGACGGTGTTGATGACGACGATACCCCATCTCCGGGAAGGAATTTCCCCGGTAGAAATTTGTCTGCCGGAGAGATCTTTCTCTCTCCGTGTTTTCCACCCCGCAGAGGCGGCGGAAATCTATCTGTGGTTACTCTCCCGGTGTTAGTGTTCCATAGGGAAGATATAGGCGAAGGGGCGGAGTCGGAGGCCGGCCAGGTGGGCCACACCTGCCCTAGCCACGGGGCAAGGTGGGCCCGCCCCTAGGGTGGTGTGGGCCCCCTGTGGACCTTCTTCGCCTCCCCTTCTAGCTTCCTCAGTGTTTCGGGAAAATATAATTTTCCCATATTTTTCTGGTATTTTCTGATCTTTGTGAAATTGCATCAAAACACCTCCTTTTCCATCAGAATCCAGACTCCGACAGTCCATCCTCCAAGAATCATCCAACATGCAAAAATAGGGGAAAATACATAAGTAATACCTCATAATAAGACATATATCAATGAATAGAGGCAAATTATGTTATAGAATGGTGATGCAAATTGGACGTACAACTCCTCCCAAGCCTAGACCTTCGCTTGTCCCCAAGCGAAAATTCAGCTCAGTAAACATGTCCACAGGTTTATGGAGTGAAGTGTCGATAAATGAAATACGGACAAGAAGCATCACAATTACCATTACAAAACTCATAGAACAACTTGCAAATAGTTTCACAAAAAGCTTTTTGTAGAAGTTTTATAACAGGAGCACTCTTTGCTCAAAAAGGTTTTTCAATGAAGGCTTTCAAAGTAATACTCAATAGATAAGAGTCTTGTGCAAACAAGTGAGATAAAGAACATGATTGAATAAATCACCATATGAATGCTTGAAACACAACAACTCAAATGATTGAATAAATCACAATATGAATGCCACTCCTCATGCTACTCAACTTCAGTTGCCGGTAAGTTCTTGTCATTGTAAGTACATGCGTATCATAGAGAACCGACAACGGGGTACCCCTTGAACATGGTACAGGAGCTATCCCATAACCAAAATGACAAGGCAATTAGACAATGAGCATCTCAGCGATCTTTTTATTTACTATGTGCATTGCTTTTTATTGAGCATGCTTCACAGAATGCTCATTATGGTGATGTTGCAAGTTTCCACCATGATTAGGCATGGCTTAGTCTAGCGGCCCAGGCGTTTCTCTAACACAAAATACAAACTCCATGGGCTTACAAGTTCCCTATTTATTTCACACAGTTGACATCCACAAACAAAAGAGCATGATATCAACTGAGTACTACATACATGTGCAATGTTGAAAGCGTTCCCCGTGACAGCATGGTTCTACTAATTCCAACATATAGATGCAAGCATATACAACTTCGATAACACAATGGTTCAAGTCTATTAGGGGCAAGAAAATAAGGTGTGCCATCAAGTTTGTGAGAGTTTTACTAACTAGTTTTCACATAACAAAATAGTTTTTAATTCGAAAGGTAGATGAAGCTTGAGAATTTTCTTGGAATAGCGAAAGCTACTAGGTAGATATGGTGGACACAAATGGCAAAGGTTTTGGTTCAAAGGGATTGGAAACATGAGAAGTATGCCTTCTCAAAACAGGTCTTTGGATAGCAAGGCTGGGTAGCAAGCAAGAGAGTTGAAAGAAACAAGAAAACATACAAGTAATAAAGCCAAACATGCAATCTTCCTTGAAGACACAAAAGATATTAAATAGAGAATACTAAGCTTATGAGACACCAAGAAAGAAAATAAATGATAGAAAATACCTGTAAGCTTTTTCTCTTTTTTTTCCTTCCTATCCTCAAAAAGTATTGCTATTAACCAGAACTTGGTTTGCCAAAACCAATTTAGATCCACTTGATGCTCCCAAACTGATGCCAATACTGATCAACAATATCCATCATATAATAGAGATTGCAAACTAAAATAAGATGTGCAAAAAGTAAAAGATGAAACTTCTCATTAATATTCTATAAAGGCACTCACACCAAGGGATACATAGATAATCAACTAAAGGAGAGATACTTCCACATGCAAACCAAAATATAAGATAACTTCTCTACCAAAGATATGAATCCACTAAAAGGTAAAAGATAAAAGATAATGGTGGTGATACCGCGACACTCCCCCCAAGCTTGGAACAAGCCAAGGGGATGCCAAACCTGATGACGAATTACACCTTAGGTGATGGTGGTGTTCTCTTGATAAGCTCTTCAATCAGCTTCCGCGAATCCTCAATCTCAAAGGTTAGAGGACGAATCAACTCCGAGTTTTGCTCAATGCGGTTCATGATCATATCGGACCGAGAGTTCCAGTCCTTGCTATTCTTTCCCCACTCTTCCTTCTTAGTGTGCTCCTCCCCTGCATGGTTAGAACGAGGCATATCCCACATCGAGGGAAAGTTCCCTTTGGGCACATGTTGATATTGACGCTCATGTCTAAGAGTGTGGAAGGGTTTCTTGGTACTTGGAGGAGGTGACCGTGAGAGAAGGTATGACGTCGAGATTTCTGGCCTTTAGACATTCGTGCTGTACTCTTAAGCTTGGTAGGTTTTGCCACCAATCCAATGCTTGCGACGGTAGTGCGGGTGTCCGGTTTCTTGTCCTCCTCCATGTGTCCTTCATAACCTACCAAAATCTCCTCCTCCTTCGGTTTGCGAGGATCGTCTTCCTCGGGCTCCTTGCCTTTGTCGTTGGCGGAGACCTTGGTGCTCTAAACTTGAGAAGTTTTCTTGACAGAGATAGATCGAAACGAAAACACGATGAGAACACGATGCACGAACCTCGAGGGATCCGGGGGGTTATATATTACTAAGTTTCAAAGCATAAGGAAGGTTCTGATACGGAAACGAGGCGGAGTTGGAGCTCGGGGGAGGTACACCACCTCCAGGCGGGGGGCAAGGTGGTCCCCCGCCTGGGGTGGGTTTGGCCATCCCGGCCTCCGGTTCCTCCTCTGTTCTGTCTCGTAACTTCCCTTATGTATTAAAAACATCAAAAATATAAAAAGATTGGGGTTTCACGAACCTTCTGTTTTCACCACTTTTACCTATTCAATCACGAACTCTGCAGACTCCTTTTCTCCTTCTCCTAGAATTTCCTTTCCTCACAAGTCAATACACAAACTTCAATGGAAAATTAGTGTACTAAAAAACAATTAACCTTTAGGTTCACACTTCAACTGAAATATATCAAAACAAAGGCTTCTGTAAGAGGCAAATGCAAATGATAGCAGAAATCTGTCAAAAAAGACCAGCAGGTAAAGATTGATTTTTTCGAAAAGCTTCTGTTGCTCAAATCAAAAAGTGCAGAACTAATGAATGTTTGGTAACAACTTGGAGAACAAGCTCAGAAAAATAAAGCTCCATCCGGCTTACTGAGATCCCTCACGAGTTTTTACAATGCAGCACAAAAATCTATCTCAGGACAGCCACTTTTCACAACTCCTCTTCTTCACAAAAGTAGTTAGACTTGACACAAAAACCAAAAAAAAGGATAAGGAGCGGTTATTACTGAGGTAATAACTTCCAAGACTCAACCAAAATCTTGGGTTATCTCCCAACAAGTACTTTTCTTTTATGCCATTAAGTTAGGCTTGAAACTTTCGAAGATGCTCACATAGAAAATATAAATCTGGAGTGAAAAAGAGCATCAAGAAGCAAATAACCCACTCATTTGAGTCTAACCCACTTCCTATGCATGGGGGTATCATGATAAAACAAATTGTTGAAACAAAAATCCACCAGCATGGGAAAAAAACAGATGCAACTTCAAAGCTTTCAACATAAAAATGGGGAAACTTAACATTATTGAGCTGCATAAAACCATGTTTCCCTCTGTCATAATAACTTTCAGTAGCACTCTGAATAAAGTTGACAATATAACTGTCATTGGAAAAGACTCTATCTTCAGAATGATCATACTTACAGTCACCAAAAAGAGGTCCAAGGTCATAGAAGCAAGTTGTTCCATCCTGAAATCTTTATTAGGCAAGTTATTTTCACAAGGAGCTTTAGCAAATATGGAAAAGTTAAACTCATAAGAATCTCCATCAAACTTAGTTAAAACTTTCTCCTTCTTACAATCTATAATAGCTCCACAAGTGTCCAAGAAAGGTCTACCAAAAATGATAGGAAAAGTTTTGCTAGCTGCTGAATTAAGCACTAGAAAATCAGTAGGATACTTAACCTTACCACAAATAACCTCCACATCTCTTATAATAACAATAGGGAAAATGGTTTCCTTATTAGCAAGGTGAATAGCCATATCAATGTCTTCAACCTCACAAGGACCAATTTCATGCATAATTTCCCTGTAAATCTCATAAGGAATAGCACTAGAACTAGCACCAATATCACATAAACCATAGTAGCAATGGGCACCAATTTTAACAGAAAGCACAGGAACACTAGCTTTTCTAGCCTTACTAGGATGACAGATAATATTAGAAGCGTCTTTACAGAAGACAATGTGCTCATCCTCAATATTTCTAGCGTCAAGATTTTTCATAATAGCTACCTCAGGTTCAATAATCAATTGCTCAACAGGCTCCACAGTTTTCTTAGTACCTTTATTATTTTCACTAATCATCATAGAATACTCCTTTACCTTAGCTGGGAAAGTTATTTTCTCAACATAAGGTTCAGGCACAATATGATTAGTAGTACAAACTTCAGTACCTCTAACAGGAACATGATTAACAACATCTTTATAAGGAGCATGGTACTTATTCCACTTCTTCTTGGGAATTTCTATGTAAGAGGCAAAGGACTTAAATCAATTGGAAATACTTTGGGAATCAAGAACAAACTCATTACTAATATCACTAAAGTCATCAGTTCCCATAAAATATTTAATGCATTCATAATCATAGTTTATACCTGACTTTCTTCCTTTGTCATTCTCCCAAGCTTTAGTGTTCTCTTCAATACGGTCTAGTAGATCCCATTTAGCTTCTTCCTCCATACGTGTGAATGATCCAGCACAAGAAGCATCTAGTAAATCTTTATCATGAAGAGAAATCCTAGCATAAAAGTTATTGATAATAATATTGTTAGGGAGTTCATGAATAGGACATTTAAGCATTAGTAACTTCAATCTTCCCCAAGCTTGAGCTGTACTCTCTCCATCACGAGGCCAAAAGTTATATATCAGATTTCTATCCTTATGAATATCACTGGGAGGATAAAATTTAGAATAAAAGAGAGATGCCATCTCCTCCCATTCCATGGATTGTCCATTCTTCAGCAGCTTATACCATTCTTTAGCTCTCCCTTTCAAGGATATAGAGAGTAACTTCTTCTTCACCTGTTTAGTTGTGATACCTGCAAACTTAAACAACCCGCATAATTCATGGATAAAAAGCAAGTGATCACCAGGATGGACAGTTCCATCCCCAAAATAATTATTATCCATAACACGATCAACAATACTTGTAGGTATCTTAAAAGGATGTATCTCAACAGGTGGTGGTTCATATACTATCCTAGTAGTGGTAGTAGTTTTCCCAAATAAAAAACAAAGTGGGTTATCTATATTGGAAACAAAGTAACAAGCAGTAACAAAAAGCAATACTCATAGTAGAAGTTTCCTTTACTAGTTCCACTCTTCAATAGAGCTTCACTCCCCGGCAATGGTGCCATAAAATATTCTTGATGACCCACAAGTATCGGGGTGTATCGCAATACTTTCGATCAATAGGAGTGTGGATCCCAACGAGGAGAAGAAGGTGTTGACTAGCGGTATGGAGCAGGAACTCTCTGCAAATACTTAGCAAACGGATTTTTAGGGGTTTTCTGATAAAGCAAAAAAACAAAGTGCAAGCAATAAAGACAAAGAACAAATCTATCAAGTGGCCCAATCCTTTCTTAGCAAAGGACAAGACGGTGGAAATACTTAGAAGGACCAAATGTTCTCGAGGACACATGGGAATTCTGTCAAGTGCTTTCGCTTCATATAGCTAAGTACTCTTCTTTGGTGTTGTAAGTGTTGTGTTGGTGAACCTGTGCTAATGTACCGGCCTTACTTGGATTAATACATACTTGTGATTAAACCCCCTGCAAGCATCTGCAACTACAAGAAAGTAATTAAGATATAAATCTAACCAGAGCCTTAAACTCTGAGATCCTATGCTCCCTTGTGCAAAGGTGTCCTAACGGGGGTTCAGGTATTTATCACTCCAGCAACCCCACAATTATTAGCCAAATACACAATGCATTACCCTAGGCCCATAAATGGTGAAGTATAATGTAGTCGACATTCACATGACACCACTAGAAGAATAACACCACAACTTAAATACTAAACCATTGAATAATAACTCAACACAAATCCACTAATAATAATATGACTTCTCCCATGTCCTCAAGAACTAGACAAACTACTCACAAGACATCACATGGATCAGTATCAAAGATGATATGGTGATGGATAACAATCTGAACGTAAACAATAATCCAATGGTTCCACTCATAAGCATCAACTACAATAGTAATCAACACCGCGAAAGTTTCCCCTGAGAACTACTACAAGATCCAATCCAATTGTTACATCGTGATGGAGTGGTGATGATGGTGCTGGTGGAGATTATGGTGTGGATGATGATGATGATCCCGATGAAGCCTACCTTGATGACGGTGTTGATGGCGACGATCTCCCCTCTCCGAGAAGGAATTTCCCTAGCACAAATTTGTCTGCCAGAGAGATCTTTCTCTCTCGGTGTTTTCCGCCCCGCAGAGGCGGTGGAAATCTATATGTGGGCACTCTCCCGGTGTTAGGGTTCCGTAGGGAAGATATAGGCGAAGGGGCGGAGTCGGAGGCCTGCCAGGTGGGCCACACCTTCCCTAGGCACGAGGAAAGGTGGGCCCGTGCCTAGGGGGTGTGGGCCCTCTGTGGCCCTTCTTCGCCTCCCCTTCTGGCTTCCTCAGTCTTTCGGGAAAATATAATTTTCCCATATTTTTCTGGTATTTTTCTTATCTTCACGAAATTACATCAAAACACCTCCTTTTCCATCAGAATCCAGACGCCGGCAGTCTATCCTCCAAGAATCATCCAACATGCAAAACAGGGGAAAAGACATAAGTAATACCTCATAAAAAGACATATATCAATGAATAGAGGCAAATTATGATATAGAATGGTGATGCAAATTGGACGTATCAGTCCTCTCTTGTTTAAGGATCTTGTTTTCCCTATCCAGCAACTCAATGTGCTTGGATTGATCAACAATATCCTTGGCCTTGGCGATGGTTTCTGCAAGTCGGAGAAAGAACAGTACATAGTGATTAGTAGGAGAGTGACGGCACAAGACCAAGTCGGAGTACGAAAACGAAAGGAAAAACAGACTATTGCTCTTAGTGATTTGTTCCTTCAAGAAGGTAGTTTTGCCCTTTTCGGCTTCCAGCTCTGCGCGCATCTTGTGGAACTTCTCGTTGGAGACGCCTCTCCGAGCATTCTCATTCTGTGGAAAGAATATCAAAACCACTTAGTCTACTTGGAGCATCTAGCCGGATAACTATCAACCTAGAGGCTTGGGGGATACAGTGAGAGTTTTTAACTTGGAAGTTGCTTAGTCTTTCTTTAAGCATCTAGTCGGAACTAATTCAGTTTTCAACTAGAATCTTAGAGGCTACAGAACGAGTTTTTAATTCAGCAAGTATGCTTAGTCTTTCTTTAAGCATCTAGTCGGAACTAATTCAGTTTTCAACTAGAAGCTTGGGGGCTATAGTATTGAATTTTACAAACACTATGTATGCTACTATGAAAGTATCTAGTCGGAATAATTCATTTAAACTAAATACTTGGGGGCTACAGTGAGAAGTTTTCTAGCTTAGTCACTCTTAGAGCATTCAGATGCAAAGACCTATGGTTTTTCATCTAAATCCTCGGGGGCTATAGTGGGATACTCATATGAAATGCAAAAGGAAAATAAAACTTACAAGTGCAATGATCTTAAGATTGGTGGCTCTCTCGGCGAATATCTTGCTGAAGGAAAGGTTATTTCCTCGCAGAATATCAGCTTGCCTGAGGAGCACCTCAAGACCGCAAGTTGGAGAGGTTGGCGCTGCACTAGGAGCCAGAGTTGAGCTACTCAGCATAAGTTCTAGGTAGACTATCTTCGGGAGCTCTGTGGAGGTCCTGATGGCAGAGGCACCGCCTTCAAGTGACGTTCCGCATACCACCATCGCCTTCTTGCTACTACTGATGGCATCCTTAGCCGGAGCTTCAGCCACTTCGGAAGCAGTACTTTCTTCTGTCGCCTGTTCGCCGGCAATGACAAGCTCAGCGGAGGCAGCTGGGTCCACTTCCATGGCGGAAGGGCCACAGGCATCCTTAGCCAGATAGCTTGTCGGAGTGGTGGAAGGCTAGACGTTGGGAGTGGTAGGAGGGATGGCAGGATATGCGTGGTGCGACACATCCTGGTGCAACATATATTTGATGTTTTTAGAAGACCCCGATGTTTTGGAGGCCTTCTTCAAACTGATACTAGCCTTCTTCCTAAAACGTGCAAAAGTATAAGTACAGGAAAAAGATGAGGAATGGACAATGTCGGAGGATGAGAGGCTTACACAACAGTGGGTGCTTTGGTAAAAGGGATCCCGGTAATCTTTCTCTTCTCTGCCTCCAGGGCAGCGATAGTCTTCTTGGAGGCTCCACCCTCCGTCTTCTTATTCTTGCCTCCGTCGGCAGCATCAGAGGTGGAGCTCTTCTGCTTTCTCGCCAACGGGACATCGTCTCCGGACACGATGGTGACTTCTTTCATCTTGGGGTTGTAGATTTGGACAGCCATGCTATCCTCCTTTAGACTTTTGAGCTATTAAGTGAAATCCCAAAGTGTTAGATGATGATAACAGCTATACGGAAGAACTGGAGTATATGTCATACACGGAAAATAAACAGGTACCTCTGGGCACTTTCCCTCCTCGAACATGTCGTAGGTGATGGTGAAGCCACACTTCCTATCCTTCACCTTGACGATGTCCTTGAGGCGGAGCTTGACGGAGTCACTCGAGAAGTTGTCCTCGGATATGCGGAGGCTATCCTTCCTCTCCTTGGTATATTCATGCATCAGTTTCGAGCGGTGGTGCAGAGGCTGGATCCGCCTGATGAACCAACACATGGCTAGGTCCAACCCAGTCAGATCCGTGTCTACGAACCACTCATCCGCCTTATGGCACGGGAAGCGTCATTGTCGGAGGGAAGGATGGCCTGGGATCTCCATGTCTGGGCTTTGGCGGCGGCTCCATTGACGAAGTCCGGATACGTTTCTTCTCGGTCGACCAGACGGATATCTAGGCCGTAGAAGTACGTATGTTTCCAGTTCTTGCAAGATTCATGGCCGACAATGTCGGGGAACCGCCGGCCAGGCTGGAACTTAAAACTAATTATCCCACAATTCCTGAGCTCGTCCTTGCTCGCTAGGGCTTCCCTCTTAACGGTGAAGAAATAGATGAACAAGTCTAACCTAGGCCTAATCCCTATGTAACCCTCGCAAAGCGCCGCATAGTTGCTAAGCGCGAGGATACTATTGGGGGAAATGTTCTGAGGTTGAACCCGGTAATGTTTGAGGACAACTAGGAAGAAGTCAGAGATGGGCAGGGAGATGTCGCGTACCAATTGAGCTTTGAGGTACACCTTCTCTCCGGCTTGGGGAGAAGGGGTGACCTCGCCCACCGGCGCCGCCCGCCAGACAAGCCCCTCCGTCGCAGGGAGGTAGCCTTCGATGGCCAGCTTCTTGATATCACTGTTAGTGATATCAGAGCCGCGCCAATTCCCCTTGTGGGAGTCGCCCTCTTCCTCCAGCAGCTCTAGCGCCGCTGGAATATGGTCGCCGCTAGTGGACTCGACCACCGTGGACTTGGGCAGCAGCAGGACCTCTGGGGGCACTTCGACGGAGCTCGCCGGCTTCGTCGCAGCATCGGCCGCCATAGCCATGGATGGATTGGAGGTGCTCCTCGCCATTAAGAGGGGAGGGGAGGTGACTGGGGAGATTGGGAGGCTAGGGTTTTTCGCGTGTGTGCAGAGGGCTCGAGGAGATGCTCGTAGGAGGAAGACGATGACGCAGGGGGAGAATGAGGTGAAAAGTAAAAATCCACCGTAGTTGTAATTTATAACCCCTGGTGTCAAGATTCGTGCAAGGTGATAGAATGGTCGGCACGTGGAAGACGTGTGCGGGCGCGCGTGTGGAAATTTCGCCACGTTCCCAACCACCGCCGCCAACGGTTTGTATCCTTCGCGCGGGAAAAACAGAAATGATTGTGTTCTCTGCATGTGTGAGTTACGAGGCGCCGCTGACCTATGTCTACGTCGTTCTAGCTGACACGAGCAGGTGAACCATCACATCGGAATATCCCGACATGGACAGATCCAGTCCGGCTACGAGAAGAGTAAGATGGAAGATTCAGCATCTCTCCGACTTACAAATTGAAGACGGAGAGCACTGCAGGGTTCTTGGGAGGTCTAAAAGATATTTCTTGACGATTTGCTGACATCCATCTAGACGGAGCATTCAACCTGAAGAGGAAAGACGATGCAAGATCTCGGAGTTCTCCGGGGGCTACTATTGGGGATATGCTATATGGGTATCGTCATAGCATGTCTCTTATCCGGATAACTCGGGTGGCCCACAGTTGGTAGCATGGCCCATGGCCTACTGGGCGGCCCAGTTAGATGGATACAGAAGGGAGGCCCATGCCAGATAAAGAAAGCCTACGGAGGAGTCACCAGCATACCCAGAGCCTTGGAGTGCAAGACATGTTAGACTAGTTGTGTACTGTGTAGGACTCTGTAACCTGTCCGGCTAGGACTCTCCCTGTAACCCTAGGACCGGGCAACTATATAAGTCGGGCCTATGGGATCCTTTAGGGCAAGACACAACTCACACCGGATAGCGAACCAATCCCTGTCACTTGGCGTATTGCCATTATATAGTGAATTGTAGCAGGAGTAGGATCCCGCCACCGTTGTGGGATCTGAACCTGTATAAGTTGTGTTACCTTGTACCCGTCAACCGTCCGCCTTACCCCACGTCTCTAAACACGCACTGTGAGGACCCCTCCATGGCGTACTCGTAAGCAATACCACGACACTTGGACCGCACAGGCGGATGCCACTACCACGACCTCAAGCGCATGATATCCATAGCACTGGTGTTGGCCACGCCGGTTGAGAACACTAGTAGGAAAATGCTTATCCACAAGTTCCTTATCAGTGGCACACATGTAAAGGGTGCCCCACGGATAGTTATACGTGGCGCGTAGGCAAAACCATGCTCCACTGACCTTCACTTACCTGCGGGGCATGCCTGGAACAGTACACCACTATTACATGGGCCCCAGCGCTGGTGGCCGATGTTGGGGATATGCTAAATGGGTATCACCATTTCATGTTTCTAATCTAGATAACCCAGGTGGCCCATAGTTGGTAGCAAGGCCTATGGCCTGCTGGGAGGCCCAGTTAGATGGATCCAGAAGGGAGGACCATGCCGGATAAAGGAAGCCTACGGAGGAGTCACCAGCATACCCAGAGCCTTGGAGTGCAAGACACGTTAGACTAGTTGTGTACCGTGTAGGACTCTCTAACCTGTCCGGCTAGGACTTTGTCTGTAACCCTAGGATTTGGCGACTATATAAGCCGGACCTATGATATCCTTTAGGGATAACTCAACTCATATCGCGCACAGCGAACCAATCCTCAGAACTCATGTATTGCCATTATAGTGATTTATAGAAGGAGTAGGATTCCGCCACCGTCGTGGGATCTGAACCTGGGTAATCTGTGTTACCTCGTACCCGCCAACCTCCCGCCTTACCCCATGTGTAACATCCCAGCATATAGCACCTAACGAAGGGTAGATTTAGGAATATGAATTGTTGCATGCATTCATTTGTGAAAATGTGGGTAAAATTTTCGCCAAATAAAACCTTGAGTGATCAATGTTTCTTTCTTACTTTGAGATTAGGTTTAGCCTTAAAGGAGGATTGCTATAAACTTTGATATGATCTTAAGGAATTTTGTGTGTTTTAAAATGAATTTGAATTTTAAACTTGAGTGTTTGAATAATAATTTAAATGATTTAGATATAAGATTTGAATCGTAAATTAATTAAGAGATAAGTATTATAACTTAAATATTATCCAAAAACAATTTTGAATATGAAATTCATTTCATTAGCACATTAACAAGTTACAAAGAATGTAACTACTGAAGTCATTTCAAACTTCACAATTTACAAAAGAATAAAGAATAAGAATATTCTTTATTAACAATAATATAATCTTTATTACAATTAAATAAAATAAAGATTACAAGGATAAAAGAGAAATTACAAAAGAATAAGAAGATTACATTTGAAAATATACTAACTATCCTATATCTAAATCTACACTAAATCTTCATCTTTATCTTGGTACCCGCAAAACAAAGACTAAAAAGAAACAAAATAAGATTAGTGTTAGTATATTTCTCTTAGATATGTCAGTGAAGTGCACTTGACCAACTAATCATTGAGAAATGTTGTAAAACGGGCAAGTTTCACCAATATGAAAGATTTCATCTTTCATAAATTCAAAGCCAGAATGCAAATGACAGTCAAGAGGGATCAATTCACTAGCCAGGTGAAAGTAAGCTAGTAATAGTAAGTTCAAACTTTCTGAACCTATCCACAAGTGCATAGCAGGCACACAAGCTGGACACACACAAGCATGCAGATGATGTGCTGTCGACCTCACAAGCACAGCCAATATCACAAAACCATAGCACAGCCGTGGAGGAGCACATCAGTGCATATCTCCACTACATAGCACACCAGCACGGCCAGGGTAAGCAGCAGCTAAACCAAGAACAACAGCTAAACCAAACCACCCAGATCAACCCAAACATCACCAGGATGGTGACATAAGGAGGGGGATGAATTTGGTGGACAGCAAGGTCAAGCCTAGAAGCTAGGAGGAGCAGGCAAGCTCAAGAGCAAGCAAGCTCAAGAGCAAGGTCAGGATCCCAGCAAAAGCAGATCAAGATCAAGATCATCATCAATCTACTACACCAACATTAGATTTTTTGGTGAGCTTCATAAAACCATCACATGATTTCATCATATTATCTAAATAAAAGCATGTGTTGCTTTATGAAATGATCTCTCAATAATCACCCAAGAGAGGTGAATCTATCCTAGAGATTTCAAGTATAAAATAAGAAATCAAACTCAGCCAATAGCACTAAACCTGTGAAGGCTGATTGTCATAGTTTTTCGGAATAAAATCAATCTTTGAAGAAAGATTTACAAGTGCCAGGGATTTATAATCCGAGGTGGTAGTTAGAGAATCAAATTTCCCACCTTGCATAAAATGAACTTGTTGAGTAACGGTGTTACTCATTATTTCCTTTGATCCCTTGCTTAGACTCTGAGGATCCCGAAGACGTGCCAATATATGTAGCCGAATGCCAAGAAGACGTGTTCTACGAGGAACCTGATATGTCCGGAGGAGTCGAAGGCGTGGATTATGAGATCCGCTACGGTGTCGATGAGAACGAGTCCACTTAAGTATCTAGTTTGTAGTAACTAATGGAGCCGAGCAACATGAACTCTATAGAATAAGCTGTTGAGCCCCACTCCTAGTCGGAGTTGTTACTTTTAAATTTCCGTTGAACACTTTATATTCTGGTTTGTAAGTTGGATCTTTTGGAAGTCTTGAACTTCCGATATTGTAATAATAATATTGTGTGTACTTTTTTGTAATATGGACCCACAATGTTTCTGTTGTACCACTCTGAGGGATGTGATATTTACTAAACGGTGTTCTCTGGATGTCATGTCAACGACTATAGTGTACTACACATGCAGTGGTATGCTGGGTCACCGCAGTTGGTATCAGAGCAAATTTCTTTGACCTTAGGTTGGAAACCTAGTAAAGGGTATTACCTGTAGGAGATTTAGCAACGATAAATAATTCTCTAAAAGTAATATAATGGGTATTCAAATGAGAATATTTCGTTATATATTTTAGTGCGATAATTCTTTGTTATGATGCAATATGTCATTGGATACTAATTAAAAATTATTTTTCTGATATACAGAGATATGGCACCAAAGTTTCCAAAACAAACTTTGGTAAGGAAAGAGGAGACTCTTGATGATTATCAAGGATCATTTACAGACCAACTTCGTCAACTTTTAAAGCTCTTTAATTGTCCCACTAGAATTCCAGTGAACACTATCACTTACCTTGATGGCCGAATGTTATCCAAGTATCGTGTGAGTATCCAACTTCTAGAGAAGCTAGGATTATATCACGATCTACCCATAGGAGATGGTAGGAGTCATTTAGCAGCCTATCATGTTGCTGTTGTGGAGGCGATAGCTAACATCCGAGAGCAGAAAACCAAGGAGTTGAAAGGTAGCACATTCTATGTGATACCTCATGATTCTATAGACTCAGAGCCTATACCGGATCATCTTACTTTGGTTAAGAAGCATCCTAAGTTAGCTTCCAAGTTTATGGATAGATATCGAACACTCGTTGCGTCTTTTCTAAGACTCATCAAGTGATTGTTGAAGATAAAAATGACATGTTAGAGGATCTAAATGATCCGGAAAGGAGGCAGAAGTTAGCATTCCAGTTAGAGAAAGAAGCAAGTAGTAGTGCAACACCTATCTTTAAGGATATACCTATAGATCCGGAATCTTTTACACCATATCCTTATTCACCAAGACCTGAACCTACACATAATCCTACTATAGATATGCGGTATGCATTACCACAGGGCTTAGAGGATGGTTATGACTCAGAACTTCCTATTGACATTTCAGATGGTTGGAGGGTGGGTGACGAGGTTTAATCTCGTCAATGCCCATTGTTATGGACTTGGGTTTTGGAGAAGATGGGGATGCTGGAGATCGTGGCACGGTTAACAGACAAGCAACCAGGGGACACGATATTTACCCAGGTTCAGGCCCGGAGAAAACCCTACTCTGCTTGTTCCGCTCTTTGATTATGGCGGAACCGTAGGTTCTGTGGTGCATGATTCGATCTGGCGTGGATGCGTGTGCGAAAGTATGAGTCGAGTTTTTTGTGGCTAGATCTGTAGATCTGTCTATTGTGTACGTGCGTGCGTGCCCTCCTCGTTGGCCCCTCCTAGCCTTTATATATGGGGAGGCTAGGTCACGGGTGCCGATACGAGTTGGTTACAAGTTGTATTCAAACTCTAGTCTTGAGGTATCCTTGTCTTGTGCACTTTGGAGTCCGTGTCCATATGTGCTTCGTTCAGCCGAAACGTCTTGGGCGTCCTGGACCCTGGCAGGTCGTCGAGTGGGCCTTCCGTCGGGCTGGACCAAGTATGCTAACATCGGGTACCCGTAGGGCATATCCATGTCAGTAGCCCCCGAGTGTCCATCCGAAACGTAGATTCGGGTGGAGACTTAGTTGTCTTGAACCTTGTATTTGGATGTCGGAGTCGAAAGTTGTCGAAAGTAAGCACTTCACCCGGAAGTTCATCGCGTCAGCTGAATTTGTTCGGCTGTTGTAAAGGAATCGACATCATGGACGTAGTCAACACAATGGACTATAGGGTGCGCGACCAGCGCTCCCTATGGGAGTAGGCCCCGAGTGTCTGTTCGAGTCGTAGACTCGAGCAGAGACTTTAATTCAGCCGTTGTTTGCTTTAGGTCCGTAGGACACAATTTTTTTTTGGATGCTTGAATCAATCCTCCCTATGGGAGTAGCCCCCGAGTCCGTAGTGGAGTCGTAGACTTGGCGTAGGACTCGAAGATCTTGTGTGTGCGCGACCAGCGCTCCAGTTTGGAGTAGCCCCCGAGTGTCTGGCGGAGTCGTAGACTCGGGCAGAGACTCGAGTCTTGTATCGTGTAGTTGTAGTTGACAATCTCGTGGGCGTATCGCTGACCCGAAAATACATCGGGTGCGCGACCAGCGCTCCTGATAGGAGTAGCCCCCGAGTGTCTAGTCGAGTCGCAGACTCGAGTGGAGACTCATGCGAGGAGAAACCACTGACCCGAAAGTGCATCGAGTCAGCGTCTCACGCATAAGGAGCCAGGAGTTGACGTAGCGGAGTGATGCGGCATTCTAGCCGGAAGGACTCGACATTGCGGATGAAGTCGATGACGTTTCTTTTGTCGGGTGCGCGGCCGGCGTCACTTTTTCGTAGTATGAAGCGATGCAACCATCCGAGGAGGGACTCGACTCGGGTCTTGAGTGTATGGCGTAGCCAGTTGCTTTGTCGACTCCTGTTAGAGGATCCGATATAATAGCTCGACGCGGTCGATGTCCTTGTAAGCTGCAGAAAACATAAAGAATTGTGAAGTACTTGTATCTTGTAAAGAATATTTGCCTGTCGGCTTGTACAGTAAGATTCTGGTGCCGATCGAGTCGACACTTTTGCACTGTATGCTAGGCCTTTTCGTTAGCCTGATTACCCTTAGTCTCAGTACCTTGCCGAGGCACTCGGAGTTCAAGGATTCGACGGTCAGGCAGAATCAGCTACTCGGGCTGTCGCGTTCGAGGTGCTCGAGTGCGTGGAGCCGATGGCACATTAGGTTACTCGAAGAGGGCGCAGCCCCCGAGTGTTTCGAGTGCGAGTTAAAAAAGGAAATCAGCTCTGAGTAGAGGGAAACTTAGATTTATTGGTAGTTGTCATGGACGGAGTCGACGCGGTAGCGGGTCACACGGCGGACGTAGTCGACGCGGCGGACCACAATCATAGCGGCGACAGGTTTCCGAAGTTGATGGTGGTAGCGAGCTCCGCATCCGAAGATTGTCGCGGTCGAAGACCACACGGGGTCGCCACATCCGAAGGATGTATCGGGTTCCCACAGACGGCGCCAATTGACGAGGTTTAATCTCGTCAATGCCCATTGTTATGGACTTGGGTTTTGGAGAAGATGGGGATGTTGGAGATCGTGGCACGGTTAACAGACAAGAAACTAGGGGACACGAGATTTACCCAGGTTCAGGCCCCCAGAGGGAAAACCCTACTCCTGCTTGTCTGCTCTTTGATTACGGCGGAACCGAAGGTTACAAGGTGCGCAGATTCGATCTGGCGTGGATGCGTGTGTGAAAGTATGAGTCGAGTTTTTTGTGGCTAGATCGTAGATCATCTCTTCATGTGTCGCGTCGTGCCCTCCTCGTTGGCCCCTCCTAGCCTTTATATATGGGGAGGCTAGGTCTCGGGCGCCGATACGAGTTGGTTACAAGTTGTATTCAAACTCTAGTCTTGAGGTATCCTTGTCTTGTGCGCTTTGGAGTCCGTGTCCATATGTGCTTCGTGCAGCCGAAACGTCTTGGGCGTCCTGGACCCTAGCAGGTCGTCGAGTGGGCCTTCCGTCGGGCTGGACCAAGTATGCTAACATCGGGTACCCGTAGGGCATATCCATGTCAGTGGGATCATACAATGGATCTCACGAACACCAGATGTCCACAGATGGTTCTGACAGAAATGTTGGACAATCTAGTTGGATGGGTGCAAGAATGAACCCTAATAATATTAGTAGAAATACCATGTCAATAGATGATCAGGATGAAGAAGAAGATCCTGAAGAGAGAGTGTTTGAATCATCAACATCTTCTCAAAACCCAGGGAATATACATTATCTAGTATTCAACTATCTTGCCCACGAGAGCACCTGGGAGCAGCAGGATCTGTGTATCCTGTTGACAACTCAAGAAATGAAGCTCAGCAGATGCAGGTTGGAGATAATGTTGAATATGTGTCTGAAGACTTTTCAGCTTTGCTGGAGGGAGTCGATGCGCTCAGGTTGAGTAATGACTCAAGTCCTGACACTTGGATCTGAGTATGTTCATACGGAAGGCCATATGTTCCACAAAGCGTACGAATAACACGTCACGCGGTTGGACATCAGGCATGTATGATGAGCGTAGTTACTACTAGAAGGAGACAAGTAGTCAACAGTATCAAGCACTGTGTATTGTACCCCAAGTAATAAGGTAGTGAGATAAATACGGTAGTTTTGTGGGTATACCTATATGGTATATGTTGTAATCACTTTGTATCATTATGATATTATGTATAATATGTGAAATGCATATTTGGATTTTCTTTGGATCTTCATTGTGTGACTAGTTCTGTGCGTAAAGTCGAGCTCAGAACACATGTGCATGATGTAATTATGAGTATTCTGTTTATGTTGCAGGACTAGGGGGTCATGGATACGGGTGTAGAAAAGGAAACTGAGCAGCAGAGGATGGAGCGAGAGGCCAAGGAAAAGGCTGATGCCGATACAGCAAACCAAGAAGCATTACCACCACCACCACCAATGAGGCTGTTAATGGAGCAGAACTTTCTGCAATGCATGCAAATGATGCAAGAGACCCAGAACATGTTCACGAAAGAGCTGATGGGGCGAGCAAATCAAAGGGCACCTGAAGGAGGAGGAGTGAGTTTATCTGATTTCCAGAATTCAAGACCGTTACCTTTTGCATCAGCTCCTGAACCAATCGATGCAGAAGATTGGCTAGCAGACACAGAAAGGAAGCTGAAAATTGTGGGTTGCAATGATGAGGAAAAATTGAGGTATGCAACTCATCTGCTGACTGGACCTGCAGCATCATGGTGGGAAAATCAGTTAGCCATGCAACAACCAGGAAGGGATTTTACTTGGGAAGAGTTCAAGCAGAGATTCCGTGAATATCATGTTCCGGAAAGTGTCATGGAGTTGAAGCGGAGAGAATTTGAGGAGCTTCAGCAAGTATATACTAGTGTCATGAAGTACATCCAGGAGTTTAGCCAACTGTCTCGTTATGCCCAGGAGGATGTTAACACTGAAGAGAAGAGGAAGAAACGTTTCTCACGTGGATTAAATTCGTTTGTAAGGATGCAGCTAAGGTTATCCAATAAGCAAACTTATCAGCAGTTGTTGGATGCAGCCATTACTTTTGAAGATGACTACAAGAATGTTCAAGAGTATCGGAGGAAGAGAGCCAAGAAGGAAACCAAGAGAATTCAGGCAAGCAAACCTGAACCTAACCTGGAGTTCAAACCTCGAAATAGGAATTTTGGTAACAACAACAATAACAATAATAAGGGCAGTGGTGGAAATCAATCTAATCCGAGAAGGAATGTTATCTGTAACAATTGTGGAATTCCAGGGCATTTCTAGACGAAATGCAAAAAGCCTGTAGTGATCTGTTACGGTTGTGGCCAGAAGGGGCATATCAAGCCATATTGTCCGAGCAAACCACCGGGAGTATGACCTACAAAGGGAGGAGGACAAGCAAGTGGAGGAAATGGACATCCCAATGAAGGAGGAAATAATGGAAAGAACAACAATGGCAAGAGAAACCGACCTACCGGAAAACTGAACTGTGCAACCCTCGAGGAGGTGGATAATTCAGAGCATGCAGTGATAGGTACGCTCAATATCCTTAGCAATCCCGGCAAAGTTCTATTTGATACTGGTGCAACTACTTCATTCATTTCTGAAGAGTTTTGTGATAAGTTCGAGATTAGAAGGGCAATGTTAGAACGTCCTATGACCGTAGTTACGGCAGGAGGGAATGTGATTGTACGCCACATAAAACAAGATCAGGTTATCTCGATCTGTGGTTGTACATATTTCGTAGACATTTATGTGATTCCTTTGAATGGAATTGCAGTAGTGCTAGGGATGGATTGGATAATGGAACACGGAGCTAATATAATTTGTGAGGAGAAAACTGTCTCAATCAAAACTCCAAGTGGAGCAAGGATAGTTTACCAAGCAGATAAACACAGTCATATTATGGTGGATCTGTAGTTGAATTCAATGAAAGAAGTTCAATTAGAAGAGATTCCTATAGTTAATGAATTCCAAGATGTTTTTCAAACAGAGTTACCGGGAATGCCACCAGACTGGGAAATAGAGTTCACCATTGACTTAATACCTGGTACAACACCAATATCTCAAGCACCATACCAAAGAGTTGAAATAACTCAAGGAGCAAATTGATGAGTTAGCAGGAAAAGGATTTATACAGGAAATTGTATCTCCATGGGGAAGACCAGTAATCTTTGTGGATAAGAGAGATGGTGGAAGACGGATGTGTGGTGATTATAGAAATCTAAACAACGTTACTATCAAGAATAAGTATCCTTTACCAAAAATTCAAGATTTGTTTGATCAAGTGAAAGGAGCTGGAGTATTTTCAAAGATCGATTTAAGATCTGGATACCATCAAATAAAAATCAAGCTGGAAGATGTTCCAAAAACAGCATTTGTCTCAAGATATGGACACCATGAGTATCTGGGAGTACCATTTGGTTTGACCAATGCACCGGCAATATTCATGAACCTAATGAACAAGATCTTCATTCCATATTTGGACAAGTTTTTCATCGTCTTTGTTGATGATATTCTGATATATTCCAAGGATAAGGAAGAGCATGCTCACCATTTGAGAATAGCATTGCAGACTTTAAGAGAACGTAAGCTTTATGCTAGGTTCAGTAAGTGTGATTTCTGGTTAGATGAGGTAGAATTCCTCGGTCATGTGATTAGTAAGGATGGGATTGCTGTGAATCCATATAAAGTTCAGTCAGTACTAGAGTGGACTACACCGACCAATGTGAAGCAAATTCGAGGTTTCTTAGGAATGGCTGGTTATTATCGGAGATTCATTGAAGGTTTCTCCAAAATAGCCAGACCAATGACCAAATTATTAAGGAAGAATACACCATTTAAGTGGGATGAGAAGTGTGAAGCAAGTTTCCAAGAGTTGAAGACTAGATTAACCATAGCTCCAATCTTAGCAGTTCCTGAAACAGGGAAGAATTTCACTGTATATTGTGATGCATCTAAAGAAGGTTTGGGTTGTGTATTAGTGCAAGATCGGAAAGTGATTGCTTATGGTTCAAGAAAATTGAAACCACATGAAGTCAACTATCCAACTCATGATTTAGAGTTAGTAGCAGTAGTTTTTGCACTGAAAGGATGGAGACATTTTCTTTATGGATCCAGATGTGAGTTATACACTGACCATAAAAGTCTCAAATACTTCTTCATTCAAAGGGAATTGAATATGAGACAGAAGTGTTGGTTGGAATTAATCAAGGATTATGATTTAACAACCAATTACACCCAGGGAAAGCAAATGTTGTAGCAGATGCTTTAAGGAGAAAGAGTGCAGATATTAAGCCAAGCAATAGGGAGTTACCAGAAGAGTTACAAATGTACTTGGAAAGATTAGAACTTCAATTTATCAGAATAGAGGTTCTTGGAGGATTTGCGACTATGCAGGTAGTTGCAGAGAAGGATAGTGATCTTAAGCAAGAAATTGTTAGACATCAAGAAGAAGATCCTTTTATTGCTGAGGAAATTCAGAGAATATCTCAAGGGCAAAAATTAGTTTTTCTCCTTGGAGATTATGGATCTTTATGGTTCCAAGACCGTCTATGTGTTCCAGATGTTGCTGAGATCAGAAATATCATACTCAAAGAAGCAAATGATACACCATATTCTATACATCCAGAGAGTACTAAGATGTATATGGATTTGAAAGAAATATTCTGGTGGAATAACATGAAAAGGGATATTGCTAAATATGTATCTGAATGTCATACTTGTCAAAGGGTGAAAGCTGGACATCAAAGTCCAGCAGGGCCATTACAACCCTTAGAAATTCCTGAATGGAAATGGGAGGAAATAGGTATGGACTTCATCACAGGATTACCTATGACACCAAAAAGGAAGGATATGATATGGGTAATTGTGGACAGACTCACTAAGAGTGCACATTATATTCCGGTGAATCAAAAGGATAATGCCGAGAAGTTAGTTGAAATATATGTCAAAGAGATAGTAAGTAAGCATGGAGTACCCAAAAAGATCTTAACTGATAGGGGATCAGTGTTTACTTCAGCATTTTGGAAGCAATTGCATGAAGCACTTGGTTCAAAATTAGATTTCAGCACGGCATATCATCCTGAGACAGGAGCTTAAACTGAAAGAACAAATCAAATACTAGAAGACATGTTGAGATCTTGTGCACTAGATTTTGGAGGAACATGGGAAGATCACCTACCATTGGCAGAATTTTCCTATAACAATAGCTATCAGAGTAGTCTGAGGGTAGCTCCATATGAGATTCTGTATGGACGGAAGTGTAGATCACCAATATGTTGGTCTAAACCTGGAAGCAGCAAAGAATTTGCGCCAGATTATATCAAGAATAGACAAGACATCATTGATAAGATCAGGGACAGACTGAAAATAGCCCAGAGTAGGCAGAAAAGTTATGCGGATCAAAGTCGAAGATCATGGCATCCAGAAGTGGGAGATATGGTCTATTTGAAAGTAAGTCCAATGAAAGGAGTAAAAACATTCGGAGTTAAAGGGAAATTGAGTCCAAGATATATCGGACCATTCAAGATACTGAGTCAAAACAGAACTATAGCTTATGCTTTAGAGTTACCATCAAGATTGACTCAAGGGCATAATGTTTTCCATGTGTCACAACTTCGCAAATGTTTGAAAGTTCCAGATGATGCAATAACACATCAAGAGATAGAACTACAAGCAGACCTAACTTATATAGAAAAGCCTTGTAAGATTCTGGAATAAAACTGGAAAAGATTGAGGAACAGAGCAATCAAATATTGCAAGGTACAGTGGGAACATCACCATGAGAGAGAAGCCACATGGGAGAAGGAAGAGGATTTAAGAAAAGCTTATCCAGAACTATTCAGGTACATCTCCACAAACTTCGGGACGAAGTTTAATTTAAGGGGGGAAGTCTGTAACATCCTAGCATATAGGACCTAACGAAGGGTAGATTTAGGAATATGAATTATTGCATGCATTCATTTGTGAAAATGTGGGTAAAATTTTCGCCAAATAAAACCTTGAGTGATCAATGTTTCTTTCTTACTTTGAGATTAGGTTTAGCCTTAAAGGAGGATTGCTATAAACTTTGATATGATCTTAAGGAATTTTGTGTGTTTTAAAATGAATTTGAATTTTAAACTTGAGTGTTTGAATAATAATTTAAATGATTTAGATATAAGATTTGAATCTTAAATTAATTAAGAGATAAGTATTATAAGTTAAATCTTATACAAAAACAATTTTGAATATGAAATTCATTTCATTAGCACATTAACAAGTTACAAAGAATGTAACTACTAAAGTCATTTCAAACTTCAAAATTTACAAAAGAATAAAGAATAAGAATATTCTTTATTAACAATAATATAATCTTTATTACAATTAAATAAAATAAAGATTACAAGGATAAAATAGAAATTACAAAATAATAAGAAGATTACATTTGAAAATCTACTAACTATCCTATATCTAAATCTTCATCTTTATCTTGGTACTTGCAAAACAAAGACTAAAAAGAAACAAAATAAGATTAGTGTTAGTATATTTCTCTCAGATATGTCAGTGAAGTGCACTTGACCAACTCATCATTGAGAAATGTTGTAAAAGGGGCAAGTTTCACCAATATGAAAGATTTCATCTTTCATAAATTCAAAGCCAGAATGCAAATGACAACCAAGAGGGATGAATTCACTAGCCAGGTGAAAGTAAGCTAGTAATAGTAAGTTCAAACTCTCTGAACCTATCCACAAGTGCATAGCAGGCACACAAGCTGGACAGACACAAGCATGCAGATGATGTGCTGTCGACCTCACAAGCACATCCAATATCACAAAACCATAGCACAGCCGTGGAGGAGCACATCAGTGCATCTCTCCACTACACAGCACACTAGCACAACCAGGGTAAACAACAGCTAAACCAAACCACCTAGACCAACCCAAACATCACCAGGATGGTGACATAAGGAGGGGGATGAATCTGGTGGATAGCAAGGTCAAGCCTAGAATCTAGGAGGAGCAGGCAAGCTCAAGAGCAAGCTCAGGAGCCCAGCAAAAGCAGATCAAGATCAAGATCATCATCAATCTACTACACCAACATCAGATTTTGTGGTGAGCTTCATAAAACCATCACATGATTTCATCATATTATCTAAATAAAAGCATGTGTTGCTTTATGAAATGTTATCTCAATAATCACCCAAGAGAGGTGAATCTATCCTAGAGATTTCAAGTATAAGATAAGAAATCAAACTCAGCCAAAAGCACTAAACCCTCAGACCAGCATCACTGGGTTCAGTGTTATTTTTGCAACTTAGATCATTTTTCATTTGATCTTATCAGATCAGGGCACATCTAATTGCTCAACTAACTAGGAATTAAATCCTAGAGCCTCAGACCAACATCATAGGCAGGAAATTTAAGAAAAGCTTTCATTTCACCTTGCCAGTATTAATCACAAGCATTATCAAGCTAAGCCCAAAAATAAAACTCAATCACTTGTGTGCCAGATCATAATGGTATCACAAGGACATGTTCTAAATGAACTAAAACCAATCTATACATCCAATAAATATCATTTTCCTGATGAAAAGTGCCAGGAATCAACATTATATTCATCTATACATCCACAGAAAATCATTACATGTAATGATTTGATTCGTTGTGTATAATCTCATACAAGCCTACCATTATAATACAGTAAGCAACTACTAATAGAAACCACTGTCAGTACAAGCATTCTGATAGTAGAGTAAATTCTCAGATTAACAACATAATCCAATCAGGAATTCCATAGAACCACTAGCATAGCATCATAGTGAATCATCACTAGAATAATCTAACAGGCAACTAGCATCATCAAGTCATTACAAATCCTTAACCACAGAAAACAATCATTCTTCATGCTCAAGTATGATCACCACTAAATCTAAAGCATCAAGGATATGATCAACATGGGGTTATGAAACCTAATCAGAGCAAGAACCCTAATCCAGAGATGAACCCAATCAGCATACAATCATTAGGCATGAGAAGCCACTAGACACACATCGAGAGATTCATGGTAATAGCAGGAACAAGGACCACAGAAGCAACTTACTCGAGGTCCTCGCTGACGAATTGAAGAGGAAGCAGATTGGCCGACGAACCGCGGCGCAAGGAGCTCCCAGTGGGGGCGCAGAACCTGCACACTGCCACGGCCACAGTGACACGAGCCCAAAGACACCACCACAGGAGGGACCGCGGCGGTGGCGACAACATCTTTCCCTAACCCTAGGGTTCAGGAACGGGGTGGACCTGGCCACGGAGAAGCCCTTGAGTCAAATCCAATTGGGTAGAACGAATGAGAATCGTCGACAACCCCAAATTGCACCACGACGGCGACCAGAATAGCCGATGGCGGAGGAATCGCATCGGTTGCCACAGCGTCGGGTCAGAGGAGGAGAGGATAAGGTCGAGGGAGAGAGGGAGGCAGAGAGAATGGGCTAGGTGGGCCAAAACCCCTCGGGGTGATATTTTGGCCTTACCCTATTGGGCCACACTGGCCCAATAAGCCCAAAAGGCCAGCCCAAGTTGTTTTATAAACTTTTTTAATTAAGTAGAAAACACCAAAATGCCCCTGGCCTCAATAAAATTCTAGAAAATAAAATAAAACTCCAAAAATTATAAATAAAATATTTTTTGATTCACAATAATCCACTCTGTCCAAATAAAATAAGATTACAATTTTGGACATTTAAATTTTTATAAGAATTTTTGTAATTTATATATTCTTTATGGAATTTTACAAAATTATTGAAAGGTGATTAAAATAAATAAAATCACTTTCTTTATTTGTTAATACTATAGTATTTTTGAAAAATACTAAATAAATATTTAGTAATAAATTTAATATATAAATAATAATTCCTAAAAGAATTATTAAAACAACAAAAGTCAAATAAGAAGGGAAATAAAATAAAATAATTCAATATATGCAATAAATATAAAAAAAATTATAAATGCTTTATTAAAAGGCATCTTATATAGGGAAAATGCATATAGAATTAAATAATGCATTACATTACTTGCATAATCATTTTTCTTCTTTAAATATTGTCCTTACCGGGCAATAATGATGTTTTTGTAGAACTAGAAGCTCAAGGTCCAGTGCAAGCATCAGACTTCGCTACCTTGCCATCACAAGGCAAGTTCATCACTTGCTCATGTCCTTTGAAGAGTCTTTATCAAAGTATTTGCAAATTGTGTGTTATCATATATCCTATAAAAGAAATAAAATAATATTTTCATAAATAAAGAAATCATAGATATCATCCTAAGTGGTGATATAATGGAGAAATAGAACTTAGGGTTCTATTTGCAACAATGATGATCAAGTAGGGACTTAATAAACCCTGACATCAGTGATTCTAGCGCGATATATTACGCGTTAGCCATGAGATTTAGAATGGGACAGAGAAGTCGGTTGTATCTTCTTCCTCTCGCAGGAAGCCGTATGTGCAGGTCGTGGCTGTTATCCTCGTAGCGTCCATATTAATTGGTAATTCGTAGAGGATATGCAGCATATGGATGGAAACCCTCATCGTCCCACGATAGTTCTGGCATCTAACGGTTTGTACAAACCATTTCTCTAATTCATTATGTGGGCATGGTGTACACCAAGGAGGCATGCAGGGTCGCGAAGGGGCAGTGATTGGCTTGGACCAACTACTAGGCCCCACATCATGGAATTGTGGACGGAAAAGTACGCCCGGTTGTGCAATAAGGAGTTGATCTCTCATGGGTAAAGTAACGCACCTCTGCAGAGTGTAAGAACTGTAACTTGTTACTCCTTGTTCCGGGAAGGAGCTACGGACGCGGCAGGAAAGTAACTCCATGAAAGTTCTGGTCAACCTGTGAAGGCTGATTGTCATAGTTTTTCGAAATAAAATCAATCTTTGAAGAAAGATTTACAAAAACTGCAAAGTTCCAAGGATTTATAATCCGAGGTGGTAGTTAGAGCATCAAACTTCCCACCTTGCATAAAATGAACTTGTTGAGTAACGCTGTTTCTCATTCTTTCCTTTGATCCCTTGCTTAGACTCTGAGGATCCCGAAGACGTGCCAATGTATGCAGCCGAATGCCAAGAAGACATGTTCTACAAGGAACCTGATATGTCCGGAGGAGTCGAAGGCGTAGATTATGAGATCCGCTATGGTGTCGATGATAATGAGTCCACTTAAGTATCTAGTTAGTAGTAACTAATGGAGCCGAGCAGCATGAACTCTATAGAATAAGATGTGGATCCCCACTCCTAGTCGGAGTTGTTACTTTTAAATTTCCGTTGAACACTTTATATTCTGCTTTGTAAGTTGGATCTTTTGAAAGTCTTGAACTTCCGGTATTTTAATAATAATATTGTGTGTACTTTTTTGTAATATGGATCCGCAATGTTTCTGTTGTACCACTCTGAGGGATGTGATATTTACGGAACGGTGTTTTGTGGATGTCATGTCAACGACTATAGTGTACTACACATGCAGTGGTATGCTGGGTCACCGCACCATGTATCTAAACACGATTTGTGAGGACCCCTCCATGTCGTACTCGTCGGCAATACCGCGACAGCCGACCCCATCCACGGGAGGAATATCTAAGGCGCACAGAATAGGTGTGCGCCACGGATAAGTACCACATCAGTGGCACACGAAGTTTCGGCCGAGTATCTGTAGCGCACCATTATAAGGTGTGCCACTGACCCAGGTTACCTATGGTGCATACAATAGAGGTGCGCCACATATAAGTTCACAGAAAAGTGCTCACCCCCCTCCCATTGTGGATCGCCTTTTTAGTTTTGCAAAAATCTAAAGAAAAAATGAAAAAGACTTCAAAACATATAATCCTTTTATATATAGGTTGGTTATGTGGACTAGTTTGAAGGAAAATTAACAAATATGAATTTCAACTTTTTTTGCAAAAAAACGTTATGGCATGGTAAAACGGTCATAACTTTTTCATACGATGTCGAAAAAAAAGTTTAATATACCAAAATGACAAGAACGAGAATTCGCATCCGCTCGCGACGACCACCCGGCTGGTGGTCCTTTAGCGATTTTTTAGATTTTTAAAAATCAAAAAGAGTAAAAAGTTATGGTCAAAAGATAATTTTTTCCTGCAGAAAAAATAGAGGCCACTTACCAGTGGCGCACCACCATGTAGTGCGCCACGGATAAGCTTGGGAAAATTTTAATCCCACAGGCCTCTCCTCCTCCTCTCTTCTTCCTCCTTATCCTATCCTTCTCCTCTCTTCATCCTCCTCCTCTCTTCTTCCTCATTATCCTCTCCTCTTATTCCTGCACCTCTCTTCTTCCTCTTCCTCCTCCTCCTTCTCCTCTCTACTTCCTACTCTCTTCTTCCTCCTTCCCCTCTCCTATCCTCCTCCTCTCTTCTTCCTCCTCCTCCTTCCCCTCTCCTCCTCCTCCTTCTCCTCTCTACTTCCTACTCTCTTCTTCCTCCTTCCCCTCTCCTATCCTCCTCCTCTCTTCTTCCTCCTCCTCCTTCCCCTCTCCTCCTCCTCTCTTTCTGTAAGATCCCTCCTTTGTAAAGGAAAGGATCCCTGTGATTGCAATGCTAGTCCCTGGATCAATGCTAGCATCCACAGTTTAAGATGAAGTACACAGATACAAAGGTCGTTTATTACATTCATTCCAGAGATAAAACATAGTCTTTTACAACTCAGGGCCAAAGGCCTAATACAAGAGTTTATGGAATAAGTAAATAAACATAAGTCCTCATCTTCATGTGCCACAGGCAAGCATGTTGAGTGTAGACTCATGACTCCTACTCATCATCGGAGTAACCTGCAACATCACAAGTTACAACCACAGAGGGTCAATACTTTGGAATAGTATTGGCAAGTGATACCTTAGCAAATTTTTAAGTGGACTATATTACTATATGCAATTTGGCTAAGTGTAGCTTGGCTTGCTTTGCTTCAAAATAGGTTTTTCCTATTAGTTGAAATCACTAAGTTTTTCTTTGTCAGAAACTTCCCAAGAAACCACCAATAGACATTGGGGTCCTTTACCCTTGTTCACCCACAAGTTTTACTTAGAAGTTGGAGTGATGAGATTCTTGTAGCTTCCATGTCTTGATGCTTAATTTGTCCATTGCCATGGACTTGGCTAAGTACTTAGATTTTCCATCTGCAGAGGTTGTGCACTTTCCCCACCAGACATGGTTTCCCAAGACAGGACCTTTTAGAAGCCTTTCCTTAGTCAAATGGACGCGCTCCAACCTATCATTCCCACTACCACCTACTGTCCAAGTGACTAAGTTCTAGCAACCTATATGATCATGGCAGAGCCCATATTGCCAAGTGGTTGCACTGTAAGCTTTCTCAACACTTGGCCTCCAAATCCCTTTGTGCCTGGGTGGCATACCACAAGTGTGATACACAAGCCAAATCCATGGCCTTGTGTAACCACTCAACACAAACCAATCTTTCCATTCCACCCAGGAGGCTCATTTGACTTAGTTGTTTTATTAGGAAAGCATAAGTCTCATGACTTAGAATTATTTTCATCATAGCAAGTATAGATTTTACCAACCCTTGTTTGCTACTAGCTAGACTAAGCATGGCATGGTAATCTTAACTTAGGAAGGGTTCCCTAGCAATTCTAACATTCTACTCTACATAGGATTTCCCACTTAGCATTTGGCCAAAGTAGCATGCAAGACTTAGTAAAATATCTAATGCTAGTACAAAATATAGGAATGAAATATTCATGAAATATCACTTGCCTTGGTAATGGGGAGAGTAGCACTCTTCACAATCACAGTCACTAGCAAAATCTACACAAAATTTGTAGCATACAATTACACACAATTTATATACCATCAAAAATAATATGAATGCATGCATGCAAGAATTACTAAGTGATGATTTTGAAAAACCCTATCAAGCAAATGCATGATACAGAAGCATAACAAGGCACAAGGTTTGTTAATCAAACTCATTTGGCACTAACACAATTTACTAAACTAAATCTATACTCAAAATAGCCTCAAACATGTTTCTGTATAAAAAGTCATTTTAACTAAATCATTTTGTTAAACACATTGGATATTCAGAAAGGTCTTGACTCACTGAATCCAACGGTATAAAGTTTGCAAAATTCCAACGTGGAAATCAAAAGTTATAGTCATTTGAATTTTGGATCAAATTCTGGTTTGAAATCTGTTTTTAGATCTAACCCTAGCCACGCGTCACAATATGACTGGCGCGTACCGGTTCGCACCGGATCGAGCTCTGCAGCCGTAGGATCTAAATAAATCGCACGGCCCTGAACGCGTACCTCTTCGGTGATAAGTGAATCTATCCTAACGCTTGGATCTAGATCTAACGGTGCTCGAGCACGCGTCCATGTCCTAAGACGCTGGTGTCGATGGCGAGCGCTCAATCTACGGCGGTGCTAGTGTTCCAGGTCGTCCGCGAGAGGGAGAAGGGTCATACCAGAACCGCAGGAGGCTGCTGAAGCTCAAGGTGGCGTTGGTTTGCGAAGGGGCGTGCTGACGCGGCGATGAGTTCTCGTCGGAGTAGAGTCTGGCGACAGGTGGTTCTGTTCGAGGTCGAAGGCGACGTTGTCGATCACTAGGAGGCAAACGGAGGGTGTGGTCAGATGCAGAAGATCACGGAGAAAACGCGTGTGTGAAAGACAAGGCTTGGGGCGGTCTAGACTTACCACTGGAGGTCGTCGGAGTTGAAGTCAAGACGGGTGGCGCTGTCGACGTTGCTGGATCTACGGGTCATGCGAAGGTAAGTGGGGTGTGTCAGTAGATGCGCAGAGACTCACTGAACAAGATAGCATGAATGAGAGGCAGAGGGGAGCTCGGAACTCACCGGAATTCGCCGGCGCAGTCGTCGGAACAGCGGCGGCGTCGTGCGAGTTGTGGGCAGCCTGGTGGCGTGAAGGCGAAATTGATTTGGGGAAAATGGTCGCGAGGAGGGGGAGATCTTATAGCCCGAGGCTCGACAGGAAACGCTCGCTGTATCAATGCCAATTAAGCTCGCGAAATCAATGCTGCAACAGCCAGCGGCGGAGGTCGTGCGCGGAATCAGGGGAAGACGAAGCTGACGTGGACGGGGCCCGCTGGTCAGTGAATTAAACAGAGGGGCGGGGTCTAGGCGTCGTCTGAGTGAGGCGCACAAGATGAGAGAAGAAAAGAAATGCCCCGGGTGGGCTTATTGGGCCTGTTCCGATGCTGGGCTAGATTCCTGGCGCTCGGCCCTTTTCTTTTGTTTACCCTTTTTCTTTTTCTATTTCGATTTTTCAGGAATGGTTTTGATATGAATTCAAACTCTTTTTGAATTCAAACTTTTCTGTGGGTTTTGTAGGGTACAGTAGTCTCCAATATAGGTATTAAGCATGTGGTTGCTTTGTATAGGCTGAGTCAAGCTTGGATTTAAAATAATCAGTGACTTTGCATCTGATTTGCAAATGTTTTAAAAAGGGGTTTTGAAATTATTCTTAAGTTGAAAACTTTGGTCTAAATTCTACACACAAACTTTTCAACAATGAAGGCAAGCAACCAAATTCCTAAACTTTCAAATGGTGATGGCCATTTGAATTAACTCTGTCCACATAAAATCATAGCACCATGTGCTTCTGTTTTGTGAAATGAGTTTGAAATTTGATCTCAAATCTATATGCATGGATGAATGATATGGAAGCTTTGAAATCATGGTTTTAGGGATTTTACAAATCTAACCCCCTTAAGGTGAATCTTGCCCTCGAGATTCGGATTGGCTAGCAAATAGGTGAGGGTGGTCTTTCCGAAGATCATCTTCTCTTTCCCATGTTGCTTCCTCTTCGGAATGATGATTCCATTGTACTTTGCAAAACTTGATAGCTTTTGTCCTTGTGACTCTTTCCGCGGTCTCAAGAATCTTGACAGGCTTTTCCTCATAGGTGAGATCACTTTTGGGTTGAACTTCTTCCAAAGGTATGGTATCCTTCAAAGAAGATTCTTCCATTTCTGGGTGACATTTCTTCAGCTGACTCACATGAAACACATTATGGATAGCTGACAGAGATTCTGGCAATTCGACTTCATATGCAACTTCTCCCTTGCGACTTAAAATTTTGAATGGCCCAACATATCTTGGTGCCAACTTTCCTTTGACTCCAAATCTTTTCACTCCACGAAGTGGTGATACTCTAAGATAAGCTCTATCCCCAACTTCGTAGGTGACTTCTCTATGCTTAGAATCCGCGCAGCTTTTCTGTCGGGACTGTGCTATCTTCAACCTTTCCTTGATCAATTTGACTTTCTCTTCAGCCTTTGATAAGATCAGGTCCAAACAAACTTCTTTCTCCCACACCATTCCATAGCAATGGGGTGGTACACTTCCTTCCGTAGAGAAACTCAAATGGTGCCATTCCAATACTAGATTGATAACTGTTATTATAAGAGAACTCTGCGTAAGGCAGACTTTCATCCCAACTTGCTCCATAGTCTAAGGCACATGCCCTCAACATGTCTTCAAGAATTTGATTAGTCCTTTCTGTTTGCCCATCAGTTTGAGGATGGAATGCAGTGCTGAATTCCAACCTCGTTCCTAAGGATTCATGAAGTTGTCTCCAAAAGTGAGAAGTGAACTGAGTTCCTCTATCAGACACAATACTCTTAGGCACACCGTGAAGGCATACAATTCTGCTCATGTAGATTTTGGCTAATTTGGCACTTGTATAAGTTGTCTTCACGGGTATAAAATGAGCCACTTTAGTTAGGCGATCCACTACTACCCATATAGAATCATACCCTGACCTGGTTCTTGGTAATCCGGTAATGAAATCCATACCGATACTTTCCCACTTCCATTGAGGAATAGGCAGTGGTTGAAGCAAACCTGTTGGTTTCTGATGTTCCGCTTTCACTCTACTACACACATCACACAAAGCAATATGTTCGGCGATGTCCCTTTTGAGATTGTTCCACCAAAATCTTTCTTTCATATCCATGTACATCTTGGTGTTTCCCAGGTGAGTAGAATACGGTGAGTTGTGGGCTTCTTGTAGAATCAGTTTCCGCAACTCCGGGTCTTGTGGAACACAAATACGTTTCCCGTGCCATAAAGTATCTTGTTCATCTATATGGAAACTTTTAGCTTTCCCTTGACTAATCCCTTCCTTAATCTCTTCGATTTCTTTATCCGTCTTTTGGGCTTCTTTAATCTTATCTAACAGAGTGGGTTGAACATCCAAAGACATGAGATGTCCTTCTGGCACAATCTCCAATCTGAGTTCTTTGAATTGCTTACACAAGTCATCTGGCCATTCACCTTTGGTAAGGCCATTTACAAACACCTTACGGCTTAGAGCATCTGCTACTACATTTGCTTTACCGGGGTGGTACTGCAAACTTAAGTTGTAATCCTTGATAAGTTCTAGCCATCTCCTTTGTCTCATATTGATTTCTTTCTGGGTGAAGATATACTTCAAACTCTTGTGATCGGTGAATACTTCACAACGCTTTCCCAAAAGGTAGTGTCTCCATGTTTTGAGTGCATGGACAACAGCGGCTAACTCTAAATCATGAGTAGGATAGTTTACTTCATGAGTTTTGAGTTGTCTCGAGGCATAAGCCACAACTTTTCCGCCTTGCATAAGTACGCCACCTAATCCTTGATGCGAAGCATCACAATACACTTGGAAATCCTTTTCCAAATCTGGCAGGCACAGAACTGGTGCTGACACAAGCCTCTTCTTCAACTCTTGAAAGCTGAGTTCACAACCTTCAGACCAAGAAAACTTCTTGTCTTTCTTTAATAATTCTGTCATTGGCTTAGCAACCTTTGAGAAATTTTCAATAAATGTTCTATAGTAACCTGCTAAGCCAAGGAAACTACGAACCTCTTTTACGTTCTTAGGAGATTCCCATTCAGTCACAGCTGAAACTTTAGCAGGATCAACTGCCACACCATCCTTTGTCATAACATGACCAAGAAAACCCATTTCCTCTAACCAGAACTCGCACTTGCTGAATTTGGCATAAAGTTTATGCTCCCTCAGTTTCTCAAGTATCAAGCGTAAGTGCCCTTCATGTTCTTCTTTGCTCTTGGAGTAAACTAAGATGTCATCGATGAAAACGACAACAAACTTGTCAAGAAATTCCATGAACACCTTGTTCATCATATTCATGAAGTATGCTGGAGCGTTGGTTAAACCGAAAGGCATCACAGTGTACTCATACAATCCATACCTTGTGGTGAACGCTGTTTTAGGTATGTCTTGCTCTCTTATCTTGAGTTGAAAATAACCTGACCGGAGATCAATCTTCGAGAACACACATGCTCCTTCTAGCTGATCAAACAAGTCGTTGATTCTTGGCAAAGGATATTTGTTCTTGATGGTTACCTCGTTGAGAGAACGGTAGTCAATGCATAATCTTTGTGTTCTATCCTTCTTTTCTACGAATAAAACTGGAGCTCCCCAAGATGAAGAACTTGGTTGGATGAATCCTTTCTGCAATTGTTCTCCGAGTTGTTTCTTGAGTTCCTTTAGTTCGTCAACTGACATTTTATAAGGTCTCTTTGCTCTTGGTCCCGAACCTGGTACCAAATCTATTATAAACTCCACATCTCTATCTGGTGGCATTCCTGGTAACTCTTCCGGAAATACATCCGGATACTCGCACACAATTGGCACAGTGTCCATGCTAACCCCCTTAAGAGAATTTAGCTTACTTCCTTTAGATTCAAAGTTGGACTTGAATTTTATCCGCTTTCCTTCAGGGGTTGTGAGTGTAACTGTACGATTGGCACAATATAGTACCCCCTCATACTTAGCCATCCAATCCATTCCCAAAATCACATCCAATCCTTGGGAATTCAGTATTATCAGGTTCACTGGAAACTTATGTTTTCCAAACTCTATGACTAGATCCCGGCATCCAAGACTTACTATCATCTCTCCTCCCGGATAACTAACTCTTATCGGACACCCAATGTTTTCAGATGCGAACCCATTTCTATCAACAAATGCTTTTGATATAAATGAATGAGATGCACCGGTATCAAAGAGTACAAATGCTGGAATTGAATTGAGTCTGAACTTACCAGCAACAGCATCAGGCTCCTCATAGACCTCCTCCACATTGATGTGGTTAACCTGTCCTTTCTGAAAAGGATTTGGCTTGTTAGGTCCTTCAGCTTTCTTCTCAGGGCACTCACTAGCATAATGCCCCAGCTTCTTGCATTTGAAGCATTCAACTTGACTGATGTCCTTTTTAGGCTGGTTTCCACTTCCACTTCCACTTCCACTGTGGTGGCCCTTATGTCCACTCTTGTGGTTCTTGTACTTATCATTGTCATGACTGCGATGATGCTTGTTGTCATGACGGTTGTGGTTGTGGTGCTTGTTGAATTTCCCATGCTTGTGGGATCCTGAGCTTCCACTGTCATCAATAGGAGATCATTTGTGAGACGATCCCGAGCTGTGCTTGTCGGAGTGCTTTCTCTTCCTACTCTCAACTTGCTTCATTTTATTCTCCAAAATAGCAGCCTTGTCACACAGAGACTGATAAGTTGGAACATATGCCACAGACAACTGTAAGTTTATCTCATCATTTAATCCCTCCAGAAACTTTTCCTTCCTTTTCGCATCTGTGTCAACCTCATCCGGTGCATAGCGCGCCAGATTGTTGAACTCTTCTATATATTCAGCCACGCTGCGGTGGCGCTGCCTCAGATTGTGGAACTCTTTCTTTTTCAGGCTCATCATTCCTGATGAGATATGAGCAGTGCAAAATCCATCTTCAAAAATAGCCCAAGTCACCTCATCAATAGGAGTGGTGATTTGGAAGTTGTCCCACCAAGTGGTGGCTGGTCCCTCCAACAGATGCGCTGCAAACCTGACTTTTTCAGCATCCGTGCAGCCCACGGTCACTAAGTCCTTGTTTACAGAACGTAGCCAGTCATTGGCCACCATGGGATCTGTCATCCCCGAAAACTTAGCTGGCCTCAGACGCAAAAATCTGGTGAGCATATCAAAACCCGGAGGGTTGTTGTTGTTGTTGTTATTGGGGTTGTTGTTGTTGTTGTTATTCTGGTTTTGGATGAATGTTGTCATCATTTGCATAAGCTGTGTTTGCGCATTCATCATTTGTTGCATTTCCGGGGTGATGTTGTTGGGGTTGGGGTTTCTTGTGACGGGGAGGCATCTGTGGTTTGTTCAAATAGAGATAAGAATGAGATACCCATACATGATCCATGCACATTTCATCACATAAGCAAACACATATCATGCAACACAAGGATAAAAACTCAACAACAAGATAACGAAGTCTCAAGTAAAACACTCAAGTGGCAAGCCATCCACATGTCGGATGGTCCAATAATAAGTTCACAAATAACAAGTACGATAATAAAAGATAACCGAGTAGTCAAGTCTACTCATCAGCATCAATCTCCTCCTGGACAAAAGTAAGACCTGCGTTCTCCATCGCGGTCTTATTCTCCTCAATGGCAGTGGTCAAGGACTCGATCTTGGTCTTGAGAGCCCTCTTCTAGGAGCGAAGCCTCTCAATAACCATCTGCTGCTGCTCCAGCTCGAAATCCTTGGACTTCAGTTCCTCGGTCATGTCCCGGATCCTCTTGTTCCTATCCTGGACGCGTTTCTCCTGACTCTTGAACTTGCGGTCCTGGGTCTCGAACTTCGCCTCCATTTCCTTGACTATCTTGTCCTGCTGTGCGAAAATCTTGTCCTTCTCGCGAAGCTGCACCTGGAGCTCGTCATTGTTGAGCATGACGTTGGTCTAGTCCGTGTCCACGTGCCTAATAAGAGACTCTAAGTCCTGGAGATAGAGACGTATCGGCTCTGCTGCGTCCCTCGAGTCGTCCTCAAAGTCGATGGACTCTCCATCATCATCACGTCTTCTGAAGACGTGGAAGTGGGTGCCTCTAACCTGTCGGGAGTGACGGCCTAACAGACGTCCTATCAGGTCCTGCATAACTACCTCCATGCCTCTCTCCCTGTCATCGTGCATAAGCTTGAAGACGATGGCCTCCGTAGTAGGCTCTGTCTGGCGTCCGGGCTGGTTCACCTTGAAGCCCCAGAGGTCCTTCCTCTCGAACTTGGTGAGTCGGTGCACCATAATGGTAGGAAGAGGGTGATTGAGCAAAGTGGTAAGCTCAATGATACGTGGACCAAAACGGGTACCCTAGAACTCCTCAACGGTGCTGATGGTAATAAGCATCTATTTATAAGATAGAAAAGTTAGGACAACACAATTTAAAATAGGACAAATATCTCATACACATCCATGGATCACAAAATCACACAAGTCATGCATACATAATTCCATTACATCAATCAAGGTCCAAACTTATTTAAGGTATCATTTTGGAAAATAAGGTGATAGGTGGTGGTCCAACTAACGAAGTGCGTTCACAATCCTATCTCACTGGATCTGTTTGCTAACACAATGTTCCTAGAGGCAATCCACCTATCTTGTTCACATGATTCCATCACTAAGTCTATAATATCTCCCCTTAATTATTGGTTGGTGGCTTCCAACTCTTGGGTAAGTTCCTTCTCTTTCTCTAAGTCTTTTTGGAGATTGAGCATCCTGCACTTGACTCTAGCGCTTAGTTCTTTGATGGTCTTCCAAGCTGCTTCTCTTGCTGACTCAAAGAATGTGGTGTGCATCACCGTGTTGGTGTACATGCAGAATCCCCTTTCTTTGTGGTTGTCTTCCTTGTTGTTGTACAAGTGAAGTTGCACCCACCAATACCCCACTCCTTCATCCATCACTAGAAAGCCTTTGTACATAGCTGCACCATATGCTTCCATTGCCACCATGAGGTCCTTGAGAATCTTGGGAAACTCAGTTTCACACTCCAAGGTCATGGTCATGAGTGGCCCTTTCTTCACGGCTTCGTTGATGGAGTTCATCTACAAATAGAGATGAGAATGAGAAGATTATAAAAATTTACGAGAAGAATAGACAAGTGTAGAAGTAGTTGAAAGATTTTCCTTAGTGGTTTCCAATTCTAGGGACATAATCCTACAGGCAACACAGTGCTCTGATACCATCTGTAAGATCCCTCCTTTGTAAAGGAAAGGATCCCTGTGATTGCAATGCTAGTCCCTGGATCAATGCTAGCATCCACAGTTTAAGATGAAGTACACAGATACAAAGGTCGTTTATTACATTCATTCCAGAGATAAAACATAGTCTTTTACAACTCAGGGCCAAAGGCCTAATACAAGAGTTTATGGAATAAGTAAATAAACATAAGTCCTCATCTTCATGTGCCACAAGCAAGCATGTTGAGTGTAGACTCATGACTCCTACTCATCATCGGAGTAACCTGCAACATCACAAGTTACAGCCACAGAGGGTCAATACTTTGGAATAGTATTGGCAAGTGATACCTTAGCAAATTTTTAAGTGGACTATATTACTATATGCAATTTGGCTAAGTGTAGCTTGGCTTGCTTTGCTTCAAAATAGGTTTTTCCTATTAGTTGAAATCACTAAGTTTTTCTTTGTCAGAAACTTCCTAAGAAACCACCAATAGACATTGGTGTCCTTTACCCTTGTTCACCCACAAGTTTTACTTAGAAGTTGGAGTGATGAGATTCTTGTAGCTTCCATGTCTTGATGCTCAATTTGTCCATTGCCATGGACTTGGCTAAGTACTTAGATTTTCCATCTGCAGAGGTTGTGCACTTTCCCACAGGACTTGGTTTCCCAAGACAGGACCTTTCAAGCCTTTCCTTAGTAAAATGGACGCGCTCCAACCTATCATTCCCACTACCACCTACTGTCCAAGTGACTAAGTTCTAGCAACCTATATGATCATGGCAGAGCCCATATTGCCAAGTGGTTGCACTGTAAGCTTTCTCAACACTTGGCCTCCAAATCCCTTTGTGCCTGGGTGGCATACCACAAGTGTGATACACAAGCCAAATCCATGGCCTTGTGTAACCACTCAACACAAACCAATCTTTCCATTCCACCCAGGAGGCTCATTTGACTTAGTTGTTTTATTAGGAAAGCATAAGTCTCATGACTTAGAATTATTTTCATCATAGCAATTATAGATTTTACCAACCCTTGTTTGCTACTAGCTAGACTAAGCATGGCATGGTAATCTTAACTTAGGAAGGGTTCCCTAGCAATTCTAACATTCTACTCTACATAGGATTTCCCACTTAGCATTTGGCCAAAGTAGCATGCAAGACTTAGTAAAATATCTAATGCTAGTACAAAATATAGGAATGAAATATTCATGAAATATCACTTGCCTTGGTAATGGGGAGAGTAGCACTCTTCACAATCACAGTCACTAGCAAAATCTACACAAAATTTGTAGCATACAATTACACACAATTTATATACCATCAAAAATAATATGAATGCATGCATGCAAGAATTACTAAGTGATGATTTTGAAAAACCCTATCAAGCAAATGCATTATACAGAAGCATAACAAGGCACAAGGTTTGTTAATCAAACTTATTTGGCACTAACACAATTTACTAAACTAAATCTATACTCAAAATAGCCTCAAACATGTTTCTGTATAAAAAGTCATTTTAACTAAATCATTTTGTTAAACACATTGGATATTCAGAAAGGTCTTGACTCACTGAATCCAACGGTATAAAGTTTGCAAAATTCCAACGTGGAAATCAAAAGTTATAGTCATTTCAATTTTGGATCAAATTCTGGTTTGAAATCTGTTTTTAGATCTAACCCTAGCCACGCGTCACAATATGACTGGCGCGTACCGGTTCGCACCGGATCGAGCTCTGCAGCCGTAGGATCTAAATAAATCGCACGGCCCTGAACGCGTACCTCTTCGCTGATAAGTGAATCTATCCTAATGCTTGGATCTAGATCTAACGGTGCTTGAGCACGCGTCCATGTCCCGAGGCGTCGAAGTGAGTGGCGAGCTCGTCTCTGGCGGCGCTTAGCGTTCAGTGTCGTCCGAGAGGGAGAAGGGTCATACCAGAACCGCAGGAGGCTGCTGAAGCTCAAGGTGGCGTTGGTTTGCGAAGGGGCGTGCTGACGCGGCGATGATTTCTCGTCGGAGTAGAGTCTGGCGACAGGTGGTTCTGTTCGAGGTCGAAGGAGACGTTGTCGATCACTAGGAGGCAAACGGAGGGTGTGGTCAGATGCAGAAGATCACGGAGAAAACGCGTGTGTGAAAGACAAGGCTTGGGGCGGTCTGGACTTACCACTGGAGGTCGTCGGAGTTGAAGCCGAAGACGGTGGTGGCTAGTTGTCGACGTTGCTGGAGCTACGGGTCATGCGAAGGTAAGTGGGGTGTGTCAGTAGATGCGCAGAGACTCACTGAACAAGATAGCATGAATGAGAGGCAGAGGGGAGCTCGGAACTCACCGGAATTCGCCGGCACAGTCGTCGGAACAGCGGCGGCGTCGTGCGAGTTGTGGGCAGCCTGGTGGCATGAAGGCGAAATTGATTTGGGGAAAATGGTCGCGAGGAGGGGGAGATCTTATAGCCCGAGGCTCGACAGGAAACGCTCGCTGTATCAATTCCAATTAAGCTCGCGAAATCAGTGCTGCAACGGCCAGCGGCGGAGGTCATGCGCGGAATCAGGGGAAGACGAAGCTGACGTGGACGGGGCCCGCTGGTCAGTGAATTAAACAGAGGCGTGGGGGTCTAGCCATTGTCGGTCATGTCGTCAGCGTGAGAGAAGAAAAGAAATGCCCTGGGTGGGCTTGTTGGGCCTGTTCCGATGCTGGGCTAGATTCCTGGCGCTCGACCCTTTTCTTTTGTTTACCCTTTTTCTTTTTCTATTTCGATTTTTCAGGAATGGTTTTGATATGAATTCAAACTCTTTTTGAATTCAAACTTTTTTGGGGTTTTTGTAGGGTACAGTAGTCTCCAATATAGGTATTAAGCATGTGGTTGCTTTGTATAGGCTGAGTCAAGCTTGGATTTAAAATAATCAGAGACTTTGCATATGATTTGCAAATGTTTTAAAAAGGGGTTTTGAAATTATTCTTAAGTTGAAAACTTTGGTCTAAATTCTACACACAAACTTTTCAACAATGAAGGCAAGCAACCAAATTCCTAAACTTTCAAACTTTCAAATGGTGATGGCCATTTGAATTAACTCTGTCCACATAAAATCATAGCACCATGTGCTTCTGTTTTCTGAAATGAGTTTGAAATTTGATCTCAAATCTATATGCATGGATGAATGATATGCAAGCTTTGAAATCATGGTTTTAGGGATGTTACACTTTCTCATCCTTCGACTCCACTCTTCCTCCTCCTCTTCCTCTCTTGTTCCTTCTCCTCTCATCCTCCTCCTCCTCTCTTGTTCTATCTCATCTCCTCCTCCTCCTCCTCCTCTCTTTCTCCTCCTCTGCCTACTCTCCTCCTCTCCCTCCTATTTCTCCTCCTCTAGCTCGTCCACAGCTTCCCGCATCTACCTGTAGTGGTAGGGTATGGCCGCAGCGACGCAATGCGACGCCACATGACGACGACGAGGCAACATCTGGAGGAGACATCGGCGGTGACAAATCTAGATTCAACTCTTTTTTGAAATTTGAAAATTTTATCCGTGGCGCACCATGCCTACATGCACCATGGATAATTTTTCACATCCCGCCTTTTTTAAAATTTGAAATCGCTATCAGTGGCGTGCGATACCCCCATGCGCCACGGATAAGTGGGTTTATCCATGGCGCATGTCTAGGTGCGCTACTGATAAAAAATATCAGTGGCGTAATATTAGTGGTGCACGATACATGCGCCACTGACCCCATTTTAGGTGTGCAACGAATAGGACTTTTCCTACTAGTGGAAGGAGCCGATGTTACTCTATATAGCCGCCACCAACCGGGTCATCAGCATCGTCCTGTCGATGGAGTGCCACGTGGAAGGCAAGGCCCAGCAGGTACATCGGCCCGTCTACTACCTCAGCGAAGTGGTCTCCCTCTCCAAGCAGAACTACCCCCACTACCAGAAGATGTGCTACGGTGTGTACCTGGCGTGCAAGAAACTTAAGAACTACTTCTAGGAGCATCCGCTCATGGTGCTGTCCACGGCTCCGCTGGGGGACATATTCGGCAACAAGGACGCCACTGGACGACTGGCCAAATGGGGCATCGAGCTCGCCGCCTACTACATCCGGTATGAACCTAGAATCACCATCAAGTCCCAGGACATGTCGGATTTCTTCGTCAACTTGGTGGAGATGCAGTATCTGCCACCGGTTCCCGATTCTGACTACTAGAAGATGCACTTCGATGGCTCGAAGATGCGGAGGGGCTTGGGAGCAGGCGTCGTGCTCACCTCGCCCAAGTGATACCGGCTGGAATATGTTCTCGAGATCCACTTCACCACCTTGAATAACGAGGCCGAATACGAATCATTGGTACATGGACTCCGGCTCGCCAAAGAAATTGGCATTCGTCAGACCCTCTGCTTTGGGGATTCGGATCTGGTGGTGTAGCAGGCATCCGGAGAGTGGGACGCCTAGGACGCCAACATGGCTCTATACCGGTAGTTCTATCACGTCCCCCGCGCCAAGAAGGAAGCATCCAATTCGCTCGCCTGAGTCGGATCCACCAGGCAGACAATCCCATATGGTGTTTCCTTGGAGCACCTTCGCAAGCCAAGAATCACCCCTCCCCCGAATCCAAGTCCATCATCTAGGTGGCGGACCTGGGAACAGCCGGGTCGAAATACCCGAGGGCTACCACGTCATTAGGCCAGGCATCGTCGGGTAAGACATGACGCTCGCGGGATGCCAACTTGGGCATCCCACCGGGTGCCCTCCGGATGAGCCTCAGCTTATACCAGGAAGCTTCTTCACTATCCGGGAAGTGCCATCCTAGGCCCAGCCCTTCATGAACTACATCCTCAACGACAAGCTTCCGGATGACCAGGTGGAGGAAAGGCAAATCAGGCGCCACGCGCATACATACACCATCATCAATAAGGATCTATACAAGCGCAGCGTTTCTGGCATCTTCTAGCGACACGTCGACATAGAAACCAGCTACCAGTTGTTGAAGGAGATCCACCAGGGTAATGAGGCCACCACGCCTCTTACCGGGCCATATTCTCTAAGGCCATGTGCCACGGTTTTATTGGCCCACCACCGCAGAGGATGCGGAGCACATGGTTCGTGCATGCAATGGGTGTCAGCGATTCAGCCAGATCGGGCACATGCCGACTTCAGTACTTAAGACTATGCCAATCACATGGCCCGTCGCTATTTGGGGACTGGACATGGTCGGTCCCTTCAAGCGGGATCAAGCTGGCATGACCCACCTACTAGTGGCGGTGGACAAGTTCACCAAGTGGATAGAATCAAGGCCAATTCGAAAGCTAGACGGTGCCACGGTCGTCACTTTATTTCGGGACATCATCATCCGAGTACCCCCACAGCATCATCACCGACAACGGCACAAACTTCGCTAGGGGATCCTACACTCGATTCTACCACAACAAGGGAACTCGACTAGACCTCGCGTCCGTTACGCATCCACAGTCCAGTGGGCAGGTGGAGAGGGCAAACGGCTTGGTGCTAGCCGGAATCAAGCCCTGGTTAATCATGCCGCTGGAGCGCTCGCCCTGCTGCTGGATTGAGGATCTCTCGGCTGTGCTTTGGATCCTGCGCATCACCCCGTTGTTCCTCACCTACGCCTTAGAAGCAGTCCTTGCGGTGGACATCGAGTTCGACTCACCGCGCAAGCTCCTCTACATGGATAAGGAGAACCAAGAGGCGAGGGAGGACAGCGTGGACCTCCTCGAGGAGGCCCGAGAGCTGCCTCTCTCATGATCGGCAATATACCAGCAAGGGCTGCGCTGGCACCATTCGAGCCAGATCCACCCCGCCACATTCTGTGATGTCGATCTAGTGCTCCGGCTGATACAAGACACCAAGGGCATGCACAAGTTGTCCCCTCCCTGGGAGGGCGCCTTCATCATCAGAAAGGCACTACACAACAACTCCTACTACCTCATCGACTCGCATCGGCCACGCAATAACAAGATGGAAAAGTCGGATGAGGATACCAAAAGGACATGGAACACGGACCTGCTATGCCCATTTTACACTTAGTCGAATGATAGTGTTTGTATCCCGAACTCTAAATGAATGAAATATGTGGAACCCCGAATGATGCTCGGGGGATCCTTGCCAGACATTTGCTTGTTGCTTTTCCCGATTAATCCTGCAATTTTTTTCGGCTCCATCGACCCTTACCCGGGTGCTCGCCGGCTAGCCCAGCCTGCTGCTCCCAAACCGGCCTTGTAGTGTGCGCGATGCCAAGGGCCCACTCTTCATCTGAGCTACATACCGCAACCCGGCTGTCCGTCTAGAAAGAGAAAAAGACGGAGGCATCCCACACGAAAAACGGCAAAGGACGCAGGAGTCTGGACATTTCTGGCTCAAAAGGACTAGATTGCGTAATCCCGTTACTAGGCTCACGAGTACCATGCACACTGTACTGTCAACTACCCCTTCGCATCCGGCTCCAGACCGCAACCTGGCTTCCTGGCAATGACACAGCATAAACAGTAGGACACACGGGAAAAACGACTGAACACCCGGAAAAACACGCGCTAGTCCTTTCTCATCGCACGCAAGTAATGCTACCATCCGGATAAGTAACAGATGCTAATCAAAACCTTTTTTGTTTCGTATGTTTTTTGCACGAGCTGATCGAGTCGGATCTCAAGTACAGTTAAGATTCAAAGCACATACCTTTGGTAACTACTACGAATCTCGGGGGCTACACCTAGTGGGTGCGCTGGCGTGCCCCCACTGGAAGCATGTAACTCCCGGCTAGGAGATGTCCTAGTCGGTCGGGGCCAGATGATGCTCGCCAGTAAAAACAAGGCAGCAAGCTTACTCAGGCCGGGATGCATCCTCTCCCGTCCGACTAATTCGGATACGCAAGGAACTATAAGAACATTTTTTTAGAAGATTCCAAGCACCTAGCTATGCTAGCTGCTCCGAATCTCGGGGCATACACCCAGTAGGTGCACTGGCGTGCCCCCACTGGAAGTATGCATCTCCTGGCTGGAAAATGTTCAGCCAGTCGGCACAAGACGAAAGAAGGAAAGAAAGTTGTAAGGAAGAAGGAGAGAAACACAAGAACGAAAGAAAGGAAAGTAATATAGGAAAATGCTAAAAGCCAGATATGAACATGGGTTAGTTCGAGCCAAGATGCAGTTCCTCTCGTCCGATTAAGTCAGGCCAGTCGTCTATGCAAGATGAGGGAAATATTTAAGTTTGTAAGATCCAAAGCACCTGGCTACGCTAACTACTTCGAATCTCTGGGGCTTGTAACACCTCTAGTTCTACTAATAGTAATTAGGGTTTGTATGTGCATAGCATGAGCATCATCTTAAAATACAAGCAACAAATGGATCAAAACCCTGAACCTAGCTTTCCCTCTCTATTTGAAACACATTCAAAATGGTTTTAAATGTTTTGAATGTACAAAAGGTATGGAGCCCCAAGAAGTATCAGGGCCCCTACAATGTTTCAAATGTTTACAAAGTTTTGCTGTTTTCAAAATACAAAAACCAGAATTTGTATTTAAAAATACAAAAGATAAAAGGCAAAACAGAAAAAGAAAAGCGTTTTAAAGAAAAAACAGAGCAGCCCCCGTAGCCTAGCAGCCCGTTTTCCTCTTCTTTCTCTATTCTCTGCCCCGCGCAGCCCACCTTGGCCCATGTAACACCCCCAGTCACTCCGGACCGACGACTGTAACTTCTGGAAGCTCAATAGGATCTCTAGACTAACCCCACAGACCAACACTAGTCTTTTCTACGCACTTTGTCCTCACTCATGCGCACCTGGTACCCACTTCCCAGTCGGTCACCCATCCTAGAATTGCTCTAGGCCAAGCACGCTTAACCTTAGAGTTCTTTTTAGATGAGCTTCCGGAAAATAAGTTGCAACTTGTTGGTATGGGTTTCCTACCATGCACCAGGGTCTCACATACATCCACCCTTAGAAGACCGATGTCCTCGTCGATCAACCATAAGCCAGGAATGTCCCCTCTTAGCACATGTCTATGCGTCTAGTGCCGACACATGTGCCATGCCGTGTCCACTCCGGGCCACACACGCCATGTGCCACATGTCCGCCACTGACCCGCACACGCCCATGTAACCGCGAGGATCGGCTCTGATACCACTTGTAACACCCCCGGTCACTCCGGACCGACGGCTGTCACTTCTGGCAGCTCAATAGGATCTCTAGACTAACCCCACAGACCAACACTAGTCTTTTCTGCGCACTTTGTCCTCACTCATGCGCACCCGGTACCCACTTCCCGGCCGGTCACCCATCCTAGAATTCCTCTAGGCCAAGCACGCTTAACCTTAGAGTTCTTTTTAGATGAGCTTCCGGAAAAGAAGTTGCAACTTGTCGGTATGGGTTTCCTATCAATCCTATTGAGCCATGCACCATGGTCTCACAGCCCAACTGGAGACCATACCCGGCCCGATACCGCTATGCCCTCCTCCCCTGTCGTCTTCCTCGACCACGACGAGCAGCTCTCTATCACTGCCCATGCCATCAATCCCTGTTGCCTTTTCCCAGCCGTCTGTCGATCTCAGGGGTGGATAAGGACGCCACGACGATGTATCTATCGCCCTAATCCACTTCTCCTCTCCCCAGCGACCTCCCTCTCGCGTTCCTCTCCTTTGGCTGAAACCATAGGCATCTCGTGCAGCCGCTAGAGGCCGTCCCGATCCTCGCCGTTACTCCTGGGAGCTCTGACTCGCCGTTGTGAGCAACCCAGACAAAGGAATCGACGCCGCGTTCCTCCATTCGTCGCCATGCTCACCGTGTTCCCGAGCTCCGGCCACCGTATCCTCTATCGATTCCGGCCACCCCGTCTCTCGCTGACCCCACCGTCTTTTCCGTGGTGAGCCCCTGGTCCTCTAGGACCGCTCTAATCCTCCCCTATCTCTTTGGTTCGAGCCCGCTCCTTAGCTCGCCGTCCGCCGCCGATGGACGTCATTGCAGATGATGCTATGATGCCCTGTAGGTAGCGGCACCGCCTGTTTTAGGTAGGCTGTGTTGCACTGGTTCGAATGGGCCAAGCCGCGCTAGCACGCTCGCCCCTAGCGCCGCCAACCACCGCCAGCCGACGTGTTCCCTGGTGAGCCCGCGTGGCGCCTGCGAGGTCTGCTGAGGTTTCCCAGGTCCCACCTGTCATCCTCTGTGGCTAGCATCTGCCATGGTGAGAAAAGGTTAGAATTAGGGTTGAGATGACGCCATCCTTGCGTAGTAATTGTTTTTAAGTGGTTTAATATTTTCTGAAAATCATTCAAACTTGTAAATTCAATAACTAATTATTTATAAGTCAGAAAAATAAAAATAATATATCAAAATGTTCAGAAAAATGAAATCCATCTATTAAAGCTATCATCATACATTGTTGAACAACTTACATGACAAGTTAATTAGAAAGAAAAAATGAACCCTCTCATAAGCATCTAGGGTTTCTCCAAATTAGGGTTTGGACCCCTCGGAACCCTGATTAAACTACCAAGCATGTTTAGGGTTTCAATTTCAATAACTTTCAACTTGTCATATCATCATCCTTGCATGAGCATTGCATCAATTCCATGTGATGATTGTTTCCTTTCTTTCCTGTATTTCGTTCTTCTCCGGTAGAATACAATATCAGAACTGAGACCGAGTCCAAGACTGAAGACCGAGATCAACACTGTCAAAGCTCAAAGACCAATACTTGACCAACTGTAATCAAGTCAAGTACCAGATGTACGAAGATCTGCTTTCTGGATATCAACAGGAAAAGGCAAGCGAAGCCCCACACATACATATGAATCCTATGCGTTCAAAGTATTTCAATTCTTGCCATGTGCATACGATTCCAAAGTCTTTTATCGATACATAGAGTAATCCTATTTTATGCATGATCCCTTTGAAACTATAATACCTGATCCACTGGTCCTAGCATAACTAGGGATTGGCTTTGTGAGCGCTTCTAGAGCTACTTTATCTGTTTTGCTTAGCCACGCTTACTTGTTCTGCTGATTCACCTGGTTGATGGATCCGAGCTTCGAATGAACCTAGTTGGACACGAGAACATGGTATGACAGTTGATGTGAAGTAAACATGCTAAGGCTTGTATGGGAGGCCACGTGGGTTGTGGTTTTTGCAGTCCCATACTTGCCACCCTTAGGACCTTGGGTTATTGCCTCTTGAACCAAGATGAGCGTACAACCACATGGGGATTTGGGAACCCCTTGACCCCAACTTGCCATCCGTGAGTCCGTAGTTTGAGGATTTATTCGGCACCCGCATGGAAAAAGGTTTTGGAAAATGGTGCAAGCATATAAGACGTTGCCTGGTGAAGGATGCTCGGCATTGAACTGGATCCGAGTACACAGAGTCGAGGACGTCCTGGGAGTATGGTTAACTACCGCAGCCGGGAGCCCTTCCGATGACTCATGGATTAGGCAAAAGCAATGGAAAGGTTTCAGCCGACCACCCTTTGTCAGCACACCAAGGAAGTGTGTCAAGTGACGCTAAGAGTCGGTGGACGTGTGTGGGTAAAGTTGTACACCCCTATAGGGTATTAACCTTTTAGAAAATCCATGTCCACGGTTATGGATGACTTGGGAATGGACGTGGGATCATAGAGAACATGAACTTAATCATAAAATCTGTCAAGTAAAGTTTGCTTAAGGATGCTTCCTCATGGGTATGAGGGGGTGATCCTTGAGGAGGTTCGATGATGATGATTCGGTGGATATCAAAAGATGATGATCAATACTTTGGAGATGTCGCTTTCTTATCCCCTTTTAAAACACTCTGATTAGACGAGCTTCTTGTTCCTCCTATTTTATAAACAAATATGGCTTTATGCAAAACAACTCCACCAGCCATAAGTCCCGCGGAGTACACCATGTACTCACCCTTTCTTTGTTGATACTTTTGCAGCAGAGTAAGTGTTACCTTAGAAGATGAGTTCTTTATGGCATCGACATCGACGTGTAGCTTGGGGTTCCTGGCCGGCAGCTTGGAATCTATGGAATGGGACGTCATCGTTATGCTTCAGGCCTCTTAGGCCATTTGTTAAGTTTGCTATACTTAATAGCGTAATTTGCCTTCCGTTGTTTGATGTTTGTGGTCAGTGACCTCTGCTTGTAATATTTTGGTTCCTCGCTCAGTTATGAGCTTGTTGTAATAATTTTTTTGTGTCGTAGGTTCACTGTTGTGTTACTATTTCTCTCTCTGTACGCTTCGAGATTAGGTTAGGCTTATGTTCAGACGAAGGTCTAGCATTTGTCTAGCCTTAATCCCGGGGGTGTCACAGGTTTTGGTAATAGAGAAGTAGCGACTCTAGGAAACCTGTCTGTTGGTCGATGTTGAGTCTAGTACTTGTGAAAACTATTTCAAAGATGAAAAGTATTTGTGAAAACTCTAGTATGCTTCTTTTTCTCCTTATCCAGTTTCGCTCTAACTCTAGGTCATCTTATCTTGTGTTGATTTGGAAAAGTTTTGCTATCTCGTCCTGTCTTTCAAAGCTTAGGTGCCTTTTTGGCATGTCATTTCTCAACCATTTGACCTAGTGTAAAGTTCTCCAGAGTCTGGTGTGTGTGTTCCTTGTTTCCCTTGTTCTGTTTCTTCCGAGAGATTTCTTTCTATCATGATCTCTCTGTCTTTTGGGCCCACGACATCATGTTGATGGTCCCAAAATGTTCTGTTCTAGGCCTCGAGGTTTCCTTTCTTCTCGTGTGCCTCCTTCTCATTTTTTGGGTACTTTCTAAGTTGTTTCTCCTTTTGGAAGATACCTTGTGATTACTACCTTTTGGTACCCTCTGTGCTACAAAGATAGTAGTTACTTCTTTCTCTGGGTTTTAACCCTTGGACTTGAACTGAAGATCCCTAATTGTGCTGGATTATGGTGTTGTGAATCTTGTACATGAAGCTGACCATTAACCCAAGATCCATTTTATTGACCCATGCGCTGAATGATCACACATTACCTCTGGATGGCTAGTACCTTATAGTGTAGCCTTCAAGCTTGTGTATATTGTATCTATTGAACAATGATGATAAAGGACTTCCCCTACCACATGCTTTGGCAAATGTTCTTTAATGGAACCAAATAAATCACGACAAGAGTACTACTCGTGAGTCTCTCTTCTATACTCGTGACTCTTCCACACCTCCCTTTTATATGCATTGGTTTTTGGAAGATTGTTAACTTATGCATCCACATCTCGGGATTTTATCCTGAGCGTGTTCCTCCCTCCTTGTTGTTTTCTGACCTTTGTTTACCAGTTGGTAGCCAAGTAGTAAATGTGCATCTGTGTCTTTCGATGCAAAATACTCTTGTGGTCTGTCATGACAACCAATTTCGGTATGTCAGGAGAAACAAACTCTAGTACCTCGTCTTATCTTGGACCAGGTCAAAGTGTTGTAATCTGTAGATTAAGAGTCGTTGATTAGCTTCTGATATGTTCCACCTTAAAGTTTCACACTCTTTTATACCAAGAGATCGTGCTGAGATTCATGACCTCTTAATGAAGTGTTGCTTTTACACATATTTACCCACCCTTCCTCGAGCTTTCGCGCTCGTGAGTGGCGTGTGTGTAATAATGTGGCCATCTGAGATTCTTAGCAATTATCATTGCTTTTAACTCAAAGGACATTTGTATCATTCTTAGCGTGATGGTTAACCCTATCACTAAGAGAAGTTTGACTGTGCAACCAAGTCCGATATTCTGGTACACCCTCTTCAGTCAAAGAGTTAGGCTCATGCCGAAGCTCCGAGACTATGTATTCTTGCCTTACGAAGCAATTTTCCCTCTCGAACTAAGTGACATATCGGTGGTGCGTGATATTCTAGATGTCTACTAGAAGTATCGCCATGTTGCCACATGACCATGTTGTCAAGTTCTTGAGCAAGCAAGTTCTCTGAACTGCTCCTTTCTCCAAGGATCTATACTAGATACCACTGAGCTACTTGGTTGAACTTAAATAACAACTTGGAGAGTTGTAAGAGAAAAGTTCTAATCCACTTTGTTCCTTCTTAAAGGGATGTCTAGTTTTGTTCGTGTTGAAGTAAGATAGTATGTTCTTTGTGGATATGTTATCTTCCCTCCCTTTGATTTGATTTGGGCTATCATCAAATCAAGCTCAGTTCCAAGGACTATCTTGATGATGTTTCTTCTCGTGATGTTTCACTTGAGTGCATCTTCATGTTCTTTGGTCTGACCAATATTCTTGCTTTGTCCAAGCAACATATCAGTCCCTTTTAATGGAGTCTCTTGATAAGTTTGTTATTGAGCCCATCGATGAAATCCTTATCTTCTCCATGTTATATGATATTCATATGGAACATTTTGCATTAGTGTTGGAAACTTTTGAGAACCATCCTCGTGTTATCTTGAAATATGTATTCTGGATGCTAGAATTGACCTTCTCTAGTTCACGTGCAATTGTTGAAAGATGTCGCAGTGGATTTGAGTAGAGTTATCTTGTTCCTTCGGGAATCATTTCAACTTAGTCAAGCATGTGCGAGGTATTCTTGATATGGTAGGTATATACCTTCACATCTCGAGAAGATCCTCCAAGCACACCAAGCAAATGACTGATTTGTCATGGAAGATAAGAAGTCCAACAAAACTTCTATATCATCCTAAATGTTTCCTAAACAGGATTCAGGTGTGTTTCGTTGCAAATAATTCATGTAGATGCAATTATATTTTGATAACTTGTTAACACATGGGTTTTGAAATCTAGCTCATATTTTGAAGCTTGACACTATAGTCCATGTCTTGAGAATCTAGTGACTTTACCTCTGTGGTAAATGTTGAAAACTTTCTATTCGGACATGATGAGTCTGAAGTATCATTCCACCTAACCAAAGCTAAATCTCAAGCAGCAGTAATGGTTTGTTACATCCCAAAAATCATGATTTCAAAGATTGCATATCATACATGCATGCATATAATTTAGGGATCATTTTCCAACTCATTTCAAGAAAACAGAAGCACTTAGTGCTATTATTTTATGTGAGCAAACATAAATCAGATGCTACTCTCAATTGAGAGCATAAGTGTTTTAAACCAAGTTTTGTTTGCTTCCTTGTTGATTAGATTGAATGTGGAGTTTGGACAAAAATTCACAAAACAAAAATGGTTTCAAAACCATCTTGAAAACATTTCCAAATCAAGTGCTATAGCACTGCTTATTTTTGTTTATTCAAAGGGACCAAGCAAGTACAGAGAGACCACATGGTTTTATGCCCAAAAGCATGATGGTTACACTTTACAAAATTCAGAAAAGATTTGAAATTCAAATGCCTTTGATTTGGATTTGAAATTCATTCCAGAAAATCAAAACAGAAAAAGAAAAGGAGAAAAGAAATAGAAAAAGGCCACAAAGAATTGAGCCTAGCAACAGACGCAGCCCACTAAGCCCACCCGGGTTCCCCCTCTCTCCTTCTCACTCGCAAACGAACCCGCTGAGAGACTGACGCCAGGACCCCACCCCCTCTCTGTTTAACTCGCTGACGAGTGGACCCTGCGACCACGTCGCCTTCGTCGTCAATCACGCGCGGCCGAGACGCTCGCTCCGCCATTACCTCGTCGCTGTTACTGCAGGCTTAATTGCCATTGATACACCACGCGATCCTCGCCCCCGCTCTGGCTATAAGACCCCTCTACACCGCGGCCATTTCACCTCACCTAGAGCCACCTCTATGCCCCCAGGCTGACGCAATTGCCCTTGCACCGCCGCAGATAGAGCAACTCCGGCAGGCGATTCCCGTAAGCTCCGACCGCCCCTCTGTCTCTGGTTCAAACGAGCGTGACCGCCACGTCCTTGTGCATCTGCTAACACCCCTGGTTTACCTGCTCGTGACCCAGGACGCCGTCTTCATTCACGCCAAGAATTACCAGAGCCGCCGCTCGACTCCGACGAGCAATAGCGGTAAGAATCGTGCGCCCCTTGCCTCCCCTTTGGTACTGTCTTGTTCGCCAGGCCCTTGCGCATCTCCTAAACCCTCTGGCTTGTGCTAGGTCGACGCAGAGCCTCGGCAACATCCTCGACAGCAAGCAACAGACGCCGCCCACAACTCCAACGAGCTCCAGCGACCGTGTCCGTGCCCCCTTGCCAAACCGTCGCCAGGTTGAGCATCAGTGCTTCGCCGCGATCCTGGTAAGCATCTCCGACGACCCTAGAGTCACCTGTAGCGCCGCGCTGCCGTAGGCAGAGCTCGCCGCCGCCAGTAGCCACGGCCAGAGCCGCCCATCTTTGGTCGTTTGATCCAGGGCCGTTGGATCTGGATCCAGCGCGCGAGATTATATCACTTAACGAAGTGGTATAGTTAGATCTGGGCCGTGCAGATTATGTTGATCTAACGGCTCACAGACGCGATCCTGAGCGAAGCGGTACGGGCCAATTAGATTAAGACGCGTGGCAGCTGTTTGGATTTAAAAACAGGATTTGAATCTAATAGAAGTTTGATTTTGTTTTGGCTATAACTTTTGATCCCCACGTTAGAATTTGAAAAAATTTATATCAATGGAATCAGGAGAGCAAGCCCTTTCCGAATATGCAATGTGTTTAATGTTTTGCTTCTGTTTGCGTATATTTTGCATGCATGCATATATTTTTGATTGTATATGTTTTGTATGTGATTTGTTGCTATAATTCTTTGCGTAGATTTTGGAGCTAGTGATTGTGATTATGAGGAGTGTAGCTACTCTCCAAACTACCAAGGCAAGTGGTACTTCATGAATATTTTATCCCTATGTTTTCTACTAAGCATTAGAAATATTTTGCTAGTCTTGCATGCTTTATTTTTCTTATATTCCATGTTGGGAAATCCTAGTAGTTGTAGAATTGCTAGGAAATTTCTAAGTGAAGATGCTTATCTATGCCATGCTTAGCCTAGCTAGTAGCAACCAAGGGTTGGTGAAATATACATGCTATGATGAAAATATTTCTAAGTCTTTGGACTTGTGTTTTGCCTAATAAAACAACTAAGTAAATGAAACACCTGGGTGGAATGGAAGGAATGGTTTGTGTTGAGTGGTTACACAAGGCCAGGGACTGGTGAACCTTGTGTATCTCACTTGTGGAAAGCCACCCATGAACAAAGAGATTTTAGAGGCCAAGTGTTGAGAAGCTTCTAGTGCAGCCACTTGGCAATATGGGCTCTGCCTGGATCACATAGGTTGCTAGAACTTACCCATCTGGACAGTTGGTGGTAGTGGGATGATAGGTTGGAACGCGTCCATTTAGTCTAAGGGAAGGCTTCTGAAAGGTCCTGTCTTTGTGAAAATCAAGTCTGGTGGGGAAAGTGCACAACCTCTGCAGATGGAAAAATCTAAGTACTTAGCCATGTCCCTGGAAAAGGACAACTTGAGCATCAAGACATGGAAGCTATCAAGAATCTCCTCATCCCAATTTCTAAGTAAAACTTGAGGGTGAACAAGGGTGAAGGACCTCAATGTTTATTGGTGGTTCCTTGGGAAAAGTTTTGTCAAAGAAATACTTAGTGATTTCAACTAATAGGCAAAACCTATTTTGAGCAAAGCAAGCCAAGCTACACTTAGCCAAATTGCATATAGTATCTAGTCCGCCTAAATTATACCAAGGTATCACTTGCCAATACTATTCCAATGTATTGACCAACTGTGGCTGTAACTTGTGATGTTGCAGGTTACTCTGATGAGGATTAGGAGTCATGAGTCTACACTCAACATGTTTGCCTGTGGCACATGAAGATGAAGACTTTTATTTATTTACTTATTCAAACTCTTGTACTAGGCATGTGGTCTTGGAGTTGTAAAGACTATTTTTGTCTCTGGAATGACTGTAATAGTGACCTTTGTATCTGCGTACTTCATCTTAAACTGTGGATGCTAGCATTGATCCAGGGACTAGCATTGCAATCACAGGGATCCTTTTCCTTTATAAAAGAGGGATCTTACAGATGGTATCAGAGCACTGTGTTGCCTGTAGGATTATGACCCTAGGATTGGAAACCACTAAGGAAAAATTTTCAACAACTTCTACACTTGTCTATTCTTCTCGTAAACTTTTCTAATCTTCTTTCTCATCTCTAATTGTAGATGAACTCCATCAACGAAGCCGTGAGGAAAGGACCACTCATGACAATGACTTTAGAGTGTGAGACAGAATTCCCCAAGGCTCTCAAGGACCTCATGGTTGCAATGGAAATACATGGTGCAGCTGTGTACAATGGTTTTCATGTGATGGATGAAGGAGTTGAGTACTGGTGGGTGCAACTTCACTTGTATAAAAACAAGGAAGACAACCACAAGGACTCAGGATTCTGCATGTTCACTAATTCAGTGATGCTCCCTACATTCTTTGACTCAGCAAGGGATGCAGCTTGGAAGACCATCAAAGAACTTGGTGAAAGATTCAAGTGCAGAATGTTCAACATCCAAAATAGCCTGAAAGAAGAGAAGAAACATACCCAAGAGTTGGAGGCTACCAACCAAACCTTAAGAGGAGACATTATAGACTTAGTGATGGAGTCATGTGAGCAAGATAGACTGATTGCTTCTAGAAACATTATGTTAGCCAACAGATCCAGTGAGATAGGATTGTAAACGTACTTCATTAGTTGGACCACCACTTATCACCTTATTTTCCAAATGTTGCTTTAAAATAAGTTGAACCTTGGTTGTTGTAATGGATTCTTGTATGCCATGATTTGTGTGATTTGATTTCCAAGGATATGTATGTGATGTTTTGCCTTGTGTTTTATCTTAAATTGTGTTGATTCTAACTTTTTCTATCTTATAAATAGATGCCTAATGTTACCATCAGCACTATTGAGGAGTTCCAGGGAACTCGCTTTGGTCCTCGTATTGTTGAGCTTACTACTTTGCTCAATCTCCCTCTTCCTACCATCATGGTGCTTCCCCTCACCAAGTTTGAGAGGAAAGACCTTTGAGGTTTCAAGGTAAACCAGCCCGGACGCCAGACTGAGCCTACCACAGAGGCCATCGTCTTCAAGCTCATGCACGATGACAAGGAGATAGGCCTTGAGGTAGTCATGCAGGATCTGATAGGACGTCTGCTAGGGAGACACTCTCGACAGGTTAGAGGTACTCACTTTCACGTCTTCGGTAGACGTGATGAGGATGGAGAGTCCATCAACTTCGAGGACACTTCGAGGGAGACAGCGGAGCCGATTCGCCTATACCTACAGGACTTAGAGGCTCTCATTAGGCACGTGGACTCTGACAGGACCAACGTCATGCTCAACAATGACGAACTTCAGGTGCAGCTTCGCGAGAAGGACAAGATCTTCACGGAGCAAGATGAGATAGTCAAGGAGATGGAGGAAAAGTTCGAGAGCCCGGACAGAAAGTTCAAGAGTCAGGAGAAGCGAGTCCAGGATAGGAACAAGAAGATCCGAGACATGACTGAAGAACTGCAGGCCAAGGACTTCGAGCTCGAGCATCAGCAGACGGTGATTGAGAGGCTTCGTTCTCAGAAGAGGGCTCTCAAAGCCAAGATAGAGACCTTGACCACCAGTGTCGAGGAATACAAGACCGCGATGGAGAACGCAGGTCTTACCTTTGTCGAGGAGGAGGTTGATGCCGAGGAGTAGATTTGACTAATCATTTATCATTTATTATCATACTTGTTGTTGGGAACTTGTTATTTTACCATCCAACATGTGGATGGCTTGTTATTCGTGTGTGTTTTACTTTGCGAACTTGTTATCTGGTTGTTGAACCTTTATCATTATGTTGCATGCTTTGTGATTGTTTATGTGATGTATTGTGCATGAAAGCATCTATGGGTATCTCATTCTTATCTCTATTGAACAAACCACAGATGCCTCCCCGTCGTGCAAATCCCAACCCCAACAACAACAACAACATCACTCCAGAAATGCAGCAAATGATGACAGCTCAGACTCAGCTGATGCAAATGATGATGACGTTCATCCAGAACCAAAACAACAACAACAACAACAACAATAACAACAACAACAACAACCCACCGGGTTTTGACATGCTTACCATGTTCTTGAGATTAAGGCCAGCAAAGTTCTCAGGAACAACTGATCCCATGGTGGCCAGTGATTGGCTACACTCTGTGAACAAGGACTTGGTAATCGTGAACATCTTGATGCGTAAAAGGTTAGATTTGCAGCACATTTGCTGGAAGGACCAGCCGCCACTTGGTGGGATAACTTCCAGATCACCACTCCCATAGAAGATGTGACATCGGCTATCTTTGAGGATGGCTTTCGTACTGCTCATATCTCATCTAGAGTGATGTGTCTGAAAAAGAAAGAGTTTCATCACCTGAAGCAGCGCCACCGCAGTGTGGCTGAATATATTGAGGAGTTCAACAATCTGGCACGTTACGCACCGGATGAAGTTGACACTGATGCTAAGAGGAAAGAAAAGTTACTCGAAGGGTTGAATGATGAGATGAACCTGCAGTTGGCTGTGGCATATGTTCCCACATACCAGTCTCTTTGTGATAAGGCTGCTATTTTGGAGAACAAAATGAAGCAATTTAAGAGCAGGAAGAGAAAGCACTAGGACAAGCACAGCTCAGGATCGTCTCACAAACGTTCCCATTACGATGACAGTGGAAGCTCAGGGTCCCACAAGCATGGGAAATTCAACAAGCACCACAACCACAACCGTCATGACAACAAGCATCACCGTAGTCATGACAATGACAAGTACAAGAACCACAAGGGTGGATATAAGAGCCACCACAGTGGAAATGGAAGTGGCAGTGGAAGCCAGCCTATCAAGAAGGACATCAGTCAGGTTGAATGCTTCAAGTGCAAGAATATGGGGCATTATGCAAATGAATGCCCAGAAAAGAAAGTTGAAGGACCCAACAAGCCCAACCCTTTTCAGAACGGACAAGTGAACCACCTCAATGTGGAGGAAATCCATGAGGAGCCAGATGATGTTGCGGGTAAGTTCAAACTCAATTCTGTTCCAACATTTGTTCTCTTTGATACTGGTGCATCTCATTCATTCAAATCAAGAGCATTTGTTGAAAGAAATGAACTGCCAGTAGAAACTATTGGGTGTCCTATAAAAGTAAGTTCTCCTGGCGGAGAAATGATAGTGAATTCAGGATGTCATGATCTAGTCATAGAGTTTGGGAAGTATAAGTTTCCCGTTAACTTGATAATCCTAAATTCCCAAGGATTGGATGTCATTTTGGGAATGGACTGGATGACTAAGCACAAGGGAGTGATAAATTGTGCCAACCATACTGTCTCACTCACAACTCCGGAAAATAAAAGGATCAGATTCAAGACCAACTTTGAAGCAAGAAGGAGTATGCTGAATTCTCTTAAGGGGGTTAGCATAGACAGTGTGCCAATTGTGAGTGAATATCCGGATGTGTTTCCGGAAGAATTGCCGGGAATGCCACCTGATAGAGATGTGGAGTTTCTTATTGATTTACTACCAGGATCTGGACCAATAGCAAAGAGACCGTACAAGATGTCAGTGGATGAACTGAAAAAGCTCAAGAAACAACTTGGAGAGAAGTTGCAGAAATGATTTATTCAACCAAGTTCTTCATCTTGGGGAGCCCTAGTTTTGTTTGTGGAGAAGAAAGATAGAAGTCAATGATTATCCATAGATTACCGTTCACTCAATGAGGTGACTATCAAGAACAAATACCCTTTGCCTAGAATCAATGACTTGTTTGATCAGCTTGAAGGAGCTTGTGTGTTCTCAAAGATTGATCTCTGGTCAGGCTATTTCCAACTCAAGATAAGGGAGCAAGACATACCTAAGACAGCTTTCACCACAAGGTATGGATTGTATGAGTATACCGTGATGCCATTTGGATTGACCAATGCTCCAGCATACTTCATGAATATGATGAACAAGGTGTTCATGGAATTTCTTGATAAGTTTGTTGTCGTTTTCATCGATGAAATTTTGATCTACTCCAAGAGCAAAGAAGAACATGAAGGACATTTGCGTTTGATACTTGAGAAGCTTAGAGAGCATAAACTGTATGCCAAATTCAGCAAGTGTGAATTCTGGTTGAATGAAGTTGGATTTCTTGGACATGTTATGACAAAAGATGGTGTAGCAGTTGATCCTGCTAAATTTTCAGTTGTAACTGAATGGGAATCTCCCAAGTCAGTGAAGGAAGTTCGTAGTTTCCTTGGATTAGCAGGTTACTACAGAAGGTTCATTGAGAATTTCTCTAAGGTTGCCAAGCCTGTGACAGAATTGCTAAAAAAAAGACAAGAAATTTGCTTGATCTGAAGGTTGTGAACTCAGTTTTCAGGAATTGAAGAAGAGACTTGTGACAGCACCAGTCTTGTGTTTGCCAGACTTGGAAAAAGATTTCCAAGTATATTGTGATGCATCTCATCATGGTTTGGGTGCAGTACCTATGCAAGAAGGAAAAGTTGTGGCTTATGCCTCGATACAACTCAAAACTCATGAAGTGAACTACCCTACTCATCATTTAGAGTTAGCCTCTGTTGTCCATGCACTCAAAACATGGAGACACTATCTTTTGGGAAAGCGATGTGAAGTGTTCACAGATCACAAGAGTTTGAAGTATATCTTCACCCAGAAGGAAATTAATATGAGACAAAGAAGATGGCTAGAACTCATTAAGGACTATGACTTAAGTTTGCAATACCATCCCGGTAAAGCAAATGTTGTAGCGGATGCTCTAAGCCGTAAGGTTTTTGTGAATGGCCTTACCAAGGGAGAATTGCCCGATGATTTGTGTGCCCAATTTAGAGATCTCAGATTGGAGATTGTGCCCGAAGGACATCTCATGTCTTTGGATGTTCAACCCACTCTGTTGGACAAGATCAAAGAAGCCCAAAAGATTGATAAGGAAATTGAGGAAATTAAGGAAAAGATTGGTAAAGGAAAAGCCAAAGGATTCCATGAAGACGAACAGGGTACTTTATGGCATGGGAAACGTATCTGTGTTCCACAAGATCCGGAACTTCGGAAACTGATTTTGCAAGAAGCACACAACTCACCGTATTCCATTCATCCGGGAAACACCAAAATGTACATGGACATGAAGGAAAGATTTTGGTGGAATAATCTCAAGAAGGACATCGCCGAACATATTGCTTTGTGTGATGTGTGTAGCAGAGTGAAAGCGGAACATCAGAAACCAGCATGTTTGCTTCAACCACTACCTATTCCTGATTGGAAGTGGGACAAAATTGGTATGGATTTCATTACCGTATTACCAAGGACCCGGTCAGGATACGATTCTATTTGGGTAGTAGTGGATCGCCTAACTAAAGTGGCTCATTTCATACCCATGAAGACAACCTATACAAGTGCTAAGTTTGCCAAAATCTATATGAGTAGAATTGTATGTCTACATGGAGTGCCCAAGAGTATTGTGTCTGATAGGGGAACTCAATTCACTTCCCATTTTTGGAGACAGCTACATGAGTCATTGGGAACGAGGTTGGAATTCAGATCGCTTTCATCCTCAAACTTATGGACAAACCGAAAGGACTAATCAGATTCTTGAAGACATGTTGAGGGCATGTGCCCTAGACTATGGAGCCGCTAGATGAAAGTCTGCCTTACGCAGAATTTTCTTATAACAACAGCTATCAAGCCAGCATTGAGATGGCACCCTTTGAGTTTCTCTACGGGAGAAAGTGTACCACCCCATTGTTATGGAATGGTGTGGGAGAAAGAAGTTTGTTAGGACCAGAACTCATCAAAGAAACCGAAGAGAAGGTCAAGTTGGTTAAGGACAGATTGAAGATAGCACAGTCCCGACAGAAAAGCTACGCAGATCCAAAGCGTAGAGAAGTCACCTAAGAAGTTGGTGATAGAGCTTATCTTAGAGTGTCACAACTTCGTGGAGTGAAGAGGTTCGGAGTTAAAGGAAAGTTGGCCCCAAGATATGTTGGACCATTCAAGATTCTGAGTCGTAAAGGAGAAGTTGCTTATGAAATTGAACTGCCAGAGTCTTTGTCAGCCGTTAATAATGTGTTTCATGTGAGTCATCTTAAGAAATTTCATCCAGAAATGGAAGAAACTTCTTTGAAGGATACTATACCTTTAGAGGAGGTTCAGTTGGAAAGTGATCTTACCTATGAGGAGAAACCTATCAAGAGTCTTGAGACTGCAGAAAGAGTCACACGGACTAAGACTATCAAGTTTTGCAAGGTGCAGTGGAACCATCATTCCGAAGAAGAAGCAACATGGGAAAGAGAAGATGATCTTCGGAAAGACCACCCTCACCTATTTGCTAACCAATCCGAATCTCGAGGGCGAGATTCACCTTAAGGGGGTTAGATTTGTAACATCCCTAAAATCATGATTTCAAAGATTGCATATCATACATGCATGCATATAATTTAGGGATCATTTTCCAACTCATTTCAAGAAAATAGAAGCACTTTGTGCTATTATTTTATGTGAGCAAACATAAATCAGATGCTACTCTCAATTGAGAGCATAAGTGTTTTAAACCAAGTTTTGTTTGCTTCCTTGTTGATTAGATTGAATGTGGAGTTTGGACAAAAATTCAAAAAACACATATGGTTTCAAAACCATCTTCAAAACATTTCCAAATCAAGTGCTATAGCACTGCTTATTTTTGTTTATTCAAAGGGACCAAGCAAGTACAGAGAGACCACATGGTTTTATGCCCAAAAGCATGATGGTTACACTTTACAAAATTCAGAAAAGATTTGAAATTCAAATGCCTTTGATTTGGATTTGAAATTCATTCCAGAAAATCAAAACAGAAAAAGAAAAGGAGAAAAGAAATAGCAAAAGGCCAGCGCCAGCAATTGAGCCCAGCAACAGACGCAGCCCACTAAGACCACCCGGGTTCCCCCTCTCTGTTTAACTCGCTGAGAGACTGAATCCAGGACCCCACCCCCTCTCTGTTTAACTCACTGACGAGTGGACCCTGCGACCACGTCGCCTTCGTCGTCAATCACGCGCGGCCGCGACGCACGCTCCGCCGTTACCTCGCCGCTGTTACTGCAGGCTTAATTGCCATTGATACGCCGCGCGATCCTTGCTCCCGCTCTGGCTATAAGACCCCCTCTGCACCTCGGCCATTTCCCCTCACCTAGCGCCACCTCTACGCCCCCTGCCAAGAATGCTTCTTGCACCGCCAGACAGAGCAACTCCGGCGATTCCGTAAGCTCACCACCTCTCTCTCTCGGTTCAAACGAGCGTGACCGACATGTCCTTCTGCATCCGCTAACACTGGTTTGCTCGCCGTGACCTCAGTGACGCCGTCTTCATTCACGCCCAAGAATCCACGCCGCTCGACTCCAACGAGCAATAGCGGTAAGAATCGTGCGGCCCTTGCCTCCCCTTTGGTACTGTCTTGTTCGCCAGGCCCTTGCGCATCTCCTAAACCCTTTGGCTTGTGCTAGGTCGACGCAGAGCCTCGACAATGTCCTCAACAACAAGCAACATACGCCGCCCGCAACACCGACAAGCTCCAGCGACCGTGTCCGTGCGCCCCGTGCCAAACCGTCGCCAGGTTGAGCATCAGTGCTTCGCCGCGATCCTGGTAAGCATCTCCGATGACCCCAGAGTCACCTGTAGCACCGCGCCACCGTAGGGAGAGCTTGCCGCCGCCAGTAGCCACCGCCAGCGCCACTCAGCTTTGGTCGTTTGATCCAGGGCCGTTGGATCTGGATCCAGTGCGCGAGATTAGATCACTTAACGAAGCGGTATAGTTAGATCTGGGCCGTGCAGATTATGTTGATCTAACGGCTCACAGACGCGATCCTGAGCGAAGCGGTACGGGCCAATTAGATTAAGACGCGTGGCAGCTGTTTGGATTTAAAAACAGGATTTGAATCTATTAGAAGTTTGATTTTGTTTTGGCTATAACTTTTGATCCCCACGTTAGAATTTGACAAATTTTATATCAATGGAATCAGGAGAGCAAGCCCTTTCTGAATATGCAATGTGTTTAATGTTTTGCTTCTGTTAAAATGGTTTTATTTGCAGAAACTTGTGTAGGACCAATTTGAGTAAATGAATTGTTTAGGAATTGTTTTAGGGTTTAACTAAATGTTGTTTGGCAAGTTTTTAACTTGTTTATGAACCAGTACTGTATACTTGCCTTGTTGAGTTTTAAAAATCATCACATATCATTTTGCATGGATGCATATATTTTTGATTGTATATGTTGTGTATGTGATTTGTTGCTATAATTCTTTATGTAGATTTTGGTGCTAGTGATTGTGATTGTGAGGAGTGTAGCTACTCTCCAAACTACCAAGGCAAGTGGTACTTCATGAATATTTTATCCCTATGTTTTCTACTAAGCATTAGAAATATTTTGCTAGTCTTGCATGCTTTATTTTGCTTATATGCCATTTTGGGAAATCCTAGTAGTTGTAGAATTGCTAGGAAATTTCTAAGTTAAGATGCTTATCTATGCCATGCTAAGCCTAGCTAGTAGCAACCAAGGGTTGGTGAAATATACATGCTATGATGAAAATATTTCTAAGTCTTTGGACTTGTGTTTTGCCTAATAAAACAACTAAGTAAATGAAACACCTGGGTGGAATGGAAGGAATGGTTTGTGTTGAGTGGTTACACAAGGCCAGGGACTGGTGAACCTTGTGTATCTCACTTGTGGAAAGTAACCCAGGAACAAAGAGATTTTAGAGGCCAAGTGTTGAGAAGCTTCTAGTGCAGCCACTTGGCAATATGGGCTCTGACTGGATCACATAGGTTGCTAGAACTTAGCCATTTGGACAGTTGGTGGTAGTGGGATGATAGGTTGGAACGTGTCCATTTGGTCTAAGGGAAGGCTTCTAAAAGGTCCTGTCTTGGTGAATATCAAGTCTGGTGGGGAAAGTGCACAACCTCTGCAGATGGAAAAATCTAAGTACTTAGCCATGTCCCTGGAAAAGGACAACTTGAGCATCAAGACATGGAAGCTATCAAGAATCTCCTCATCCCAATTTCTAAGTAAAACTTGAGGGTGAACAAGGGTGAAGGACCTCAATGTTTATTGGTGGTTCCTTGGGAAAAGTTTTGTCAAAGAAATACTTAGTGATTTCAACTAATAGGCAAAACCTATTTTGAGCAAAGCAAGCCAAGCTACACTTAGCCAAATTGCATATAGTATCTAGTCCACCTAAATTATACCAAGGTATCACTTGCCAATACTATTCCAATGTATTGACCCACTGTGGCTGTAACTTGTGATGTTGCAGGTTGCTCTGATGAGGATTAGGAGTCATGAGTCTACACTCAACATGTTTTCCTGTGGCACATGCAGATGAAGACTTTTATTTATTTACTTATTCAAACTATTTTACTAGGCTTGTGGCCTTGGAGTTGTAAAGACTATGTTTGTCTCTGGAATGACTGTAATAATGACCTTTGTATCTGCATACTTCATCTTAAACTATGGATGCTAGCATTGATCCAGGGACTAGCATTGCAATCACAGGGATCCTTTTCCTTTATAAAGGAGGGATCTTACATGGTTGGTGTTCCTCAAGGTTTTGACATAGGTTTCTTTGTAAATCTGGCAAGATTGATGTAGTGGTTTACACAATTAGCTAGAAGACCTATTGCCATAATCTCTTGAATCAGTAACAACAACCACTCTTCATGAGGCTTCTTCTATCATTTAAGGAGTTGTTCTTATGGTTTTCTTTGTATCCGAAGTCCGACCTTTACTTGATGGCTGATTAAAGGCTTGTCAGAAGTCTGATATTGGTGTCTCAAACATCAAGAAGAACATTTAAAGTAGTATTGCTAAATGTCTCTCGGTCGATCTTCCAGACCCTTTTGTGATGGCAAGTGTCTTGTTATGCTAAGCACTTGGAATCTGAGAATGAAGTTTTTTTCTTCTTGTGTCATCAGGAATCTTCTTACCTATTCATCTTGGTGGTGTATAGTGATATCAAGATCGTTGGAAAGATTTTGATAATCCTAGATGAATAAAGAGTTTCCTTCTCGCATTCTTAAAACAAGTTCGAAGAGCGACCATGATTTTGGTAATCAATAGTTTCTCTTGTTACATGTTCCTTGCGACTCTTACGAGTCCTCTCCACCAAAACACCTTTCTGTCTTGGCCTTATGTTGAATCAAAGAATGACCCTTGTATGTCAAAAGTAGTACAACATCTTGGTTTTGTTGGTATCCATCTCTTCCACCTGAAAGCTCTACTTAAGCTGTCTAGTAGAGGTTTACATCTCGAAGTCTGCGTAACTTTCTCCATCTGTTGGAAGTCTCCTTCCCTCAGAAGTCAAAACTCTTCTGCAAGCTCCATGGTTTCAATCCTTATAAAGACCAGTTATCTATCACCTTGAAAACCATCTCCTTTTGTTTCCTCCTTCACCTTGGCGTGTTTCATGTTGTTGGCTCCAGAGATGTTCACGAAGTATCGATCCATGAGTTGACCATGAGATACTCAATTGTGGTTTTGTGTCATTCCCTCTCTTCCTTAGTGTGAGAAGCCACCTCGAAGATTATGAAGCGCTTCGTCCACACGTCATGGTGGCATGGATCAACCTCTTCGAGAAGATCGTCGAAGTTTAGTGTGACCCTGTTCCTTCTATCTTCCTACCTAGGAATCTCGGGTTGAGATTATTTTAAGGGGGATAGAATTGTAACACCCCTAGTTCTACTAATAGTAATTAGGGTTTGTATGTGCATAGCATGAGCATCATCATAAAATGCAAGCAACAAATGGATCAAAACCCTAAACCCTAGCTTTCCCTCTCTATTTGAAACACATTCAAAATGGTTTTAAATGTTTTGAAAGTACAAAAGGTATGGAGCCCCAAGAAGTAACCAGGGCCCCTACAATGTTTCAAATGTTTACAAAGTTTTGATGTTTTCAAAATACACAAAACATAATTTGTATTTGAAAAATACAAAAGATAAAAGGAAAAACAGAAAAAGAAAAGTGTTTTAAACAAAAAAACAGAGCAACACCCGTAGACCAGCAGCCAGTTTTCCTCTTCTTGCTCTATCCTCTGCCCCATGCACCCCACCTTGTCCCAACTAGAGCCCATCACTGGCCCGATAGTGCTTCGCCCTCCTCCCCTGTCGTCTTCCTCGACAACGGTGAGCAGCTCGCTCTCGCTGCCCGCACCGTCGATCCTCGTCGCCTTCTCCCAACCATCCGTTGAGCTTAGGGGGTGGATTAGGACGCCATGATGATGTATCTCTCGCCCTCATCCACTTCTCCTCTCCCCAGCGACCTCCCTCTCGCGTTCCTCTCCTCCGGCCAAAACCATAGTCATCTCGTGCCGCCACTAGAGGCCGTCCCGATCCTCGTCGTTGCTCCTGGGAGCTCTGACTCGCCGTTGTGAGCAACCACAATAAAGGAATCGACGCCGCGTGCCTCCAATCATCACCATGGTCACCATCTTCCTAATCTCCGGCCATCGTCTCGTCTATCGATTCCGGCCACCCCGTCTCTCGCCGACCCACCGTCTGTTCCGTGGTGAGCCCCTGGTCCTATAGGACCCCTCTAATCCTCCCCTCTCTATCTGGTTCGAGCCCACGCCTTAGCTCGCCGTCCTCCGCCGATGGACGTCATCGCAGATTACGCTCCGATGACCTCTAGGTAGCGGCGCTGCCCGTTTTAGGTACGCCGCGTTGTGCTGGTTCAAACGGGCCAAGCCGCCCTAGCCTGCTCGCCCCCTAGCGCCGCCAACCACCATCGGCCGACGTGTTCCCTGGCGAGCCCGCATGGTGCCTGCGAGGTCTACTGAGGTTTCCCAGGTCCCACCTGTCATCCTTTGTGGCTAGCATCTGCCGTGGTGAGAAAAGGTTAGAATTATGGTTGAGATGACGTCAGCCTTGCGCAGTAATTGTTTTTAAGTGGTTTAATATTTTTCTAAAAATGATTCAAACTTGTAAATTTAATAACTAATTATTTATAAGTCAAAAAAATACGAATAATATATCAAAATGTTCAGAAAAATGTAATCCTTCTATTAAAGCTATCATCATGCATTGTTAAACAACATACATGACAAGTTAATTAGAAAGACAAAATGAACCCTATCATATGCATCCGGGTTTTCTCCAAATTAGCGCTTGGACCCCTCGGAACCCCGATTATACTACCAAGCATGTTTAGGGTTTCAGTTTCAATAGCTTTCAACTTGTAATATCATCATCTGTGCTTGAGCATTGCATCGATGCCATGTGATGATTGTTTCCTTTCTTTCCAGCATTTGGTTCTTCTCCGGTAGAATATGATATCGGAATCAAGACCGAGTCCAAGACTGAAGACCGAGATCAACACCGTCGAAGATCGAAGACCAATACTTGACCAACTGTAATCAAGTCAAGTACCAGATGTCCGAAGCTCTGCTTTCTAGATATCAACAGGCAAAGGCATGCGAAGCCCACATATGAATCCTATGCTTTCAAAGTATTTCAATTCTTGCCATGTGCATACAATTCCAAAGTCTTTTATCGATACATAGAGTAATCATATTTTATGCATGATCCCTTTGAAACTGTAGTCCCTGATCCACTGCTCCTAGCATAACTAGGGTTTGGTTGTGTGAGCGCTGCTAGAGCTACTTTATCTGTTGTGGTTAGCCACGCTTAGTTGTTCTGCTGATTCACCTGGTTGATGGATCCGAGCTTCGAATGAATCTAGTTGGATAGGATAACGTGGTATGACAGGTGATGTGAAGTAAACATGCTAAGGCTTGTATGGGAGGCCACGTGGGTTGTGGTTTTTGCAGTCCCATACTTGCCACCCTTAGGACCTTGGGTTCTTGCCTCTTGAACCAAGATGAGAGTATAACCACACGGGGCTTTGGGAACCCCTTGACCCCAACTTGCCTAGTCTGGTCCATGAGTCCGTTGTTTGAGGATTTATTCCGCACCTGCATGTAAAAAGGTTTTGGAAAATGGTGCAAGCTTATAGGATGTGGCCGGGTTAATGATGCTCGGCATTGAACTAGATCCCGGTAGACAGAGTCAAGGACTGCCTGGGAGTATGGCCAACTACCGCAGCCGGGAGCCCTTCTGGTGACTCATGGATTAGGCAAAAGCAAGGGAAATGTTATGGTCGAACCTCCTCTGTCAGCACACCAAGGAAGTGTGTCAAGTGACGCTAAGAGTTGGTCGACACGTGTGGGTAAAGTTGTACACCCCTGCAGGGTATTAATCTTTTCGAAAAGCCATGTCCATGATTATGGACAACTTGGGAATGGATGTGGGATCATAGAGGACATGAACCTAATCGTAAAATCTGGCAAGTAAAGTGTGCTTAAGGATGCTTCCTCATGGGTACGAGGGGTGATCCTAGATGAGGTTCGAAGATGATGATTTAGTGGATATCAAGATATGATGATCAATACTTTGGAGATGTCGCTTTCTTATCCCCTTTTAAAACACTTTGATTAGATGAGCTTCTTCTCCCTCCTATTTTATAAACAAATATGGCTTTATCCAAAACAACTCCACCATCCATAAGTCTTGCAGAGTACACCCTGTACTCTCCCTTGCTTTGCTGATACTTTTGCAGCAGAGTAAGTGTTACCTTAGAAGATGAGTTCTTTCGAAGGCATTTCAATTCTGCCATGTTGCATACGATTCTACTATGATCTTTTATCGATAGATAAAGTATCCTATCTATTGCATTAATCCCTTTGAGCTTATATTACTTGATCCACTGCTCCTAGCATAACTAGGTTTGTCTTGTGTGTAATGTTAGAGCTTATATATATGTCCTTCTTAGCCATGCATAGCTGTATCAGATGCAGAGAATCTAGTATGACAGGAGATCGAGATATATTGATGAGGTGATATGAGATTAAACATGCTAAGGCTTGTATGGGAGGCCACGGTGGGATGTGGTTTTGCTAGTCCCATGCTTGCCACCACTAGGACCCGAGTTCTTTACTTTGGAACCGAGATGAGCGGACAACCACGCGGGGCCTGGAAAACCTCACGAGTGACTAACTTGGCTAGTAGATTTCATGAGTCACATAGTTCGGGCGTTCCATTCAACATATGCATAGAAAACCTTTTGAAAGATTTGTCGTGTGAAGGTGCATTCATAACAGGTAGGCAAGCGTGGACCGGGTTGCTTGGGGTTGATAGCACCCCTGGTAAACCAACCTCGCCTCACATCTTTAAGTACCGGCTTCGGGATTTGACCCGTTATGGCGGAACCATACTTATTGCGTGACTCATGGTCTCGGCGAAAGAAAGGTAAAGGTCGTGTCTAACCACCCTCTGCCGGCCTTCCAAGGAAGAGGGCTAATCATGTGGCATTAAGAGAAGGTTAGTACGTGTGGGTAAAGTTGTACACCCCAGCAGGGTAATAATCTTTTCAAAAAGCCGTGTTCACGGTTATGAACGCTTGGTGACCAGATTCTAAGATCATAGAGATCTATAACCTAATCGTAAAACTTGGCAGATCAACATGTGCTTAAGGATTCTTTCTCATGGGTACGAGGGAGTGATCCTAGATAGGGTTCAGATGATGATGACTTGGTGGATATCAAGAGATGATGATCAATATTTCAGATATGTCCCTCTCTTATCCCTTTGAAAATACTCTGATTAGACGAGATTCTTCTTTCCCCTTTTATTTTACAAACAAAGATGGCTTTATGCAAAACAACTCCACCAACCATAAGTCTTGTGGAGTACACCCTATACTCACCCTTGCTTTGTTGATACTTTTGGCAGAGTAAGTGTTCCCCTGAAGATCAGTTTGGTACTACATCGACACCGATGAGTAGCTTGGGGTTCCCGGCCGGAAGCCTGGAATCTATGGGCTGGGACATCATCGTTATGATTCAGGCCTCTTAGGACATTTGTTAAGTTTGCTATACTTAATAGCACAATTTGCCTTCCGTTGTTTGATGTATGTGTTCAGTGACCTCTGCTTATAACAATTTGGTTCTCTGCTCAGTTATAAGCTTGCTGTAATAAATTTTGTGTCGTAGGGTCACTGCTGTATTACCGACTCTTCACTTGATATCCTCGAGCTCAAGGTTAAGCTTATGTCAGACAGAGGTCTGGGATTTGTTTAGCCCTGATCCCGGGGTGTCACAGTGGCCCATTGTAGCACCCCGGGAAAACCACTACTAGAAAATCGCTTGATGTTTTTGTGTTTTGCATCCTCATGATCGTATGCTCATGTCATCATGCCACATTTCATCTGAGTATCGTCATGTCACCATGCATATGTTTGCCAAAAAATATTTCGCTAAAATACTATTTTGTTTTCTACAAATAACCCCCTCTCAATTTCAAATGTAAAACCCTTGGTCCGTCTGAATCTTTTATTTTCCTAAATTATTTTACAAAAGGATATTTTCAAACTAAATAAAAATAATAAAACTATTTTTGATCCGGGGAGGCAGTCTAGCCAGTCAGGCCAGAAGCCCAACCACACCAGACCACCTACCACCTGTACCAACTAAGCCCTATTTGTCTACCCTCCCCTAGACCACCTAGAAACCCTAACCCTAAACTACCCTAGTCCCACACCTACCTACCCCTCAACAAACTGTAACTACCCAATCCCACATGCCGCCGCTCACCTGACCAAATCTGGCCATCACAGACCCGCCCGCTCTCGCCCCACGTACACCCCTCCCTGCACCTGAACCACCCCTTCCCCTGGACCAAACCCACACCGACTGACGTGGTACACCCGCGCGTGCACCATGATCCCCAACCTATGCTCACCTCACGTTGCACCCCACTCCATGCATGCGCCCCTCCCGGTAAATCCTCTCACCAACACGGCACCGCTTCTGTCGCATTGTGACCCCACCCCGTTTGATTCCGTGATTCCCCACCCCTCGCCCACCTCCTCTCCCTCCCTTGACCCGCATGTCCGCCACGAGACGCTCGCGCGTTGTGAGGCACCCCAGTCCGCTGTGCTCCCCTCCTTCCTCTATATCTTGGCCTCACCCCTCCGCTCCCCTGGTGCTCCGCCCCGCCGGCCGTCCTCTGCATCGCCCCCTCGTGTTGGATTATTAGGCATAATTTCCACAATTAATTCCAGAATATAAATCATGACAGCAACAGCTACAATCACGTGAACCTCTAACATACTAGATGTATTTATCAACATGAAGAATAGAAGAGTATACGCACTAACAACCATAGAAAAACAACAGATTTGATGACGGTGTACGTACTGATCGGATGTTGATGTAGTCGCCGTTGGTGCAGTAGCCTGTCAAAGAAGTCGACGTGCAGTAGGTCCGGCTTGACGACCGGGAAGACACGACGTGGTGACGAACTCGAGCAGTCGCGCGAAGGGCCTTCCAAAAATCTTACTCTCCCTCTCTGTAGCATCCCAATTGTCTAACAATTGTAATGCTACTTGGTTTAGTAATATAATGGCTACTTCCTACATATAATTGTTGCATCATAATTATATCATGCTCATGTCATCATGCCACCTTGCATTTGAGCATCATATAAAACCCTTTTCATTTGGGTCTTATCTCATAGGCATTATTAATTGTAGTTCCCTCTTGATACATTGTATTTGGTTTTTGATAAATGCTTGATGCCCAAGTTGAGTTGGGGGCATTTCTCTTTTAACTCCACCACCTTTCTTGTCATCACCCCATCATTCCACCATTCCACCATATATGAGCATTGCAACTTATTTGGTTTTACCTCTAGCTCATGTGGGTTGGGATGGATCCAATTCTATCTCCACATGCTCTCATATATGCACCATATTATTTTCACATTATTGGTTTATGAGAGCCACATGGCCACCTTTGCATGCCTTGTGAGTGGAACCCTTTTATAGCTTCCATATGGGTTGTTTTGGGGTTTACGCTCATGTTGGGATATTTTTGGGCTTACTAAATACCTAGTGGCACATACACACTAGCAAGTCCTATTTTTATTCAAATATGGTCATCTCCATCTACTCCACATGGAGCATCCCTTTAATTCTTTTAGCTTGGCTTTACCCCATATTTTGCAATGCATGTGTATAAATGCCATGAATAATTATTTTGTTTTCACAAGATTAAAACATGGCATTTAATGCATTTGCATGGGCCATGCAAGCACCACCATTCTTTCTCCTTTGGTTTTCCTTTGGTTTTTGAGTGGATCTTTTCTTTTGTGAGCTTCCCTTTCTCTCTTATTCAAAACCCCCTCTTGTGTAGTGCCATGCATGATCCTACTAGATCATCCCCTTGCCCATCTTTCTCTCTCTTGATCATGCATACCAAAGCCCTCTATCACCTAGTCTCTCTCTCTCTTTTCTTTCTCTAACCCTAAACCCTCTCCCCTATTCCCTATCTTTAAATCCTACCCCATGATCTACCCCTCCATGCCGAAGCATCAACCCCAGCCCTAGCTACCCCATCTACCCCTCTAAACCCCATCAAACCAAACCCTAACCAAGCCCTCCACCTAGCTAACCGAGACTACCCCTCTAACCTAACCCGAGGCCACCCTCTCACCTCAACCGAGCTAGCCCTTCCCTCTCTCCCTCTAGCCTAGGCCAAGCCACCACCACTTGAGGCTCTCTCTCTCCCTTCCTTTTTCTTAGCCACTACTCCATCAGCCCATCGCATGCCCCTCTCCCCCTGGTCCCCTCCCTTCCTCTCTTAGCAAGGCAACAAGCGAGAGAGGAGAGAAAGATCACCGAGGCCTCCCCTACTTTGCCAAAAAGGTTACCACCCCATGTGTTCTTCCCTCCTCCCTCATCTAACCACCTCAGAGCAACCCAGGAGGCGCCCAGATCCCTTCTTCATCCTCTCCCTGCCACCTCCCTAAGCCATGGCCATCATGCAATCCCCAAAACCCTAGATCGGCCTCCCCTCTGTGCCAGCTCAGGCTAGTGGCCACCACGCCGTTGCAAGGCGCCAGGGACTCCCTGGGCTACCTCTTCGTCGGCCTAGACCGGGGCGATGCTGGGAGTCGCCGGAGTGGACGCGTCACCGCCATAGCCGCCATGGACGCTGCTCGGTACCTCGCCGCCCGACGCCAGATCCCCTCCACCCCCGTACGAACTACCACGCCGGTGACACCACGGTGAGCTCCTGCACCTCCCAGACAAGGTCATCCCCTCCTCCTGCGCCGTAGCACCCCCTGCGTCGAGCACCCCGCGTGCACGCGCGCCGCCGCAGTCACCGTCAGTCGCGTCTGCAGCCAACCTGCTGCCCTCGGTTTCCCTAGGATTTTCCGCGCGCTGTAGACCACCTCCGGGCTAGTTCTCTGAACGAAAGTTGTAGCCCGTGGTTTCCTCTTCGTTTTTCGTTTTTGGGGCAGCGTTTACGTCCAATGGAGGCGCCACCGTCGCCGAAGACGGCGGATCCGCCCGCCGAGCCGTGTCCGTCAGAAGCCGGCGGCAGCCTTTTCTTTTGGAGCCCCTGCCCTTTTTCCCGCCTGAACCCGCCGTCCCCGGAGCCCCCCCTGTCAGCCTCGGTGCCTCTGTGCATGAAAACCCCCGGAAGATCCTGGCCATCACGGACAGACCCCCCACTGGATCGCCCGTGTCGCCACCTGGCCGTGTAGCGTGAGTGGCCCATGGGATCGGCGGTCCCACTGCTTGGTCTCGGTGGCTAGCAAACACGCAGTGAAGAGTCCGGTTCAGCCCCGCCACGCTTTGCTGAGTCAGCACTGGACCCACATGTCGGTGTTTGTGGCTAAGTTCAGTTGAGTGTAAAAAGTCCTGGAGAATTTCTGTTTAATAAAAATGATTCTAGAAAATGTTTAAATACAAATTTCAAATCTGTTTTGAATAACTTTAAAATTATAATTACAAATAATACAAATAATATATGTTTTGAGATCAGAAAAATGTGAGGAATTCAAATATGCCCTTCAAAATATATTTTGGGACACTTTAATTTTGAGTTGATTAAAATTACAATAAAATGCCCTTTTCCTTAATTAATTAATAACTTTTGTTTTATAACTCCAAATTTGACAAATGATATGTCTAAAATGATTAGCTCGACGAGACCTTTCTGTTTATGCATTCCATGTTCTGAATTGCAGCATGCATCATGTAAATATAAAGTATACAGCAACTTATTTGAGGTTAAAATGTGACTAAAACTCAATAAAATGCCTTTTCCTTGTATTCCACACCTCACCCATGCCATGCTACTTTATTGCCATGCAAAGTGTGCATCATTCATCATGGCATGATTGTTTGCTTGTCGCATTTTATTCATATGCTTGTGCACTTTATTTATGTTGGCCCTTGTTTGTTTGGTTCTTCTTCGAATAGACGCGGCGGTGGGATATATCAAGAAACCCAGGAGCACTACCCAGATCCTTCTCTCGCTTCAACTGAGCTGCCAGGCAAGCACTACCACATGCTTGCATACATATAGTACCTATTGCCTCTATCTTATTCTTGCATCATTGAGTCGCGATTGCATTAAACTGAATCCCAAGTGCTGCATAGCCTTTACTTTTAAACCCCACCGAAGCTTGTTCCTCCATCCCATGAGCCATTACTACAGGAGTTGTTTGAGCCATGCGGGTCGTAGAACAGCATGTGTAGGGTATGTGAGTGTCTGATGGATAACGAGGTACCTAAACAACTTAACCTGAGTAGTAATGGGATAACTAATGAAAGTTGCACCGGTGATCAATATCTGCTATTTGGTTTTTCCTGCTCACTTGTGTCCCGTAGGACCCCGAGTACTTGATTCCTGTTCCTTGAATATTCGCGCTATCCACATCCGGGAGGCTTATGAACCCCCCTGAGCCAGAGCTTGATTCATTCTTATTTCTTGGGGCCACAAAGTAGTTTGGAGCTTTATTACTATCCTGTACTTATGCCATGCTTTACTGCTTTATTTAAGATTGTGCGAGGAGCACCTGTACTGTTTAGGTAAGCGGAGTGTTTTCGCGGTATCGACAAGCCCAGTCACACTTTCGGGTTCCCAGTCGTTTACAGCCACTGACGCAAACCATGAGTCCATTTCGGAGTCGGCTAACTTTGTTGCGGGTAGCTTAATGGGGTGGCCCCCTGAAATATTTCTGAATCCTGTGATCGCTTTGTCGTGAATGCCTCGTTGGGTTTTGATTTGGTTTTTTCCGAGGTTGATCGAGTGTGTGTTGCTATTTGTGCACCCCTGCAGGGTAAATCTTTCTGAAAGCCGTGTCCGCGGTTATGGACGACTTGGAGCACAGTTTCTCGATCATAGACAAGTATAACTAAAGTACCGCTTTTAATTTGACTAAGTACCTGACTAGTAAATAGCGCAACACTCATGGAATGGATAATAAAACTCCAACGGATGGGGGGTTGTTCGTCCGCTTCCTCGTTGGTAAGCGAGGAGGAGGATGGATCTGTTAATATTACTGTTATAACTGTTGTTATTAATTCACGGACATCCATCTATCTTTGGTTAGGCGGATGGTTAGCGAGTATCTATAGAACTGTTAGGTATTATCTTTTGCTGCAATTGCGTCACCCCAGGTTGTGTCCCCTTTAGAGGCATAAAGACTTGCTGAGTACCCCTAGGGTCTCACACGATAAATTGTTTGATTCAGATGAACAGGTAAACTCGCAAGATGGATACTGGGTGGAGGAGACGGACGATGTGGGCAACGATCATTCGGTGTAGAGATTCCAGGAACGGGGATCCGTGCGATCTGTGGGCGGGATGTGTTTATTTATGGGGCATCTTATGCCGATTTGCTTCTTATCCGTACTCGGATCTTGTTTTCCGCTTCTGCCTGATACTCTGATGTTTGATGCATGAGGAGATATCCTAAACTATTATATCTATCTAGGATATTTGGATCTTGCCGTATGGCGTTGCAATATTTCTATTTCTTTTAGATGGAATGGCTCTGAGGACTGTTGTATGGTGGCTTGCATACATACTCATTTGTGTATGTAGTTGATCCCTTCGCCGATTACGCTTTCGTTCTTGTCCCGATGTTTGGAAATGGTTAGGACGGCCGAAAGGTCTACATGTGAGTGGCATTTGGGCCCCACCGTACTATTTTAACCATTTCCGCTCATACAGGCTTGTAACTAAGAGTGTAATTCACCGAGGTAGTTACAATTGGTATCAGAGCCATCCCGCCCTTCAGGGTCTCAGCCAAATGGTCATTGTCAGTCTAGCAAATATTTTGGTAGCTATGAATACTAGGGAAAAACAAAACGTGAGAGTAGGACTGCTTCCACTTTTCTTCTTACCCAACCACCCACCCTTTTCTGGTAAGGAAGTGTAACGTTTTCAATCCTCTTCTTAAAATTCAAACTAGGATTCACGTGTTCTGGTTTCCGTAGTACCATAGAAAGTGTGTGTGTGTGTGTGTAATTCCTTGTCTATCTGTTGCATCCAATTTGTTATCACAATCTGCCTTTGGTTATCAACTGTTGGTACATTCCATATTGACAGGCTTTTGAAAACCGGTGCGATCTATCTGACTCCTTGTTAACCGGTGCCACCTTCTTAAGGGTGTCCTTCCTTCTAGCAACTCCACATTCTGTGTAAGCATCAGTTGCTAACCTCTACCTGATAAGTGATTTTGCGCATCTATTGGTATTTTAATGCCGAAAAATGCGGAAAAATTTTCTTTGATACATCTGTGTTTCCACACTCCTTTCCAGTCGTGTGTGAAACATTATCTATCTCCCTTTTATCAGCATGTCCATGCTAACTCATTCTTTTGTCACCGGCGCTTAATCCTGGAGTTTTATTTCATCTATAATTCTCTTGGGCTAATTACATAACATGTGTCGATCCGATGCTGGTGATTGTAATTTGGCTCTCGGCATAGCTATATGACACTTATCATGAGTGGAATATGGAAAATGCTATCAACACTATCCTCCAAATGGTGACGGTTATCTCCTGTGATTTTGAGCACACCGTGATCATATCTATGCATATTCAAGCATCTTTGGCAATCCGGAGTTTCTCAAAGCACTACGGCGGTCTATCATCTGTCCATCCTGCTGCACATCTTTTTGAACTCCATATCTGCAAAATTCTCCTTGAGACGAGGGAATTGCATCTTTTCGCTTCTGATAGCTTTGCTTAAGGTATGAGCTATCATCGGTTCTTATCCAAGATCTCTTTATCTTTGTAACCGGTGATCCGATCGACAATGTGAACCAGGTGACATCTCTTTTTCTTCCGAAGGACCAGATAATCTATCCTTCCAGTGCATCTTCTTCAACACGAACCCGTGGTCTTAATATTGATCTTTGTAAGAGCGTTGAGCTCAGGAAGTGTTCGAGCATTTGTTCGTTTCTCTCGCCTTTTGAACTTGGTATTCTGGGAATATCCTGTTAATCCATGGTGGTATATGTTGTTAATATGCTTGCCTATTCGATATCAATGAAAGAACATGGAAGATCATCTATGTCTCTTTCTCTCAAGCTTCGAGAACACTGCCTGTGTGCAAAGTCTCAAAGTGAGAATTCTGACTTTTTGAAGTCACCTATCTCGACCACGTCCTTCTGCTAAATACATTGCTTCAATTCTGGAATCAGCAAGTTCATTGTTAAATCCACCTTCCATCTTCAATCAAACCCGGAGTTTTCCTTGTTGGCGAGTTATCATCGTCATTCCGCCGTAGTTTTCATCAAGACTGCTAAATCTTTCTCAATCATTTCAAGAAGAACATGGAGTTCTTTCACCTCAGTCTCGCCAGGTAATCTCTTGAAACCCTCTCGCTCTATTGTCTATGCTCAATCCACCGGAGGCCGTGAAGACCTTTCAGATCTTGTATTCCTTCTGTTCAAGTTGGTGCTATCTTTTCTGTAGCTGTAGAATCTTGCAGTTCTTCTCCGTAATCTTCCTTCATATCTTTCTGGTGGCTTGGTACTTCAGACATGACGACAACATCATCACCCTTATCTATCTATGAATCCGGCGAATCGTTTGCATCTATCCTTGTTTTCTAACGAAGTTCCATGAGTTTTTGTCAATACCTTCTGTCTGTTTCGGTAGTGGGGTTGCATGGTTTTCTTATTCATGTGCGGAGTAATGCTTTGAGTGCAGGATGGAGTAGCTACCATACCACTACTCTTATCATTCGCTCTCGTACATTGAATTGGTGAATTAATGTGATTTCACTCATTCCACGGAAGTTAAAAGTGGCCTTTATCCCTTGATACTTTTACTTCCGTCCTTGTTTTTCCGGAGTGCTCTCTCGAAGAAAGTAATCAATAATCTCTTGTTGGTGATCTGTCTATTCTAGATGGAGCAAAATCTTCAATTATCTGGTGGAAACAAACGCAAACTTCTTTCCTTCCTCGTCTTTCGATCGATGCTCGACATCCCCAAACAAGATGAAAGGAAACTATATCTCTCTTTGTTTCATCAATTCTTTTTCCGTGGTAAAGCCAATTATGGTTGAGGCCATCAGCCGCAAATCTATTGCGTTAGTCTCAAGGCTAAAGAAAGCAATACGTATCTCTACAATAAACTCCAGATCCTCCATATTCTTTCTTCTCGGGATCCCACCATAATCTAGCATCACCTCTTTGTCTTGAAGTTATATCCGCGCACCTCAATTGCGTGATCCTTTGGTTCTTACCGGCGCAACAAGAATCTAATCCGACGTTGTCTACCTAAATCTTTCTGTTGATATCAAGGGACTCTATTGTTTGAAGGCAATATTGTTTCCGTACTTCATTTCTCAAATCCGAGAGAAGATACGATGCTATTTTCATAGCGGTTCAAAACCTCTCCTACCTAGCTCTTTCTTCCGGCGAGACAAAGATTTCATCATCTCTAGTATCGGTAAATCTTTAATCTTAACGGTGTGCTTTTCTATATCCATGATACATCATCTTGTCCTTTCTTTCACAAGTGGTTCTATTCTCTTATCATGTTTCTTGAGAAAACCGGAGCTATGTCCATCCTATCCTTCTTGTCTCACGACAATCCTTCAACTCTTCTAACCGTTGTTTCTCAAGCAAAACGCAAGACTCGCAACAAGTCTAGCAAGTTTTGCAAGGTGTAGTGGTCGCACCATTCCATGGTTCATCAACTTGGGAACGTGAGGGTCACCTTCGTTCCAAACACCCGCCTCTCCTTGTGTTGTTTTCTTTTTCATAGGAATCTCGGGGCGAGATTCTTGTTTAGTGGGGGAGAGTTGTAGCATCCCAATTGTCTAACAATTGTAATGCTACTTGGTTTAGTAATATAATGGCCACTTCCTACATATAATTGTTGCATCATAATTATATCATGCTCATGTCATCATGCCACCTTGCATTTGAGCATCATATAAAACCCTTTTCATTTGGGTCTTATCTCATAGGCATTATTAATTGTAGTTGCCTCTTGATACATTGTATTTGGTTTTTGATAAATGCTTGATGCCCAAGTTGAGTTGGGGGAATTTCTCTTTTAACTCCACCACCTTTCTTGTCATCACCCCATCATTCCACCATTCCACCATATATGAGCATTGCAACTTATTTGGTTTTACCTCTAGCTCATGTGGGTTGGGATGGATCCAATTCTATCTCCACATGCTCTCATATATGCACCATATTGTTTTCACATTATTGGTTTATGAGAGCCACATGGCCACCTTTGCATGCCTTGTGAGTGGAACCCTTTTCTAGCTTCCATATGGGTTGTTTTGGGGTTTACGCTCATGTTGGGATATTTTTGGGCTTACTAAATACCTAGTGGCACATACACACTAGCATGTACTATTTTTATTCAAATATGGTCATCTCCATCTACTCCACATGGAGCATCCCTTTAATTCTTTTAGCTTGGCTTTACCCCATATTTTGGAATGCATGTGTATAAATGCCATGAATAATTATTTTGTTTTCACAAGATTAAAACATGGCATTTAATGCATTTGCATGGGCCATGCAAGCACCACCATTCTTTCTCCTTTGGTTTTCCTTTGGTTTTTGAGTGGATCTTTTCTTTTGTGAGCTTCCCTTTCTCTCTTATTCAAAACCCCCTCTTGTGTAGTGCCATGCATGATCCTACTAGATCATCCCCTTGCCCATCTTTCTCTCTCTTGATCATGCATACCAAAGCCCTCTCTCACCTAGTCTCTCTCTCTCTTTTCTTTCTCTAACCCTAAACCCTCTCCCCTATTCCCTCTCTTTAAATCCTACCCCATGATCTACCCCTCCATGCCGAATCATCAACCCCAGCCCTAGCTACCCCATCTACCCCTCTAAACCCCATCAAACCAAACCCTAACCAAGCCCTCCACCTAGTTAACCGAGACTACCCCTCTAACCTAACCCGAGGCCACCCTCTCACCTCAACCGAGCTAGCCCTTCCCTCTCTCCCTCTAGCCTAGGCCAAGCCACCACCACTTGAGGCTCTCTCTCTCTCCCTTCCTTTTTCTTAGCCAGTACTCCATCAGCCCATCGCATGCCCCTCTCCCCCTGGTCCCCTCCCTTCCTCTCTTAGCAAGGCAACAAGCGAGAGAGGAGAGAAAGATCACCGAGGCCTCCCCTACTTTGCCAAAAAGGTTACCACCCCATGTGCTCTTCCCTCCTCCCTCATCTAACCACCTCAGAGCTACCCAGGAGGCGCCCAGATCCCTTCTTCCTCCTCTCCCTGCCACCTCCCTAAGCCATGGCCGTCATGCAATCCCCAAAACCCTAGATCGGCCTCCCTCTGCCAGCTCAGTGGCCAAGCCACGCGTGGCTCACGCCAGGCTACTCGGCCTCCTCTTCGCCCTGGCGCAGGCGTCTGGAGGAGTCGCCGGAGTGGACGCGTCACCACCGTAGCCGCCATGGACGTTGCTCGGTACCTCGCCGCCCGACACCAGATCCCCTCCACCCCCGCACAAACTACCACGCCGGCGACACCACGGTGAGCTCCTGCACCTCCAGACATCCGACATCCCTCCCTCAAGCGCCCAGCACCGCCTTCTGCCGAGCACCCAGCAGCGCGCCACTCGATCAAGGCGTCTGCAGCCAACCTGCTGCCCTCGGTTTCCCTAGGATTTTCCGCGCGCTGTAGACCACCTCCGGGCTAGTTCTCTGAACGAAAGTTGTAGCCCGTGGTTTCCTCTTCGTTTTTCGTTTTTGGGGCGACGCGTTTCGTCCAGCGGAGGCGTCGCCACCGTCGCCGGAAGACGGCCGGATCCGCCGCCGTCGTGAGTTGTCCGTCGAGCCGCGGCGGCCGGCTGGCCTTTTTGCGCTGGAGCCCCTGCCCTTTTTCCCGCCTGAACCCGCCGTCCCCGGAGCCCCACCTGTCAGCCTCGGTGCCTCTTTGCATGAAAACCCCCGGAAGATCCTGGCCATCACGGACAGACCCCCCCCCACGCCCTGGATCGCCCACGTGTCGCCCACCGGCTGGCCGTGCGCGTGAGTGGCCCCGCGGATCGGCCGGTCCCACCTGTCGGTCTCGGTGGCTAGGCAAACACGCGGTAAGAAGAGTCCGGTTCAGCCCCCGCCACGCCGGCTGCTGCTGAGTCAGCACTGGACCCACATGTCGGTGTTTGTGGCTAAGTTCAGTTGAGTGTAAAAAGTCCTGGAGAATTTCTGTTTAATAAAAATGATTCTAGAAAATGTTTAAATACAAATTTCAAATCTGTTTTGAATAACTTTAAAATTATAATTACAAATAATACAAATAATATATGTTTTGAGATCAGAAAAATGTGAGGAATTCAAATATGCCCTTCAAAATATATTTTGTGACACTTTAATTTTGAGTTGATTAAAATTACAATAAAATGCCCTTTTTCCTTAATTAATTAATAACTTTTGTTTTATAACTCCAAATTTGACAAATGATATGTCTAAAATGATTAGCTCGACGAGACCTTTCTGTTTATGCATTCCATGTTCTGAATTGCAGCATGAATCATGTAAATATAAAGTATACAGCAACTTATTTGAGGTTAAAATGTGACTAAAACTCAATAAAATGCCTTTTCCTTGTATTCCACACCTCACCCATGCCATGCTACTTTATTGCCATGCAAAGTGTGCATCATTCATCATGGCATGATTGTTTGCTTGTCGCATTTTATTCATATGCTTGTGCACTTTATTTATGTTGGCCCTTGTTTGTTTGGTTCTTCTTCGAATAGGCTGGCGTGGGATATATCAAGAAACCCAGGAGCACTACCCAGATCCTTCTCTCGCTTCAACTGAGCTGCCAGGCAAGCACTACCACATGCTTGCATACATATAGTACCTATTGCCTCTATCTTATTCTTGCATCATTGAGTCGCGATTGCATTAAACTGAATCCCAAGTGCTGCATAGCCTTTACTTTTAAACCCCACCGAAGCTTGTTCCTCCATCCCATGAGCCATTACTACAGGAGTTGTTTGAGCCATGCGGGTCGTAGAACAGCATGTGTAGGGTATGTGAGTGTCTGATGGATAACGAGGTACCTAAACAACTTAACCTGAGTAGTAATGGGATAACTAATGAAAGTGGCACCGGTGAGCAATATCTGCTATTTGGTTTTTCCTGCTCACTTGTGTCCCGTAGGATCCCGAGTACTTGATTCATGTTCCTTGAATATTCGCTATATCCACATCCGGAGGCTTATGAACCCCGAGCGAGCTTGATTCATTCTTCTTTCTTTGGGCCACAAAGTAGTTTGGAGCTTTATTACTATCCTGTACTTATGCCATGCTTTCTCGCTTTATTTAAGATTGTGCGAGCACCAGACTGTTTAGGTAAGCGGAGTGTTTTCACGGTATCGACAAGCCCAGTCACACTTTCGGGTTCCCGATCGTTTACGACCAGCGCAAACCTTGAGTCCGTTTGAGTCGGCTAACTTCGCTATGGTACCTTAATGGGGTGGCCCCTGAAATATTTCTGAATCCTGTGATCGCTTTGTCGTGAATGCCTCGTTGGGTTTTGATTTGGTTTTTCCGAGGTTGATCGAGTGTGTTGCTATTTGTGCACCCTCGCAGGTAAATCTTTCAAAGCCGTGTCCGCGGTTATGGACGACTTGGAGCACAGTTTCTCGATCATAGACAAGTATAACTAAAGTACCGCTTTTAACTTGACTAAGTAACTGACTAGTAAATAGCGCAACACTCATGGAATGGATAATAAAACTGCCAACGGATGGGGGGTTGTTCGTCCGCTTCCTCGTTGGTAAGCGAGGAGGGGGATGGATCTCATTATTACTGTTATAACTGTTGTTATTAATTCACGGACATCCGTCTATCTTTGGTTAGGCGGATGGTTAGCAGTATCTATAGAACTGTTAGGTATTATCTTTTGCTGCAATTCGTCACCCTGGTTGTGTCCCCTTTAGAGGCATAAAGACTTCTGCTGAGTACCCTAGGGTCTCACACGATAAATTGTTTGATTCGAGATGAGCAGTAAACTCGCAAGATGGATCTGGGTGGAGGAGACGGACAATGGGCAACGATCATTCGGTGTAGAGATTCCGGAACGGGATCCGTGCGATCTGTAGGCGGGATGTGTTTATTTATGGGGCATCTTATGCCGATTTGCTTCTTATCCGCATCGGATCTTGTTTTCCGCTCACTTTGATACTCGATGTTTGATGCATGAGGAGATATCCTAAACTATTATATCTATCTAGGATATTTGGATCTTGCCGTATATGCTGTAATATTTCTATTTCTTTTAGATGGAATGGCTCTGAGGACTGTTGTATGGTGGCTTGCATACATACTCATTTGTGTATGTAGTTGATCCCTTCGCCTGCCGATTACGCCGCTCATTCTTGTCCCGATGTTTGGAAATGGTTAGGACGGCCGAAAGGTCTACCTGTGAGTGGCATTTGGGCCCCACCGTACTATTTTAACCATTTCCGCTCATCCAGGCTTGTAACTAAGAGTGTAATTCACCGAGGTAGTTACACTCTCCCATACAGGATCACAAAGCGAGTGGTTCCGGAGACCTGATCTCCCGACCGTCGGTGCACGCCGGCAAGCGGGATGGAGTAGACTACGGTGGCAGCAAAAGTAGAGAGGATGGGAAAACCCTAGATTGGTTCGGCGTCACGCGTTGTGGAAGCCGTATAGGCGTTTATATAGAGCGGCTCGGAAATCTCGTACATGACACAAAGTGGACCAAGCCCACATCACGCATGTTTGGGTCGGTTATAGATAGCCCACTATCCGGGAGCGATCCGAATCCACTAAATGTTGACACGTCTGTCTAACCGCACACATTTTCCTGAGCAGCAAAATAAAGCTCGGCTCGGCGAGATTCCCGCAACCTGTGGTGCGCGCGCGTCATGACGAGGAGAGCGTGCGTGCGTGCGAGCGAGCGGCAGCGTCGTCGAAGGAGGGTCGCGCGTGTAGCTCTCTTATTCCCACTCACTTACAAAGTGGTGCAACAATCCACCTTATAAGGTGGTGCAACTCTCCTTCAAGTTCCCACATGGTACTAAACTTTAGCTCCCACTACTCTTGCCACACACATGTGAGATGCCACCAACTTGGGCCAAATCCCATATGGGCTTCCACATACATGGGCTTTGAGATTTAGCGAAAATTTGAAATAACACATGGGTCTAATGTTTTAGCCCATTATTTCTAACAATCACCCTCCATATCTCAAATTCCTATTTGAAGATTGGCCAATCCTCGCTACTTGTTTATATACCAGTGTTTTAGTAGAGACTGTTAAGTTGAACTTTCGCCTAGAATCTTGAACTACGTCTATCATCAACTTGAACTATGGACGAACCTTGAATTGAAAGTTTGGTGCCAATAGATTTACTCGAAATCATAACTAGTACCTAGATGCCAGTAGCCTACCCTGTGGGTTGGAGCATATGCGTCATACTCCCTGTCTCTTCATGAGTTTACTAGAGATCACCCAAATCTCATAGACCGCGACGTTTACAGTCAAGATCATATAGGTGTGTTCTTTCAAGAATGTCTTGTAGGACAACATCTTTTCTAGTTAAAGCCAACATAAACACATTACGGCATGTTGCCAACCTGCCTTACAGATTATAAGAGTTATGCATCTTCACATAGAGAGGGTTAGAAAATACTCTCCTTAGTCCTCCCACTAGCTTGTTCTTCCCAGGTCCTAATTCACGGGATCTCTGATCACATAGGTTGGGTTACTACTAGGTGTGACATCCATGGGTCTCAAACCCATCTCCCTCGATGCACTTTCTATCACATTTCGTGATAGTCCCTTTGTAAAGGGATCTGCCAGGTTTTTGTCTATTTGAATATACGTAATAGTTATTACTCCGGAGTTTCTCAATGTCCTGACAGATTTCAAACGTCTCTTCACGTGTCTTGATGACTTCACATTATCCTTAGAATTGTTCACTTTGACAATAACAGTTTGGTTTTCACAATTCAAAAGGATTGTCGGCACAAGTTTCTTAACCACGGGCAAGTCCATCAAGAGCTCACGCAGTCATTCTGACTCAACAGTGGCTGTGTCTAAAGCAGCGAGCTCTGCTTTCATAGTTGACCTCGTCAATATGGTTTATCTACGGGATCTCCATGACACCGCACCACCTACAAGGGTAAACACATAACCGCTCGTGGCGTAGAGTTCATCAACATCAGAGATCCAGTTCGAATCACTATATCCTTCAAGCCCAGCAGGGTGCCCTGAATAGTGAATCCCATAGCTCATTGTACCACATAGATAGTGCACGACCCTTTCAAGTACATGCCAATGATCAATACCCGGGTTAGACTTGAACCTACTCAACTTGCTCACAGCAAAAGAGATATTGGGCCGTGTAGCGCTTGCTAAGTACATGAGAGAACCAACAACTTGTGAATATTTTAGATGATATGTTGGTTCCTTCTTATTCTTCCGTAATGTCATACTGGGATCATAAGGTGTTGGAGAAGTCTTACCATCAATAAAGCCAAATCGGCTCAAGACCTTCTCAACATAATGAGATTGCGTTAAATTAATCGCATTCTCATTCTTAATAAGATTGATGTTCAGAATCACATCAGCCTATCCCAGATCTTTCATATCAAAGCTCTTTGACAGGAAAGACTTGACTTCATTTATCACTTTCATGTTGGTACCAAAGATCAGAATGTCATCCACGTACAAACATAATATAACACTATCGCCCCCACCAGGGCGATAGTAAACACACCTATCAGCCTCATTAATGACAAACCCAGCATAAAGTAGATTTCTATAAAACTTCTCATTCCATTGCTTAGGTGCTTGTTTCAGGCCATATAAAGATTTTAATAACTTGAAAACCTTTGTCTCTTCACCTTTTATCACAAACCCATCCGGCTGATCCATATAGATCTCCTCTTCCAACTGTCCATTAAGGAAAGCTGTCTTCACATCCATTTGATGAACGAGAAGACCATAAGAGGCAGCCAGAGATAGTAGTACTGGAAAGGTGGTCAGTCTAGCGACAGGTGAATATGTGACAAAGTAATCTTCGCCTTCTTTCTGTGTGTATCCCTTAGCTACAAGTTGTGCCTTGTACTTCTCAATAGTACCACTAGGCCTTAGCTTCTTCTTGAAAACCCACTTACAACCCATAGGCTTGCAACCATAGGGTCATCCTAATAATTCCCAAGTTCCATTATAAAGAATCGGGTCCATCTCATTTTGGACAGCTTCTTTCCAATCAGCTGCATAAGGAGATGCATATGCCTCTGCAATGGATCTGGGAGTATCATCCACAAGGTACACGATGAAATCATTACCAAAGGATTTTGCAATGCTCTGTCTCTTACTCCTCGTGAGAGGTTCATCGTCATCCTTCTCAGGTACTTCCTCATGTGTTTGTTCAGAATTCTCAATAGATGCACTAGATTCAGGAAGTATTTCAAAAGAAATTCTACCAATGTTATGCATATATTTCATAGGAGACATATTCTCAAAGAATGTTGCATCACGAGATTCCATTATAGTATCAACATGCATATAAGGTACCTCATATTTAACCACGAAAAGTTTATAGCCTACACTCCGTGGAGCATATCCTAGAAAGATACAATCCACTGTCTTAGGTCCGACCTTCTGTTTCTTGGGAATCAGTATGTTGACCTTCGCCAAACACCCCCAAGTGAGAAAATACAAAAGTGATGGTTTTCTCCCAGACCACTCTTCATAAGGGGTATTTTGTTTATTCTTGTTAGGAATTCTATACAGGACATGACATGAAGTCAACAAAGCCTCCCCCACCATGCCTTTGATAAACCAGCAGTGGCTAACATGGAATTCACCAAGTCAGTCAGCGTGCGGTTTTTCCTCTCGGCAACCCCGTTCGATTGGGGCTAGTAGGGAGGCGTCCTCTCATGAATAATTCCGTGTTCCTCACTGAATTCATCGATTTTGGGAAAATACTCACCACCACAATCCAACATAAGACGCTTGATGTTTCTCTCTAGTTGATTTTCAACTTCAGCCTTATAAATTTTAAATTAGTCTAAAGACTCATCTTTAGTTTGCAACAAGTAGACATAGCAGAATTTAGTAGAATCATCTAACAATGTCATGAAATATCTCGTTCCACCTTTTGTCAACACACCATTCATCTCGCATAGATCAGAATGTATGAGTTATAGAGGTGCCAAGTTTCTCTCCACGACAGCCTTGTAAGGCTTTCGAGGTTTCTTTGATTGCACACAACTATGGCACTTAGAACCTTTGGCAATAGTGAAATTCGGAATTAAACTCATACTGGACATCCGAGACATCAAACCAAAATTAATGTGACATAAAATGAGAATTCCAAACACTGGTAGCATCATTAACACCACCACAAATATGATTCACGGATTTATTATAGAACTCTAAAAGTGAAAATCAGAACAAGCCTCTGAACTCATAACCTTTACCAATAAATTGTCCATGTTTTGAAACAATGACTTTATTGGACTCTAACACAACCTTAATCCCATCTCTGCATAAAAGGGAGCCACTTACGAGATTCTTGTCAATAGTAGGGACATGCTGCACGTTCCTCAGCTGCACGATCTTTCCGGAAGTAAACTTTAGATCCACCGTGCCAACACCATGAACAGAAGCATGTGATCCCTTCCCCATTAGGACGGATGAATCCCGAGCGACCTGATAAGAAGTGAACATAGAGATGTCAGCACACACATGATCATTAGCACCCGTATCAGTCCACCAACATGGTGATTGAAATACTGAAAGAACATTAAATAAATTACCATACCCATCAGTGTTGCTAGCGGTAACGATGTTGACAGTCTTCCCACCTTTCCCTCTGCGATCTATACGTTCTGGGCAGTCCTTGGAAAAGTGTCCGAGCTCTCCACATGAGTAACAATATAGTTTGGCCTTGTTTGGCTTCTTCTTCTTCTTGAAGGTTGTAGTCTTTTCAGGCTTGTTGAACGAGGGCTTATAGTTACCTTTGTTATTGCCGAAGGATTTTCCTTTCTGCACATAGTTAGTAGTAGCATGAACCTATCCTTTCTCAGTAGTGTCCTTAGCCCGAGCCTTCTCCTCAACATCAAGAGACGCTATCAGGTTTTCAAACGATATCTCCTGTCTCTTGTGTTTGAGAGTTGTGGCGAAGTTCTTCCATGAAGAAGGCAACTTTGCAATAATGCACCCAGTCACAAACTTGTCGGGTAAAATACACTTGAGGATTCAAGCTCCTTGGCGAAGCACTGTATCTCATGAGCTTGCTCAACTACAGAACGATTATTTACCATCTTATAATCATAAAAGTTCTCCATGATGTACAACTCACTGCCAGCATCTGCTACACCGAAGCGTTCAGTGCCTCCTAGAGCTCTTTTCCATCTTTGATGTGCATGTACACATCAAACAGCTTGTTATCACTCAAAATGTATACCACAAAAGCAAGATTGGTTTCCTTGAACTTGTTCTGAACCTCATCAGATGTAGTTCCTTCACGTAAACCCTCACTAGCCTCGAATACTTTCAGAGCTTATAGCCACAAAGTGGTCTTATACTGCCACCTCTTAAAATGAACACCGGTAAACTTTTCTGTCTTCATAGCATCGACCAAGTGTCTCATGTTTAATTTAGGAAATTGCCTATGATAAGGTTTTTGGATTGTTGGATTATTAGGCATAATTTTCACAATTAATTCTAGAATATAAATCATGATAGCAATAGCTACAATCATGTGAACCTCTAACATACTATATGTATTGATTAATATGAACAGTAGCAGAGTATACGCACAAACAGCTATAGCAAAACAACAGATCTGATGACGGTGTATGTACGGATCATTTGTCGATGTAGTCGCCGTTGGTGCAGTAGCCTGTCGAAGAAGTCGATGTGCAGTAGGTCCGGCTTGACGACCGAGAAGACTCGTTGTGATGACGAACTTGAGAAGTCGCGTGGAGCGCTTCCCAAAAACCTCGACCTCTCCCGTATAGGATCACAAGGGCAAGTGGTTCCGGAGACCTGCTCTCCCGACTGTCGGTCCACGCCGGCAAGCGGGACGGAGTATACTACGATGGGGCGCAAGTAGAGAGGATGGGGTTCGCTGTCGTGCGTCGTGGAAGCCGCACAGACGTTTACATAGAGCGGCTCGGAAATCACGTACATGACACGAAGTAGACCAAGCCCAGGGCATGCATGTGCGGGTCGGTTACAGATAACCACGATCCGGGAGCGACCCGAATCTACTAACTTTTGCCATGTCTGTCTAACCGCACACATTTTCCTGAGCGGAAAAATAAAGCTCGGCTCGGGGAGATTCCTGCAACCCGCGGCACACGCGTGTCATGATGAGGCGAGCGTGCGTTCGAGCGACGGCGTTTATCGTGGGAGGAGCGCGCATGTAGCTCTTTTATTGCCACTCACTTATAAATTGGTGCAACACTCCACCTTATAAGGTGGTGCAACTCTCCTTCAACTTTCCATGTGAGAATAAACTTTAGCTCCCGCTACTCTTGCCACACATATGTGAGATGCCACTAACTTAGACCAAATCACATATGGGCTTCCACATACATGGGATTTAAGATTTATAAAAAATATAAAATCACACATGGGTCTAATAATTTAGGCCATTATTTCTAACACCTCCATCATGCATCTCTCGTACCACAAGCGACCGCCGTCACGGGACCCCACCGCCAGGCGCCTACCCACCTCGTCGCCTTGGGCCTTCCTACCCCAAGCTCCCTGCAGCCTCGCCTACCCAGCTCCAGGCGCCGCCAATGGTGTCGCGAGGTCGTCCGCTTCCCGCATCTGTGTGCCGACGGTGTCCTGACTCGGACGCCCATGACCCTGCCATGGTCGCCCCCACCGCTTACTCCTCACGCCAATTTCCAACCACGGACGCCACCTGGACGCCATCGCCCTGTTCCTACGTTCGGGCTCTCCCGTGGCCGCCGCGCCACCAAGCCGTGGTACCCATGCGAAGCACTGCCATCTATCGTCGGGTCCCCTGCCTCAAGCCGCCTCAGCGAGCTCCCAAACCACCGCCACGTGAGCCGGCCCGTCCACATGTTATGTGTTTGGTAGTGTGTGTATGTGTGCTAATGGTGGAGATGTACATGGTGGTTTGGTGTTGCAACGGAGAAGATCATCGTTGTCACCAAGAACTGTCTACCGAGAGCAACGCCCTGTCAGGAATATTCGCATCGACATGATCTTCCTTGGCGGGCACGACAAATCGGACACGGATCACCAATAACAATTGCTGCCAAGGTCTTCCTCATGGATCACCGAGCGCTTCTACATGGAGCCAAAGACCCCCGTTCCAGAAGGCCTTTGACTCGGAACGCCAAGACCACCTTCTTAGAGTAGAAGACCGGAACCCGAACCCCTCGGAAGCAAGTTCGCCGAAACCCATGTGTCCCCTTTCTGAGCTCCATATATTTTTAATACATGATCAACCTGTTGCGTATAATACATATTTGTGTGGTTTGGGGGAATTATGTCGATTCACCTCATAATTAAATATGGAGACCATATGTGGGTAAATCTAATCTTATCTTGACTCCATTTAAATTTGTTTAGCGAACCGCCATGTTTGCCTTATTGAGACAATATTTAAAATGCGGGGTATCTAAAAAACATAAACCACCTTAATAAATATCGGGATCCAGGTTCTGCTTAATATTTCCTAATTGGATCGTATTTTTGCCATGTCATACATCATACATGCATCATGCCCGGTCTTCTGTCGTAGTATTAAATAGTGCATCTGATGTTTGTTTTAGTAATTTGCTTCTTCACGGATTAGGCTGATGAGTTGATGTGAGTGTCGACCCAATCTCCGGATGAATCTTTGGCAGTTTTCCTAGGCGAGCATTCTCCCCCTTTCTACCTATTTGGCCGCAACTATACGGCTGGAAAAAATATTCCCACCATATAGTTGGTCGTTAAAACTTCTGGACCATGCTTTTTCGCCCAAATTTTTAGAGATTCACTTTTTAATCTGAATAATATGTTTAAGCTAGTTTTTGTAGGTAAAACTCACACTTTATTTTTATACTTATTCTACGCTTGTTCAATTGATATTTCTACTACTTCTTGATAGCCGCCTCTTTACGGGAGTGCATCCACAAGGATGTCTGTGAAAAAGTTGTAGGAATGCGATGAATATTTTATTCTTCAACTATTTTATTAATGTGATGGGTTGACTCCCATTAAGCATTTTATTAAGAATGGTCGGATATTTCAACCATCTCTCTGTTCTCGAATTCTTACCTTGGGTTGCCCCTTATCAAGGGTAATTACCACTTGAACTTGTTTTGCTGGTGGGATATACCTTTCTCCTGCTTCTAGCTTCTTTGGAAAATACCGGATGATTTCAGCATCATAAACATTAAAGATTATTTTTCCCTCTACATAATCAACTAAAGATCCTATAGTACTAACAAAAGGTCTTCCAAGTATTATAGATAATTTTTATCCTCTGGAATTTCAAGAATAATAAAATTAGTGGGAATAACATGCTCCTCTATTCTAAGTAGAATATCCTCAATCATACCAATGGGTTGTTTAGTGGATTTGTCAGCCATCTGTAAACTGATAGAAGTAGGAGAATACTCCCCCAATCCTACGATTTTATAGAGGGAATATGGCATTACACTAACTCCTGCACCTAAATCACACAAAGCATTGTGAATATGAGTTTTACTAATTGAGCATGAAATAGTTGGTATTCCGGGATCTCCCGACTTAGACAACAACCTCCCATTAGCAGGATAACTAGTCACCATGGCAATAATTTCAATTATTTCTTTCTTTCTATTAAGAATATCACAGAGAAATTTAGTATAGGTAGGAACTTTTATTGCATCGACAAATGCAATTTCTAGACGGAGATCACCAAGTGCCTTTTTGGAAGAGTCAAAGATTATCTGATCCGGTGCTTTCTTCTTGCGATCTGGATATGGAAGTTTTTGCTCACGTTTATTATTCTTGTCTTTTACATTTTATGAGGGATCAGGCTCTTTAGTTATTTTATTTTGTATTTGCTTATCACTTTTCTTCTTTTCTACTGCCTCAACTTCATCTTCATTGATTATCTCTTCTCCTTATCTTGGATCTACAGTTTCTGCATCAGAGTCATAGCGGTCATCCTATGCATCATTTTTCTCCTCCAAGGTTTGGTCTTGTGTTTCTGGAGCAGTTTCATCTTGGGGATCCACCAGTGTGTCATCTTCTTGTCTTGCTTTGAGCAAGGCTTTTTCCCTTTGATCTTTTTTAGCTTCATATTCTGGTGGTACTAATGGTCATGTAACAACTGCACCTCTCCTTGTAACAACATTAGTATAAACAGGAATATTTATATCATCTTGGAGGAAAATTTGATAACCAGATGCTATTTGTTCACATTGGGTTTCAATCATACTAAGGTGCTTGTTCAATAATTTTATTTCTTGGCCAATCTCATCATAATTTTTTATGATTTCTGCCAAAATATTTTTATGTCTTTGAAATTGCTTATGCAGGTTATTATGAGATTTGGCCCGTCAATGTTTTAATTCTTGAAAAACTTTCCTAGTTTCATCTTCTTCAGTAAAAATCTTTAATAGATCTACATTGTTTTCCTTAATACGTCTAGAAGGAATACCTTTTTCATTCATTGTTTTGCGTACTTTAGGCATAATATCTAGGGTTATACAAAGTATACCTTTTTCCAGCTTAGTACCAAAATCAGGATTATAAAGAGAATCATTCTTAGCCCTAGTGGACATCAATTCCAAACAATCTCTAGCAGTTAACGTATTTATCGATCCCCATGCTGATAAGTCTAGCAACTCTCTGCATTGAGTAGTAAGACCATGATAAAATAAGTGGCAAATAGTTGATTCGGAATAGCCATGATTAGGAATACTATTGATCATTACAAAAAATCTATCCCTAGATTGTGGGTAGTTTTCTCCCACGTTCTGACTGAAGTTTCCTATATTCTTTCTAATTTCAGTTAATTTTTTAAAAAGATTAACTTTGTTTTTGAATTTGACAATACAATTTTACTAGCATTTAATGTAGTGACGAGGGAGAGAATATAACCAGTCTAGAGCCTTACCTTTAAGCGACCAACAGAATAATTTTAGACGGGAGAAATCTCTAGGCAAACCTTTTGGTCCAATTGATGTTATCACATCATCAAACTCTCTAAGATATCTTCTTGGGTATTCATCTTCCCATCCACTGAAAGCTTCTTCCTGTAAAATTTTAATAATCTCACCATCAAATTGATATTCTCTAATTCCAGGATTAGGAAATTCTATTGGTTGTTTAAGATAAGCAGGATTTGGAGCACTGTATTTTCTGAGAGTTTCTCAGGTTTCTTGGGAGTTGTCCTATGAATGGACATGATTTCCATGAAATCACTCAGGTTTTCAACTTCAACCATATTTGATCTCAATAGTTTTTCAATAATTTCTTCACGCCTTTGAGCAGGCACTCGCTCAAAATAATATGGTACATAGGTACTACCAGAGCGTGTAGACCCTTTGTCTCCTAGGGAGACCATTTGGTAGTGGTAACACCTGAAATATCAAGAGACAAACACTTAGCGCTTAGCTCCCCGGCAACGATGCCAGAAAATATCTTGATGCCTGTAAGTGCACGGATCGGATGTAGCTAGTTTCAAAGTTAAGATATCGATCCCACAGGGAGCCCAAAGGTAAGTGTTTAGGAATGAAGTCTCTGTCACACTCAAAGTTGTCACAGGTCTTCGAGTGAATTGGCTGCAAGTGTTCAAATAAGAACAAAATTTGTATTAAACTGAATGTAATTAAATAAAACTAAAATGTAAACTTTAAAAATAAAAAGCATGAAAGTAAAGAACGATTCGATTTTTTGTTGTTTTCAGTAGATGACAAAGCAGGAGCGGGGAGATACAGTTCATGGTGATAGTGACTATGCCAGGTGGATGAGTGATAAGTGTAACAATTATAATCTTATAAGTATATGTGTATGCGAGCAACCCATAATTAGCCAAAACTCCTCTTGGTAGATTTCATCCCAACTTCAATAATCCTACTAGTTTGTTACCAAAACCATGGTCAGTCACTAGGCGATTAAGATCCTTCAGGTTTCTTAGCGATTAAGCTCATTGGATCGGACTAATGCAATAAGCACAGTGGTTCCTCGTGATCCTCGAGTCAAACTAGTTTCCCATTGATATCCCTGTGTCACTCGAGGGTCGCCAGTCTTCTAGCGAACAAGATCTTATCTATGTAGAACAAAGCCTCATGTTATCTGGTCCCTTAATTGGACAACAAGAATTATGCATCCCACGGATAGTCAAGCACACATAATATAGTAATTAAAATCAATCACAAACTAATGAAAATATATAGGCACATCACATATCACATATCCCTTACATCTCCCACGCCTAAGGGAACGTACTCACACATGAGAGAAAAAGCATCATTGATATAATTGAATAAAAGGAGTTCGTCTCGATATTACCGTGGAGATCCACAATAAGAACATAAAATCAATCCAACACAAGATAGGAAGAAACAATCTCAAACCCTAATCTTGCATGGTGCAATTCTCTCTCTCTCTCTCTCTCTCAAATACAAGTAATGGATATGGGGGGGTGGCTAGGAGGTTGAAGATCGTGGAGCGAGATGAAGAAAGTCTTCCCCTTCTTCTCTGGATCTCTTCTGTCTCCCTTCTGGATGAAACGACGGCTGCTGTGTTATCATTTCGCGTATGCCTTCTTCATGAAAGTTGTTTCTTTTGATAGGACGAAGGCGGTGGCAACTATATGGCCAGAACTATACGGTCATAAAAAATATTCCCTCCGTACAGTTTGTCGTTAAACCTTCTAGTTGCCTTCCTTGATTGCTTCCAAAAAGATATTTGCTTGTTTTTGCCTAAATATTGTATTTTTGGTGCTGAAACCTTCTGGTGATGTTCAGAACCTGAAACACACATTGAAAACCAAGTTCTCTTTGCTACCAAAGTATTAGCGTTAGGTAAAGCTAGAAAATCATCAAATGAAGACGAAAACCATCAACAAAAACCACTAAAAATGAATCGAATCTCACAGCTATCAACACCCTCCAAAATCTAGATCCAATTCACCAACCAACCCCTTAAGAGGCAGCTCCCGATGAAGCCTTTCAAGGGGACACTCAAAAAATCTCAAGATCATCACTGTCGCATCAAATTCCACTGACACCCTGCCAAATCATAATATAAACTCAAGAAGAAAGGACTTCGATATCCCTGAGCTACCCTAGTTTAACCCTAAGGGGAAAAGACCTCCACAAAATAGAGTAAACCTCCTCTAGAAGAAACCCTTAGGATTTTTGACCCTAGTTGATGGATAGGTTACGATAAGAACCTAAGGGAAATTCCATGGGTCCTGATAGGGAAGACATCAAGATGTAGATCCTATCCTCAAGAAGAGTATTCCTCAAAGTTCAAATCATAAGAAATCCTACCAGCCTCAGCCATGGAAGTATCGAGTCTGGAAAGAAAAGAAGATCATCCTTTGCAACCAGGCCTGATGTTCCTCAACTCTCCGTGCATCCCAAGACGACTGAAATTCAAATTCTTCGGAAGTGTAACCACGGTCAAAGACGAAGTTTGTAAGTTAGCACACATGAGACATCAAGTACTACTCAACTCAAAATCCCCTAAGCTTACTCTCCCAAATCTCGGGACGAGATTCTTTGAAGGGAGCAAGGTTTGTAACACCCCAGTTTCAGCAACCCTGATTTGTTGTCCAGAATGCAAAAGGGGGAACAAAAAAAATTTCTTGTTAAGTTATACAATGTTTTCTTGTTTGTTTGTTTGTTTGTTTGTGCTTATGCATCTTATGGTGTAGTAGATGACGTACTCCTTACCTCCAACCTTTTGACAAAAGTTATTTACCAAACTATCTTGGCCTATTTTACATATTCTCAAATGTTCTGGCATTTCAAAACTTGAGCCAAGATGACCTTGCCACAACAAATGTTTTCTAATTTCTAATGACAAAATTATGGAGATCTATACGATATAGTATCCTTATGTTTACAAGACAAAACATCCAATTACTCTTACCTCTATGTTTCCAAAATACCTTTTATAACACTTTTGAACTCTACCCTTGGTACATTCACCAAGGATCTTAATTTCTTCAAAAATACAACCTTTTAAAAATACCCATCCCTACCTTAAGCTAGGCTTGATGGTAACCTCATTAGCAGTTTCTTTTGTTTATTAAGATGAATTGCGTTGATCTGATGTTTGATGAATTTACTGGATCTTGTGATGTGCTGATTGCTTAGGAACTAGCATGAGACACCCTAGGAGCTCATCCTTTAGGATCAAGATAAATCAAGAATGCCAATCCTAAGAAAGTCCACGAAGCTTGATCTGATTGTAGGGTTCGCAGCATAGAAAACAAAAATTTTCCTACGATGGGAACTACGTACCAAGATCTATCTACTAGATACGAACAACGGGCGGATGTATATCCGTAGAGAACATATCCTTGAAAACCGACAAAGCTTAACGAGTTCAACTCGTGGTTGATGTAGACGATCTCTTGCCGATCTCAAGATCGAGAGGAAGTCCTAGTGCCGCAAATCAGCAGCGCATCCGTGCTCGCACACACGTTCGAGGCACCGAGCAACCTCCGCCTCCTCGCTCCAGCGATGCAGCGGAAGCACAACTCTTTCTTGCCGAATAGCCACCGGGAACATGTATCTCGCTAGTCCGAGACCATGGGGGATAAATTCTAGAGGGGAAGAGAGATCCTTCACGAGGAGGTGTGAGAGACAAGTGAGGAGGGGGGATCCTTTTATAGGAGGAGGGGGGCACCCAAGGGGTGGCCGCCGGCCATGGGGGCTGCCCCCTCCCCTCCTTCATTCATGTGGGTGGACACTCCACTCACAAAATGCCCTTTAAATTTCCTCCACTCAAAAGTCCACTCAAATTCCCATTAAATTTCCACCAAATTTAATGCAAACTCTCATTAAATAAAACTCTTATTTTATTCAGAATTTTGTCAATTACTTTAATGACAAACATTCACAAATAACCCCTTGCTAGAATTCCATTTCACATGCATAACCACTTTATGCAATTTCACCCGAAAACTTTTTTCGGTATCTAGTGAAATAAATTCCTGCGCTTGTTTATTCTTTCGGCCTGAAACTTTTGCTCCAGTTGGATGTCGGTGTCTCTTAAGTGTGTCACCCTACGGTTCGTGAATAATGCGGACATGACCGAGACCCCTCTCGGATCACTAAGCAGAAGCGGGATCTGGAGACCCATACTGACTCCCACACATTCAACGATGACTTTCTTGTGATCGTCGGAACCTTTTACGCTAGTATCTTAATCCTTTTGTTTCATGATATATTACATGTCCGATATTCGATCATCGGTATCTCCATACCTAGTTTGATTTCGTTACTGACATGCACTCTTTTCTCGTTCCCGTGATATAACATTCTAGTGATCAAATCACTTGCTTGCAAGCTAATCAATGTGATATCACCGAGAGGGCCCAGAGTATATCTATCCATCATTGGGATGAACAAATTCCACTCTCGATCCATGAGCCTCAATGTAACACTTTATTAGTTCTGAATCCATCTTTATAATCACCCTGTTACGGTGTGACGTTTGATGTTATCAAGAAACTCTTCCGGTGTTAGTGATTGACATGATCTCATGGTCTAAGGATTAGGATCACTTCGTAAGTTGTTATAGCAATATAAACTCAATGACTTTGATCGTAATGCTATACTTCGTATGAATATTCATCACACCATTACACTAATGTTGTGATCTTGTTATTAACAGCATCCAATGTCCATGATCAGGAAACCTTGATCATCTTGTTAATCAACGAGCTAGTTTATGTGAGAGGCATAACTAGGAACTTTCTGTTTGTTTATTAAACACACATGTATTAACGTTTCCGTATTAATACAATTATAGCATGGAAAATAAACATCTATCATATACTTGGAATACACATAATAAACACTTTATTATTGCCTCTCAGGGCATATTCCCTTCAGTCTCCCACTTGCACTAGAGACAATAATCTAGTTACATAGTGATAAATCTAACACCCATTGAGTTCTGGTGTTGATCATGTTTTGCTCTAGGGAGAGTTTTAGTCAACGGATCTGCTACATTGAGATCCGTATGTACTTTACAAATCTTTATATCTCCATCCTTGACATGCTCGCGGATGGAGTGAAACCGGCGCTTAATATGCTTGGAATGCTTGTGAGACCTTGGCTCTTTGGCATTGGCAATGGCACCATTGTTGTCACAATAGATCACCATTGGGTCCAACGCGTTTGCCACGACTCCTAATTCGGATATGAACTCCTTCATCCAAACTGCTTCCTGAGCCGCTTCTGAAGCAGCAACATATTCGGCCTCCGTTGTTGATCCCGCTACCACAGGTTGTTTGGAGCTCCTCCAACTAACCACTCCGCCATTCATGAGAAATATGTATCCGTATTGAGACTTAGAGTCATCCGGATCGGTGTCAAAGCTAGCATCAACATAACACTTAGCGACGATCTCTTCTTCACCTCCGTATACAAGAAACATATCATTAGTTCTTCGTAAGTACTTAAGGATATTCTTGACCGCTATCCAGTGTTCGGAACCTGGATCCGATTGGTACCTACTAGTCAAACTAATAGCATGTGCCACATCCGGTCTTGTACATAGCATGGCCTACATTATAGAGCCTATGGCTGAAGCATAGGGGACTTTGTCCATCATTTCTCTTTCTTCCGTCGAAGCCGGACTTTGAGTCTTACTCAATGTCTTGCCTTGCAACATAGGTAAGAACCCCTTCTTACTTCCGTCCATTTTAAACTTCTTTAAAATCTTATCAAGGTATGTACTTTGTGATAGCCCTATTAGGCGCCTCGATCTATCTCTATAGATCTTTATGCCTAATATGTATGACGCTTCACCTAGGTCCTTCATTGAAAATTTTCTGTTTAGATAACTTTTAACACTGTTTAAAAGATCTATATCATTTCCAAACAATAATATGTCATCCACATATAATATCAGAAATGCCACATTGCTCCCACTCACTTTCTTGTAAATACAAGCTTCTCCATAAGTTTGGACAAATCCAAACTCTTTGATCACCTCATCAAAGCGGAGATTCCAACTTCGTGATGCTTGCTTCAATCCATAGATGGATCGCTAAAGCTTGCACACATTGTTAGCATCCTTAGGATCGACAAAACCCTTTGGTTGTATCATATACAACTCTTCCTCAATATTACCATTGAGAAACGCGGTTTTTACATCCATCTGCCATATCTCATAATCGAAATATGCAGCAATTGCTAACATAATCCTAACTGACTTTAGCATCACTACGGGAGAGAATGTCTCATCGTAGTCAACTCCTTGAATTTGTCGAAACCCCTTTGCGACAAGTCGAGCTTTATAGATGGTCACATGTAACACCGCGGTTCTGAAAAGACCGTGGCTTCTATGTGACATGCCAATCCCTGGATCGGTTTATTGGCCCACAATAGAATAAGATGAATAACATAGCAAAATATCCGTGTATCATAAATAACGAAGATCCAGAGTACCATTATTACAATAAAAGCTTAGCTCAAGGCTAGCTCAAATTATTCAGGTAGCAACATAAATAAAGCAAATTCTCCATTCTTCAAATTGCCCACAAGTGAACAAGTGCCGAGTGGAGTACCGTGGCCTATATCGATTACTCAGAATCGGAATAACCTGCAACATGAAACGTAGCAGCCCCGAAGGGTCAATACATGGAATGTATGGCAAGTAGAGCTAGTAATGGAGACAATAGCACTAACATCTACATGCATATTTGGCAAGTGGAGCTGTGTCTGGCTTGCATTTGCAAATACATTTGTCCTACTTTCATAAATAGTTTTTGATTTTCTTTGAAAAGATCCCAATTAAGTTAACCCAACAATGTTAAAACAATTAAGAAATTAGAATGAGCGAGAAACATGTCATGGAATCAATATCAAGCAACTTAGTTGTCCATAACCGGGGACACGGCTAATCGATTAGATTATACACCCTGCAGGGGTTAGTACACTTTACCCATGTGACTTGCCCATCCCAGGTCGTACCATCACTCTCATTTTGGGTGATGATAGGGAGAAGTCCAAGAAGAGACTGTTCGGGAAGTGGCACCCCAATCCCGACGCGCACCGGTCCAACCTACCAAAATTCTACATCTCTGGATACGCGGGTTCGAGTTACCACAACCTACTAAGTCCAACCAACCGCCCATTTCATTATTGGCACATGGTTGTACACGTAAGCTACACAATAAAGAAGCCAATCATTCTCTCTTGATACCTGGGTGCCTTTCCGCAATGAAACCACCAAAAACTATCAATACCATCACACCCAGGAGATTCATTGATTAAGTTGTTTTAGTTTTCACAAACCAATACTTTTAGGAACAAGTCTCAATGATGTAACCCAGCCCTCGTTCAACATAGCATGGCTAAGCACATCTAGCAACGGTGGTTCATCTACAAGGAAAGCCCTACCACATAATAGGACATAGCATAGCTATAGTATCATCCTACACATGCATCTACAAAATACACGACAATGCATTAAAAATAGTAGGATGATATCATGAACAAAGTAGCATCTACTTGCCTTGGTTGTAGCGGTCGGAAGAACAATCCACACACGAGCAAGCGTTGCACTCGTCACAATCTACACGATACAATTGCAATCATAAACAAACAATCCACAAGCATATGCAACAAAGATGATGCATGAATGCATGCAAGACAAGTGAATTGGTGCTACAGCTGCACCACATAATCCTATTCAATAATACTACTGATTGCATGCATGGTAAATAGTTTTAGCGCAAGGAAAACTATTACTCAAAAAGTAATGCTCAAAACTAGAGCTAGAGCTTAAATAATTCACTACCGGTAGTATACTATTTGTAAAATCTTGGGAAAATTCTACCGCATAGGATTTGCTATTTAGGAACAGTACCAACTAGAATTACTCAAAAAGGAATTATAAAACTCCCCGAGTAATTAAAACACTGTAGAAAGCCACTAGATAGTTTCTGCAGAAGTTTTCACTGTAAGCCTATCCTTTTAATTCGTGCTGATATCCCCCTCGTCCCACTGAATCCAGGGACATATCATACGCAATTTTTGGAGTTACAGCTCTTTTTCTACGAATTAATTACTCCAAAAAGGCCATTAACTCTTTTGATTAAACTGTACTAAATCTTGCTTCAAAAGTGTGAACCAAAGGTACAACAAGATTCTACACGACATACTGAACCTACACATATTTTATTTGCAATTTTTGGCCCAGCGGTTTAATTTCTACGCAATTTACAAGTTTCTACCGAAATCTGCCAACTAAAACGATTAAAGTAATTACCTACCAATCGTGTTCTGGACTGGTCAACGCGGCTGCTGACTGGGCGCTGACCGGGCGTCTGACTAGTCAACGCCTGGGGACTGACCGGTCAACGACCGATCTGGACCACTGATCTGAGATCCAACGGTGGCTGCGGACTCACCGGAGACGAACGGCGGCGAACTCGGGACGGTGACGGCGATCGGCTCCGGCGACGGCGGTTCCTGCACGGAAGGGGGAAGCGGTCAGCGCGGAACGGCGCGAGGTGGCGGCGGCGGCGCACGGGCGGTGGCGCAGCGCGGGCAGCGGCGGGCGGCGCAGCGCGCGATTACGGCGGTGCTGCGTGCGGGCGGCCTGGCGAAGCTGGCGCGGCGGCGCAGCGGCAAGGGCGACGGCGCGGAGGCGCTGCACGGCGGGCGGAAGGCGGTGGCGGAGCAGCTGGGCGCGCATGCAGCGGGCGGCGAGTAAGCGTGGCGGCGAAGCGAAGCGGTGGCGGTGGCGGTGGCGCGGTGGGAGAGGCTGCGGCGGCTGGGTGGAGTCCGCCTTTTGTGGGCCCCACGCGGGGTCCTAGCCGTCTACGGCGGCGCGGTTGGAGGCGAACACGGCGAAGTCGGCGCCGATTTTCGATATTTTAATAGAACGGCCGTAACTTTTCCATACGAGCTTCGAATCGGACGATTCTTGCTCCTAAATTTTTGTAAAAATGAGGGAACAACTTAGGGTCAAGGGTTGAGTGAAACCACTAAGCTACAAGGGTGGACTACACTAGTCCTACTAATGCCTCCCGCATGAGCCTCATAGTAGAATAGAATAGGGTTTTGAAAATAGCGTTTCGCTGATTCTTTTCACTCGATGGTTTTGCATGGAAAAGTATGATGCAATTGTATGAATGATATGCAGAACCAAATCTAAAATTTGGGATGTGACAAGACTAACCCCCTTAAGATGAATCTCGTCCCCGAGATTCGGCGTGGCTAGCAAATAGGTGTGGGTAGTCCTCTCGGATGTCATCCTCACGCTCCCAAGTGGCTTCTTCTTCAGTGTGGTGGCTCCACTGCACCTTGCAAAACCTGATTGTCTTGGTACGTGTAATCCTCTCCGCTGTCTCCAGAATCTTGACCAGCTTCTCCTCATAGGTCAAGTCACTCTCAAGCTGAACCTCCTCTAGCGGTACAGTGTCTCTCAATGGTGTATCCACCATCTCCGGATGGCACTTCTTCAGCTGGGATACGTGGAACACATTGTGAACAGCGGACAGAGCCTCTGGCAATTCCAACTGATAAGCAACTTCTCCTTTGCGTGCTAAGACCCGATACGGTCCAATAAATCGAGGTGCCAGCTTACCCTTAATTCCAAATCTCTTGATTCCACGAAGTGGCGACACTCTGAGGTATGCTCTATCACCTATCTCATACACCACTTCCTTGCGCTTGGCGTCAGCGTAGCTCTTCTACGACCTTCTCCTCAGCGTCCTTGATCAAATCAGGTCCAAACAACTGGCGTTCCCCTACTCCATCCCATAGCAATGGTGTTCGGCACCGTTTCCCATACAGGACATCGAACGGTGACGTCTTGATGCTGGTTTGATAGCTGTTCTTGTAGGAAAACTCAGCATACGGCAAATTCTCATCCCAACTAGAGCCATGAGCCAAAGCGCATGCTCTCAGCATGTCCTCCAAAATCTGATTCACCCTCTCGGTCTGTCCATCAGTCTGCGGGTGAAACGCCGTGCTAAACTCCAATCTAGTACCAAGTGACTCGTGCAGCTGGCGCCAGAAGTGTGAGGTAAATTGGGTGCCTCTATCAGATACGATACTCTTGGGAACTCCATGTAGGCACACAATCCTGTCCATGTAAATCTTGGCCAACTTTGCACTCATATAGGTCGTATTTACCGGTATAAAGTGGGCTACCTTGGTCAAATGGTCGACCACTACCCAAATGGAGTCATATCCTGACCTGGTCCTGGGCAATCCTGTGATAAAATCCATTCCCACTCTATCCCACTTCCAATCCGGCACGGGCAATGGCTGTAGCAATCCTGCTGGCTTCTGGTGTTCCGCCTTCACTCGGCTACATACATCACATAGGGCAATATGCTCTGTGATGTCTCCCTTCATGTTGTTTTCACCAGAATCTGTCCTTTAGGTCCATATACATCTTCGTATTGCCCGGATGTATGGAATACGGCGAGTCGTGAGCTTCCTGCAGGATCAACTTCCTTATCTCGGGATCGTTGGGAACGCACAAACGATCTCCATACCACAAGGTTCCTTACTCATCCTCGCGGAATTCCCTCGCTCGATCCTCCTTCATCTTTTCCTTAACTTCATCTATATCTTTGTCTCCCACTTGAGCCTTCCTGATTCTGTCCAGTAGTGTTCGTTGAACTTCCATTGTCGCCAAGTATCCTTCAGATACTACCTCCAGCCTAAGGTCCTTGAATTGCTTGCACAAATCCTCGGGCAATTCCCCAATTGTCAATCCATTGGCATAAACCTTCTGGCTCAGAGCATCTGCTACTACATTGGCCTTTCCTGGGTGGTATTGCAGATTCATATCATAATCCTTGATAAGTTCCAACCATATCCTTTGTCTCATGTTCAGTTCCTTCTGCGTAAATATGTATTTCAGGCTCTTGTGGTCGGTGTACACATCACAGTGTTTTCCCATTAAGTAATGCCTCCATACCTTGAGCGCATGAACCACTGACGCTAACTCCAAGTCGTGTGTGGGGTAATTCCGCTCATGGTGCTTGAGTTGTCGCGAGGCATATGACACCACTCTCCCATCTTGCATCAGCACACTCCCAAGTCCCTGTCGAGAAGCATCGCAGTACACTTGGAAATCCTTCTGAAGGTCTGGTAAACACAGAACAGGCGCGGTCACTAGTCGACGTTTCAGTTCCTGAAAGCTAGCTTCACACACATTCGTCCATTCGAACTTTCTCTCCTTCTTCAGAAGTTCAGTCATTGGTTTAACAATCTTGGAAAAGTTTTCAATGAACCTCCTGTAATATCCAGCAAGTCCCAAAAAGCTGCGAATCTCTCCCGCATTCTTGGGTGCTTCCCACTCAGTTACTGCAGTCACTTTGCTTGGATCAACAGCGACTCCTTCTCCTGACACCACGTGTCCAAGAAATCCAATAGTGTTAAGCCAGAATTCACACTTGCTGAATTTGGCATACAGCTTGTGTTCCCTCAGCTTCTCCATAATCAGTCACAGATGTTTCTCATGCTCAGCATCATCCTTGGAATATATCAGTATGTCATCAATAAACACCACCACGAACTTGTCCAAGTACTCCATAAATACCTTGTTCATCTTGGTCATGAAATATGCCGGGGCATTCGTTAGTCCAAAAGACATAACCGGATACTCATATAAACCATACCTAGTGGTGAAGGCGGTTTTTGGTACGTCCTCCTCCCGGATCTTCAATTGGAAGTAGCCTGATCGCATATCAATCTTGCTGAACACCTTTGCTCCTTCAAGTTGATCAAAAAAATCATTTATGTTCGGTAGAGGGTACTTGTTCTTGATGGTTACTTCATTCAGCGAGCGATAGTCCACCACCAATCTCTTGCTGCTGTCTTTCTTCTCCACAAACAGAACAGGTGCACCCCACGACGACGAACTAGGCTGAATGAATCCCTTTTCCAGCTGCTCTTTCAACTGCTTCTTCAATTCCTTCAGCTCATCCACATCCATCTTATATGGTTTCTTTGCTATTGGTCCTGTTCCCGGCATTAGGTCGATGAGAAACTCTACTTCCCTGTCAGGTGGCATCCCTGGCAGCTCTTCCGGAAACACGTCGGGGTAATCCCTAATCACTGGCACAGTATCCATGCTAACCCCCTTAAGAGAATTCAACTTACACCTTCCTGGTCGTACAGCCGACTTGAATCTAATCCTCTTACCATCCGGGGTTTTGAGTGAAACAGCTCGCTGTGCACAATCTATGTGTCCCTCATGCATAGACATCCAATCCATACCCAGAATAACGTCTAACCCCTGTGATTCCAACACTACCAAATGTGCACTGAAGTTGTGTGTTCCAATCCTCACAGTTAAATTGCGGCATCCCGCGGTAGCTATCATATCTCCTCCAGGTAAACTCACTCTAATAGACCTTTTCATAGACTCAGTAGGTAACTTATACTTATCCACAAATGCCCTTGATATGAATGAATGCGATGCACCAGTATCGAAAAGTATAAGTGCAGGGTGAGTGTTGATTGGAAACTTACCAATCACAAGGTCAGGCTCATCTGGGATCTCCTCCACATTCATGTGGTTCACTGTGGCCTTCTCGTTGTTGGTTGGCTTCAGTCCTTTCCTCTCCGGACAGTTGTCAGCATAGTGTCCCTTCTGTTTACACTTGAAGCACGTCACCTCACTCAGATCCTTCTTCACAAAGCTGCGATCACGGTTGCGGTCATGTCCACCGTGTCCTCCAGAGTGGTGAGAGTGTCCTCCCTTGTGGCTGTGGTGGTTGCTCCTATGGTTGTCATGACGATGCCCATCGCCCCCATGGTGGTGGCGGTCATGGTTCCCATGGTCACTCCCTCCATGCTTGGAGTATCCATCATATGAAGTGCGAGACTTGTGATGTGAACCAGAGTGGTGATTATTGCTCTTTCTCTTGCGGTTCTCCACCTGTTTGTGCTTCCCTTCCAAGATCCTGGCCTTGTCCATAAGCTCCTGGAAAGTGGGGCAATAAACCACCAGTAGCTGTACTGAAAGCTCATCACTGAGGCCATCCAGGAATCTCTCCCTCCTTTTTGCATCAGTGTCAACATCCTCAGGTGCATAACGGGATAGGTTGTTGAACTCCTCAATGTACTCGGCCACGGTGCGATTGGTTTGGCGCAAGTTGCAGAACTCCTTCCTCTTCAGGCTCAGAACTCCTGAAGACACGTGGTTGGTCCTGAAACCTACCTCAAACATTGCCCAAGTCACAGTATCCAGCGGGTGGGTGATCTGAAAAGTGTCCCACCAAGATGCGGCTGGTCCCTCCAGTAGGTGAGCGGCAAACCTCACCTTCTCAGCATCAGTGCATCCAACGGTTACCAGATCCTTGTTGACTGAACACAACCAGTCGAGAGCAACCATTGGTTCCGTTGCAGTAGAGAACTTAGCTGGCCTTAGCCTCAGAAATCTGGTGAGAGCATCTCCCTGAGGCTGATTGTTTCCATTGTTGTTGTTATTGTTCTGAGCTGCCATGAACTGAGTCATCACTTGGGTCAGCTGTGCCTGAGCTGCCATGAGTTGCTCCAACTCAGTGGGTTGACGGCGGGGAGGCATCTGCGGTTCAGCACAGGTAAGTTTAGAAAGAATCAACTACGACAATTGGATTCTACCCATGCATATGATCAATCAACGACAAACAATAGCAGACAATCACAAGCAAGCAACACATCAACAAACAAGTGATCCAACAACATCCCAGGGGTTATCCTAGTAGTATATACCTACTGAAATAGTTTTACAAGAGTTGGTAATGGTTAACTAAACAGTTGATCAACTAAACAACAAAAACAGCAATCTGCCAGAATAGTCCAGCAGCGTTCGCGAATTTTTCTACCTGACTTAGACTCGTCAGAAAATTTAGCTGATTTTTGCACATATAGTACAGAGAGTTTCGTATCAGCCCAATTTTTTTCAGATCTTTTCCAGTTACCAGAAAAATATGAAAAATCGTACAGTACTGCTGTATCAGCAGAAAACTGCAGCGAAAATAACACAGATGTTAACCAAAATTGCCATAACTCTTTCATAAAATTTGCACAAATAATTCCTGGCATATTGGAGTACACAAATAAGCAACTAACCACTCTTAAACTAACAGCAACTAAGCTTCACATCGACGGAGACTAATCATAACGATTTTACCTAACGAGGACTAATTGGTGGACTTCTATCTACTTCTTGAAGAGGTTGCGGTAGGTCCTTGCACTCATGCGTTGACGCTTCGGTCCACAGTTCAACCATGGTGGCAGAGTGTACACCTCTCCTGAGTCATCACTTGAGATCTCAAACTCCACCTCTTCTGGATCCTCCTCTTCTTCTTCACTTTCAGCTGCAACTGCAACAGCTTCATCTCCTCCGCCATCATCGTCTCTATCATCATCCTCGTCCTCATCATCATCATCGTTCCCACTGTCATCATCATCCCCATTGTTGCCATCATCTCCATTGTCATCATCAGAGGTTGGATTCAGCTGCGCTTGGAGAGCGGCAATCTGGGCTGTCATAGCTTCAATAGTTTGATCCCTTTCCTGGACGGTCCCTTGCAACTGTTGTATGTTCTGGGTGTTCTCCTGCATAGTACCATGAAGATGAGCTATGATTTCATCTCTGGCTATCAGGGTATTCTCCAGAACTCCCACAGCTTCATGCAAGGTGTCAATCTCCTGTCCTTAGACCACCATACCATTTCTAGCAAAGTCTGCAATCTCCTTTATCATCATCACTTTCTCAGCTAGAGCTCCATTCTCCCTTTCCATGTCCTCTATGTGCCTCTGACGGGACGACATGTTGTTCATGTCGCCCGGGGTAACCACAACGTGCCCATCTTTATCACGCCTCCCATAGTCATGTTAGGGTGAATCTGCTGGTAGTAGGTGTCGGACATTATGGCACTGGCGAGACAGGGCTTCATGTATGTCCAAGTTAATTCCAAGTCCCAGTTGCAGTATGTCTTGGTGTAGATCAAATGCACTGGATTTGGCAAGGCGGCATCCCTGAATATGAAGTGCCGAGTGGAGTACCGTGGCCTATATCGATTACTCAGAATCGGAATAACCTGCAACATGAAACGTAGCAGCCCCGAAGGGTCAATACATGGAATGTATGGCAAGTATAGCTAGTAATGGAGACAATAGCACTAACATCTACATGCATATTTGGCAAGTGGAGCTGTGTCTGGCTTGCATTTGCAAATACATTTGTCCTACTTTCATAAATAGTTTTTGATTTTCTTTGAAAAGATCCCAATTAAGTTAACCCAACAATGTTAAAACAATTAAGAAATTAGAATGAGCGAGAAACATGTCATGGAATCAAATCAAGCAACTCAGTTGTCCATAACCGGGGACACGGCTAATCGATTAGATTATACACCCTGCAGGGGTTAGTACACTTTACCATGTGACTTGGCCAGCCCAGCTCGTACCATCACTCTCATTTTGGGTGATGATAGGGAGAAGTCCAAGAAGAGACTGTTCGGGAAGTGGCACCCCAATCCCGACGCGCACCGGTCCAACCTACCAAAGTTCTACATCTCTGGATACGCGGGTTCGAGTTACCACAACCTACTAAGTCCAAACAACCGCCCATTTCATTATTGGCACATGGTTGTACACGTAAGATACACAATAAAGAATCCAATCATTCTCTCTTGATACCTGGGTGCCTTTCCGCAATGAAACCACCAAAAATTATCAATACATCACACCCAAGAGATTCATTGATTAAGTTATTTTAGTTTTCACAAACCAATACTTTTAGAAACAAGTCTCAATGATGTAACCCAGCCCTCGTTCAACATAGCATGGCTAAGCACATCTACCAACGGTGGTTCATCTACAAGGAAAGCCCTACCATATAATAGGACATAGCATAGCGATAGTATCATCCTACACATGCATCTACAAAATACACGACAATGCATTGAAAATAGTAGGATGATATCATGAACAAAGTAGCATCTACTTGCCTTGGTTGTAGCGATCGGAAGAACAATCCACGCACGAGCAAGCGTTGCACTCGTCACAATCTACACGATACAATTGCAATCATAAACAAACAATCCACAAGCATATGCAACAAAGATGATGCATGAATGCATGCAAGACAAGTGAATTGGTGCTATAGCTGCACCACATAATCCTATTCAATAATACTACTGATTGCATGCATGGGAAATAGTTTTAGCGCAAGGAAAACTATTACTCAAAAAGTAATGCTCAAAACTAAAGCTAGAGCTCAAATAATTCACTACCGGTAGTATACTATTTGTAAAATCTTGGGAAAATTCTACCGCATAGGCTTTGCTATTTAGGAACAGTACCAACTGGAATTACTCAAAAAGGAATTATAAAACTCCCCGAGTAATTAAAACACTGTAGAAAGCCACTAGACAGTTTCTGCAGAAGTTTTCACTGTAAGCCTATCCTTTTAATTCACGATGAGATCCCCCTCGTCCCACTAAATCCAGGGACATATCATATGCAATTTTTGGAGTTACAGCTCTTTTTCTACGAATTAATTACTCCAAAAAGGCCATTAACTCTTTTGATTAAACTGTACTAAATCTTGCCGCAAAAGTGTGAACCAAAGGTGCAGCAAGATTCTACATGACTTACTGAACCTACACATATTTTATTTGCAATTTTTGGCCTAGCGGTTTAATTTCTACACAATTTACAAGTTTCTACCGAAATCTGCCAACTAAAACGATTAAAGTAATTACCCAGTCAACTGGTTCATTGACTGGTCAACGACTGCTGTTGGCGCTGACCGGGCGTCTGACTAGTCAACGCCTGGGGACTGACTGGTAAACGACCGATCTGGACCGCTGATCTGAGATCCAACGGTGGCTGCGGACTCACCGGAGACGAACGGCGGCGAACTCGGGACGGTGACGGCGATCGGCTCCGGCGACGGCGGTTCCTGCGCGGAAGGAGAAAGCGGTCAGCGCGGAACGGCGAGAGGTGGTGGCGGCGGCGCACGGGTGGTGGCGCGGCGCGGGCAGGCGCGGGGCGGCGTGCAGCGGCGGCGCGAGCGGCAGGCGGCGCGGCTTACCTGGGCGGCGGCGGGCGCGGAGGCCGAGGGCGGCGGCGGCTCGGAGATCGAGGCGTGGGGACGGGCGCGCGGGTCAAGGCGGTGGGAGAGGCTGCGGCGGCTGGGTGGGGTCCGCCTTTTGCGGGCCCCACGCGGGGTCCTAGTCGGCTACGGCGGCGCGGTTGGAGGCGAACACGGCGAAGTCGGCGCCGATTTTTGATATTTTAATAAAACGGCCGTAACTTTTCCATACGAGCTCCGAATCGGGCGATTCTTACTCCTAAATTTTTGTAAAAACGAGGGGAATAACCTAGGGTCAAGGGTTGAGTGAAACCACTAGGCTATAAGGGTGGACTACACTAGTCCTACTAATGCCTCCCGTAGGACCCTCGTAGTAGAATAGAATAGGGTTTTGAAAATAGCGTTTCGCCGATTCTTTTCACTCGATGGTTTTGCGTGGAAAAGTATGATGCAATGGTATGAATGATATGCAGAACCAAATCTAAAATTTGGGATGTGGCAAGACTAACCCCCTTAAGATGAATCTCGTCCCCGAGATTCGGCGCGGCTAGCAAATAGGTGTGGGTAGTCCTCTCGGATGTCATCCTCACGCTCCCAAGTGGCTTCTTCTTTAGTGTGGTGGCTCCAATGCACCTTGCAAAACCTGATTGTCTTGGTACGTGTAATCCTCTCCGCTGTCTCCAGAATCTTGACCGGCTTCTCCTCATAGGTCAAGTCACTCTCAAGCTGAACCTCCTCTAGCGGTATAGTGTCTCTCAATGGTGTATCCACCATCTCCGGATGGCACTTCTTCAGCTAGGATACGTGGAACACATTGTGAACAGCGGATGAGCCTCCGCAATTCAAGCGATAAGCAACTTCTACTTTGCGTGCTAAGACCCGATACGGTCCAATAAATCGAGGTGCCAGCTTACCCTTAATTCCAAATCTCTTAATTCCACGAAGTGGCGACACTCTGAGGTATGCTCTATCACCTATCTCATACACCACTTCCTTGCGCTTGGCGTCAGCGTAGCTCTTCTACGACCTTCTCCTCAGCGTCCTTGATCAAATCAGGTCCAAACAACTGGCGTTCCCCTACTCCATCCCATAGCAATGGTGTTCGGCACCCTTTCCCATACAGGACATCAAACGGTGACGTCTTGATGCTGGTTTGATCGCTGTTGTTGTAGGAAAACTCAGCATACGGAAAATTCTCATCCCAACTAGAGCCATGAGCCAAAGCGCATGCTCTCAGCATGTCCTCCATAATCTGATTCACCCTCTCGGTCTGTCCATCAGTCTGCGGGTGAAACGCCGTGCTAAACTCCAATCTAGTACCAAGTGACTCGTGCAGCTAGCGCCAGAAGTGTGAGGTAAATTGGGTGCCTCTATCAGATACGATACTCTTGGGAACTCCATGTAGGCACACAATCCTGTCCATGTAAATCTTGGCCAACTTTGCACTCGTATAGGTCGTCTTTACCGGTATAAAGTGGGCTACCTTGGTCAAATGGTCGACCACTACCCAAATGGAGTCATATCCTGACCTGGTCGTGGGCAATCCTGTGATAAAATCCATTCCCACTCTATCCCACTTCCAATCCGGCACGGGCAATGGCTGTAGCAATCCTGCTGGCTTCTGGTGTTCCGCCTTCACTCGGCTACATACATCACATAGGGCAATATGCTCTGCGATGTCTCCCTTCATGTTGTTTCACCAGAATTTGTCCTTTAGGTCCATATACATCTTTGTATTGCCCAGATGTATGGAATACGGCGAGTCGTGAGCTTCCTGTAGGATCAACTTCCTTATCTCGGGATTGTTGGGAACGCACAAACGATCTCCATACCACAAGGTTCCTTGCTCATCCTCGCGGAATTCCCTCGCTCGATCCTCCTTCATCTTTTCCTTAACTTCATCTATATCTTTGTCTCCCACTTGAGCCTTCCTGATTCTGTCCAGTAGCGTTGGTTAAACTTCCATTGTCGCCATGTATCCTTCAGATACTACCTCCAGCCTAAGGTCCTTGAATTGCTTGCACAAATCCTCGGGCAATTCCCCAATTGTCAATCCATTGGCATAAACCTTCCGGCTCAGAGCATCTGCTACTACATTGGCCTTTCCTGGGTGGTATTGCATATTCATATCATAATCCTTGATAAGTTCCAACCATCTCCTTTGTCTCATGTTCAGTTCCTTCTGCGTAAATATGTATTTCAGGCTCTTGTGGTCGGTGTACACATCACAGTGTTTTCCCATTAAGTAATGCCTCCATACCTAGAGCGGATGAACCACTGACGCTAACTCCAAGTCGTGTGTGGGGTAATTCCGCTCATGGTGCTTGAGTTGTCGCGAGGCATATGACACCACTCTCCCATCTTGCATCAGCACACTCCCAAGTCCCTGTCGAGAAGCATCGCAGTACACTTGGAAATCCTTCTGAAGGTCTGGTAAACACAGAACAGGCGCGGTCACTAGTCGATGTTTCAGTTCCTGAAAGCTAGCTTCACACACATCCGTCCATTCGAACTTTCTCTCCTTCTTCAGAAGTTCAGTCATTGGCTTAGCAATCTTGGAAAAGTTTTCAATGAACCTCCTGTAATATCCAGCAAGTCCCAAAAAGCTGCGAATCTCTCCCGCATTCTTGGGTGCTTCCCACTCAGTTACTGCAGTCACTTTGCTTGGATCAACATCGAGTCCTTCTCCTGACACCACGTGTCCAAGAAATCCAATAGTGTTAAGCCAGAATTCACACTTGCTGAATTTGGCATACAGCTTGTGTTCCCTCAGCTTCTCCAAAATCAGTCGCAGATGTTTCTCATGCTCAGCATCATCCTTGGAATATATCAGTATGTCATCAATAAACACCACCACGAACTTGTCCAAGTACTCCATAAATAACTTGTTCATCATGGTCATGAAATATGCCGGGGCATTCGTTAGTCCAAAGGACATAACCGTATACGCATATAAACCATACCTAGTGGTGAAGGCGGTTTTTGGTACATCCTCCTCCCGGATTTTCAATTGGAAGTAGCCTGATCGCAGATCAATCTTGCTGAATACCTTTGCTCCTTCCAGTTGATCAAACAAATCATTTATGTTTGGCAGAGGGTACTTGTTCTTGATGGTTACTTCATTCAGCGAGCGATAGTCCACCACCAATCTCTTGCTGCTGTCTTTCTTCTCCACAAACAGAACAGGTGCACCCCATGACGACGAACTAGGCTGAATGAATCCCTTTTCCAGCTGCTCTTTCAACTGCTTCTTCAATTCCTTCAGCTCATCCACATCCATCTTATATGGTTTCTTTGCTATTGGTCCTGTTCCCGGCATCAGGTCGATGAGAAACTCTACTTCCCTATCAGGTGGCATCCCTGGCAGCTCTTCCGGAAACACGTCGAGGTAATCCCTAATCACTGGCACAGTATCCATGCTAACCCCCTTAAGAGAATTCAACTTACACCTTCCTGGTCGTACAGCCGACTTGAATCTAATCCTCTTACCATCCGGGGTTTTGAGTGAAACAGCTCGCTGTGCACAATCTATGTGTCCCTCATGCATAGACATCCAATCCATACCCAGAATAACGTCTAACCCCTGTTATTCCAACACTACCAAATGTGCACTGAAGTTGTGTGTTCCAATCCTCACAGTTAAATTGCGGCATCCCGCGCTAGCTATCATATCTCCTCCAGGTGAACTCACTCTAATAGACCTTTTCATAGACTCAGTAGGTAACTTATACTTATCCACAAATGCCCTTGATATGAATGAATGCGATGCACCAGTATCGAAAAGTATAAGTGCAGGGTGAGTGTTGATTGGAAACTTACCAATCACAAGGTCAGGCTCATCTGGGATCTCCTACACATTCATGTGGTTCACTGTGGCCTTCTCGTTGTTGGTTGGCTTCAGTCATTTCCTCTCCGGACAGTTGTCAGCATAGTGTCCCTTCTGTTTACACTTGAAGCACGTCACCTCACTCAGATCCTTCTTCACAAAGCTGCGATCACGGTTGCGGTCATGTCCACCGTGTCCTCCAGAGTGGTGAGAGTGTCCTCCCTTGTGGCTGTGGTGGTTGCTCCTATGGTTGTCATGACAATGCCCATCGCCCCCATGGTGGTGGCGGTCATGGTTCCCATGGTCACTCCCTCCATGCTTGGAGTATCCATCATATGAAGTGCGAGACTTGTGATGTGAACCAGAGTGGTGATTATTGCTCTTTCTCTTGCGGTTCTCCACCTGTTTGTGCTTCCCTTCCAAGATCCTGGCCTTGTCCATAAGCTCCTGGAAAGTGGGGCAATAAACCACCAAGATGCTGTCCGAAAGCTCATCACTGAGGCCATCCAGGAATCTCTCCCTCCTTTTTGCATCAGTGTCAACATCCTCAGGTGCATAACGGGATAGGTTGTTGAACTCCTCAATGTACTCGGCCACGGTGCGATTGGTTTGGCGCAACTTGCGGAACTCCTTCCTCTTCAGGCTCAGAACTCCTTAAGACACGTGGTTGGTCCTGAAACCTTCCTCAAACAATGCCCAAGTCACAGTATCCAGCGGGTGGGTGATCTGAAAAGTGTCCCACCAAGATGCGGCTGGTCCCTCCAGTAGGTGAGCGGCAAACCTCACCTTCTCAGCATCAGTGCATCCATAGGTTACCAGATCCTTGTTGACTGAACGCAACCAGTCGAGAGCAACCATTGGTTCCGTTGCAGTAGAGAACTTAGCTGGCCTTAGCCTCAGAAATCGGGTGAGAGCATCTCCCTGAGGCTGATTGTTTCCATTGTTGTTGTTGTTCTGAGCTGCCATGAACTGAGTCATCACTTGGGTCAGCTGTGCCTGAGCTGCCATGAGTTGCTCCAACTCAGTGGGTTGACGGCCGGGAGGCATCTGCGGTTCAGCACAGGTAAGTTTAGAAAGAATCAACTACGACAATTGGATTCTACCCATGCATATGATCAATCAACGACAAACAATAGCAGACAATCACAAGCAAGCAACACATCAACAAACAAGTGATCCAGAAACATACCAGGGGTTATCCTAGCAGTATATACCTACTGAAATAGTTTTACAAGAGTTGGCAATGGTTAACTAAACAGTTGATCAACTAAACAACAAAAACAGCAATCTGCCAGAACAGTCCAGCAGCGTTCGCGAATTTTTCTACCTGACTTAGACTCGTCAGAAAATTTAGCTGATTTTTGCACATACAGTACAGAGAGTTTCGTATCAGCCCAATTTTTTTCAGATGTTTCCCAGTTACCAGAAAAATATGAAAAATCGTACAGTACTTCTGTATTAGCAGAAAACTGCAGCGAAAATAACACAGATGTTAACCAAAATTGCCATAACTCTTTCATAAAATTTGCACAAATAATTCCTGGGATATTGGAGTACACAAATAAGCAACTAACCACTCTTAAACTAACAGCAACTAAGCTTCACATCGACGGAGACTAATCATAACGATTTTACCTAACGAGGACTAATTGGTGGACTTCTATCTACTTCTTGAAGAGGTTGCGGTAGGTCCTTGCACTCATGTGTTGACGCTTCGGTCCACGGTTCAACCATGGTGGCGGAGTGTACACCTCTCCTGAGTCATCACTTGAGATCTCAAACTCCACCTCTTCTGGATCCTCCTCTTCTTCTTCACTTTCAGCTGCAACTGCAACAGCTTCATCTCCTCCATCATCATCGTTCCCAATGTCATCATCATCCTCGTCCTCATCATCATCGTTCCCACTGTCATCATCATCCCCATTGTTGCCATCATCTCCATTGTCATCATCAGAGGGTGGATTCAGCTGCGCTTGGAGAGCGGCAATCTGGGCTGTCATAGCTTCAATAGTTTGATCCCTTTCCTGGACGGTCCCTTGCAACTGTTGTATGTTCTGGGTGTTCTCCTGCACAGTACCATGAAGATGAGCTATGGTTTCATCTCTGGCTATCAGGGCATTCTCCAGAACTCCCACAGCTTCATGCAAGGTGTCAATCTCCTGTCCTTGGACCACCATACCATTGCTAGCAAAGTCTGCAATCTCCTTTATCATCATCACTTTCTCAGCTAGAGCTCCATTCTCCCTTTCCATGTCCTCTATGTGCCTCCGACGGGGCGGGATGTTGTTCCTGTCGCCCGGGGTAACCACAACGTGCCCATCTTTATCACGCCTCCCATAGTCACGTTAGGGTGAATCTGCTGGTAGTAGGTGTCGGACATTATGGCACTGGCGAGACAGGGCTTCATGTATGGCCAAGTTAATTCCAAGTCCCCAGTTGCAGTATGTCTTGGTGTAGATCAAATGCACTGGATTTGGCAAGGCGGCATCCCTGAATATGAAGGTAGTGATCTCCCATGCATCCTCTCCATATCCATAGGTGTACAACCTTCTTCCCTTGAACATGGGCAGTGGCAATCACAATGACTGCGAGAGCTGTGCTAACTGCCTTGCAAAGGTCCTTGGTGACTCCATGGTTGCATACTTAGTCCTGACTTCTCCCATCTATCAATTAAAAGAGGAAAGTGTGAGAATAGCATATGGTAAGAATTTACGAGAGTCAAAAGCATAAGGTGAAAGACAGAGTTATTATAGGCTTTAATAAATCTATGGCTTCCTAATCCAATCCTAGGTCACGATCCTACAGTCGACACACGGGCTCTGATACCATCTTGTAACACCGCGGTTCTGAAAAGACCGTGGCTTCTATGTGACATGCTAATCCCTGGATCGGTTCATTGGCCCACAATAGAATAAGATGAATAACATAGCAAAATATCCGTGTATCATAAATAACGAAGATCCAGAGTACCATTATTACAATAAAAGCTTAGCTCAAGGCTAGCTCAAATTATTCAGGTAGCAACATAAATAAAGCAAATTCTCCATTCTTCAAATTGCCCACAAGTGAACAAGTGCCGAGTGGAGTACCGTGGCCTATATCGATTACTCAGAATCGGAATAACCTGCAACATGAAACGTAGCAGCCCCGAAGGGTCAATACATGGAATGTATGGCAAGTAGAGCTAGTAATGGAGACAATAGCACTAACATCTACATGCATATTTGGCAAGTGGAGCTGTGTCTGGCTTGCATTTGCAAATACATTTGTCCTACTTTCATAAATAGTTTTTGATTTTCTTTGAAAAGATCCCAATTAAGTTAACCCAACAATGTTTAAACAATTAAGAAATTAGAATGAGCGAGAAACATGTCATAAAATCAATATCAAGCAACTCAGTTGTCCATAACCGGGGACACGGCTAATCGATTAGATTATACACCCTGCAGGGGTTAGTACACTTTACCCATGTGACTTGCCCATCCCAGGTCGTACCATCACTCTCATTTTGGGTGATGATAGGGAGAAGTCCAAGAAGAGACTGTTCGGGAAGTGGCACCCCAATCCCGACGCGCACCGGTCCAACCTACCAAAATTCTACATCTCTGGATACGCGGGTTCGAGTTACCACAACCTACTAAGTCCAACCAACCGCCCATTTCATTATTGGCACATGGTTGTACACGTAAGCTACACAATAAAGAAGCCAATCATTCTCTCTTGATACCTGGGTGCCTTTCCGCAATGAAACCACCAAAAATTATCAATACCATCACACCCAGGAGATTCATTGATTAAGTTGTTTTAGTTTTCACAAACCAATACTTTTAGAAACAAGTCTCAATGATGTAACCCAGCCCTCGTTCAACATAGCATGGCTAAGCACATCTACCAACGGTGGTTCATCTACACGGAAAGCCCTACCACATAATAGGATATAGCATAGCGATAGTATCATCCTACACATGCATCTACAAAATACACGACAATGCATTGAAAATAGTAGGATGATATCATGAACAAAGTAGCATCTACTTGCCTTGGTTATAGCGGTCGGAAGAACAATCCACACACGAGCAAGCGTTGCACTCGTCACAATCTACACGATACAATTGCAATCATAAACAAACAATCCACAAGCATATGCAACAAAGATGATGCATGAATGCATGCAAGACAAGTGAATTGGTGCTACAGCTGCACCACATAATCCTATTCAATAATACTACTGATTGCATGCATGGGAAATAGTTTTAGCGCAAGGAAAACTATTACTCAAAAAGTAATGCTCAAAACTAGAGCTAGACCTCAAATAATTCACTACCGGTAGTATACTGTTTGTAAAATCTTGGGAAAATTATACCGCTTAGGCTTTGCTATTTAGGAACAGTACCAACTGGAATTACTCAAAAAGGAATTATAAAACTCCCCGAGTAATTAAAACACTGCAGAAAGCCACTAGACAGTTTCTGCAGAAGTTTTCACTGTAAGCCTATCCTTTTAATTCACGATGAGATCCCCCTCGTCCCACTGAATCCAGGGACATATCATACGCAATTTTTGGAGTTACAGCTCTTTTTCTACGAATTAATTACTCCAAAAAGGCCATTAACTCTTTTGATTAAACTGTACTAAATCTTGCTGCAAAAGTGTGAACCAAAGGTACAGCAAGATTCTACACGACTTACTGAACCTACACATATTTTATTTGCAATTTTTGGCCCAGCGGTTTAATTTCTACGCAATTTACAAGTTTTTACCGAAATCTGCCAACTAAAACGATTAAAGTAATTACCCAGTCAACTGTATCTGTTGACTGGTCAACGCGGCTGCTGACTGGGCGCTGACCGGGCGTCTGACTAGTCAACGCCTGGGGACTGACCGGTCAACGACCGATCTGGACCGCTGATCTGAGATCCAACGGTGGCTGCGGACTCACCGGAGACGAACGGCGGCGGCAGGCGGCGGCGCAGGCGGGGCGGCGGCGGAGCTGCGCGCGGGCGGCGCGCGTGCAGCGGCGGCGGCGGTGCTGCGCGGCGCGAGCGAGCGAGCGGGCGGCGAGGTGCGGCGGCGCGGGCGGGTGGCAGCGGGCGGTGGCGCAAGCGCTTTAGGGCGGCGGAGGGCGCGGAGGCCGAGGGCGGCGGCGGCTCGGAGATCGAGGCGCGGGGGCGGGCGCGCGGGTCGAGGCGGTGGGAGAGGCGGCGGCGGCTGGGTGGGGTCCGCCTTTTGTGGGCCCCACGCGGGGTCCTAGTCGGCTACGGCGGCGCGGTTGGAGGCGAACACGGCGAAGTCGGCGCCGATTTTCGATATTTTAATAAAACGGCCGTAACTTTTCCATACGAGCTCCGAATCGGGCGATTCTTGCTCCTAAATTTTTGTAAAAACGAGGGGAACAACCTAGGGTCAAGGGTTGAGTGAAACCACTAGGCTACAAGGGTGGACTACACTAGTCCTACTAATGCCTCCCGCAGGAGCCTCGTAGTAGAATAGAATAGGGTTTTGAAACTAGCGTTTCGCCGATTCTTTTCACTCGATGGTTTTGCGTGGAAAAGTATGATGCAATGGTATGAATGATATGCAGAACCAAATATAAAATTTGGGATGTGACATCACATTACCATCAGCATCAGTTTTTCTTTTGAAAATCCATTTGTTCTCCACGGCCTTTCGGTCGTGAGGTAATTCCACCAAGTTCCAAACTTGATTTTCATACATGGATTCCATCTCGGATTTCATGGCTTCTAACCATTTGTTGGAATCCGGGCTCATCATCGCTTCTTCATACGTCGCAGGGTCATCATTTTCATCAACCATGAAATTCATGATAGGATTTCCGTACAGCTCGGGAGCTGCACGCGTCCTGCTTGACCTGCGAGGTTTGGTAATACTCTCTTTCGGAGTTTCATGATCATTATCATTAGTTCCCTCTTCAACAGGTGGAGCCAACTCCGGAACAACTTCCGGTGCTGCGCTACTCGCCACACTTTGAAGAGAAGGTTCAATAACCTCTTCGAGTTCTACCTTCCGACTACTCACACCTTTCGCGAGAAACTCTTTCTCTAGAAAGGATCCATTCTTGGCAACAAAAACCTTGCCCTCGGATCTGTGATAGAAGGAATACCCAATAGTTTCCTTAGGGTATCCTATGAAGACGCATTTTTCCGCTTTGGTTTCGAGTTTATACGGTTGAAGTTTCTTCACATAAACATCGCATCCCCAAACTTTAAGAAATGACAGCTTAGGTTTGTTTCCAAACCACAATTCATACGGTGTCTTTTCAACGGATTTAGATGGTGCCCGATTTAAAGTGAATGCAGCAGTTTCTAGTGCATAACCCCAAAATGACAACGTCAAGTCCGTCAGAGACATCATAGATCGAACCATATCTAACAAAGTACGATTACGACGTTCTGACACACCATTTCTCTGTGGTGTTCCAGCAGGTGTGAGTTGTGAAACAATTCCACACTCTTTCATCTGAGTGCTAAACTCGTAACTTAGATACTCACCTCCACGGTCGGACCGTAGAAATTTGATCTTTCTATTATGATGATTTTCCACTTCATTCTGAAATTCCTTGAACTTTTCAAAGGTTTCAGACTTGTGTTTCATCAAGTAGATATAACCGTATCTACTCAAGTCATCCGTGAAAGTAACAAAATAACGATATCCACCTCGCGCCGACACACTCATTGGACCACATACATCAGAATGTATGATTTCCAATAAATCCGCCTGCTCCATTGAACCGGAAAACGGCGTTCTAGTCATCTTGCCCATAAGGCATGGCTGACATGTATCAAATGATTCATAATCAAGTGATTCCAAAAGTCCATCCGAATGGAGCTTCTTCATGCGTTTAACGTCAATATGACCTAGATGGCAGTGCCACATATATGCGGATATATCATCATTTAGTTTAATCCTTTTAGCATCAACATTATGAATATGTGTAACATTATCATCGAGATCTAATAGAAATAAACCATTCATCATCGGTGCATGACCATAAAAGATTTCATTCATATAAATGGAACAACCATTGTTCTCCGATTTAAATGAATAACCACTTCGCATCAAACACGATCCAGATACAATGTTCATGCTCAGTGCAGGCACCAGATAACAATTATTCATGTTTATAACTAATCCCAACGGCAAGTAGAGAGGCAGCGTTCCGACGGCGATCACATCAACGCTTGATCCATTTCCGACACGCATCTTGACCTCACCCCTTGCTAGCGGTCGCTTGTTCCGCAGCCCCTGATTCCAGTTACAAATATTAGCAACTGAACCGGTATCAAATACCCAGGTGCTACTGCGACCACTAGTCAAGTACACATCAATAACATGTATATAATATATACCTTTGTTTGCCTTGCCGGCCTTCTTGTCTGCCAGATACTTGGGGCGCTATGCCCAAAGGGATCCCCTTACAATAGTAGCATCAGACGACTTAGGTCCAACTCGGGTTTCTTTTCGTGCACGGCAACAAAGTTTGCCGCCCTTACTTCCCTTCCGTTTTCCCTTCTTGTCTTTCTTGAAATCAGTGTTCCTATTGATCATCAACACTTGATGTTCCTTTTTGGTCTCCACTTCTGCAGTTTTAAGCATTGATAGAAGCTCGGGGAGAGACTTCTTCATGCCTTCCATATTATAGTTCATCACGAAGCTCTTATAGCTAGGTGGCAGAGACTGCAGAACACGATGGATGCCTAAGTCAATGGGAATCGATATTCCCAAGGACACAAGCTTATCGGCGTAACCCGACATCTTGAGTACATGCTCACTAACGGAGCTGTGCTCTTCCATCATGCAGCTAAAGAACTTTTCTGAAGGCGTTGTAGCTCTACAGCAGCATGTGTGTCGAAAATCATTTTCAACTCACCCATTGTATCAAATGCATTGCCATTTTCGAAACGCTTTCGAAGTTCCGGCTCTAGCCCATACAATATGCCGCAATGAACTAAGTTGTGGTCCTCCTGACGAGTCTGATAGACATTCTTCTCCTCGTCAGGGGCATCATCAAAAGGTGGGGGGCCTAACGGCGCTTCTAGCACGTATTGCTTTTGTGCAACAGAGAGGAGAATCCTCAAATTCATGGCCCATTCGGTAAAGTTGCTACCGCTCACAAAAGTTTCTCTTTCTCCATGAACACATTGAAATTAAAAGCAGGTGGTGCCATCTACAACAGAATTTGTAAAGTTTAGACTAAGTGTATGATAGATTGAGTTCAACTAATCCATATTACGAATGAACTCCCACTCAAAAACGACATCCCTCGTGCCTTTTTGGTGATTACATGAACCAAATCCACTATACCAAGTCCGATCATCACGTGAGTCGGTATAGCTTCAAAGGCGAGCATCAAATGGGCATCATATCAACTATATGACTCATTCTTAACCTTTCGGTCCGTGTTCCGAGGCCATGTCTGTACATGCTAGGCTCGCCAAGTTAGAACCTTAGTATTCGCGTGTATAACTATTTTACACCCGAAATATGGTCGTGGATCCAAGAACACCCGATCATCACGTGATGTCTTGGAGCGACGAAAACATAATCGGTGCATACTAAAGGAAGAACACATTCTTATCTTGATATTTAAATGAGGGATCATCTTATTATGCTAACAAAACGCTAAAGAAGCAATATAAGATGCTATCAAACATCATATGTTTATTAGTGAAATAATATGGTTCCCGCATATGATCTCTATCATGTGCACCGTGGTATGATCACTATCATACCTATATGTGTAAATCCAAGGTCTATGGAGTTTACACGCTATGTGTGTTGTAAGAGTATCATCTCATACTTCTACTTACAACACTACCACATCATAACACTAGCCCAGCAACAATCTAAACTAGACGCCTCTAATTTATCCATTGCAAGTTTTACGTGGCTTAGGGCTTTCGAGATAGAACCGTTCTTACCTACGAATATGAACCACAACGAGGATAACCAAATTGTTGACAACTCGCTTGCAAAATAGATATTGACTATAGTAGGAGAGACAGACACCCGCTAGCCACTTATGCAAACTAGTTGCATGTCAAGCGTGGAACAGGTCTCATGTGCGAGGACATGTAAAGTTTGTCCGGGCCGCTTCATCCCACTATGCCACCAATATCCAAAATTACAACAAAGGAGCAACAACATGATCATCATCGCCCACATACTCATATGTGTACTACCCGTGTAAAGTATCTATGCATAGATCCGGCTCTGATACCACTGTAGGGTTCGCAGCATAGAAAACAAAATTTTTCCTATGATGGGAACTACGTACCAAGATCTATCTACTAGATACAAACAACGGGCGGATGTATATCCGTAGAGAACATACCCTTGAAGACCGACAAATCTTAACGAGTTCAACTCGTGGTTGATGTAGACGATCTCTTGCCGATCTCAAGATCGAGAGGAAGTCCTAGCGCCGCAAATCAGCAGCGCATCCGTGCTCGCACACACGTTCGAGGCACCGAGCAACCTCCGCCTCCTCGCTCCAGCGATGCAGCGGAAGCACAACTCTTTCTTGCCGAATAGCCACCGGGAACATGTATCTCGCTAGTCCGAGACCATGGGGGATAAATTCTAGAGGGGGAGAGAGATCCTTCACGAGGAGGTGTGAGAGACAAGTGAGGAGGGGGGCTCCTTTTATAGGAGGAGGGGGGAACCCAAGGGGGTGGCCGCCGGCCATGTGGGCTGCCCCCTCCCCTCCTTCATTCATGTAGGTGGACACTCCACTCACAAAATGCCCTTTAAATTTCCTCCACTCAAAAGTCCACTCAAATTCCCATTAAATTTCCACCAAATTTAATGCAAACTCTCATTAAATAAAACTCTTTTATTTTATTCAGAATTTTGTCAATTACTTTAATGACAAACATTCACAAATAACCCCTTGCTGGAATTCCATTTCACATGAATAACCACTTTATGCAATTTCACCCGAAAACCTGTTTCGGTATCTAGTGAAATAAATTCCTGCGCTTGTTTATTCTTTCGGCATGAAACTTTTGCTCTAGTTGGATGTCGGTGTCTCTTAAGTGTGTCACCCTACGGTTCGTGAATAATGCGGACATGATCGAGACCCCTCTCGGATCAATAATCAGAAGCGGGATCTTGAGACCCATACTGACTCCCACACATTCAATGATGACTTTCTTGTGATCGTCGGAACCTTTTACGCTAGTATCTTAATCCTTTTGTTTCACGATATGTTACATGTCCGAGATTCGATCATCGGTATCTCCATACCTAGTTTGATCTCGTTACTGACATGCACTCTTTTCTCGTTCCCGTGATATAACATTCTAGTGATCAAATCACTTGCTTGCAAGCTAATCAATGTGATATCACCGAGAGGGCCCAGAGTATATCTATCCGTCATCGGGATGAACAAATTCCACTATCGATCCATAAGCCTCAACATAACACTTTATTAGTTCTGAATCCATCTTTATAATCACCTTGTTACTGTGTGACGTTTGATGTTATCAAGAAACTCTTCCGGTGTTAGTGATTGACATGATCTCATGGTCTAAGGATTAGGATCACTTCGTAAGTAGTTATAGCAATATAAACTCAATGACTTTGATCGTAATGCTATACTTTGGATGAATGTTCATCACACCATTACAATAATGTTGTGATCCCGTTATTAACAACATCCAATGTCCATGATCAGGAAACCTTGATCATCTTGTTAATCAACGAGCTAGTTTATGAGAGAGGCATAACTAGGAACTTTTTGTTTGTTTATTAAACATAGATGTATTAACGTTTCTGTATTAATACAATTATAGCATGCAAAATAAACATCTATCATATACTTGGAATCCACATAATAAACTCTTTATTATTGCCTCTCAGGGCATATTCCCTTCACTGATATCCAGTCAGTAGGGTGACCATCTCATCTCTTAACCAGATCAATCGAGGTTTAATCCCTTTTGATAGCTTCAAACTAAATAGAGACCAAATCCAAACATGGATCCTCTATACTCAATATCACGTTCAACAACCTCCACTTGATGATTAGTTTGTAACCTTGCATCTTCTTAAAATAATCTCCTTTGGTAATCTAGTCTAAAACCCTAAATCTGGCAAAATGGCTGTCTGAAAACTGCTATCAGCACTAAAAACTATTATCATCATCACATCTATGAGTCCTTACATTTCTCAACCCTTGTACCTTTTTGGAAATTCCCTTGAACTATCTTGTAGACCATCATAAGGACTATCACATCCCGCTCTTTACCTTGACAAAATCATCCCTTGACCCGCTTATTCTTAATGTTTTCGTAGGCAAGAAAATACTCTTTCTCTACAAATCTTATCATCGTGCCTACCTTGGCAGAAGATCACATCCCCATGGTATATTAACTTGACCAACTCTTTGCATGGTTGTGATCTAATAAACTAGGTATATCAACACACACTTCCCTTTTTTCCATTGGAGCTTTGTGCTTCTTAAACCCACATGATTTCTGAGGCTAAACGACAATCTACTTTGGCGGCCTTAATTTCAACAAAGTTTGGAATATATTCTCAAAGCCCTCAATCATGAGCAAGCTCAACCCTTTGTTCCATGGTGATCTACATCACTCGTTCTACCTATCCATATAGCCCATTACCCCTGAGAAGCTCTGAGCTCCTTAATCCAGCAAGGTTTAGATGGTATTAAAAATATCCTAGACCTAGATCCCTCTTTTCTTGTTTCCTTACAAAATCAAGCTTGATTTTCAAAATACAAGGTCGCAAATTATGGATAAGTTATGCTGACATCATCTACCTTGATTATACAAATTGATGAAATGTTCTCATAATTATTCTGGCCCTAAAACTATTTAAATCTCTTCATTTGCAAAATCTTCAAAACTTCTATTGAAGAAACTTTGTTTTAATCAAAAACACTTCCTCATCTAAAGGCACCCTTGAGGCCTATATAGTGATACCTATCTTCCCACTTCAAACATAAATATTTTGGAAGAGTTTTAATAATTCTCTTTCTCCTTTTTCGAAAATGGCAGAAATGGAAAAATAATGGTTTTAAATACTTTTATTCATAAATAAATCCAAATAAAATTTTGGATCATATCATATAAAAAACCCACCTTGACCACTTCAAATATTTCAAATAAATCCATAAAAACAATTTCAGCACTATGAGCATAATTGTTAGTAAGTGTACTAGTAATCTTTTGAAAAATCCCAAATAATTCCCTAGGGTATATGTTGACCTAAACTATGTACCAGTATGATTGCATCATCTTGCCAAGATTATTTTGGAGAAATTCATTCATAATCACTAATAAGGACAAAACTTGATTAAGATCAAAACCATGAGCTGAGCCCATCAAACCTCCCTCAAAAACTTACCTAACACCCCTCTCCAGCACGAGGACACCCTCTAGTCGAGCTACCCTATAGCAATGCACTGTAGATCAGCACCACCCTTGTCCTTTGTGCTTGTCTAGGAGGGAGACAAATAAAAACACCATAGACTTGCCCTTCCTACAAATAAAAGGGCAGAGACACTCCATTACTGTCCACTTTAACTCATTTTATTCTTTCTGCTCTCACTTACCCCCACCTAACACCACTTATCCTCCCCTGCTCTACCCTGCCCGAGTGGAGAATAAAAAGGCCTCTCGGCCATTTCCCAAGATCCGATCATAGCTTCACCTCCTCTCCTCCCCTACCTCTGCACATCACACCATCGAGTGCTCCTCGTTCCAATGCATCTAACCATGCCCTTTTCCCCTAATCAGAACACCTAGAAGGTGCTGGCATGAAGCTCTTGATCGTATCCTTCGGTGCATGGGTACGAGAAGTCCTCCATCACCGAACTAGATCCTTTCGCCCCTCTTCGAGGTTTTCTGCATCAACCGCCTCGCCTTTGCCCTCGCTAACGTCTCCCCGAGCCTCTAGTAAGATACCCTTCTCTATTGCCACTAGAGATTTGCCTCTGCCACCTTCGGCCAAGGGTGGATGACAAACCTCCACCGTTCGCTCCTCTCTAATTGGATGGCCCCTAGGCCCCTGTAACGCGTCACCACTCCACACCCACTGGTATCTGGGCCCCTCCCGGAGGATTCGAACCACTCCCCGCGTGCATGTCCAGCCCGCCCTAGGCCGGATTTCCCTTTGTGGCCCGTTTCCGTCACCATATCTCGACCGCTGGCCATTTTAGCTTCTTCTCTTTTCAATTTTCCAAATCAGCTAAATATGGTTGATGGGTTTAAATGTAGAACAAATTGAAAAATGTCAAGATATGGTCAGGTCTATATTTCCTAGGGTTCCTAAACCACCCCTTCAACATGCAGTACAAAAAGAATCCTTTATTATTAACCACATCTTCTATGTATAATAAATTAAAAAGACATACCTATATAGCCAAATAAACCTTACAGAAAGTTTTATAACTCCAAATGGATTGAACCCTTTTTGTACTAAAAGGTATCTCTAATGCCTTGCGGGCCACCTTGGCCTCACCTTATTTTGTTCCTACTTTGATTGTATCAAATATAACAAAAACATGACAAATATGACTTTAGGAATTTCTTTAGGCAAAACCAAAAATGGTTTTGATGTAATTCCAACTCTCAGTACACCTATAACATCATACCTATCAAAACTTAGGGTCTCATTTTTTTATCGAGCTCTGGTTTATTTTTAGTGAATAAAACCTTTGTACCTGTAGTTATTTCACTAATAAAATCACTCTGGTAGTTCTGTAACACCAAAAAGGGTGAGTTCAATTTATAAATAAAGGTAATTCAAATACATATCATGTGACCTTGTATTAGTACAATAATATCTTCTAGTGTTAATCTAATGAAAAATACAAAAAGCTTGCATAACTACCTTTGGGATTTCCCCAAGGGAATTCTGATAATTATCTTAAATCGATTCCAACTATAAAAAATCATAAACTTAAATACACACAATATCCTCTGAAGGAAAATTTATTTGAGGTACAGATAATTTCAAGTGATTTTATTCTCTCAAACTAGGGTTTATTTCACTAGAAAATCCATAAATAATTAATGAAAAGTGCTAAAATGGTGAAACCAATTTCTATGGCTTTGTTATTTCATTACCTCTCTGATGATATCATTTTTTACATTAATATATAAGGCAATATTCCCTAGAGACACATAATAATATTGATTATTGGCATATTTCAAAAAGTTTATGATCAAGTTTTATATCATGCTAGAACAGTATTGATTAGGAAATGTCAATACACGTGTGATATACAAACAATCATTAGTTCCCAGTGAAACTCTAGTCATTGGTTCATTGGTCAATGGATGATCAAAGGTTTCTTGATCATGTTGGTGCCTCGGCCCCAATTGATAATGGAGTCATTTCATTAGAGAATGAGATGGTGAACATACCCTATCTATAGCATCGTATCACGATCATGTCACAGAGTTCAGGTTATGATGATTAGGAAATATGGTGACTCTTTTCTTAGACCGTGAGACCATATCTAATCACTGTCTCCTGAGGTTACTTTGATGACACTTAACATCACTCCGTGAAATAGTGATCATAAGGTTTCATTAGGTATCCGGAGGAACAGGTTGAGGCGTATGTGTCAATGACGGGATTTCTCCATCCGCGTGACGGAAGATACTCTAGGTCCACTCAGATAAGTTATATCCATAAGCTGCGCAGCATGTGACTAGGTCACGAGCGATATCATTTATCTGATTGAGTAAAGAATGTTTTGTTGGTAATAAGGTTGAACCCTGATATGGTGATGTCATTGTATCAAGCCTCGGACAATACAGAATCACAGAGACAAAAGGAATACGAAACAAATTTTAAGGTTCAACAACAAAATTCGTGGAATGCACAAGTGGTCATCATGGGAATCCAGGTCCCGTCGTTGAGCATTGGTCAGAGAGGAGTCTTGACCATGTCTGGAGTATTCTCGAACTGTTCGGTAGCACGCTTAAGGGCTTGGTGAAGCTTAGACATCATTAATGGCTTGTTTGGAATCACTGAAGAAATGATAATAGAGAAACCAGAAAAGTTGTAGAGAGATCCAAAGGTTTTCGGAGAAAAGATAAAGAAAAAGGGAAAATAAGAGTTTCGGATAAATGATGATTTAAATATATATTTATTATATGCTAATTATCAATTAATATATTTTAAATAAATATTTGAATAAATATTTATAAAGGCGTCTTACTTATGAGGCAAAACCCTTGAGGGATTTTACCTAAGAATAAACTGACGGAAAAGGAAAAAGGAAATAGCAAAGAAGGGTTGTTTTAAAAATCCCACGTCGGTGGCACATAGTGCACGCCGCACGGGGCGGTAGTCCGCTGCACACCGCTGGTCACCGCGCTTCTGCCGTTGTTTTTGGGCCGAAGGAGTCCAACCCACCCGGGAGCTAACGTCGCCTGTTGCCGCGTGGGCGGCGACGCACGTGCGAGTGCGTGCTAGCGGGTCGGCCACCCGGGCCAGCTCTAGCCGCCACCACTGTCTGCCTCACGGGCCACGGGGGTGGGAAGCATCCCACCCAGTCGGCGCCTCATGTTGATGTTGTTTCCTGCCATGCCGCATGCGCGTTGGGCAGGTGGCCCACCCGGATTGGCTGCGGGATTTTCCACTTTTTGTATAAGTTTTAGTCCCACATGGGGCACTTAAGGTGGAGGGAGACCGTCCCACTGCCAAGATAAAGGGGTGCCCATAGGAGCATTCAGATAAACCTAAATCCACCAGGATAATACAGAAAAGTCTTGTGTAGCCTATCTCTTCTCTTCTCTCTCTATCTCTCTCTCTCTTGCAATGGTGCCCCCTTGTTAGAGCTATGTGAGCGAGGATTTCTTCACCACAGAGCAACGTCGCTCTACGGGATTCAGAGCCGGGATGTCTACTTCTGCAATCTCGGCTAGATCAGGGAGAAGAGGGAGTAGACGTCAGGCATCAGACGTGTGTGACTCCCTCTGGTAGCGCCATGCTTTCAGTGCTAGGAGTTGTCAGAGCCGCAGGACTTCATGATCTTGTGGTTAACGTCAAGGCGTTGATGACTGGAAGTGCACATATCAATTGTAGCTAAAACGTTCAATAAAGCAAGTAACAAGGTTGTGTGATAGTGTGGTTGAATTCAATCGGGCTAAAACGTTCTTGGGGATGTAGGATACACCACTAGCATGATATTATTATTAATATAATATACTTCTTGTGTCATGAGATGTGTGGAGAGATCTCCATAATAAAATGTTCACTACAAGGCTCGTAGGAAGCCACTTTGTTGAGCCAAGAGTGAGGTCACCTCTAAATAAACACTGCATTGTCTTAGAGAAACCACCCATACAGACCACCGGAATTAAGGGTTTCCCCGTGGACATCGTAATTATCTTAGGGAGTCCCTCTTTATGCTCCTTTGAGCGTGTAGATTATGATCCAGCGCCAATCTTTCACGAAGCTATTCTAAGGATGATCCCAAAACACGTCCAAAGAATTTCTCCCTCCCTTTAGTCCTAAAGGAAAATGAAATGTGGCCGACTACACATACAATATAAAGAGAGATATCAAACACAAATCATAAATGTATCATAGACCGACCAGTCATATGGATACAAGAATAGATCATCTTTATTGCAAGTTCATAATAGTGTTAGGATTTCTCCATCTCCCCAAGAACAAAGTAACTACTGTCACATGGAAGAAATCAACAACATCAGCATAATCAAATAGATGGACAAAAGTATATAGGTAGATCTAATGCAAATCACAATTGAATCTGGAATTACAACAAGATCTAATAGATGAGAGATGAGGGTAGTGATGGTGATGGAGATAAAGTGGTTGATGGTGAAGGGGATGATGCAATGTCCTCCAATAATCCGTGAAGTAGCAAGGATTTTCCCTTGCTAAGTTCCTCCTTTAGATCCCTTTCAGATGGGGTTTCTGGTGGTTGTGAATGTCAGATCCCCCCTCGTCTTTGGTAGGAGAAAGTATTTGACGAGCCGAACACGCGGACACGTAGTACGGGAGGACGGTACGGGCGGGATCCACCTGTACCATTGGTCGTTATGGTGTGAAGGTAAATCCATAAAATGACTTTTATCACATAAAAATGTCATATTATAGCATAATATGAAAGTTCCAATTGATATTGTAACATCCCAATTTCAGCAACCTTGATTAAATGTCCAAAAGGCAAAAATCATGGGGAACAAAAACTTTTTCTTGCAATGTGTGCTTACTTGTTTGCTTGTTCTCAAGCAACTGCTTGTGGATTAGTTCTGTACTCCTCATCTCAACACTAGTTTACAAAAACTATTTTACAAAAGAGATGTCTTGGCTCATCTTTCATATTATCAAATGTTCTGGCATTTCAAAACCTAAGCCAAGATGACTGGGACACAACCAAATACTTTACTAGTTTCTATTAACAAAACTATGGAGACCTATATATTATCTCCTTATGTTTTTAAGACAGAAACTTCAACTACCCTTATCTCTAGGTTTTCCAAAAACCTTTATGAAAACCTTTTCATCTAAATCTTGGTAGAGATACCAAGATGGTACTTATCTTCAAAGAAAAACCACTTTTTCAAAATACCCCTCCTTACCTCAAGCTAGGCTTGATGGTAACCCTAGTAGTAGCTAGATAAGTGATAATATGAATTGCCTTGATCTGCTGTTTGATGAATTGCCTTGATCTGATGTCTGATGAATTGCCTTGATCTGCTGATTGCCTTGTTTGTTTAGGAACTAGAGTGAGCTAATCTAGCAGCTCATACCTTAGGACCCAATCCATGTTTGTAATCATCAGTCTAATATCAAGCATCCAAGTCTGGATCTATCCTAAGCCACTAAGGTGATCATCTTCCCTCCTAATCAGATAAATCCAGGGATAATCCCTTCTAATAGTTCCAACTCAGTGAATATCCCATCTAAGCATGGATCCTACCTACTTAGCTAACACTTCAACATCATCTCCTTGATCATGAGTTTGGAACTGAGCATCCTCTCAAAATCATCTACACTTGCACTCTAGTCTAAAACCCTAAATCTGCCAAAATGGTCAAGTCTGGATTTCTTATCTAGATTCAATCTTTGGAGCTCTACCTTTTCCAACCTATATGCATTATTGAGAATGTACTTGAACCATCTTGTAGTACATCTTTAGTACTACCAAAGACCACTCTTTCCCTTGACTAAGCCATTCTAAGTCCCAATTATCCATGATGGTCTTATAGCCAAGATAATTATCTTTCTGTAAAACTAGTCAACATGCCTACTTTGGCAGAAGCTCACATCGATATGCTACCTCCCCTTTACCAAATCTTTGCATTGTTATGATCTACTAACCATGTCCTATCAACCTCCACCCCCCTTGTTCCCATTGAAGCTATGTTCTTCTTAAAACCATAAGGTTTAGGAGGCTACCTGATGTATCTGCTATGGCAGCCTTATTTTCAACAAAGTTTGCAATCTCTCCTGGACCACCTCCAATGCACACAAGCCCAACTATTGCTTCCATGATCATCTATATGACATGGTATATCCATCCATGTACCCCTTGTACCAAGGTGAGCTCTGAGGTCCCTAATCCAACCCTGTTTAGGTGGCATCAAAATAACAAAACCCTAGATTCCCAAAAATCTAGTTCCCTCCATTTTCACCACAATTATTCCAAACCTAAGGTTGGACATAATGTATACATCAAGGTTATATCATCTACCCTAGATATTATGTTCCCCCAAATAATTCCCATAATTATTTAGAGCTGAAAACTATTTAAATTCCACTCTTGGCAAAACCCTAGAATCTTGGTCTATAAAGGCAAGTTTGATTTTCTCCAAATCAATTTGCCAACTCAATGAATATTTGATTTCTTTGTATCATACCCTATCTTCTGAACTCAAAAATAAATATTTTTGAGATTCTTAATTATTTCTTTTTGCCCTTTTTCTTAATTGGCAGAAACAAGAAATAATTAATTAAAAATACTTTTCCATATCAATAAACTACAAATAAATTCTCCAAGGTGTAATATGGTATTCAGCACCATTTCACATCAAAAATCAACCTTCTCTAATTTAAAAATATTACATTAGCTTCCATAACCTATTTCTGCACTATTTGAATAAATGAGATTAAGTGGACTTTTAATCATCTTAAAAATCCCAAATAAATCTTGGAGGTGTACAATGACCATACTCATCTACCAGCATCCTTATCTCTACTTGTCAAGGTCAAATTTCAAAACTCTATATCATAAGCATGGCAATGGCTAAATTAGAACCTTGATCAAAACATGGTTAAGGCCTATCTAAAATTCACCCAAACTTGCATAGCAAGGTACCAAAACACCCAGCATTTAGCCCCGGTCGTGGCACTGTAGATCTACAGTGAACAAACTCTCTCTTTGTCTCATAGTGCTTGGCAACCAAGAATTTAAGAGGGAGACAAGCTTGTCTTGCCCCCTCAAATCATTGCAGCAGCTACCCCACCTCCTCCCTGTCTACACCACGACCAGAAAACCTCTCTCCCCTCTCTCCCACAACCCACAGCAAACCAGCCCCTGTTTTTGCCCATCCCTCCCTTATCCCCATGGACATATCCCATGGTAAACTTTTAAACCATGGTATAAGAGGGCAGAGCCCCCACCAGCCCCCTCTTGTCACCTCATTTTTCCTCTACCCCTCTCACTCCCCTCCCCCACGAGCCCCTGCTCTTTCCCTTGCTTTGTCCTGCCTAAGAGAGAGAGAGAGATAAAGAAGCACCTCGGGCATAGCAAGAAATCGAGCCCGAGCTCCCCTCTCCACTCCCTCCCCCTCTACATGTCACATTACCGCCTTCCCCTATCATCTCTTCCCCCTGCTGTTTTCTTGGCTTAGGTACGTGTCCGGCAGCATCTACGGCGAGCCCCAGACGCTCCCCTCAGCCCCGCTCGCGTGAGCCTCCTCCTAACTCTAAAACACCCCATGCCGCCCATCGCTGGGCTCGCCATCGACCACCGCGTCCGCTCTGCCATCTCAACATCGCCGGCAAGCCCTCAGGTAAGCCCCCGCTCCTCCCCGATGCCGCTAGGGTTCCCAGCGCCACTGGTCCAGTCTCGCGGGAATGACAAACCAGCGCCGTCGGATCCACTTTAGCGGGACGGTCCAGATGCGAGGGTACCTCGCACGGTCACCTCACCGACCGGTGGGACCTGTCAGGCCCTTCAAATGCCAGTGGCAGTGGCTCTGCCCGGGTGGGCCAGTTTCCCCTAGCTCGGCCCAGGAAGCCCCAAATCTGGCCCAAAACCACTGCTAATTTTAATTACTTGCCCAGATCCAAAAAAATAGACCTTCCAGTTTAAATCTTTTTGAAAATAAAAAGGGCCTAAATAAATTTAGCTAATATTTTTCCCAAGTACCTATGGCCACATTCTATCATGCAAACTTGGTTTTGGACCAAGATACTGAATAGATAAATCATAGAAATTAGAATAGCCAAGGGTAGCCCTTCCGTTAACAAATGCTTTCAGAGAGTTTGGTAAAACCAAATGGAGCAAACCCAATTGGTACTATAAGGTATTAACTATACCATGCTTTTCCCACTGATCCCACCTGAAATGGTTTCTTGGTTTGCCCACCACAAAAATAATAAAATCAAGCCAATTCCACCTTTGGGATTTTCCCTAGGTTAAACCAAATGAGTTTTTGACCCAATTCCAACTCCCAGTAAACCTATATATCCATAAGTACCAAAACCTAGGAGTAAAAGATTTATTGAGCTTTTACTGAATTATGGTGAATTAAACATTTCTGTGCATGGTTTGTTAACCAATAAAATCACAAATTGATTTCTGTAAATCCAAAAAGGGTGATTCAAATTTCTATAGAAAGTTAATACAAATACCTAGCATTTGTACTTGGAATCACATCAATATCTTATTTATTTTAAATATTATGAAAAAGATAACTCCCATCCATTACTGTCTTTGGGAATTTCCCAAGGGCATTCGCGTAATTGTTTTGAGGTGATTCCAACTCCTCTTGAATCAGTCCACAAATACTACCTAATCACCCAAGGAAATAATTTCTAGAACTACAGAACAGTTCTGGTGAATTATTTCCTAAAACTAGAATTTTAATCACTATAAAATCCATTATAAATCAAGGGAAAATGATAAAATAGTGAAACCACTTTTTTGGATTCATTTTATCAATACATATTTGCTGGTATCATTTTCATACAATGGTATCATATAGATCAAGCCCTTGGTCAAAACCCCCTCCCTTAGGTAGTTCCTAGAACCTAAATCCAAAAAGATCCCTTTTTCCTATGTCTCCAAATCTTCTCCCACTCCAATCAAATCAAACCTCCAAGATCTTACTAATGTTTATCATGCATATATCTTTTGCTTGTTGTTTGGTTTGATGCTTGTATGCCCTGTATTGATTGTGGGTTGTTTGTTTGCATGTATGCTCGATAACGGCGATAGTTGCGATTGTGTGACGCCAAAAAGAATGAAGGATCAGGTTATTCTTATTATTGGTATTCTGGTATTCTAAAGAAGTGAAGGGACATTTTTCTGGTCACAGGCAAGCCACCATGCTCATATGCCTTGTCCTATTATTTTACCTATGCATGTTTTATCTACTCATTTATGCAAATTGCATTGTTTACTATACTATGCTTTATATGGGGAATGTTTGGCTCCTCCAAATAATTACCCCTTAGTACCATTAGGTGAAACTCATTTGTCTATTACCTACCTTCCCTTAGTATGGTAGATGGTCTTTAAACACCATAACCCCTTGGAGACCCTGTTTTAGCGTAAGCAAAAGTGTAGGATGGGAAGACCCCGGGAAATGATTTACAAAAATGTTTTATGATAAAACCTTGGTGAGGCTTGGCCTACCAAGTGGTTTGGAAAATTAGAAGGGTTTTGTTTTACAAAAATATGGACAAAAGATGGAGGAAAAATGTTTAGGAAAACAACCGGGCTGGCATGTTTTGAAGCTAGCGCAATTAACCCGTGCAACCACATTACTCTGGAATGGGACGGGGCTGGGCTAGAAGTTTGACTAATCTGGTATAGGTTCCTCACATTACTACAGGGGTTAACAATCCCCGGAGGGTGGGCCTTCTCTGTCCAACAGTCCATTCGTAGCATCGACCGGGAGAAGGAATGAAGGGTCTACGGACCTCCGCGCGATACTATGAGCCCCTCATTGAAGGCGCACACCCGTCGAGGTGCAAAACACGCTCCGGTTGGCTGGTTACTATATAGGGCGTCCCGGTATTGAGGGGGTTAACCTCATAGGGTAGGCACTTGTATCGGAGAGGGCATTCGGAAGGTCTTGACCGGTTATTTGACCCATGATCGGTGTGGATCAGGGACGGGTAATCGGATGGTGTGGGTACAGTGTACAACCTCTGTAGAGTGTAAATCTATTCGAACAGCCGAGTCCTCGGTCATGGACGGTTGTGCTGGTGGCTGTACAGCGGTAATGGTTTTGATTTCAAAAAGGATTTTGGAAAAAGCAATGGCTTGAAAATGTTTTGACCATGGGATGGTTGGGAAAAAGGAGGAAGGAGTTTGGTCATGAGATGACCAGAAGGAAAAACAAATGGGTGACCCAATGCTAGTGTTTTCTTAAAACTTTTCAAAAAGGTTTCTAAAATGTTTTACAAAAGTATTTCAACAAAGATGTAGATACATGCTATATCTACAAGAGAAACTAGTTTATAAAAGAACCTCTCCTGGAGCCATCCTACCACATCCATATTGCATATCCGTTACTATTGTTATCTTAAGGTGGTTTTGCGAGTACATTCAAAGTACTCACCGGCATTGTCCCTGGCTATTTACTTGGCGAGATTGCAGATGTTGAGAAGTAACAAAGGTGCTGACGTCTATGCGAGCTAGGCCGTCTTCCCAGTCAGTTGCATGTAGGTTAAGGCATGGGCTCTGTGCTGAAGACTTCCGCTACTTGTGTTGTAATCGCCATAATGGCTCTTATGTAAGTTTTGTACTCGTTACTATATGGATATGATACTAGTCGGTTATGCTCACAGGTTACTAATCATGGGAACGTGAATTATAGGCATAATGGGTATTCCCGGACCATAAATCCGGGGTGCCACAGATTTGGTATTAGAGCCATCCTGATTGTAGGAGACCTTAGTTAGCATGCACGTTAGACAGGATAACCCCTATTCCTGAAAACACCAGCTTTCGAAAAACTATTTCCAAAAGCTTTCTGAAATATTTCCTATCTCACCTTCTCTAACTTAAACTATTTGAAAATGGATTTCTCTATATCTCGTCTACTTCAAAAGTCTCATTTTCAAAAACAAAGTCCGACTTGGAGACTACGAAGAAGAATATCCTGGAATGAAGAGACACCAAGACAAGCAGTACAAAGGAGCTACCAACGACAAAAGACACTACAAGATCACCCTACCAACAGAGTCCTTCATCGCCCCCAAATTGACCAAGTACGACACCGACCACAATAAATGTCAAGATAGAAGTCAAGACTCCCGTAATGTCCGTACTTAGGATTAGAATCCCTAATATAGGATTCCCCTTATGGCATGTAGTCATCCCCTTAGTACCAACGGTACGCCTGGTTTGCTTGCCATATGCTTGTGTGATGCTTTAAATGTGTTGCTTGTTTGCCTCGGATCACTCGATCCTATTATATGACTACCTTGTTGGTGTATCCTGAAGCTAACCCTCGAAACCCCATGGCTGGAAACCTCTCCTCAGCAGGATGGCCACCTAAAGAAAATCCCTGACAACTCCTACTTGTGCCTTAGTTCTAATCGCCCAAGAGGAGCAACGACCTAGTCAGGACTCCGCCAAATCAACAGGAAGTCCTCACCATAACACAAACGCCCCAAGAAGCTGAAAGATAAGTAGGCCCAAAGATAATGAGTCTACTCTGTCATCCAACCAAAGCAACACAAAGAGTTCAAGTGAAGACAACCCCTCTGAAGGAAAAATGCCTCCACCACGACGAAGGACCAAGAAGAAGCGTCGCTAACCGCTAAATTTACCCTGAGTTAACCCTTCTGGCTTAGTTAGGTAACCACCATAGGAAGGTAATCGCAATAATGCGTCACTCGAGGATCTCACCTCAAGCATCAAGCCTTGCTCCAAGATGAAGGATCTACCCCAACCTCGACAAGCCCAAGTAAAGCTCAAAGGTGGAAAGACTGCGTCTTTCCATTCAAAGCCCGAAGACCATCTACGAAGATGATACCAGAAGATCTCCAATCCAAGAACCTACTCCTAACCCCACCTCAAGAGTCGTTAGAGGGACAGAAAACAAACATCATCAACAAGCTTCAGAAGTTTGCTCGATCCTCCCAACAATCGAGACATTCAGAATTAAGACAACAAGACTGCCCGACGCCGTCAATACACTCCCCAAGGAGTAGAAAGAAACCCAAGACATTAAGTTTCCTTGAGTACGTCGCGAAGCCCCTTCTCTGCTTCTGCTACTAATGACCCACCGAAACAGGTCTCTGAATCTGCAAAACCCGAGACGGAGAATGAAGAACTGTCTCCTTCACGAGTATCAACCCCTCTTCAAGTCACCACCACCGGATGATCCACTCGTCGAAGCAAGACATCAGAGAAGGCACGACCCTCACTGCTGAAGAGATGAATGTCCCTTATACCCCGAGTAAATACCGTAACCGAGTTAGTACCCAACCAGGGACGGCTACAAGGTTCAAGGAGCACTCTCGACTTTGTCCTTCTTACTCTACCAACTTACTCCGCTAACCTCTAGCAAGTGATGGATCGTCTCAAAACCTGCTCAGTAAGGCGTCAAGTACCTCCACCAGTGCCCTTCTTTGCGTGTTTTTTTGACCTGGAACTGTGAGGCAAAAGCCCCATAGCAATTTTATTAAACTCAAAACAAAATACAACCAGAAGTACCAAAATAATTACATGGGGAAAAAAACCTACCTAACACAAACAACCTACAAAAACCAAAAGATCTATCCCTACGTTAGAGCAGCAATCCAAGACATCAGCAAAGGTTTATATTTGGCTTTAATACTGTACTGTAGTAAACTGATATCATTGATAAAATTGAATATCCATTTAGAAAAAGATGGCCTTTCTTGATTGAAGATCTTCCCATTCTGAATTATCCATATATTCCAACAAGCTAAAACAAGTACCTCCATGAAAAAAGGCTGACCAAAATCCTGTTTAGCCTGAGCAACCACATATTGAAGATCATCATGACACTTCCAGATAACTTGCAAATAGTTCCAAACCTCACACTGAAGTTACACTGAAAGAATAAGTGAATTCTATCCTCATAAGCTCTGACAGGGCATAGCACACAGTGAGTATTATCTATGACATTCCAATGCCTCCTTTGCAGCAAATCGCAAGTATTCATTCTATCTCTAAGCTAGAGCCAAGCAAACATTTTGTGCTTCATCATACAACTCGATATCCAAAGCCAGGAATAAACATTAGGTGCCAGAATATGTGCATGAATCAACTTATAAAATTGGCCAGGTGTATAACTCTCACCCCAATTATAAGACTAGACATCCTATTGATTATTTAAAGGGTTCTGGACCATGATGTCTTTAAGATCCATAAGCTCCTGATGAGCACCAGCAGATAGTGGTAAGTAGAATAAATCCTGAATCTCCTCAACTGAATACACTTGAGCTGCTGAAAGATTTTCATTTAACACAAAAGAAAATAATCTAGGGAGTCGATTTTTAAAAGGCTGCACTCTTCGATGTATGGACCAATTGTCTGTCCAAAAAAGGAAAGTATCACCCTTCCCATGCTTTACAGAAGAAACTCCCCTAAAGTTATCCACTTGCTTAATCACATCCCTCCACTAGAAAGATCCATAAAGTTTTTCTGCATGTGGAACTTTATTTTCATAATGTGTGCTGCAAATAAGTTGTACCCAAGGAGTGTCCTTGTGATTATAGAACTTGTCTAAGAACTTAATTAGAAGAGCAGCATTCTTTTTTTGAAAATCCACCACACCTAGACCTCCTTTGTCCTTGGGCAGACATACTAATTGCTAAGCAGCCAAAGATTGCTTAGGTTCATCAGGTTTATCTCTCCAAAGGCATTGCGTAAACATACTATCCAACTATACTGTGAGCCCTTTAGGTAATTGTAAAGTACATAAGAAGTGTAGAGGCATCGAAGAAAGTGCAGAATTAATTAGCTGCCGCCTTGCACCTTGTGACAGAAAACTAGAACTGGAGGACAACTTTCTTTCTAAACGGCAAACCAAAGGCATAAGCTCAGTAATGGTAGGTTTAGTTGTTCCAAGTGGTAATCCCAAATAAGTAAAAGGCATAGTACCCACTTGACAACCAAAATCCTCAGCCAGTTCCTTCATGAGATCATCAGGTACATTAATTTGAATCATATGTGATTTATTAAAGTTGATTTTCAACCCAGTTGACAGGGTGAACTTGTGCAATAAATCTTTAAGTGCTCTTAATTGCTCCAAATTAGCAGGCAAAATCAGCAGTGTATCATCTGCATATTGGATAATGGGGAAATCCTGATCATTAGTTGTAATAGGACAACTAATCTTCCCTCTTTGAACTAGATCATTGACAGCAGATTGCAATAAATTTGAACCCAAAGTATATAATAATGGAGAAAGTGGATCCCCCTGACGAACACCACGTTTACAGTGAAATTGTTTTCATGGGATGCCATTGAGAATCACTACAGAAGTCCCCGAAGATAGAATTGAATTGATCCAACCAATCCACTTTTCATTAAATCCTTTAAACCTCATAATTTGCAATATAGTTTTATGTTCCACATTGTCAAAAGCTTTAGCAAATTCCAGTTTTAAAATAACATTAGGTTTTTTGGAGATACGGCAGAGGAAAAAATATTCAAACGCCCAAGCCAAGCAATCCTGAATAGTACGAGTTCACAAATAGCCATATTGATTTTTATGAATGCACTCTAAAATTTTGTCTTGTAATCGGTTTGCAACAATCTTTGTTAAGAATTTTAGACAGACATTAGTCAGAGATATTGGCCGGAAGTCATTCACCTCTATAGGCACAGGATTTTTTGGCACCAAGGTGATATGTGAACCATTGATATTTTCCAAATTCAGTGTGCCATTGTAGAAATCCTCAGCAAGATTATAGAACTCCTTCTGAACAATGTTCCAGCACTTTTTCAAAAATAATCCATTAAAACCATCTGGGCCTGGTGCCCTATCCGTGGGCATAGCCGCCACCACCTCATCCATTTCTTTTTTCTCAAAAGGCTGAGTTAAATCATCCAGGCCATCCACTTTGACCAAAAGCTGAGCTAAATCAAACTACATGGAAATACCACGTACGACCCATTTTATCCTTGTAGCTACTCCAAAGGATCCCTGCCATCGACTCATGATCAGTGTACTCAATGCCATTATCATCCATTCGCATGGCAATATTATTCCTTCTAAATCTTTCTGAAGCTATAGCATGAAAAAATTTAGTATTATCTTCCCCCTATTTAATCCATCTAATGGTGCACCTCTTACGCCAATAATTGCACTCAGCCTTTAAAAGCTCATCCAAGTGAATCTTAACAATTCTTCTAAAATTAAGTTCATAGATAAATAGGGGTCGATGCTCCTCAATAGTGTCCATGACCAGATAACCTGATTGTACATTTGAATCAACACCTTCAGCCTAGATAAACTGGTTCTCCATATCTTAATGTCATACCTAAGAGTCTTTAATTTATCAACTAAGATAGCAGAACTATACACTTTTCTGGATGATTTATTCCAAGAGCTAGATATACAATCTCAAAACCCAGGCATATCCACCCAGTAATTTTCAAATTGAAACATACCTGCTTTAGGGATATTAGTGTCAATGTTTACCACACATGGGACATGATTAGATCCGGTATTTGCTAGTGGAAGCACCATAGTATTAGGATAAACTGAGATCCAATTAGCACTTGTAAAGAACCAGTCCAGTTGTTCTAATAAAGGGGTAGTCTGCATATTAGACCAAGTGTAGGATCGTCCTTTTAGAGGGAGCTCAAGTAAACCCAGATGCCCAATGATCTCATTGAATAGAAACATATCATTCAAATTCCCTCCCAGTTTATTTCGATTTTTCATGTGATCTTATAAAATTAAAATCACCCAAAAGAAGCCAATTATCATTGTTAGGTATATTCAGATTATATAACCAAGAGACAAATTGGTCCCACAATGGCCCAGCGCAAGGTCCATACACAGACGAGAGACCAAACCTCATTATTATGTGGGGATGTAAATCTTAACACAATCCCAAACCTCTGTGTTTCAACCAAAAGACCATCAAAAGCAGCAGTTTTCCATAGAATAATTATACCCCCAGAAGCTCCCACTGATGGTGACAATACAAAATTATCAAAACGTTTTGGGGCAAAACTTCCTGATAAATCTCCAATCAAAGTTTTCACATTTTGTTTGTTGCAGACAGACCACATCACATTAACTTTCATTTATTTTATTATAGACCTCCCTCTGCCTATTTTCAGAATTAAGTCCACGCACATTCCAGCATAACACACGCCATTTTCTTTTAGATATACTATTCATTAGAAACCTGTCCCATGCAATCTCACTCTGTCCTGATACATAATAACAGGAAGAACATACCACCAAAAGGACCACTTGATAAAACACTGTCCAACGACTGTATCAAGTAGAAACTGGACACTGACACTGACTGACTAACAATACTCCCCACCCAGGCTTTGAAATCTGGACAACCAAATAAAAAACAAAACAGCAACATAAAGGCCATTTATATGGTGAGGCCCAGTCACCCTCCTTGGATCTTTAATCATCATTTTGCACCTGATGTTGTCCATCTGTAGGGTCAGCTTCAAGCTGCTCCTTTGTAAGTTTAGCTGGGTTAATGCCCAGCTGCAGACCCACATGCTGCAGAACAGTAATTGGGGTGGTAGGCACATCATGCCGCTCCTCAACATTGTCAGCTTCATTCTGTTTATTTGCCCCATCACCCTCAACCATATGCTCTTGAATAAGAAGTTTAACCCTGATTTTCTTCTTTGGCCTAGAGCAAGCTTCCATCACAAGCTTATGCCTCATACCATCATTCTTTAAGCAGCTTCTAGTGAACCTACGTTCATAAGATTGTACAAAATGCTTCTTCTTTCTAGTGGCCCTTTTCTTAACCAAAGATGTAGGTGAGGCTATGAACACGGTACGACCCTGCAAAGCATCCTCTCCATCAAAAGACAGAGTTCTATCCACTGGCCTATGCTTAATTTGTATATCATTGCTGCCTTGGAGCTCTGGGAAGTTACTCCTTGGTGGCCATACAAAACTATCTGTTTCAAAAGCAACCAACCAAGATCTTTTGTATAAAAGCAATTTAAAAGGAGGCAGCTGTAGAGACAGTGGTATGCTTTTTGACATGATCATTGGCAACATACTATCAAACATACGGCGCCACCACAACTCTGGTGGCAGAACTGGTCCAAAACAGAGCTGCACATGCCCAACCTGCATGAAGTCAAAGAATGCAGGATTTCCCTCCAAGTTTGGCAAAGCATGACCAATATTTAGATCAACATTAACCAGCTGTTGGTTAGCTAACTCCATAGAGTCAGAACCTCCATGTCAACACCTGGATTTTTAATCCCAGATGCCTGTTATGCCATACCTCGCAATCCCAGGATTGCCATTTTTGTGAGACATAACAGAATTGGATACCTAAAGGGAATATGCCCGAGAGGCAATAATAAAGTGGTTATTATGGTATTCCTTATTTATGATAAATGTTTATGTTACATGCTATAATTGTATTAATACGAAAACGTTAATACATGTGTGTTTAATAAACAAAAAGGAAGTTCCTAGTTATGCCTCTCTTATAAACTAGCTCGTTGATTAACATGATGATCAAAGTTTCCTGATCATGGACATTGGATGTTGTTAATAACGAGGTCACAACATTAGTGTAATGATGTGATGAACATTCATCCGAAGTATAGCATTATGATCAAAATCATTGAGTTTATATTGCTATAACAACTTACGAAGTGATCCTAATCCTTAGACCATGAGATCATGTCAATCACTAACACCGGAAGAGTTTCTCGATGACATCAAACGTCACACTGTAACTGGGTGATTATAAAGATGGCTTCAGAACTACTAAAGTGTTACGTTGAGACTCATGGATCAAGAGTGGAATTTGTTCATCCCAATGACGGATAGATATACTCTGGGCCCTCTCGGTGATATCACATTGATTAGCTTGCAAGCAAGTGATTTGATCACTAGAATGTTATATCACGGGAACGAGAAAAGAGTGCATGTCAATAACGAGATCAAACTAGGTATGGAGATACTGATGATCGAATCTAGGACATGTAATATATCGTGAAACAAAAGGATTAATATACTAGCGTAAAAGGTTCACACGATCACAGAAGTCATCGTTGAGTGTGTGGGAGTCAGTACGGATCTCCAGGTCCCGCTGCTGATTATTGATCGGAAAGGGGTCTCGATCATTTCCACATTATTCGCGAACCGTAGGGTGACACACTTAAGGGATACCGACACCATTCGGAGCAAATGATATGCCAGAAAAAGAAAAGGAAAGCGCAGGAATTTATTTCACTAGACACCGAAACAGTTTGGTTGAAATTGCTGAAACTGGTTCTGCATGTGAAATGGAATACTAGCAAGGGGTTTTATGTGAATGTTTGTTAATTAAAGTAATTAACAAAATTCTGAATAAATAAATAAAAGAGTTTTATTTAAAATGAGAGCTTGCATTAAATTTGGTGGAAATTTAATGCATGTGAGTGGATTTTTGAGTGGAGGCTTTTTAATGGGAGTGTAGGCTTTTCATTTTGAGTGGGAGCTCCACCCACATGATTGTGGAAGAGGTGGGGCAGCCCCATGGCTGGGCGCCATGCCCCTTGGGTGCCCCCTCTCCCCTATAAAAGGCCCCCCTCTCCTCCTCTCAAAGCACACCTCCTCGCGAAGGATCTCTCTCCCTCCTTTAGAATTTCCCCATGGTCTCGGATCAGCGAGATACATGTTCCCGGTGGCTTTTTCTGGAAGGATTTGTTGCTTCCGCTGCTTCGATGGAGCGAGGGCACGGAGGTTGTCGGGATACCCGTACGTGTGTGCAATCACGGATCACTGCTTTGAGGTGCTGGACTTGATCGTGCTGGACCGGCTGGACCAGATGGACTTCATCACGATCTTGAGATCGGAAAGCGTTTGTATACATCATCCACGAGTGCAACCTCGTTAATGCTATTTGGTCTTTGAGGGTATGTATTCTATGGATGTATATCCACCCGTTGCTTGTGTCTAGTAGATAGATCTTGGTACTTAGTTGTTCCCATCGTAGGAAATTTTTTGTTTTCTATGCTGCGAACCCTACAATGGTATCAGAGCCGGATCTATGTGTAGATACTTTGCACGGGTAGTATACATATGAGTATGTGGGCGATGATGATCATTTTATTGCTTCTTAGTTGTACTTTGGATATTGGTGGCATAGTGGGATGAAGCGGCCCGGACAAACTTTACATGTCCTCGCACATGAGACCTGTTCCACGCTTGACATGCAACTAGTTTTGCATAAGTGGCTAGCGGGTGTCTGTCTCTCCTACTATAGTCAATATCTAATTTGCAACGAGTTGTCAACAATTTGGTTATCCTTGTTGTGGTTCATGTTCGTAGGTAAGAACGGTTCTATCTTCGAAAGCCCTAAGCCATGTAAAACTTGCAATGGACAAATTAGAGGCATCTAGTTTAGATTGTTGCTGGGCTAGTGTTATGATATGGTGATGTTGTAAGTAGAAGTATGAGATGATACTCTTACAACACACATAGCGTGTAAGTTCCATAGACCTTGGCCTTACACATAAAGGTAAAATAGTTACACACGTGAATACTAAGGTTCTTACTTGGCAAGCCTAGCATGTACAGACATGGCCTCGGAACACGGACCGAAAGGTTAAGCATGAGTCATATAGTAGATATGATTCCCATTTGATGCTCGCCTTTGAAGCTACACCGACTCACGTGATGATCGGGCTTGGTGTAGTGGATTTGGTTCATGTAATCACCAAAAAGACACGAGGGATGTCGTTTTTGAGTGGGAGTACATTTCTAATTTGGATTAGTAGAACTCAATTTATCATAAATTAAATCAAAGTGAATTTGCATAATTTGTTGTAGTCATTGGCATTCGTTCACCACCTTATGCATAGTTGTAATTGAGATAATAGAACTATAGAATTTTGGATATATACTTTACGAACTGGTATCGTATCGTGTTGAGTGTCAATCTAAAGTTTAAAGTCCTATTGCAAACTTTCAGCAAAAATTCTATTTACTCCGTGAAATTTAATAATTGGTATTAAATCGAGAGTAACAATTCCAGTGTTAGTATCTTAAGTATCATGTTTTGCCTCCATGATTCTTGATTGTTTTAATATCAAGTTTATCTAGGAGCTGAAAGAATTGTTTCAGAAACCATCATGTGTGACAGATATAACGATATCTGAAACAATGTTTTGGTTGCAATATGATAGAGTATAATATGTGTTCTCATATAGGATGAGAATTTACAAAGGTTGGAGATGCTAGACATCCTAATCATCCAAAAGGGTTTTGGAAAGCAACATTATACTCACGATTCTCCTTTATAAGCTACAGTAGCTTGATCATTAAAGTCGTCATGATAAGGACGAATAGAAGATGTATGTAAAGTGTTTACTACACTAAAAGATTACTAAAGAATGGATTTTGAAAGAATACCGATCATTTTGATGATGGTGATCTACTTCAAAGTGCAAGTCCAAAGGTATTATTATTTGAATATACACGCTTTGGACTATGTGTCATGTATATGGCGCCACTTTTGATGTTGATAGATTCTTTTAAAAAGGTAAAGGAAATGCTGAAAGAGAATCTTTAAAATGTATTTGGCAGAAAAGAAAAGATTGGAAATATCCAATTTTGGTATATGGATGATATACATGTTATGGTTGTATTCTTTGCTTGTTAAACAATGTGGTTCTTGGGTATTGTATACCGAATTGGTTGGTATGAAATTTCATACGGAACAACGCAATTCATGAACCACAATGGCCTAAGTAACTAGCAAGAGAATATGTGATGATGTTCATCGAAAACAAACAAACTGTTGTTTGTATTTCTCATTGACATCAAAGCTTGACTTCAAGATTTGTTTTAATAATTGTTATTTGAATCAGGTATTATGAGAACAAAGGTTGTTCAAATAATTACTGTATTCCATATAAGATGGATGATTTACAAATCTAGTTGGAGAAATCACATCCATAAAACCTAATGCTAAAATGTCGCAAGACAAATGATTGAAAGATCACTTACGAAGTGACATCGCTGTTTAAATTATATTGGAAAGAAAACATGAAGAATCTCCATATTCATGGATTTTTGGAGTCTTTGATTTGATCAAGGGACGCTTGTGAGACTTTCCACGTGATAATTAAAACTTCATTTAAAGGACAAACAAGAACGAACGACTAAATTATTGGAATTTATACATATCGATGTATGTATTCCATTATGTGTAGTCGTAAGCGATGGGTTTCAACTTCATATGATTTCTCCGGAAATTTGAGTGAATATTCACTTAATGAGAAAGAAGTGTGAAATATTTGAAAACGTTCAAAGACTTTCAAGATGAAGTGAAAATCATTGTGACAAGAAAATAAGTGGTTTATGATTTTATCATAAAGGGATTTATTTGAGTTACAAGTGTAACAAGAAAATAAATGAATTATGATTTTATCATAAAGGGATTTATTTGAGTTGCAAGTTTAGCAAAACACATAGATTTACATCTCCCGAAACACCATAGGAGTATGGAATGTTTGAGATTTGTAATGAAACCTTGTTTGACATGGTTGGATCAAAGGTGTTATTTATAAAACTGCCATTATGTTTTAAAAAGATTAAAGCTTTAGATACTACCGCTTTTACACTGAAAAGATCTCCATCTTGATCCGTTGAAATGACACCATATGAGTTATGTTTTGGGGTAAAACCCATGTTGTCATTTCTTAAATTTTGGTATGCTAAACATAAGTAAGATGTTTAGAACCAAAGTCGAATGAGCATGTCTTTGTAGGTTATTTCGAATAACAATTGGTTATTCCTCCATAACACCGAGGACAAAAGGGTTTGTCGCTTGAAATGTGAAGTTTCTTGAAGAAGGAATTTTTCATAAATGTTAAGTGGGAGGACAGTAGAACTTTGATAAGGTTAACGAACCTTAGCTAAATGTGCTGAGTTGCACAGCGCCGGAAATTGTTCTGAAGGATTCCATAATGCTCATAGCTTATGTGCCTCAAAGGTTGTGGTGACGGAGATCTAAGTTCTTCTTGAACCAAGTCGGTCGGTTAAACAATCAAATGCTAAGATTTGAGAGTAAATCATTATTGTCTGACAATGATGAACCGACTACATGCAAAGAAGCGATGATAGGCCCTGACTCCGTCAAATGGCTTGAAGCCATAAAATCCGTGATAGTTCCATACACGAGAAATCAAGTTTTGAACTTGGAAGACCCTCCGGAAAGGTGTAAAAACCTATCGGTCGTATTTGGATCTATAAAGAAACAGACATGGATGTTTCACATCTATGAATTGTCGACATGTCATAAAGTACTTTATGACAATGTTCAAGGAGTTTACTATGACAAGATTTGATCTTTCATAGCGATATTTAGTCTGGACGGATTAAAGTAGCAACCACTACATATAATTTGGTATATGGTAGATGAATAAACAAAACAAAGTTCTTCTAATAGAATGGTTACCTAGGACATGTACATGACACGGTCCAAAGGGTTTTGTTAATTCAAAGGATGTTAAAAGGGCATGCAAACTTCAATGGTTGAAGTAACCATTGCGGAGTTGGAATCTTCACCGTGATGAAAAAGGAGTTTTCATCAGGAGACGATGAAGACGCTTGCATTTTCAAGAAATTAAGTGGGAGTGCTGAGACATATTTCTAATACATTATGTGGAGGACATCTTGTTGATTAGAAATGATGTATATTTTATTGACAAAGGTTAAGAATTTCATTTCGATGAACTACTTAGGCAAAACCCGAATATTTAGCATGAATGTCTATAGTGGATAGACTGTGACGCTAATATGGTTGTGCCCAACGTACATATATGAGATATTGAAGGATTTCAATATAGAAACGACAAGAAAAGGTTCTTGTCGCATGGAAAAGGAATTGGATCAAGATTCAAGTGTATCGACACTTGATAAGTGAAAAAAGATTCAAGTGCTTTGACACTTGATGAGTGAAATCACGAGAATGTTTTGATCAATCATAACCATGATATGTACACATCCAGATATGTCCTATGCTCTAAGTGTTATGAGCATATACCAGAATGAATCATAAAATGATCATTGGACCATAGTAAGGATATTCTTATGATATTTTGGAAGAACTAAGAATATATTTGTGTAGAGGTGACAAACAATTACAAATAGTTCATTGTAAAGCGTTACATTGATACTAGTTTTGTCGCAAGATACAAATTAAGTTTATCTCAATTTAAACTATGAGTGTCACAATGAAATGGAAAGGAGTTTTCATGATGGATTTGGATGTATTCCAAAGTTAAGACATTGTGACGAATACTACAACAAAAGGCTAAGTATATGACTGCTATAGTAGCGGCAAAGGAGGGAATTTGTGTCAAGTAGTTTGTTATCAAACTAAGGTGTGGTTCGCAACGGGCTAACACTAAATATATATTGTGTGACAATAGTATCGACGTGTTTTAACCCCAAGGAACTAAAGGTCTCACCAAAAGACCAAATTTATACAATGCCATCTCATTAGAGAATGAGTGATGCGTGGAGACGCAAAGACATGCAAATACACATGGACCTGAAAGCATCAGATCCGTAGATTATGTTAACCACTTGCAGTTGCGTATATGGAACACCAGAAAGCCATAGGTGTCCAATACGCAAAGTTTTCAAACTAGATTATTGTCTCTAGTGCAAGTGGGAGACTGAAGGGAATATGCCCGAGAGGCAATAATAAAGTGGTTATTATCGTATTCCTTATTTATGATAAATGTTTATTTTACATGCTATAATTGTATTAATACGGAAACGTTAATACATGTGTGTTTAATAAACAAAAAGGAAGTTCCTAGTTATGCCTCTCTTATAAACTAGCTCGTTGATTAACATGATGATCAAAGTTTCCTGATCATGGACATTGGGTGTTGTTAATAACGAGGTCACAACATTAGTGTAATGATGTGATGAACACTCATCCGAAGTATAGCATTACAATCAAAGTCATTGAGTTTATATTGCTATAACAACTTACGAAGTGATCCTAATCCTTAGACCATGAGATCATGTCAATCACTAACACCGGTAGAGTTTCTCGATGACATCAAACGTCACACCGTAACTGGGTTATTATAAAGATGGCTTCAGAACTACTAAAGTGTTATGTTTAGACTCATGGATCAAGAGTGGAATTTGTTCACCCAATGACGGATAGATATACTCTGGTCCCTCTCGGTGATATCACATTGATTAGCTTGCAAGCAAGTGATTTGATCACTAGAATGTTATATCACGGGAACGATAAAAGAGTGCATGTCGGTAACGAGATCAAACTAGGTATGGAGATACCGATGATCGAATCTCGGACATGTAATATATCGTGAAACAAAATGATTAAGATACTAGCGTAAAAGGTTCACACGATCATAGAAGTCATCGTTGAGTGTGTGGGAGTCAGTACGGATCTCCAGGTCCCGCTGCTGATTATTGATCGGAGAGGGGTCTCGATCATGTCCATATTATTCGCGAACCGTAGGGTGACACACTTAAGGGATACCGACACTATTCGGAGCAAATGATATGCCAGAAAAAGAAAAGGAAAGCGCATGAATTTATTTCACTAGACACCGAAACAGTTTCGGATGAAATTGCTGAAACTGGTTCTGCATGTGAAATGGAATACTAGCAAGGTGTTTTATGTGAATGTTTGTTAATTAAAGTAATTAACAAAATTCTGAATAAATAAATAAAAGAGTTTTATTTAAATGAGAGCTTGCATTAAGTTTGGTGGAAATTTAATGCATGTGAGTGGATTTTTGAGTGGAGGCTTTTTAATGGGAGTGGAGGCTTTTCATTTTGAGTGGGAGATCCACCCACATGAATGTGGAAGAGGTGGGGGCAGCCCCATGGCTGGGCGCCATGCCCCTTGGGTGCCCCCTCTCCCTATAAAGGCCCCCCTCTCCTCCTCTCAAAGCACACCTCCTCGCGAAGGATCTCTCTCCCCCCTTTAGAATTTCCCCATGGTCTCGGATCAGCGAGATACATGTTCCCGGTGGATTTTTCTGGAAGGATTTGTTGCTTCCGCTGCTTTGTTGGAGCGAGGGAGCGGAGGTTGTCCAGATACCCGTACGTGTGTGCGATCATGGATGCACCACTGCTTTGAGGTGCTGGACTTGATCGTGCTGGACCGGCTGGACCAGATGGAATTCATCACGATCTTGAGATCGGCAAGCGTTCGTTTACATCATCCACGAGTACAACCTCATTAACGCTATTCGGTCTTCGAGGGTATGTATTCTATGGATGTATATCCACCCGTTGCTTGTGTCTAGTAGATAGATCTTGGTACTTAGTTGTTCCCATCGTAGGAATTTTTTTGTTTTCTATGCTGCGAACCCAACAATACCACAGTACATCATCCATTACAAACAATACACAAATAGGGATCTCATGATCCAGTTCTTAATACAACATCAAGAAGCGGAATACATAATAATAACGGTAGCGTAGGCGAAGCTCCATCTGCGGGTTCACAGGCAATGCTGACGATGGGAGATGATCCTAGTTGTCGTAACCTTCCTAGGGTCCATCCTCAAGGTACTCCTCTTCATAGTCTGGCCATGGGAATAGCCAGGGACAAATCCATGAGTACTCTTTAAGTACTCGCAAACTAATACTAACAGGAAAAGGGGTTTTTGGATAATAGGACACTTGGCTCTAGTGTTGTTTTGCAAAAGCTAGATTTATCTCTACTAAGTTTAGAAGCAACGAATGCTAGTTGAATGTTTTAGCACCTAAGTGCGAACTTGTAATTCAGATCACAATCCTGTTGTGGTCAAGTCAAAGTCTCAAATCATTTCACAAGTCATTTTGAAAAGTCTGACGGGGGAACAGTATGGCCACTCCAACTGTCCATAACCGCGGACGCAGCTATTCGAATAGTTTGACACTCTGCAGATATTGTACACTTTCACCACAACATTCGATACATCCGTCAGGAACAAATCCTGAATTCACCATACTCAGTATGCGGATAATCAATCCTAACCTTTCAATTACATGCCCTAGTATAAGCACCTCTCCTGTGAGTATGGCCTCCCAACCATGACCAACTGTCATCTTGGGTACTGCACAGGTGGACAATCTTCACAAGGTAGCCTCAGCTCAGACCTTGGCCGTGAGGGAACTAATACTAAGGTATATAAGTTTCCAGTCAAGCCCTACCCAATATTCGAGTATTGTGCTTATACGATAAAATTGGAATGGTATCGCATCCAGACAACCATCGGTTTTAAAAAATGCTAAGGCTCATGCCTCAACATTTTCATCACCAAAATCATCGGGTGTTTGGAAACACATGTCCAAAACATTTCAATAGAATGATCCATCATTCCAAGGTTTTCATAACCATTTTCCACCAAGTATTCCCATCTAAAGTTGATCAAGTTTTATGCTTAGCACTAGCATCTACAGGTGGGGGTAAGCAATAATGAGGGGTGGTAAACTAGGGGAGTTTTAACTAAGTTACATCTCATGCCTTAAGATGATATCAAGATTATCTAGCTTACGCCAAATTTTATGCTCTTTATGCAACCTTCAAATATTTTTCTAATATCTATAATTCACTTAAGTAAACTCTAAGTAATAGCTTTGATAAAGAAATAAAGTATAAAGCTTGCAAGTAAAAACTAGGATTGGTCGGTCAAGTGGGTATGATCACATATGCTTAAGGCATATAGTAGGCCTAGTAACAAGTAGTAGTTTGTTGCATCAGTAGGGTAATTTGCAAGTGTTAGCTTGCACATTCACTAGTAGTATTAGGCTTGCCTTGTGCAGAGAGTGGTTGAAGTTCTCCTCGGCTTCTTCTTCGTAGAATCCCCCTTCCTCCTCGTATCCTTGGTCGGTACTAGCATCTATAAATAAATACGAGGTACACAATCACCAAACAATACTTAACTACTTGCAATCATCACACACAAGGATCCTATAGATGATCTTAGCATCATCTCTAACATTACAAGATTAAAGCTTGGTTTAATTCCTTTTTATTTCTAGAAAAGTAATATCTACTCATTGAAAAACTACTTAAGATTTAATATTCTCCAAACCAAACATGGGATCATGTTGACACATGTCATCACCACATATTTTAGTCCATGGGAATATGATTTAAAGTGGTGTCACAATTTAATAAGGTTTTACCCTTTTATTTTTAATTAATTAAAGTGCCTAAAAATGCCTATGTAGCATTCTTTTATTACTTGAGCATTATTTCTGCAAGTAATCCTATATATTTTTATATATTCTGAAAGGTATGGTTAAATGTGATTTTTGAGAGTTGGAATCAACTAAAAAGCTATTATGGTTTAAATTTGAAAAATGTTTGAATGCAGCAAAGCTTCTTCCTTGTTAATTTTACCATGGGTGATCTATAGATCCAAATGACTTGAATCCAACGGGCTTGGATTCAGCATTCCTAGGCCTTTCTAACAAAATTGGTTTCATTCAATTTCATGCACTGAATCGATCTGGGTTGATTTTTGAAGTTGAGTACAGAAGTGAGTTTGAAACAAAAATGAAAAAGGTTTAATTCAAATAACTGGGCTGCGCGGGAAAAGTTAACGGGCCGGCCTGCTAAGCGCAGTGCTCCCGCAGTCTGCTTAAGTGGGTGTCCCCACTCGCCATTGAGACAGGGAGGGGCGAAGCGGTACGGGGCAACATGGGTCGTTCGATCTGATTCTAATCCAACGGCTGGGAGTCATCATCGACGCGAGGCAACGCCGGAGAGAAAGAAACCTAGCGCGGCCGGTGAGGGGTGCTGGGGGCTCACCGGGGTGTGGGTGAGGGTTGGCGAGGCGGGCGAACGACGAAGTCGACGACGGAGAACTCAGTGGTGGTCATGGCAGCTCCTGGGGTGGACGAAATCGATGGCGCCCTTCTTCTCCAGAGGCGGCAGGCTCCGGTGAAATTCCGGTGAGGTGGTGCTCGCCTTGCTCTGGGAACGGTGTGGCACGCTCAGTGAGGAGAGGGGAGTGAGATGGTGTGAAGAAATCGACAGAGGGTGGCCTCTATTTATAGTCGAGCGAGGGGACCGACGGGGCGCATGGTGAGCTCGTCAGGGGCGATGTTACAGGCGGCTATTGGCATGGGCGACGGTAGGGGACGGTGCGGTGTTCCCTGGCGATGCTCAACAACATGGTTTCGAGGAGTGGGGCGGTGCGGCTTGGTCGGAACGCGACGGTGCTCTGCGCGTGCCCGACGGAAAATTTAAGGCCACACAGCTCGCGTGGTTCGCGTGGCGGCGAACGAGCGTGTCTGCGGGGTTGCTGGGACGGTGGGGATTGTGTATGCACGCAGTGAGGGCGGCGCGCGATCCGTGGGCGCTAGTCGAGCGTGGCGCACGGGGCGTGCTCTCGGCATGGTTGCTGGCGAGGTTGGCATGGTTCATGAGTGTGGTCCAGGGCTTGGCAACGCTCGCGGCTGGGATAGTGAGTGGCGGTGGATGGTGGGCTGCCTCCCAGACATGCTGGCTAGGCTTGTGTCTCCTCCTAGCTTGCTGTCGACATGGGGGTGACATGGGTGTGCTCGGCTGTTCACCATTGATGGCAATGCCAAGCTTACAATGATGCTAAGGGTCAGTTTAGGTTGTTAGATGATCTACTAAGGCTAGTGGTGTCCAGAGAGGGAACAAGTTAGGCCTCAATCACTGTTCACTATAGTGTTTAGGATTTTGATGATTTGTGTCTGCAACCTGTTTGATGAAATGGCCGCATGAAATCAAGTTTTGAATTTTGAAAAGATTTTTGGTGGGTTTGCTAGATTGGTGCTGGTGAGTCTGCAGATGCTTGGGTTTTGAAAGTTAAGCTTGTTTGAGTGGTTTTTGAAAAAGTGGGATCTTCCCATATGATAAAGATTCAATTTTGAATTGTCATTTAAACTATGTATTGGAAAGTTTCTGGATGATCACAAAGTGGGCCTTGATACCTTGTTATGAGTACATTCAAGGGGTGCAAAGATCCAGAAAAGTTTCCATTAGGTTCTGAAAGTTTGAGACAGCCAAAGTAGCCATGGGAGTTAAATTGATCAAAATGACCATTCCTTTATTTTATTGGTTTTGCCTTATTTGTCTTTAGGAAAAGTTTGGGAAATGTTTAGATGATGTTTATTTCACCTAAGAAACATTTTACAAGCAAAGCAACATACAAACAAGGTGGTTTAAAAGAATTTCAAATTAAATGCATACACATATGCATGCCTTCATAATTTTAATTAGAAAAGTTTTTGTTAACCCTAATTTTGATGATTAGAGTTTGATGATCCAAGTTTAGTATTTTTAGGATGTTACACTCCAACAATGGAATCATCCTCCACAACAGATTCTTGATCCTCCTGCAAATTATCCTCCAGTGGAACATCATCCTGTTGTTGTTCCTGATGATTATGTTGTTGGTTCTGATCAAGACCATCCCCATCTACAGGCCCTTGAGGTGCATCCCAGCCCATCTCAGGATATTGTGGCCCAACAAACAAGTTGTTATTTTGCAATAAATTTCCAGGCATTGGATGTGGATTCCCATCAGGTGGCATCTGGTCCTCATCAGCTACCACAGCGTCAGCAAAATCCGCTGATAGAATATAAACTGCAGCAGACCACAATCCTCGGCTTCCACCCACAGTCGCAAATTTTCCAAACACCACATCCCTTGGCATAAGCACAGGAGATGGAAACGAGGCATAGACCAGAGCACGATCCATGATAGGATCATTACTATTCCAAAAGTGAAATTTCCCGAAAGTAGAAACTACGTTTGCTATATCATATTCCGTACGATAATCCGGAGGAATTCCCAGAAACATGAGCCAGCCAGTTCTAAATCCTTGAGAAATTCTAAAGTTGGGTGCTTCAATGGTGAAAACAAACCGGACAAATCTATCATGCAGTAGATATTGACCATGTGCGACTAGGGCATGACATGCATTGGGGTTGCTCAACTGAAAATTACCAACACCAAACAAGCTAGGCTGAGAACTCACCACATTGCAATTCAGGATACCCACTAAAAAATTGTGAACTCTATTTCTCCAAAGATCAGTATCCGCCTCCGTCGGCCTTGGCTCCACCAAAGCAACGCAGAAATCTTGGTGACGAGTAGGCGGGTCATGAGTGGGGAAGTAGTGCGTACGTGGTAGCCTATTTTCTCCTCCATCGATAATCTGATGTCCCCAGGGCAGCCATGGGAATGGATCAATCTCATAGTTTGCCATTGTTTCCGATCTAGCAGGAATTGCTTCAGACACCGGCGGCAGAGAGTTATGTTCTAGGGAAACAGGGGCTGCAATATAGGTTGAGGAATCCGTAACGACAGAGGTTGGTACCGTTAAAACAGCCGTATCCACTTCCAACTCTGGAACAGGAGCAGTTACCCTTCTGGGAACCCACCTTTGGGATTTTTTAGAAAATCTATTAAGACAGCCCTTTTCTTTATGGCCATAATGAAAGCACTTCCTGCATCTAATTTTCCTAGTACAAGAGTCCATCTTATGACCCATCGATAAACATTTCCGACACTCCCAGAACCTGAAAGCAATATCATTCACTACTTCCTCGAGGCTAGTAAGTTCAGGTGTAGCCTCATCCTTAGAATCAGATTGTACCTGGGCAACTTGGCCCTGAGCACCTATGTCAGATGAGCCCATACTTTGTAGAAACACTGTCGACTCAAGGAAAGCATAATTGAAAGTTCCAAAACGCATCACATGGGGAGATGCAGAACCAACCGAGACACAAGGTTCAGAGCTAGCCTTGTCTGAAACTGTCGAGACCACATCCTTTCGAGGAGAAAATTCAGAGTACCATTGTCGTGCTGAGTAGGATAAATTTTCCGCAAAGTCCAGTTTTTTAATAACACTACCTCCAGACTTTAGACAAGATTTAGGTGCATGCTTTATCAAAGCCAACATCCCCTGCTGCACACGTTTGTTAGAAGGACTGACCAGAATCCATTCGTTGTCACAATCTTGACACCACTCCTTAAATTCACGCTGCCAATTAGGCCCACCAGCCCCCCAAAGATGAAACATACATTTGAAATGCTTACATTCAAAAGAACGAAGGTTAAAGATATGAAATCCCACTTGCTTGCTAGATACATTACAAGAGAAAATACGATCACGTAACACTAAGACTTTAAACTCTCCACAGTGACCACCAAGAGCAGCTTCCAAAGCAAGACTGACAGAATCCTCCGTGAGTCGGAATGTAGCACGAGCAAATGAGACTACCAATATAAAATGACTAGAATCCCTGTATGGATGAACTGTTGTAAAGTATTTCCTTCTGATCCACTTGGCAAACAGCATGCCCGGCTCAAAATCCAAACCAAGCGCAATGGAATCATGAACTAATGAGGGATTGCCCCCCAACAATTCCCGATTCAAAGATAGATCACTAGATGACACGATAGAATCAACCTTCGATGCAGGGGTATAACGGTTCCAGACCAGAGAATGATCACCAGAAGGTGAAATCGTACACATGCCAACTATAATGTGGTGGGCGGGAAAAAATACCTCAGATCCAAAAGTGATCAGTTCATGATCGGCCAGATTCCTCCCAGTAATGCCCGCGCCCTTGGCATTTTGGAGAGAGATCCAATCTGACCAGATGCATAACGCGCCATCATACTCCTTAAAACGTCCACGATCGCGTTCTTGAGAGGTAGAATACGTCACCTTCCAACGCCAAGTTGGGGGAATCATGATCAAGGGGGATAGGGTTGAAGGGAAAGGGTTGTCCAAGAGGATGGTTGGATAAGAATCCCCTTCAGGCCAACCGATGATGAGATCACCGGGAAAGAGATTACAACGGCGGCGCCGCCTTACCTATCGCCATTGAAATTCTATCTACTCTCGAGAAGTCAATTCAATTCGGTTGTTTAGTTTAGGTACCCACGATGTTGCATCAGACCCAAACCCGAAAGAGACCCCTTTCCTAGAGGACCGCGTTCCAAGACCGCCATCATCCAATAGCAACCCCCAACCTAGTGGACCTCTCCCTAGCTCAGAACTAACTAACCGGAAGCTAGTTAAACACCTCTCCCTCTACGACTACTATCTCAAGGAGTGGTATCGACGTCTCTCATAAAGAGTTTTATACAAGGTCGACAGAAGATAACCACCACGGGATCAAAGGTGTAGCGCCATCCCCCACCATCAGCATACGACTCCCATCAAGAAGGTCGGCGACTCCACCAAAAAACCCTAGTGTCGCTCTAAGGGGGAAAGACTGTGTATTTCCTGCCCAAGAACCCAATAGAACCATGGGGTCGAACCTTAGTTACTCGTTAGGTGTTGACCACCCCTGCAAAACCCAAATCATCAACCCTGCAAGAAGGACGAAAATCGACACTTCTCCAGAATCAGAAGGACTTCAGGAAAGTTCTCCCTCGCATAGTCGACAACCCAGCCATTATTCCCGACGTTTCAAGACCAAGAGGGCAGAGAAGCTAACCTCAGCGGTAAAGGTTTGAAGAATGCTCAACCCGCTGTCTTGCCTCAAGGAGGAAGTATCCCGTCGACGCTAAACCACCCTGGAATCGTCCTAAGGGGAAAAGACTGCGTCTTTTCCACGTGTTGCATCTAAACCGCCCCAATCGAAAGTCAGTTAGCTCCGACCCATAGCTGACCACGCCTATCTATTGAAAAACCCTTTAAGCATAGAACGTCTCCACCGTCGAAATGGTTGAGCGAATGTTATCACCCAACCGTACTCCTCCCAAATCTCGGGACGAGATTATTTTAAGGGGGAAAGGTCTGGAACATCCCAATTTTAGCAACCCTGATTAAATGTCCAAAAGGCAAAAATTAGGGGGAACAAAAACTTTTTCTTGCAATGCGTGCTTACTTTTTTGCTTGTTCTCAAGCAACTTCTTGTGGATTAGTTGTGTACTCCTCATCTCAACACTAGTTTACAAAAAGTATTTTACAAAAGAGATGTCTTGGCTCATCTTTCATATTCTCAAATGTTCTGGCATTTCAAAACCTGAGCCAAGATGACTGGGACACAACAAAATACTTTACTGGTTTCTATTAACAAAACTATGGAGACCTATATATTATCTCCTTATGTTTTCAAGCAGAAACTTCAACTACCCTTATCTCTAGGTTTTCCAAAAACCTTTATTAAAACCTTTTCATTGAATATTGGTAGATACACCAAGATGGTACTTATCTTACTTCAAAGAAAAACCCCTTTTTAAAAATACCCCTCCTTACCTCAAGCTAGGCTTGATGTTAACCCTAGTAGTAGCTAGATAAGTGATAAGATGAATTGCCTTAATCTGCTGTTTGATGAATTGACTTGATCTGTGGTCCGATGAATTGCCTTGATCTGCTGATTGCCTTGTTTGTTTAGGAACTAGAGTGAGATAATCTAGAATCTCATACCTTAGGACCCAATCTATGTTTGTAATCATCAATCTCATATCAAGCATTCAAGTCTAGATCTATCCTAAGCCACTAAGGTGATCATCTTCCGTCCTAATCAGATCAATCCAGGGATAATCCCTTCTAATAGTTCCAACTCAGTGAAGACCCCGTCTAAGCATGGATCCTACCTACTTAGCTAACACTTCAACATCATCTACTTGATCATGAGTTTGGAACTAAGCATCCTCTCCAAATCATCTACACTTGCACTCTAGTCTAAAACCCTAAATCTGCCAAAATGGTTAAGTCTGGATTTCTTATCTAGATTCAATCTTTGGATCTCTACCTTTTCCAACCTATATGCATTCTTGAGAATGTATTTGAACCATATTGTAGTACATATTTAGTAATAAAAAAGTCCAAATATTTCCCTCGACTAATCCATTCTAATTTCCACTCATCCATGATGGTCTTATAGCCAAGATAATGATCTTTCTACAAAACTAGTCAACATGCCTACTTTGGCAGAAGCTCAGATCTATATGCTACCTCCCCTTGACCAAATATTTGCATGGTTATGATATAATAACCATGGCCTATCAACCTCCACCCCCCTTGTTCCCATTTAAGCTACGTTCTTCTTAAACCCACAAGGTTTAGGAGGCTACCTGATGTATCTGCTATGGCAGCCTTATTTTCGACAAAGTTTGCAATATCTCCTAGACCACCTCCAATTTACACAAGCCCAAATCTTTCTTCCATGATAATCTATATGACATGGTCTATCCATCCATGTACCCCTTGTACCAAGGTGAGCTCTGAGCTCCCTAATCCAACCCTGTTTAGGTCGCATCAAAATAACAAAACCCTAGATCCCAAAAATCTAGTTCCTTCCCTTTTCACCACAATTCTTCCAAACCTAAGCCCACTATTACAAACCTTCTTGTAGTACATCTTTAGTACTACCAAAGCCCACTCTTTCCCTTGGCTAAACCATTCCATGTCCCACCTATCCTTGATGGTTTTGTAGTCAAGATAATAATCTTTTCTGCGAATCTTATCATCTTGCCTACTTTGGCAGAAGCTCACATCTATATGCCACCACCCCTTGACCAACTCTTTGCATGGTTAGGACCTAATAACCATGTCCTACCAACCCCACTTCACTTGTTTCCATTAGAGCCTTGTGCTTCTTAAACCCACATGGTTTAGGAGGCTAACTGATGCATCTGTTATGGCAGCCTTATTTTCAACAAAGTTTGCCATCACTCCAATACCACCTCAAATCCAAACAAGCCCATCCATTGCTTCCATGATTATCTACATGACCTGGTCTACCCACCTATATATACCTTGTACCAAGGTGAGCTCCCAGCTCCCTAATCCAACCCTGTTTATATGGCGTCAGAATAACCAAACCCTAGATCCTCTAGAATCTAGTTTTAATTCTTTTCACCAGTTTTCTTCAAAACCAAAGTTGATCTTGATGCCTAAATCAAGTGTACATCATCCACCTTGGATATAAGTATCCCCAAATAATTTCCCTAATTATTTGGATCATTAAACTATTTTATTTCCTTTATTCATCAATTTCTCAAAATCCTTGTCTATAAAGACAAGTTTGTTTTTCTCCAAATCACCTAGCAAACTCAAGGAACATTTGATGCCAAACTATCATATCCTATCTTCCCAACTCAAAAATAAATATTTTTGAGCTTCTTTATTATTTCTTTTTGCCCTTTTTCTTAAATGGCAGAAACAAGAAATAATTCCTTAAAAATACTTATCATTCTCAATAAATCCAAAATAAATTCTCCAAGGTGTAATATTTTATCCAGGACCATATCACCTCAAAAACCCTTCTTGGACAATGTAAAAATATCAAATGACCTTCTAGAAACTACCTCAGCCCTTTTTGAATAAACAAGTTTAAATGGACTTTTAATCATCTGAAAAATCCCAAATAATTCCTGGTGGTACAAAATGACCATATCTAACTTCCATTACCCTTTCCTCATGTTGTCCAATGTAAATTTTCGGACGTCATACATAACCCAAGTTTTGATCAAATAGGGAGAACTAATCAAAACCATTAGCCAAACCCCATCCAAACTTGTTTGATACAGCAGTCTAGCACTCATAACTACCCTGGTCGACCACCACTGCAAGCAACCACTGTAGCTCACTCAATACCTTGTCTCTAGTGCTTGTTTGAATTGCAAAGTTACCACATGTGATACTAACCTTACCTACAAATGTTACTACCCTCCCCCTCTGACACAAACCAAACCAGAAACCCCACTAGGCCCATCTCCCACGCCCACAACAAACCATCCCCTAGTTTTGCCCTTCCCCTCCATAGGACATGTCCACCATGAGGCATATCTCCTTTTGTTTAGAAACAAAGCCACCAGCACAACCCTCCCCTCTCTGCCTCATTTGTTTCCAACCCCTCCCACACCCACCAGAGCTCCCCCTGCTCGCTCCCTTGATCTATCCTGACTAAGAGAGAGAGAGAGAGAAGCCTCCGGCCCTAGAAGGAAAATCGAGCCCGAGCTCCCCTCTTCACTCCTTCTCCCTCTGCATGTACTACTCATGAACTCCTCTCGCTCCCCTGCATCTAACGGTGCCTTCTTTTCCTCCTAGGACAGCTCCCACCGGGCATGCCATCAAGCTCCCCGAGCACTGCCTGCAGGACCTCCCGCGTGAGCCACTCCCCAGCGCCGACCCCTACCTTGCCGCCCATCTCCACGGTCACAGGCATCCACCTCTTCTCGATAAGCCTCCCCGCGCCCCGCCCTTCTCTGCTAGGGTTTCCGCCTCGGTGCCCCAGCTGCTAGGGAGAAACCCCCAGCCGTCGATCTCCCTCCAAATCGAACGGCTAGGGCTCCGCCATACCCCTTCGGCCTCCCTGGGCTGTTTGAGCCATGGCCCCTGCGATCCTGCCCCGCTGGATGGGCCGGTTCTGCCTCCGCGTGGCCCAGGTCGCCAAAGATCTGGCCCGCTAACCCTTCATCCCCACTTTCCCTTTTATTTAAAAACTTCTAGACCTGAATATTGGTGTTAAGGTTTAAATCGAAATGAGAATGTAAATGCCCTAAAAAAATTTAGAGATTAATTTTGATAGGTACCTAAGCCCCCACCCTAGCATGTAGACTTGGTGCTGGACCAAGTAATTGTATAAATAAATCTTGGGAATTAAAATAGAAATAGGTGCCCTTTTCACTAATAAAATGTTCTAGACAGTTTGATAATCCCAAATGGAGCAAAATCAACTAGAGCTGAATGGTATTGGCCATACCTATCTTATCCCACTGGCCCCACCTAAATTTGCTTCCTAGATTTCCTCTAATAAAAATATAAAAAACAATTCATTTCTGCCTTGGAGAAATTTTCTAGGCAAAACCAAAAAATGTTTTAACCTAATTCCAACTCCTAATTTACACAAACATTCATATCTTACAAAACCCAACAGCTCATATTTTTCTGAGCCTCTTTTAAATTTGGTGAATTAAACCCTTCTATGCATAGTTTATTCACTAATTAAATCACCAAAATAGTTATGTAGCTCCAAAAAGAGTGATTCATATTTCTGCAGAAATTTATTATCAGTACCTAACAATTTCCCTTGGAATCACATCAAAACCTTCTGTAGATTAAATCTGGTGAAAAAGACAAAACCCAACCAGCACTGACTTTGGAAATTCCCCAAGGGAATTTTGGTAATTGTATTGAGGTGATACCAACACCTCTTGATTCACTCCACCAAACACTACATAATCACCCAAGGAAATAATTTTTGGAACTCCAGAGAAGTTCTGGTGAATCATTTCCTAAAACTAGAGATTTAACCACTTTAAAATCCATTATAAATCCTAGGAAATTGATAAAATAGTGAAACCACTTTTGTTGGCTTCATTTTATCAATACCTATCTGTGGGTATCATGTTTTCACATTGACCTCATACATAACTTGGCCTTGCTCCTAAACCCCTTATTTAGGAAGATCTTGGACCTTAAAACCTAAATAGAAATTCCACTAATATAAACAAAACATTACCTTGTATCCCCAATCCAATCTCCAAACATCCCTAATGATGTTTATCTTGTTTATATACTTGTTTGCTGAATGGTTAATGTTTGTATGCCTTGTATTGATTGGTGTGTTATTTGTTTGCATGAATGCTCGATAACGGTGATAGTTGCGATTAGGTGACACCGAGAAGAAGAAAGCATCGGGTTTCCCTTTTTATTGCTATTATTGGATTTCTGGTATTCTAAGGAAGTCACGGGACATCTCGCTGGTCTTAGGCAAGCCACCTTCTTGCTCATATGCCTTGTCCTATTACTTTACCTATGCATGTTTTATCTACTTATTTATGCAAATTGCATTGTTTTACTATACTAAGTTTTATATGATTAAATGTTTGGCTCCTCCAAATGTTTACCCCTTAGTACCATTAGGTACAACCCCTTTGTATAATACCTACCTTTACTTAGTATGGTAGATGGTGTTTAACACAATAAACCTTTGGAAACCCCGTTTTAGCCGAAACAAAAGTGTAGGATGGGATGACCCCTGGAAAAGGACTTACAAAAATGTTTTATGTGAAAACCTTAGTGAGGCGTGGCCTACCAAGTGAATTTTAAAATGAGAAAGGTTTTGGTTTTACAAAATGGTATAGAAACGGATGGAGGAAAAATGTTTACGAAAACACGCTGGGCTGTATAGTTGACGAGCTGGAACAATTAACCTGTGCAACCACATTACTCTGGAATGGGACGGGGCTGGGCTGGAAGTTTGTCTAATTCGGTATAGGTGTCTCAAACTACTACGGGGAAGAATAAATTCCCAGAGGCTGGGCCTTCCCCTGTAAAGGCCCATGTGAAACATCAGTCTGGGGTTGGTAAATAACGTCTATATGGCGGCCAGACTATACTATGAGCCCCTCATTGAAAGCGCACACCCTGAGGGGTGCAAAACGCGCTCCGGTTGGCTAGTGAACTACATAGGGCGTCCCGGTTTTGAGGGTATTAACCTCATAGCGTAGACACTTGTATCAGAGAGGGCATTCATAAGGTCTTGACCGGTTACTCGACCCACGATCGGTGTAGATCAGGGACGGGTAATCGGATGGTGTGGGTATAGTGTACAACCTCTGTAAGTGTAAATCTATTCAAATAGCCGAGTCCTCGTTCATGGACGGTTGTGCTGGCGGCTGTACGGCGGGTGATGGTTTTGTTTTCAAAAAGGACTTCGAAAAAAAAGCAATGGCTTGAAAAAGTTTTGACCATGGGATGGTCGGGAAAATGGAGGAAGGAGTTTGGGTCATGAGATGACCGGAAGGAGAAACAAATGGGTGCCCCAATCCTAGTGTTTTCTAAAAACTTTTCAAAAAGGTTTGCAAAATGTTTTATAAAAACTTTTCAAACAAGATATAGATACTGTTGGAATTATGCCCTAGAGGCAATAATAAAGATGTTATTATTATAATTCTTGTTCATGATAAAGTTTATATTCCATGCTAGAATTGTATTAAGCGGAAACTTTAATACTTGTGTGGTTTGTGAACAACACCGTGTCCCTAGTACGCCTCTATGGACTAGCTCATTGATCAATGATGGTTAAGGTTTCCTAACCATAGACATGAGTTGTCAATTGATAATGAGATCATATCATTGGAGAATGATATGGTGGATAGACCCAAACTAAGCGAAGCAATTAGATCGTGTCATCGTGTTCGTCTTTGTGAAGTTTTTCTTATGTCAAATATTGTATTCCTTAGACCATGAGATAATACAACTCCCTGGTATCGGAAGAAAGCTTTGAGGTCATCAAACGTCATCCTATGAGAGGGTGATCATAAAGGTGTTTCTCAGGTAATCGGAAAGTATCTGTTGGGTTGTATGTATCGAGATGGGATTTGTCCCTCCCAAGTCGGAGAGATATACTTCGGGCCCACTTGGTAATCGATATCAACACCGCTTGCAAGCATGTGGTTAAGGAGTTAATCACAAAGTGATATCGGATTACGGAACGAGTAAAGTACTTGCTGTGAACGAGATTGAACTAGGTATGACGATACCGACGATCGAATCTCGGGCAAGTAAAATATCGCGAGACGAAGGGAATATAAATATGGGATTGATTGAATCCTGGCATCGTGGTTCATCCGATATGATCATCGATGAATGTGTGGGAGTCAATATGGGTGCCTGGACCTGTTGATTATTGATAGAAGATCATGTCTGCATATTCTCGAACCCGCAGGGTCACACACTTAACGTGTCTCGACGCTAGGATAGATTGGATAATTGGTTTATGAATTTTTGTTCAGAGTCTCGGATGGGATCCGGGACATCACGAGAGGTGCCGGAATGGTCTGGAGAATAAGATTCATATAAGGCAGTGCAGTTTTTGAAATTCGGAATTGTTCCGGATTAATCGGTATTGTACCGGAAGCTTCTAGAACCTTCCGGAAGGGGGCCAACGTGGTCCCACCTTCCGGGAGGGGGCATGGGCCTATGAGGGAGTGTCCTGGCCGCATTGGGCCAGGGGCACAAGGCCCCATAGGGCCCAGCCGATCCTAGATAAGTTTAAACTCGTTTAAACTAGAGATAGAATTTCTAGATAAGGGAGAGTTTAAATTGTTTAAACTAGAGATAGGCTTGGAGGATGGGCAAGGGCTGGCCGCACCCCCCCTCTATATATAGAGTGCTGGTGCGTCCCCTCCCCCCCAACCTACACATCTCCCTCCAATCCCTAGTAGCCCTGCTGTCTTCCTCTCTCCCTCCCGATCGCTTTGCGTGAAGCCTGCTGCAGAAATTCTCCACCAAATACACCACGCCGTCGTGTTGTAGATCCAATCCATCTCTCCACCATACTAGCTGGTCCGAGGAAGGAGGAGACGTCGAGGTGCTGCACGTGTGCATCTCACGGAGGCACCGCCACTTGTGGTGCTAGATCGGATCGGATCGCGAGGAGGAGAAGCGAGTACGACTACATCACCCATGTTCCGACGAACGTTCCGCTGTGCGAATCTTCAAGGGTATGAAGATCTAATCCAATCTATCTCGTTGTTTGCATCTCCTAGATTATATCTTGGCTTTCCCTCTGTTCGCTTCCGTAGAAAATTTTGATTTACTATGCTGCGAAACCCTTCAGTGGTATCAGAGCTAGATCTATGCGTAGATGTGATTCATGAGTAGAACGCAACATGGTTGTTGCGGGCGTTGATGTTTTCTGTTGCAAGCCTCTTGTTTGTGTTCTTCTTATGACGCGGGATAGTGAGATTGAAGCGGTCCAGGCCAACCTTACGCGACGTCGTCATGAGACCGCCCGCACTTGACGTGTGGCTTGTTCCACATGCGGCTGGTGGATGTCAGTTTCTCTCACTATAGTTGTCATGGGATTAACACCGGAGTTTGGCAACCATAATATCACCGTTGTGGCTTTCCGTAGGTAAGAATCGTTCTTAGCATCTACTCCCATAAGCCATGTGAAACATGCAACAACAAAGTAGAGGCATCTAACTTGTTTTTGCAGGGAGTGTTTTCTGTGATATGGTATGGCCCAAGATGTGATGTGTATATTGTATGCGATGATCATGTTTTGTAATGTTTCACGACGTGCATGTCGATGAGTACACAACCGGCAGGAGCCATATGGTTGTCTTTATAATTGTGTATGACCTGCGAGTCAACTTCTTATACGCCATGTAATAGCTTTACTTTATCGCTAAGTAGTTAGCAATAGTTGTAGTTGCTATTCGTGGTGGAGGCAATCATGGTGGAGTGATGGAGATCATGCCGGAACGCACAAGATGGAGATCATTGCGCGAAGATTGGCTATACCATGTCACATAAAGTTATATGCATGTGATGTTTATCCTTTTATGTATCTTATTATGCTTAGATCGTGACGGTAGCATTATAAGATGATTCCTCACTTAAAGATCAAGATAAAACTGTGTTCTTCCCAAGTATGCACCGCTATGAAGTTCGTGTCCAAGCATCACGTGATGATCGGGTGCTATAGACTCTACGCTCACATACAACGGGTGCAAGCCAGTTTTACACACGGAAATACTTGGTTTGACTTGACGAGCCTAGCATGTACAGACATGGCCTCGGAACACATGAACCGAAAGGTTAAGCATGAGTCATATGAATGATATGATCGACACTTCGTTGTCCACCATTGAAGCCACATCTCTTCTCGTGAAGATCGGATTAGGTGTGGTGAATTTGGATCGTGTTCACTAAACAACTTGAGGGATGTTGAATTTAGTGGGAGTTCATCTAGTAATTTGATTAAAAGTTGAACTAGTTATCATGAACATAGTCTAATTTGTACTTGCAAATATTGTAGATCACAGGGCTAAGTCCAACTTCAACTTCAACGTTTTTGCTGAGAAAGAAAAGCTTAAGAACAATGGGTCTAACTTCACCAATTGGTTCTGCAATTTGAGAATCATTCTCTCTGGCGGTCAAAAGGACTATGTCCTTGAGAAAGCGTTAGGTGACGCCTCACGCAATTGCATGGCTGATGAGAAAGCTGTCTATCGCAAGAAAAGATGATTATGGTGTGATTAAGAGCACCATGTTGTTTGCTATGGAATCGGAACTTCAAAATTGTTTTGAAAACTATCCCGGGCCCTTTGAGATTCTCGAAGAGTTGAAAACCATGTTTCAGACTCAAGCCCGTTCTGAGAGATATGAGATCTCCGAGAAGTTCTTTAACTGCAAGATGGAGGAAGGGAGTTCCGTTAGTGAGCACGCCATTAAGATGTCGGGCTACACTCAACGCCTTGAGCAACTGGACTGCAAGATTCCAGAGGAGCTCAAGATTGACAGGGTTCTGCAATCACTCCCTCCCAGCTACAAAAGTTTTGTAGTGACTCATAATCAGATTGGTTCCACTGATACGATCACCGAGCTCTTCGCAAAGCTGAAGGCTGCGGAGGTGGACATCAAGAAGGATAATCATGTGTTGATGGTCAACAAGCCCTCCTTTAAGAAAGGTAAAGGTGCAAAGAAGCCCTTCAAGAAAGGCGACGGCAAGCGCGTTGCCCCTGCTGAGAAGGAGCTCAAGTCTAGTCCTAAGCCGGACACTGAGTGCTTCTATTGCAAGGACAAGGGTCCTCGAAGTTAATCGTCCAAGTACTTAGCGGACAAGAAGGCTGGCACCATCGAGGTATATTTGATATACATGTTATTGATGTTTTCCTTACTAGCCCTCGTTGTAGTGCACGGGTATTTGATACGGTTCAGTTGCTAATATTTGTAACTCAAACAGGAGCTAGGAATAGAGCGCTTGCGAGGGATGAGGTGACGATGCGTTGGCAGCGGATCAAGAGTTGATGTGATGGCGCACGCCTCCTTAGTTTTACCTTCGGGGTTAGTTTTAAACCTTAATAAATGTTAGTATGTGCCTGCGTTGAGCATGAACATTATTTCTGGATCGTGTTTATTGCAAGACGATTATTCATTTAAATCGGAGAATAATGGTTGTTCTATTTATATGAGTAACATCTTTTATGGTCATGCACCTCTTGTGAGTGGTTTATTTCTTCTAAATCTCGAAAGGGATGAAACACACATCCATAACATTGAGGCTAAGAGATGCAAAGTAGATAGTGATAATACTATTTATTTGTGGCAATCGTCTCAGGTCATATTGGTGTAAAGCGCATGAAGAAACTCCATTCGATGGACTTTTGGAGTCTCTTGATTTTGAATCATTTGACACATGCGAACCATGCCTCATGGGCAAGATGATCAAAACCCCGTTCTCCGGTATGATGGAGCGAGCAACGGACTTGTTGTAAATCATACATACCGATGTATGCGGACCGATGAGTGTTTCGACGCGCGGTGGATATCGCTATTTTCTCACTTTTACCGATGACTTAAGTAGATATGGGTATATCTATTTAATGAAACATAAATCTGAAACGTTTGAAAAGTTCAAAGAATTTCATAATGAAGTGGAGAACCATCGTAACAGAAAGATTAAGTTTCTACGATCCGATCGTGGGGCGAATATTTGAGTTATGATTTTCACACATCTCAAAGCAAGTGGAATCGTTTCACAACTCACGCCACCCGGAACACCACAGCGCAATGGTGTGTCTGAACGCCGGAATCGAACCCTATTAGATATGGTCCGATCGATGATGTCTCTTACTGATTTGCCGTTATCATTTTGGGGTTATGCATTAGAAACCGCTGCATTCGCTTTAAATAGGGCTCCATCTAAATCCGTTGAGACGACACCGTATGAACTATGGTTTGGTGCTAAACCTAAGTTGTCGTTTCTTAAAGTTTGGGGATGCAAGCTTACATCAAGAAGTTGATGCGGACAAGCTCGAACCCAAAGCGGAGAAATCGTCTTCATAGGATACCCTAAGGAAACTATTGGGTATACCTTCTATCACGAACCAGAAGGCAAAGTGTTTGTATGAAGAACGGTTCCTTTCTTGAGAAGGAGTTTCTCTCGAAAGAAGTGAGTGGGAGGAAAGTAGAGCTAGGCGAGGTTATTGAACCTTCTCTTGAATTGGAGAGTAGCAGACCTGAAATTGTTCCAGGTGCCGCTGCACCAACAATAGAGGAAGCTAATGACAAGGATCATGAAGCTTGGACGATGTCACATTGAATGTCGCAGTCGACAAGGTCGCGTCCCCTCTGAGTGGTACGGCAACCTGTCTTGACTGTCTTGTTAGTAGAAGACGGTGAACCTACGAACTATGAGGAAGCGATGATGAGCCCAGACTCCGAGAAATGGCTAGAAGCCATGAAATCCGAATTGGGATCCATGAGCGAAAACCAAGTATGGACTTTGGTGGACCCTCCTAGCGACCGAAAGGCCGTTGAGTGCAAATGGATCTTCAAGAAGAAAACGGACGCAGATGGTAATGTTACCGTCTATAAAGCACGACTTGTTGCGAAAGGTTTTCGACAAGTTCAAGGTGTTGACTACGATGAGACTTTCTCTCCCGTAGCGATGTTTAAGTCCATTCGGATTTTATTAGCAATTGCTGCGTTCATGATTATGAAATATGGCAAATGGATGTCAAGATCGCTTTCCTCAATGGCAACATTGATGAAGAGTTGTATATGATGCAACCCGAAGGTTTTGTCGATCCTAAGGATGCTGATAAAGTATGCAAACTTCAGCGTTCCATTTATGGACTGAAGCAAGCATCTCGGAGTTGGAACCTCGTTTTGATCAAGTGATCAAGAGCTTTGGATTTGTTCCAAATTGCTACGAAGCTTGCATCTACAAGAAAGTGAGTGGGAGCTCGGTGACGTTTCTGGTACTATATGTGGATGACATATTGATTATTGGAAATGACATCAACATGCTTAATGATGTGAAGAGTTATTTGAACAAGTGTTTTTCAATGAAAGACCTAGGTGAAGCTGCTTATATATTGGGCATCAAAATCTATAGAGATAGACAAAGGCGCTTTGATAGCTTTAAGCCAAAGTACATACCTAGACAAAGTTACGAAAAGGTTCAGAATGGATAAGGCATTGAAAGGTTCGATGCCTATGTTGTCGAGTAAGATATTGAGCAAGGCTCGGTGTCCATTCTGATAAATGATAGGGAAGCTATGAGCAAAGTGCCTTATGCCTCGGCCATAGGTTCCATCATGTATGCCATCTTGTGTACTAGGCTGGATGTGTCCAATGCTCTTAGTTTGTGAGCAGATATCAAAGTGATCCAGAGTGGAACCTTTGGACAGCCGTGAAGAACATCCTAAGGTACCTAAATAGGACTAAAGAAATGTTCTTAGTCTATGGGGGTGATGAACAACTCGTCGTAAAAGGTTACGTCGATGCTAGTTTCGACACCGACAAGGATGATTGTAAATCTCAGACAGGATACGTGTATATTTTGAATGGAGGAGCTGTGAGCTGGAGAAGCTGCAAGCAAAGCGTGATCGCGGGATCTACAGTACAAGCGGAATACATGACTGCTGCAGAAGTGTCAAGTGAAGGAGTTTGGATCAGGAACTTCATCACTGAGCTTGGCGTGGTTCCAAGTGCATTGGACCCACTAGAGATATTGTGTGACAACGGCGCCATAGCACTCGCTAAGGAACCAAGATATCATCCAAAGACCAAGCATATCAACCGCAAGTTTCATATAATCCGAGATTATATAGCAGATGGAGATCTGAAGATTAGCAAAGTACATACAGATCTGAATGTCGCAGATCCATTGACTAAACCTCTTCCACGTGTAAAACATGATCAGCACCTCAGTGCCATGGGTGTGAGATTGTTGCCAGATGTAAACTAGATTATTGACTCTAGTGCAAGTGGGAGACTGTTGGAATTATGCCCTAGAGGCAATAATAAAGATGTTATTATTATAATTCTTGTTCATGATAAAGTTTATATTCCATGCTAGAATTGTATTAAGCGGAAACTTTAATACTTGTGTGGTTTGTAAACAACACCATGTCCCTAGTACGCCTCTATGGACTAGCTCATTGATCAATGATGGTTAAGGTTTCCTAACCATAGACATGAGTTGTCAATTGATAATGAGATCATATCATTGGAGAATGATATGGTGGATAGACCCAAACTAAGCGAAGCAATTAGATCGTGTCATCATGTTCGTCTTTGCGAAGTTTTTCTTATGTCAATTATTGTATTCCTTAGACCATGAGATAATACAACTCCCTGGTATCGAAAGAAAGCTTTGAGGTCATCAAACGTCATCCTATGAGAGGGTGATCATAAAGGTGTCTCTCAGGTAATCGGAAAGTATCTGTTGGGTTGTATGTATCGAGATGGGATTATCCCTCCCAAGTCGGAGAGATATACTTGGGCCCACTTGGTAATCGATATCAACACCGCTTGCAAGCATGTGGTTAAGGAGTTAATCACAAAGTGATATCGGATTATGGAGCAGTAAAGTACTTCTGAGCGAGATTGAACTAGGTATGGCGATACCGACGATCGAATCTCGGGCAAGTAAAATATCGCGAGAAGGGAATATAAATATGGGATTGATTGAATCCTGGCATCGTGGTTCATCCGATATGATCATAGATGAATGTGGGAGTCAATATGGGTGCCTGGACCCGCTGTTGATTATTGATAGAAGATCATATGCATATTCTCGAACCCAGGGTCACACACTTAACGTGTCTCGGCGCTAGGATAGATTGGATAATTGGTTTATGAATTTTTGTTGGTCTCGGATGGGATCCGGGACATCACGAGAGGTGCCGGAATGGTCCGGAGAATAAGATTCATATAAGGCGATTGCAGTTTTGGAATTGAATTGTTAGGATTAATCGGTATGTACCGGAAGCTTCTAGAACCTTCCGGAAGGGGCCAACGTGGTCCCACCTTCCGGGAGGGGCATGGGCCTATGAGGGAGTGTCCTGGCCGCATTGGGCCAGGGCACAAGGCCCCATAGGGCCCAGCCGATCTAGATAAGTTTAAACTCGTTTAAACTAGAGATAGGATTTCTAGATAAGGAGAGTTTAAATTGTTTAAACTAGAGATAGGCTTGGAGGATGGGCAGGGCTGGCCGCACCCTCTATATATAGAGGGCTGGTGCGTCCCTCCCCAACCTACACATCTCCTCCAAGCCCTAGTAGCCCCTTTGTCTTCCTCTCTCCTCCCATTGTTTGCAGGCGAAGCCTGCAGATTCTCCACCAAATACACCACGCCGTCGTGTTGTAGATCCAATCCATCTCTCCACCATACTCGCTGGTCCAAGGAAGGAGGAGACGTCGAGGTGCTGCACGTGTGCATCTCACGGAGGCACCGCCACTTGTGGTGCTAGATCGGATCGGATCGGGAGGAGGAGAAGCGAGTACGACTACATCACCCACGTTCCGACGAACGCGTTCATGGCGAATCTTCAAGGGTATGAAGATCTAATCCAATCTCTCTCGTTGTTTGCATCTCCTAGATTAGATCTTGGCTTTCCCTCTGTTCGCTTCCGTAGAAAATTTTGATTTACTGTGCTGCGAAACCCTTCAGATACATGCTATATCTACAAGAGAAACTAGTTTATAAAAGAACCTCTCTTGGAGCCATCCTACCACAGATATATTGCATATCTTGTATTGTTATCCTCTTAAGGTTGTTTGCGAGTACATTCAAAGTACTCACCGGCATTGTCCCTGGCTATTTACTTGGCCAGATTGCAGATGTTAAGAAGGACGAAGGTGCTAACGTCTATGCGAGCTAGGCCGTCTTCCCAGTCAGTTGCATGTAGGTTAAGGCACGGGCTCTGCGCTGAAGACTTCCGCTATTAGTGTTGTATCCGCCATAATGGCCACTTTTTAAGCTTTATACTTGTTACTATATGGATGTTGTAATGATACTAGTCGGTTATGCTCACGGCTCACTGATCATGGGAACGTGAATTGTATGCATAACGGGTATTCTCGGGCCGAAAATCCGGGGTGCCACACCGGTTTCCCCTAGCTCGGCCCAGGAAGCCCCAAATCTGGCCCAAAACCGCTGCTGATTTTATTTATTTGCCAAGATCTAGAAAAATAGACCTTCTAGTTTAAATATTTTTGAAAATAAAAAGGGACTAACTAAATTTAGCTAATATTTTTTTCAAGTACCTATGGACACACTCTATCATGCAGACTTGGTTGTGGACCAAGATACTGAATAGATAAATCATAGAAATTAGAATAGCCAAGGGTATCCCTTCCATTAACAAATGCTTTCAGAGAGTTTGGTAAAACCAAATGGAGCAAACCCTATTGGTACTGTAAGGTATGAACTATACTATGCTTGTCGCACTGGTCTCACCTGAAATGGCTTCTTGGTTTGCCCACCACAAAAATAATAAAATCAAGCCAATTCCACCATTGGGATTTTCCCTATGTTAAACCAAATGAGGTTTTGACCCAATTCCAACTCCCAGTAAACCTATATACCCATAAGTACCAAAAGATAGGAGCCCATGATTTATTGAGCTTTTACTGAATTATGGTGAATTTAAAATTTCTATGCATGGTTTGTTCACCAATAAATTTACCAATTGATTTCTATAAATACAAAAAGGGTGATTTCAATTTCTGCGGAAAGTTAATCTAAATACCTAGCATGTGTACTTGGAATCAAATCAAAATCTTCTATAGTTTAAATATGATGAAAAATACAAATCCCATCCATTATTGTATTTGGGAATTTCCCAAGGGCATTCAGATAATTGTTTTGAGGTGATTCCAACTCCTCTTGAATCAGTGCACCAAATACTATCTAATCACCCAAGGAAATAATTTTTGGAACTCCAGAACAGTTCTGGTGAATTATTTCCTAAAACTAGAGTTTTAATCTCTATAAAATCCATTATAAATCAAGGGAAATGATAAAATAGTGAAACCACTTTTGTTGGATTCATTTTATCAATACCTATCTGCTGGTATTATTTTCATACAATGGATCGTATAGATCAAGCCCTTGTCAAAAACCCTCCCTTAGGTAGTTACTAGAACTTAAATCCAAAAAGATCCCTTTTTCCTATGTCTCCAAATCTTCTCCCACTCCAATCAAATCAAACCTCCAACATCTTACTGATGTCTATCATGCATATATATTTTGCTTGCTGTTTGGTTTCATGCTTGTATGCCCTGTATTGATTGTGGGTTGTTTGTTTGCATGTATGCTCGATAACGGTGATAGTTGCGATTGTGTGACGCCAAAAAGAAGGAAGGATCGGATTATTCTTATTATTGTTATTATTGGTATTCTGGTATTCTAAAGATGTCAGGGGGCATTTCTCTAGTCACAGGCAAGCCACCTTCTTGCTCATATGCCTTGTCCTATTATTTTACCTATGCATGTTTTATCTACTCATTTATGCAAATTGCCTTGTTTTACTATACTATGTTTTATATGGGGAATGTTTGGCTCCTACAAATAATTACCCCTTAGTACCATTAGGTGCAACCCATATGTCTATTACCTACCTTCCCTTAGTATGGTAGATGGTGTTTAAACACCATAACCCCTTGGAGACCCTGTTTTAGCCTAAGCAAAAGTGTAGGATGGGAAGACCCCGGGAAATGATTTACAAAAATGTTTTATGATAAAACCTTGGTGAGGCTTGGCCTACCAAGTGGTTTGGAAAAAGAGAAGGGTTTTGTTTTACAAAAATATGGACAAAAGATGGAGGAAAAATGTTTAAGAAAACAACTGGTCTGGCAAGTTTTGAAGCTAGTGCAATTAACCCGTGCAACCACATTACTCTGGAATGGGCCGGGGTTGGGCTGGAAGTTTGACTAATCTGGTATAGGTGCCTCACACTACTACAGAGGTAAACAATCCCCGGAGGGTGGGCCTTCTCTGTCCAACGATCCATGCGTAACATCGATCGGGAGAAGGAATGAAGGGTCTACAGACCTCCGCGCGATACTATGAGCCCCTCATTGAAAGTGCACACCCATTGAGGTGAAAAACGCGCTCCGGTTGGCTGGTTACTTTATAGGGAGTCCTGGTGTTGAGGGGGTTAACCTCATAGGGTAGGCACTTGTATCGAAGAGGGCATTCAGAAGGTCTTGACCGGTTATTCGACCCATGATCGGTGTGGATCAGGGACGGGTAATCGGATGGTGTGGGTATAGTGTACAACCTCTGCAGAGTGTAAATCTATTCGAATAGCCAAGTCCTCGGTCATGGACAGTTGTGCTGGTGGCTGTACGGCGGTAATGGTTTTGATTTCAAAAAGTATTTTGGAAAAAACAATGGCTTGAAAATGTTTTGACCATGGGATGGTCGGGAAAAAGGAGGAAGGAGTTTGGTCATGAGATGACCGGAAGGAAAAACAAATGGGTGACCCAATCCTAGTGTTTTCTTAAAACTTTTCAAAAAGGTTTCCAAAATGTTTTAAAAAAGTTCTTCAACAAAGATGTAGAGACATGCTATATCTACAAGAGAAACTAGTTTATAAAAGAACCTCTCCTGGAGCCATCCTACCATATCCATATTGCATATCCATTACTATTGTTATCTTCAGGTGGTTTTGTGAGTACATTCAAAGTACTCACTGGCATTGTCCCTGGCTATTTACTTGGCCAGATTGCAGATGTTGAGAAGTAACGAAGGTGCTGACGTCTATGCGAGCTAGGCCGTCTTCCTAGTCAGTTGCTTATAGGTTAAGGCACGGGCTCTGCGATGAATACTTTCGCTACTTGTGTTGTAATCACCATAATGGCTCTTATGTAAGTTTTGTACTCGTTACTATATGGATGTTGCAATGATACTAGTCGGTTATGCTCACGGCTCACTGATCATGGGAACGTGAATTGTAGGCATAACGGGTATTCCCGAACTGTAAATCCGGGGTGCCACAGATATGTTCATATAAGACATAAAAATTCAGGATCCTATTGAAACAAGGACAAAGAGGTGTGTGCAAACATAGTGACATACAAATATCCCTACTCTAGTTATACAAAAACAAAAGGTAAATATGCTTCAATTTTGGATTCATCAACTCCCCCAAGCTAGGCTATTGCAAGATGGTGGCTTATGGAGAAGATCATCATGTTCATGTGTAACATTCTAAAATTCAGGAATTACAAAAGCTTGCATTTCATTGATGTATTCATGGCATTCTTGTCTTACAAAAAGTTTCAAATCAAAAATCAAATAAAACCAATTATATGCCTATTACTTATATATCATCAAGGCATGGTTCTATTTTATTTTTCAAAGTATCAAAGTGTATTTGTTTGAACAATAGTGTCTTATGCACAAATAAGTGCAAAGTTCACTGTACAAAAATCTAGAGAAAATTTGAATTCAAACTCATTTGATTTGGGTTTGAAAATGATTCCTGAAAATCTAAATAGAAATAGAAAAGTAGAAAGAAAAAGGAAAAGGCTAGCGCTACCAATTCAGCCCAGTGCCTGTTTCAGCGCAACAATCCCACCCGGCGTTTTCCCCTCTCCCCTCTCTCTCACCCGCACCTTACTTACCCCGCACCCGCTGACAGTGGCCACGCGCCAGCTCAGCCTTGTCTTCCACCAAATCACACGCCAGACCACGTCACCGCTGTCGTTGATGGCGTGGCGTAATTTCCATTGATATAGCGAGTGATTCTCGCCGTGCCTCTGCCTACTTAAACCCCTCCACACCGCGAGCATTTCACCTCACTCTCCACCCCCATTCCGCCACCAGGCTGCCCATATTTCAACTTGCAATGCCGCTACCCGAGCGTCTCCGGCGAGACATTACGGTGATCTCCGTCCACCCCGTCCTTCTCGGTTATGCTATCGTGATCTCATAGCTTGTGCGCTTCATCTCATGCCTCTATTTTGTCTGCTCGTGACCTAGGTCGTTGGATTCATCAACCACTGCGAGCACCCGACGCCCCTCTCGTCTTTGGCGAGAAATTCTAGTAAGATGCAACCACCCCCCGACCTCTAGATCATACGATGATGTCCGCCTCGTCCTTCTGCATGCACTGATGTTGTTTATTTGTCCTAGGGAGACCTAGAACGTCGCTGTTGTCTCTGTCAAACCGTGCCCGACGCCAGCATGGTTTCTGATGAGCTCTCCCGGCCACCACAGCATGCCCCCGCCCACCCTAGCGACACCTTGACATTCCTCGTGACCTCGCGAGCCTGGAAAGCATCACCACAACACCTAGCCCCCTCTACAATCGCCGGACCATTTTTGCTAGAGCGTCGCCGCCGCACAGCCGTCGCTGGCGCTGCCAGATTTTGGTCGTGTGCACGGTAGTCGTTAGATCTAGATCCAGTGGATCTGATTAGATCACTTAACGAAAGGGTATGTTTAGATATGGTCCGTGCGTTGACACTTAAATCCTACGGCTCTGGATGATCGATCCAGCCGAATCGTTACGGACCAATCAGACACAGCCACGTGTCTGGGGTTTTGATTTAAAATCTGATTTTATATCTATTAGAGATTCAAAGTTGTAAAATTCATATCTTGAGTTCTATTTATCCGAAAAATTCAAATAAGATATCATTGGATTCAGAAAAATGAGCCCTACACTACTGTGGGCTTAATTTTGTATTTTGCTTCTGTAAAAATGGAATTTTGTGCAGAGACAAATATAGGCTTATTTTGGCTATATAAATTATATAGAAAAATGTTTTTAAAGAGAATTTAAGTTTGTTTAAACTTTATATAGTTAGTTTTGGTGTTCAGTACTGTTTGGTTTGAATGGTTAGTGTAGGAAAATTCAATCCATTGCATTTGCATGCATTCATATATTTTTGCTTGATTATTTGGAATGAAAATTGGTGCCATTATTTTATGTGTAGATTTTGGTGCTAGTGGTGATTGTGATTGTGAGGATTGTAGCTACTCCCCCAAATACCAAGGCAAGTGACGCTTCATGTATTTTTGTCCTACTATTTTGACTATGCACTAGTATTATTTTGAATAGGCTTGCATGGTTTTTCTAAGTATTGTATTATGCTATGCCTTGGGGAAATCCTAGTAGTTGTAGCATTGGTAGCATTTTCCCTAAGTTAAGATACTTGGTATGTTATCATGCTTAGCCTAGCTAGTAGCAAACAAGGGTGGGTTATTTACATGCTATGATAATATTGCTAAGTCTTTGACTTATCTTTTTTCTTAATAAAACAACTAAGTGAAAGAATCACCTGGGTGGAATGGTATGATTGTGTTATGTTGAGTGGCTACACAAGGCCCATGTCTATGGTTTATCTCTCGTGAAGGAAAAACCTAAGTACTTAGCCATGTCCCCGGTAACGGACAATTTGAGCATCAAGACATTGAAGTTATCAAGGATCTCCTCATCCCAATTTCTAAGCTAAAAACTTGTGGTTAAACAAGGGTTGAAGGTTCACCAATGTCTATTGGTGGTTCCTTGAGAATTTTTGTTAAACAAAAACGTAGTGTTTTCAACTGATAGGGAAAACCTATTTTGAGCAAAGCAAGCCTAAGCTACACTTAGCCAAATTCATGTAGATGTTAGATACTACTATTCTATTATGGTATCACTTGCCAATACAATTCCAAATGTATTGACCCACTGTGGCTGTAACTTATGATGTTGCAGGTTACTCTGATGAGGATTAGGGTTATGAGTCTACACTCAACATGCTTGCCTATGGAACATGAAGATGAAAACTTTACATTATTTACATATGTTCTGGACTCTTGTATTAGCCTTTGGCTATGGAGTTGTAAAATACTATGTTTATCTCTGGATTGACAATGTAATAAAGACCTTTGTATCTGTGTACTTCATCTTAAACTGTGGATGCTAGCATTTGATCTAGGGACTAGCATTGAAATCACAGGGACCTTTACCTTATAAAGGTGGGGTCTTACAGATGGTATCAGAGCACTGTGTTGCATGTAGGATTATGACCCTAGGATGGATTAGACTAAGAAAACCACTAAGTAAAAATTCAACTCTTTGCAAATTCCACGCTTGTCTTTTTCTTCTTGTAAACCTTTCTAATCTTCTTTCTCATCTCAATTTGTAGGTGGCCACCATCAACGAAGCCGTCAAGAAGGGACCACTCATGACCATGACTTTAGAATGTGAGATGGAGTTTCCCAAAGCACTCAAAACCCTTATGGTTAGCTTGGGAATACATGGTGAGGCCGTGTACAAAGGATTTCCAGTGATGGATGAAGGAGAAGAATATTGGTGGGTGCAACTTCACTTGTACAAAAACAAGGGAGACAACCATAAAGAGTCGGGATTCTACATGGGCACTAACTCATAAATGTATTAAACATTCTTTGACTCTGCAAGGAATGCAGCTTGGAATGCTATCAAAGAGCTTGGTGAAAGACTCAAGTGTAGAATGCTCAACACTAAAAATGACCTTGAAGAGGAGGATAAGTATACCCAAGACTTAGAGACCGCCATAAAACGTCTAAGGGAGGATATCATAGACTTAGCATATGAGTGAGAATTCTAACGTACTCCGCTAGTTGGACCACAAAAAAAATTGTCTAAGTAAGGTTGAACCTTAGTGTATGTGGTAGACTTTGTATACCATGACTTGTATGTTTTTATGTATGATGTATGCTTTTGCTTTCATTTTTTATTGTCTTATTTTTCTTTTAATTGTGCTGCTCTAATATTTATCTATCTTACATTAGATGCCTAGCTTTGTGATCAGCACTGCCGAGGAGTTCAATGGAACTCATTTTGGTTCACGCATCGTGCAGTTCACTAGTGTGCTCAACCTCCCACTTCCTAGTATCAAGGCACTTCTGCTCACCAAGTTTGAGAGGAAGGACCTTTGGGGCTTTAGAGTCACACAGCCAGGACGCCTGATGGAGCCACTCACGGAGGAGATTTCCTTCAAGCTGATGCACGATGACAAGGAGAAGGGTCTAGATGTAGTCATGTAGGAGATACTCAGACGCCTCTACAGACGCCACTCCACCGAGCTTAGAGGCCTTTACTTCCACCCGTTCAGGACACATGATGAGAAGGGAGAGGCATTTGTGTATGAGGGCGCTACTAGAGAAACGATTGAGCCAGTTCGTCTATATTTCTAGGACCTCGAGGGCCTTATTAGACATCTCGACACAGATAGGACCAACGTCATGCTTAGCAATGACGAGCTCCAGGTTCAGTTGAGGGAGAAGGACAAGCTCTTCGTGGAACAAGAGGAGATCGTCAAGGAGATGGAGGCCAGATTCGAGAGCCGGGAGAAGAAGTTCAAGAATTAGGAGAAAAGAGTCTAAGACAGAAACAAGAAGATCAAGGACATGAAGGCCGAGATAGAGGCCAAGGACTTCGAGCTCGAGACACAGCAGGGAGTGATTGAGAGGCTGCGCTCACAGAAGAGAGCTCTCTGTAACAACCCTAGTTCTATTAATACTAATTAGGATTTGATTGTGCATTCATGAGCATCATTTTAAAATGCATGCAAGAGAAATAATCACAAAGCCCTAAACTCTATTCCCTTCCTCTTTAAAAATCAATTCAAATGGTTTTAAATATTTTTGAAACCCAAAAATATTTGGAACGCAAATGGTTATAAAGGGTCCCTTAGTGTTTACAGATATTTTACAAATCCTCTTGTAGTTTGGAAATATTTTAAACAGATTACAAATGGAAATACAAAAGAGAAATTGAAAACAGGAAACAGAAAAACATTCTGCAAATAAAAACTACTCCTAACCCTACTGGGCCGAGCCTACCTCCCTTCTTTCCCTCTCCCTGCCGCCCATGCATGCTGTAGTGGCCCAGCAGCAGCCCACCTCAGCCCAAGCCCGCGTACCCCTTCAGTTGTCTTCTTCCTCGCGACAGGAGAGCTGCTATCTGGCAGCGCCTCCGCCGCCCGATGCCGGCCGCGTTGCGATTCTCACCGCCGCCCCTGAGCAACATGATAATATCGGCCCCTCTCCCCTTTTCTCTCCCAGTACCAATTTCTCCTCCTCACGTTCCCTCTTGCGTTTTTACCCATTTGGGCGGAAACCCTAGCCTCAGGTACCCCATGGCCCCATCGACTCCGAGCTCGCCTCGCCTCACTAAGCCATCCACGAGTTGCGCCTCGTCATCTAATTCATCTTCCCTGAAGGAATCGACGCGAGGCCTTGCCAATCGAGCTCCTGGTCGTCGTTTTCTCCACCACCGACGGAGCTCGCCGTCGTCGATTCATCGCCGTTCTTGCTCGCTTCGCTTCCCCGACATCACCGCCGCGTTTGTGGTGATCCTGTGGTCCTCACGGACCTCTCCGTTTCGCATCTCTCTCTCTGTATCTCCATGCCGTCGTGCATCTGTAGGCACCGTCGCTGTTCGTCGTCGTCGGCCAAGCTCCGACGACCATTCGAGGGCGGCGCCACCACTAAACTGCTCGCCTCGCTCCCCTCTGTCCAGCGCACCCACTCCCGCAGCCCCGCATCGCCCCTAGCACCGAGCCCGAGCCTCACCTAGGAGCAACGCCATGGCTGACGTCAGCCTGAGGTCATGCTAATGTCATTAGTGTATTTCTTTTTACTTTATCAATTTCAGTAAATTATTTCTGTAAATATTAAATGCTGACATGTGGGCCATATCTATAAGTAATATAAACATATTCATAACTGTTTCTGTTTAATAAAAATATATAAGTAATTCCAAAATATAAATTATTTTATAATATTCTAAAAATGATTTAAAAATGAATTAAAATTGAAGAAATTCATAACTAATTCATTTTAAATCAGAAAAATACAAATAATATATCAAAATGATCATAAAAATAAGATCTAAACACTAGCATCAAAATCATGCATTGTTAAGCAACTTTCATGGCAAGTATAATTAGAAGAATAGAATGAACCCGATAGGTGATTCCGAGGATCCCCCTATTCTAGGGTTTGCACCTCTCGGACCCTGTTTAAAATGGTCGAGCATGTTTAGGGTTACAATTCAACAACTTTTTACTTGTCATATCATCATCCTTGCTTGAGCATTGCATCAATGTCATGTGTTGATTGTTTCCCTTCCTTTCTGGTGTTTGGTTCTTCTCCGGTAGAATACGATATCGAGATCAATATCAAAGCCGAGGTCAACACCGTCGAAGCTCGAAGACCAATACTTGACCAACTGTAATAAATTCAAGTACCAGATGTCCGTAAATCTGCTTTCTGGATATCAACTGGCAAAGGCAAGCAAGCCCCACACATGATATAATCCTATGATTTCAAAGTATATACATTCTTGCCATGTGCATACGATTCTAAAGTCTTTTATCGATAGATATAGTAAACCGATCTTATGCATGTTACCTTTGAAGCCTATATTCCCTGATCCACTGCTCCTAGCATAACTAGGGTTTGGCTTGTGAAGCGTTGATAGAGCTGTTATATCTGTTGCGCTTAGCCATGCTTAGCTGGTACTACTGGTCCATCTGGTTGATGAATCAGAGTTGCGAATGAACCTAGTATGACAGGATGAAGTGGTTTAATCAGAGATGGATAATAAACATGCTAAGGCTTGTATGGGAGTCCACGTGGGTTGTGGTTTTTGCAGTCCCATATTTGCCACCCTTACGACCCGATGTTCTTGCCTCTTGAACCAAGAAGAGCGTACAGCCACATGGGGGCCTGGAAACCCCCTCGGCCAACTAACTTGCTGAGTAGATTCCATGAGTCACATAGTTCGGGATTTACATTCAACATACGCATCTTGGATGTTGGTGAATGGAGGTGGATGAGGTGCATTCATACAGGTAGGTAAGCGTGGCTGGGAACAAGAGATGCCCAGCATTTGTAATCTTGAACCCCGCACACATCATTAGGGACCGGCTTCGGGACTCGACCCGTTACGGCGACATCTCCCTAGTGCATGACTCATGGTCTCGGCAAAAGAAAGGTAAAGGTCGTGGTCAACCACTCTCTGTCAGCCTTCCAAGGAAGAGGGCTAATGATCTGGCATTAAGAATCGGTTGGTACGTGTGGGTAAAGTTGTACACCCCTGCAAGGTTATTAATCTTTTCGAAAATCCGCGGTTCTGGACGAACTTGGGAACAGACGTGAAGATCATGGAGAACTTGAACCTAATCGTAAAACTTGGCAAGATAAGTAATGAGTGCTTAAGGATGCTTCCTCAGGGAATCGAGGGGATGATCCTAGATAGGTTCAGCTGATGATGATTCGGTGGATATCAAAAGATGATCAAAGCTAGTGATATCGCTCTCTTATCCCCTTTTAAAATATTCTGATTAGTCGAGATTCTTCTCCCTCTTGTTTTACAACACAAAGATGGATTTATGCAAAATAACTCCACCAGCCATAAGTCTTGCGGAGTATACCCTGTACTCACCCTTGCTTCGTTGATACTTTTGCAGCAGAGAAAGTGTTACCATAAGAAGATGAGTTCTTTACGGCATCGACATCGACGAGTAGTTTGGAGTTCCTAGTCGGCAGTCTGGGATCTATGGATTGGACGTCATCGTTATGCTTCAGGCCTCTTAGGCTATTTGTTAAGTTTGCTACACTTAATAGCATAATTTTCCTTCCGTTGTTTGATGTTTGTGGTCAGTGACCTATGCTTGTAATACTTTGGTTCTCTGCTCAGTTATGAGCTTGCTGTAATAATTTTTAAGTTGTAGGGTCACTATTGTGTTATCAATTCTCTCTCTGTACGCTTTCGAGATTTAGGTTAGGCTTATATCAGACAGAGGTCTGGGATTTGTCTAGCTCTAATCCCGGGGGTGTCACACTCTCCGTGCGAAGGTCGAGGCCTTGACCACTAGTGTCGAGGAGTATAAGACAGCCATGGAGATAGTCGGACTTACACTTGTTGACGTGGAGGTCGACATGGAGGAGTAGTCTAGACTACTCGACTATCTTTCATCTATCATACTTTGATTATTGAGTCGCAATGACCATCTAACATGTGGATGGCTTGCTATGGTGTGTTTACTTTTTCCAAAACATATTGTTTACATTGTTCAAACTCTATGTTTTTATCTTGTGATTGTTTATTGTGATGGTTGTTTTGTGATGTATTGTGCATGTTAAGCATCTATGGGTTATATCTCATTCCTTATCCTTATTGAAACCATAGATGCCTCCCCGTCGTGCCAACCCCAACCCAAACAACAACAATAACGTCACCCCCGAGATGCAGCAGTTGATGACAGCTCAAGCTCAACTGATGCAGATGATGACTCAGTTCATTCAAAATCAGAATCAGAACAACAACAATAACAACAACAACAACAAAAACAACAACAACAACAACAACAACAAAAACAACAACAATCCACCAACATTTGACATGCTTACTAGATTTTTGAGGTTGAGGCCAACCAAGTTCTCAGGAACAACTCATCCAATGGTACCCAATGACTGGTTACGTTCCGTGAACAAGGACTTAGTCACTGTTGGCTGCACCGACGAGGAAAAGGTCAGATTCACAGCACATCTGCTCGAAGGACCAGCAGCTACCTGGTGGGATAACTTTCAGATCACCACTCCCCTTGAGGATGTGACATGGGCTATCTTTGAGGATGGTTTCCGCACTGCCCACATCTCATCGAGAGTGATGAACTTGAAGAAGAAAGAGTTCCACAATCTAAAACAGCGTCACCACAGTGTGGCTGAGTACATTGAGGAGTTCAACAATCTGGCGTGTTATACACCGGATGTTGTTGATACTGATGCCAAGAGGAAGGAGAAGTTCCTCCAAGGATTGAATGATGAATTGAACCTGCAGCTGTCTTTTGCCTATGTCCCAATATATCAATCACTTTGTGACAAGGCCACCATCTTGGAAAACAAGACGAAACAGGTTGAGGGCAGGAAGAGGAAGCATAACTTTGATAAGAACAGCTCGGGATCGTCTCACAAGCGCTCCCATAATGATGATAGTGGAAGTTCTGGATTCCACAAGCATGGGAAGTACAACAGCCACCACAACCACAACCGTCATCATGACAATAAGCACCATTACAGTCATGATAATGACAAGTATAAGAACCACAAGAGTGGACACAAGAGCCACGATAGTGGGGAGTGGCAATGGAAGTCAGCCTGCAAAGAAAGATCTCAGTCAGGTTGAGTGTTTCAAGTGTAAGAAGATGGGGCACTATGCAAATGAATGCCCAGAAAAGAAAGTGTAAGGATCCAACAATCCCAACCCTGTCCAGAAGGGACAAGTGAACCACATCAATGTGGAAGAAATATATTAAGAGTTTGATGCGGTGGCTGGTAAGTTCAAGCTCAATTCATTTCCAGCACTTGTTCTTTTCGATACTAGCGCATCGAATTCATTCATATCAAGAGCATTTGTTCATAAAAATGGACTTCCAACTAAAACTATTGGATGTCCTATAAAAGTAAGCTCTCCCGGTGGAGAGATGATAGTGAACTTTGGATGTCATGATCTAGTAATAGAGTTTGGAAAGTATAAGTTTCCAGTTAGTTTGATAATCCTAGATTATCAAGGATTGGATGTAATTTTAGGAATGGATTGGATGACTAGGTATGAAGGAGTACTAGATTGTGCCAATCGTACTGTCACAGTCACAACCCTGGATAAGAAAAGAATTAGGTTCAAGTATAACTTTGAATCTAAAGGGAGTAAGCTAAATTCTCTTAAGGGGTTAGCATAGACAGCATGCTAATTGTGAGGGAGTATCCGGATGTCTTTCCTGAGGAATTGCGTAGAATGCCACCAGATAGAGATGTAGATTTTCTGATTGACTTGCTACCAAGACCTGGACCAATAGCAAAGAGACCCTACAAAATGTTAGTTGATGAGTTGAAAGAACTCAAGAAACATCTAGGAGAACAGATGCAGAAAGTATTTATTCAACCAAGTTCTTCATCTTGGGGTGCAACAGTTCTGTTTGTTGAGAAGAAGGATAGAAGCCAAAGGCTATGCATATATTACCGTTCACTCAATGAGGTGACTATCAAGAACAAATATCCTTTGCCTAGAATCCACGATTTGTTTGATCAGCTAGAAGGAGCCCGTGTGTTCTCAAAGATTGATCTCCGCTCAGGCTATTTTCAGCTTAAGATTAGAGAGCAAGATATACCTAAGACTGCTTTCACCACTAGGTATGGATTGTATAAGTACACCGTAATGCCATTTGGTTTGACAAATGCACCAGCCTATTTCATGAATATGATGAACAAGGTGTTCATGGAATTTCTTGACATGTTTTTTGTCGTATTCATCGACGACATTTTGATCTATTCCAGGAGCAAAGAAGCACATGAAGAACATTTGCGTTTGATACTTGAGAAACTCAGGGAGCACAAACTGTATGACAAGTTCAGTAAGTGTGAATTCTGGCTGAATGAAGTTGGATTTCTCGGACATATTGAGATGGTATAGCTGTCGATCCCGCAAAGGTGTCACTTGTGACTGAGTGGGAATCTCCCAAGTCAGTGAAAGAATTTTGCAGTTTCCTAGGCTTGGTAGGATACTATAGAAGATTCATTGAGAATTTCTCAAAGGTAGCTAAGCCAATGAAGGAGTTACTCAAGAAAGAAAAGAAGTTTGACTGGACTGAAGGATGTGAACTCATTTTCCAAGAATTGAAGAAGAGACTAGTGATGGCACCAGTTTTATGTCTGCCGGATTTGGAGAAGGATTTCCAAGTTTACTGTGATGCATCTCACCAAGGATTGGGTGGAGTTTTGATGCAATAAGGGAAAGTTGTGGCTTATGCATTGAGACAACTCAAAACTCATGAAGTGAATTATTCTACTCATGACTTAGATTTAGCCTCCGTTTTCCATGCACTCAAAACATGGAGACATTATCTTTTGGGAAAACATTGTGAAGTGTTCATGGACCACAAGAGTTTGAAATATATCTTCACTCAGAAAGAAATAAATATGAGACAAAGAAGATGGTTAGAACTCATCAAGGACTATGACTTGAGTTTGCAATACCACCCCGATAAAGCAAATGTTGTAGCGAATTCTTTAAGCCATAAGGTTTATGTGAATGGTCTTACAAAGGGAGAATTGCTAGATGATCTGAGTGCCCAATTCAAAGATCTCAGATTGGAGATAGTACCTGAAGGACATCTCATGCCATTGGATGTTCAACCCACATTGTTGGACAAGATCAAAGAAGCCCAAAAGTTGGACAAGGAAATTGAAGATATTAAAGTTAAAAATTAGCAAAGGGAAAGCTAAAGGATTCCATGAAGACGAACATGGTACTTTCTGGTATGGAAAACGTATCTGCATTTCGCAAGATCTGGAGCTTCTGAAACTGATCTTGCAAGAAGCACACAACTCACCATATTCCATTCATCCAGGTAACACCAAAATGTACATGGATGTGAAGGAAAGATTTATGTGGAACAACCTCAAGAAAGATATTGCGGAGCATATTGCCTTGTGTGATGTATGTAGTCGAGTGAAGGCAGAACATCAGAAACCGGCAGGGTTATTACAACCACTACCCATTCCTGATTGGAAGTGGGATAAGATTGGTATGGATTTTATCACCGGACTGCCAAGGACTAGATACGGATATGATTCTATTTGGATGGTTGTAGATTGCCTAACTAAGGTGGCTCATTTCATACCTGCCAAGACAAACTATACAAGTGCTAAGTTAGGCAATATTTATATGAATAGTATTGTATGTATACATGGAGTACCCAAGAGTATTTTGTCGGATAGAGGAACTCAATTAACCTCGCATTTTTGGCGACAACTACATGAATCCTTGGGGACAAGACTAGAGTTCAGCACAGCTTTTCACCCCTAGACTGATGGACAGACAGAAAGGACCAATCAGATTTTGGAGGATATGTTAAGGGCATGTGCCCTAGAATATGGTGCTAGTTGGGATGAAAGTCTGCCTTACATAGAATTCTCTTACGATAAAGCTATCAAGCCAGTATTAAGATGGCACCGTTTGAATTTCTCTATGGAAGAAAGTGTACTACACCATTGCTATGGAGTGGTGTTGGAGAAAGAAATGTGTTCGGGCCAGAATTAATCAAAGAGGCTAAAGATAAAGTCAGGTAAAGGACAGAAGAGCTACATAAATCCAAAGCATAGAGAATTCATCTATGAGGTAGGTTATAGAGCTTATTTTAGAGTCTCACCACTTCGTGGTGTGAAGAGATTTGGAGTCAAAGGAAAATTGGCACCAAGATACGTTGGACCATTCAATATCTTGACCTGAAAAGGAGAAGTAGCGTATGAGATTGAATTACCCGAATCACTATCTGCAGTTCACAACGTATTTGATGTGAGTCAGTTGAATAAATGCCATCTGGAGATGGAAGAAACTTCTTTGAAGGATACTATACCTTTGGAAGAGGTTCAGTTAGAGAGTGATATCACCTATGAAGAGAAACCTATCAAGATTCTTGAGACTGCTGAAAAAGATACAAGGACTAAGACTATCAAATTCTACAAAGTTCAATGGAACCATCATTCCGAAGAAGCAACATGGGAAAGAGAAGATGATCTTCGAAAAGACCACCTACACCTATTTGCTAGCCAATCCGAATCTCGAGGTCGAGATTCACCTTAAGGGGGTTAGATTTGTAACATTCCAAAATTCATGAATTACAAAAGCTTGCATTTCATTCATGCATTCATGGCATTCTTGGCTTGCACACAAAGTTTCAAATCAAAAATCAAATAAACCAATTATATGCATATTACTTATATATCATCAAGGCATGGTTTTATTTTATTTTTCAAAGTATCAAAGTATATTTGGTTGAACAATAGTGTCTTATGCACAAATAAGTGCAATGTTCACTGTACAAAAATCCAGAGAAAATTTGAATTCAAACTCATTTGATTTGGGTTTAAAAATGATTCCTGAAAATCCAAATAGAAATAGAAAAAGAGAAAAGAAAAAGAAAAAGGCCAACGCTACCAATTCGGCCCAGTGCCTATTCCAGCCCAACAAGCCCACCCGGCGTTTCCCCTCTCCCCTCTCTCTCATCCGCACCCGCCTTACCCCGCACCCGCTGACAGTGGCCCCGTGCCAGCTCAGCGTCGTCTTCCCCCAAATCACACGCCTGACCACATCGCCGCTGCCGTTCGCTGCCGTTGATGGCGTGGCGTAATTTCCATTGATACAGCGAGTGATTCTTGCCTTCCCTCTTCCTACTTAAACCCCTCCATACCGCGAGCATTTCCCCTCACTCGCCACCCCCATTCCGCCACCAGGCTGCCCATATTTCAACTTGCAACGCTGCTGCCCGAGCATCTCCGGCGAGACATTACGGTGAGCTCCGTCCACCCTTCCCCTTCTTGTTCATGCTATCGTGATCTCCTTGCTCGTGCGCTTCATCTCATGCCTCTATTTTGTCTGCTCGTGACCTAGGTCGTCGGATTCATCAACCACCGTGATCACCCGACGCCCCTCTCGTCTCCGGCGAGAAATTCTGGTAAGATGCAACCACCCCCCGACCTCTAGATCATACGATGATGTCCACCTCGTCCTTGTGCACGTATTGATGATGTTTGTTTAACCTAGGGAGACCTAGGACGTCGCCGTCGTCTCCGTCAAACCGTGCCTGACGCCAGCAAGGTTTCCGACGAGCTCTCCTGGCCACCACAACACGCCCCTGCCCACGCCAGCGACACCTTGAGCTTCCTCGGGACCTCATGAGTCTGGTAAGCATCACCGCAACCCCTAGCCCCCTCTGCAATCATCGAACCGTCGCCACCGGAGCGCGCCTCCGCACAGCCGTCGCTAGCGCCGCCAGACTTTGGTCGCGTGCACCATAGCCGTTAGATCCAGATCAAGTGGATCTGATTAGATCACTTAACGAAAGGGTATGTTCAGATCTGGTCCGTGCGTTGTCACTTAAATCCTACGACTCTGGATGATCGATCCAACCGAACTGGTACGGGCCAATAAGACACAACCACGTATCTGGGGTTTTGATTTAAAATCTGATTTTATATCTATTAGAGATTCAAACTTCTAAAATTCATATCTTGAGTTTTGTTTATCCAAAAAATGCAAATAAGATATCATTGGATTCATAAAAATGAGCCCTACACTGCTGTGGGATTAATTCTGTATTTTGCTTCTGTAAAAATGGAATTTTGTGCAGAGACAAATATAGGCTTATTTTGGCTATATAAATTATATAGAAAATGTTTTTAAAGCAAATTTAAGTTTGTTTAAACTTTATATAGTTAGTTTTCGTGTTCATTACTGTTTGGTTTGAATGGTTAGTGTATAAAAATTCAATCCATTGCATTTGCATGCATTCATATATTTTTGCTTGATTATTTGGAATGTGAATTGGTTCCATTATTTTATGTGTAGATTTCGGTGCTAGTGGTGATTGTAATTGTGAGGATTGTAGCTACTCCCCCAACTAAAAAGGCAAGTATTGCTTCATTTATTTTTGTCCTACTATTTTTACTATGCACTAGTATTATTTTGAATAGGCTTGCATGGTTTTTCTAAGTATTGTATTATGCTATGCCTTGGGGAAATCGTACTAGTTGTAGCATTGGTAGCATTTTCCCTAAGTTAAGATACTTGGTATGTTATCATGCTGAGCCTAGCTAGTAGCAAACAAGGGTGGGTTATTTACATGCTATGAAAATATTGCTAAGTCTTTGACTTATGTTTTTGCTTAATAAAACAACTAAGTGAACGAATCACCTGGGTGGAATGGTATGATTGGGTTATGTTGAGTGGTTACACAAGGACCATGTCTATGGTTTACCTTGTGTATCACACTTGTCGAAAGACACCCATGAACAAAGGGATTTGAGATACTTAGTGTTTAGAAGCTTCTAGTGCAACCACATGGCATATGGGCTCTGCCTTGATCATCTAGGTTGCAATAACTTAGCCAGATGGATAGATGGTGGTAGGGTGATAGGATGGAATGCATCCATTTGGTCTAAGGGATGGCTTATGAAAGATCTCGTATCGATGCATGTCGAGTCTTGTGGGGAAAGTGCACCACCTCTCGAGAGGGAAAACCTAAGTACTTAGCCGTGTCCTCGGTAACTGACAATTTGAGCATCAAGACATTGAACCTATCAAGGATCTCCTCATCCCAATTTCTAAGCTAAAAACTTGTGGTTGAACAAGGGTTGAAGGTTCACCAATGTCTATTGGTGGTTCCTTGGGAGTTTTTGTCAAATAAAAACTTAGTGTTTTCAACTGATAGGGAAAACCTATTTTGAGCAAAGCAATCGTAAGCTACACTTAGCCAAATTCATGTAGATGTTATATACTACTATTCTACTATGGTATCACTTGCCAATACAATTCCAAATGTATTGACCCACTATGGCTGTAACTTATGATGTTGCAGGTTACTCTGATGAGGATTAGGGTTATGAGTCTACACTCAACATGCTTTCCTGTGGCACATGAAGATGAAGACTTTACATTATTTACATATGTTTTGGACTGTTGTATTAGCCTTTGGCTATGGAGTTGTAAAATACTATGTTTATCTCTAAAATGACGATGTAATAAAGACCTTTGTATCTGTGTACTTCATCTTAAACTGTGGATGCTAGAATTTGATCTAGGGACTAGAATTGCAATCACAGGGACCTTTACCTTATAAATGTGCGGTCTTACATCATGAGGCACGAGTCCTTACAATAAATGAGGTAGAAAGTGAAAAAGGAATACAACATCGGATGTAGAGATACCTTGGGGGTATTAGCATACCCTTGCGCATCGCTTTACTTAGAGGCTTCCACACCTTTTCAGTTTTAATGAAATTATAAGAAGCTTATAGTGATTTAACATATCATATAATCATAAATTTTAAAGAAATTGAGCACTTGATTTAGTAATTAAGAATCATGATCTTTCTTTTTCTTCTACACTTTTTTGATAGATGCTCTCTCTTATTTCTTCCTTTCTTATCTTTATAAGAAGCTTCTAGTGATTTAACATATCATATAATCATAAATTTTAAAGAAATTGAGCACTTGATTTAGTAATTAAGATTCATGATCTTTCTTTTTTCTTCTACACTTTTTTGATAGATGCTCTCTCTTATTTCTTCCTTTATTATCTTTTTTCTTTCTATATATATTTTTAGTTTTTCTTTATAATCTTCTTTCTTTTTTAGTACAGTTATTTGATCATGCTCACTACTTTTATGGCTTTCAAAACTCTTAATCATAATATGTGATACATCGGAAACGTATCTATAATATTTGATGCTCCATGCTTGTTTACTATCTACTTTGCTTTGCTTTGTCTTCATTTGAGGTGTTTTTATATCTTTTCTAGAACTAACCTATTAACAAGTTGCCACAGTGCCAGTTGCATGTTTTCTTCTGTTTTTGGTTCCAGAAAGGAAGAAAATCAATATTCTCGGAATTGAGCGGGACAAAAGCCAAAGTCAATATTTTACCGTGTGGGACATGAAGCCAGAAGACGAGACGGAGAAGCGAACCAGGGCGGCCAGACCCCCCAGATGCCCGGGTGGGCCCACCCCGCGCCTGGCGAATGGTGTGGGGACACTGGCTGCCTCCCAGCCTCGCCTCTTAGCCTATAAGAAGGCCCGATGCAGAAACCCTAGGGACCCGATCAATACTCCACGAAACCTTCTATAGCCGCCGCCACCGTCGTCCCTAGATCGGGGGGATCTGAAGTTCTTCCCGGCACCCTGCCGGAGGGGAAATCATCCCGGAGGCGTTCTCTCCAGTATAAAGCGTGAGTAGTTCCACCTTGGACTATCGGTCCATGTAGTAGCTAGGTTTTTATATCTCCTCCTTGTGCTTTCATGTATAGATCTTGTGAGCTCCGTTCATGATCAAGATCTAATCTATTTGTAATCATGCATGTTGTGTTTGCGGTGATCCGATGGATATTGAGATTACTATGTCAGATTGATTAATGGTTTTGTCTATTTGATACTAGCATGTCTGTGTTGTTTGTGATCTTGCATGCTCTCCGTTGTTAGTAGCTATCTTGGCCAAGTAGTTCCTAGTGACTCCAAGAGGGGATATTTATGCTCGATAGTGGGTTCATGCCTCTAGTTTCCAAGGGAAGTGACATAAATCCTTCGGTTGTAGATGTGTTGTTGCTACTAGGGAGAAAACAACGGTCTCTTGTTCATAGAACAAGTGGATTGTTTACCTTACACACTTTGCTTAAAGCAGTTGTCTGTTGCTTGCAACTTAATACTAGAGGGGGTTCGGATGATAACCTGAAGGTGGACTTCTAGTCATAGATGTAGTTGGATGGATGCCTATGTATATTTTTGTATTGCCCAATCGAACCTCATAGGATCTTTTTGTCTGGTATTGCATTGTTATGCGTTGCTCAGTTCCTGTCAATTGCCCTGATGTAATTTGTTTACCCTTCATGCCATGTTGTTTATCTAAGGAGAGCACCTCTAGTGAACTATGGACCCCGGTCCAATCTTTACCATTGATACATCTTCCACTATTACTTGTTTACTTGCTGCAAACCATTACCTTCCACACTATACGTTTAATCCTTTGTTATAGCAAACCGGTGAGGTTGACAACCTCACTGATTCCTTGGGGCAAAGTCTTGAGTTTGTGTTGTGCAGGTTTCCACGTTGCTTACAACACCTGTGTGACGTTTCCTTCCTCCTTCTGGTTCGATAACTTTGGTCTCTACTAAGGGAATACTTGCTGATGTGCTCATCACAACTTTCTCTTGGGGTTTCCCAATGAAGTGTTCAAGCACCACGTATCAAGATTTTCTAGCGCCGTTGCCGGGGACTGAAGAAGAATAAGCTCCCACTTCAACCACGCCCCATCTATTTTCTGGCGCCGTTGTCGGGGAAGCTAAGGACGTCTTCACAAGGGGAGTCCTTCACTTTCTTTCTCTTTATTTTGTTTTTAGTTTGATTAGTTTCTTTTGCTTGGTTTTGTTTGCCTCTTTTCAAAAACTCCAAAAAATTAGTTTAGTTTGGTTTGCTTTTTCTTATCAAAAACACACAAAAAATTAGTTCCTACCCTAGTTTCTACCATGTCTAGTTTTGGACCAATCTTTATTTCACCTATGGAAGAGATCTCCACTTTTAAGCAAAAAATGAGGAGAGTTTTAAAGAAGCTTGGTCTAAAATCTCGACTTTATAGAGGGAAACTGAGCCTAAGATGAGTCCTAGCTTGGTTATTGATAGTTTCAACCACGGTATTGTTCTTCGTTATAGATATGCTTTGGATGTTGTGACTGATAAAGATATTTTGCTATGTACTGAGGATGAAGCTTTTGATGCCATAAAGAAATTGATTATTATTTATGGTACAACTGGCAAGTCTGATTCCTCCTTCACAAATATTTTTGCTAGGTTGAAAACTCTTGAGACCAGTGTTGCTGCTATGAATAGTTGCTATCACACGCTTAGGGATTACCATGATTATGTTACCATAAATTTTGAGCCTTCAAAGTGGTTTCCCACAATCAAAGTCTCTATAAATACTACACTTTTTGATGCTCGTTGTGATATCATGTCTAAATTTTGTCTCATGCCTAAATATATTTATGATTCTTTGAGTCTTTGGGGGCTTTATGAAGGAGGAGAGGAAATCTTTCTTACTAATAATGCCACTTTATTGCCCATTGGAATAGCTGAAGGTGTGTTTACAAAAATCTCAGGGAAAATGGTGTCTACTGATTATCTTATTATTGAATGTGTAGGCAAAGGACAGATCACCCTTGAAAGATCCCTACCGAAACACCTTGGAGCAGTAATAGATGTGGGAAAAGGAATTATGCATTTTTCTCCTCCGGTAATCAATCATATCTTCCCTAAAGATACGAAGAAAGTTAAGAAAGGAAATAACAAGAGGGTTAATGCTTCATTTGAAAATACTTGATTCTTCTTGCTTCTTGTGCCTAACTTAAAATCGTTAAAGAAAAGTACTTGTTGGGAGATAACCCAAGATTTTCCTTGAGTCTTGGAAGTTATTACTTCAGTAATGACCTCTCCTTATCCTTTTTGTTTTCTTTTTGTGCCAAGAATAACTAAATGAGAGGGAAGTAAGATTTGGGGAGTTGTTGTCCCGAAACAGATTTCTATCCTCCACCAAAAAATTTCACGAGGAGTATATGTAACTCGGATTGAGCTGAAAATTTACAAATAAATCCCCCAGTATGTTATCTAACTTTATTTAGTTCAACACTTTTTGATTTGAGCAACATAATATGTTCGCAAAAATCGGTTTCTACCTACTGGTCTGTTTTGACAGATTTTTGCCATTATTTGCATTTACTTCTTATTGATTCCTTTTTGAGTTCTCTTTTGGGGAATTGAGCTTTATGAAGGATTTACTTCAGTAGATTTTATTTTTAGTGAAAAGTCTTGCTATTCCAAAGATTTTCCTAAAGGTCTATTATCTTTTGAATACACTAATGTTGCTAATGAAGATTGTGTGAAGTTTTGTATGAAGGAAAAATTTCAGGTGTAGAGACAGAATGATGTAATGAGATGAAGAATGGACAAAAGCTCAAGCTTGGGGATGCCACACCGGTATCGCCCCAAGAAATATCCAAGAGGTACAATTGTTAAAGCTTGGGGATGCCCAAGGGATCCCCTTCTTCATCAATAAAAAGCTTAGGTCTGTCTAGACACTTCGTTTTTATTGTTTCATGCACAGTTGTGTTGTTCTTGGAGCGTCTTAGTTTTTGTTTGGTTTGATTAGTTTGTGTAGTTTGCTTGAATAAAGTAGTTTGTACCCCGTTCTCGCTGTGTTGTTTCAAATAAGTTGCTTGGTGTTGGAAAGGAGTAGTAAGTTCTTGCTTGAAAGTGCAAGAGGAGCTTGCATTGACTGTGACTTAGACTTTAGCATGACATGCTAGGTGTTGTTTTGACCTTATGCTTCATGATTATTGCTGTAGCATGTCTTTTTCCAAACATTTGGGATTTCTTAGTGTGCCTTGAAGAAATTATGCGTTGTTTTAGCATGCAAAAGCATAGTATTGTGGTATTCTCCTTTGATGCTTTGTTTGGGTTGACTTGGCACATGCTCACAGCATGTTATGACTATGACAGGTCACTATAGCCTCTATGATCATTTAGTCCTTGACTTTTAGTACAACTTTATGCTTTGATTAGTAATGCTTTGTTGCTCTGCATGATTATGACCATTATTGCTCTCTTAGTTGGTTGGTCCTAGTCTTTTGCTAGCCTCCACTTGTATGAGTAAGCTCTACTCATGCTTCCAAGTCCCAAGAAACCAAGTTATTCCAAAGTGTCCACTATAAACTCCTATGCATGGTGTGTTACACCATTCCAAGTATATTCTTGTTTTCAGCTATCTTCCAATTAAAAACTATTTTGTTATGTGAAAACTTAGTGATTAAAGCCCTCACAAACTTGATGGAACACTTTATATTCTTTGCCCCTAATAAACTTGAACCACTGTGTCATCTATGTTGTATATTCTTGCACTTATACTGTGGAATTAGCAGAACCGTGCTGTCATGGGGAACGTTTTCAACATTGCACTTGTACTTTGTACTCAGTTGATATCATGCTCTTTTGTCTATGGATGTCACCGGTGTGAAATAAAGAGGGAACTCGTAAGTTCAAGGAGTTTGTATTTTGTGTTATAGAAACGCCTGGGCCGCTAGCCTAAGCCATGCCTAATCATGGTGGAACTTGCAGCATCACCATAGTGAGCTATCTATGAAGCATCCTCAATAAAAAGCTATGCATATAGTAAATAAAAAGATCGTTGATATGCTCATTGTCTTCTTGCCTTGTCATTTTGGTTATGGGATAGATCCTATACCATGTGCAAGGGGTACCCCATTGGAGGTTCTCTATGATAAGCATGTACTTACAATGACAAGAACTTACAGGTGACTGAAGTTGAGTAGCATGAGGTGTGGCCCTCATATTTAATGGACTTGAATTGCCAACTTATACTTTGGCAAGCATATACTCCATCTTTGTTCACTTTAACCTTAACCACTTCAAGATTCTTATGATAGGGGTAATGAGGGATGAAAGCTAACAAGTACCATAATTTTTGGAAGATCTTTTTGAAACTTGAAATCCCTGCTTCCCTTTATGAAAGGCCTTTCTTCCACCACTATTTGAGTCTACACTACTTTTAGGCACCATTAAGAGAGCATAGTTGTCATTCTGTGTGCAGTGTCCCAAAACTTATTGATTGATGCATATTGTGATATTATTTGTTTCTAGTCACCCTTGTGAACTTTGAAGGTGTCCTATGCATCTATTTGCTACTCTATGAGGGACAAGTGGAATGCCACTATGCCATGTTTTTTGTATGTGAAACAAACAAACGTATTTCAATGCATGTTATTCATGATCTTTGTTTGTATCCTTTCATGTTGCATGCATAGTTACTATTTCCTATTGTTATGTAACATCCCAAAAATATTGAACAATGATTATCAAATTCAATCACTCAAAATTAGGGTGAACAAAAACTTTTGTTAATCAACATCATATGAATGCATGTGTGTATGTGATGATTGTATGAATGCATGAATGGACTTTTTTGATTGTTGTAAATAGAAAGGAATGGTTTAAAGATGAAAACAACATCATCAAAAACTTTTCCAAGCAGAAACAAATCAAGAGAAAATCAAAAACAAACAAAACAAGCAAATGGTCATTTTTTCCAATATTGCTCACTAGGCCACTTTGAGTGTTTCTAGTCCAAGATTTCAAACAGAAACAATTCCATTTCTTTTCACCCCTTGCTAGACCAAGTAAAAGTGAACCCAAGCCCACCTTTCAAACTTACAGAAACATTTGGCAACTTGATTCAAATGACAATCCAAAATTGAATCTTTAACATATGTGAAGATCACCCATTTTCAAGAACCAACCAAACCAGTGCACCTTGACCTTTACAACTAACCAGAGACTACCTAGTATGTAACTAGTGCACCCACAAAGTTTGAACCAAAATTTCAAATTCAAATCTCTTTCGGCCATTTTATCAAAGACCTTGCAAACACAAATCAAACAAACAACAAACACTATAGTGAGCAGTGATTTCGCCAACCTTGTTCCCTCTCTAGCTCACAGAAGGCTATTAGTAGGTCACCTATCTTAGTTAACAAGCTCTAGCACCATTGTGATCTTGCCATTGCCATCAATGGTGATCATGCCAAGCCTCACCTTGCCACCCCATGGTCGACAGCAACCTAGGAGCAACACTAAGCCTAGCCACCTTGTCCAGGACATTGACCATCGTCCACCGCCACCTCCTGTCCAATGCCAACGCCCTGCCAGCCACTGGACCACTCTAGAACCGTCGCGTCCTACGCCTCTGTGCCATGCCGAGAGCGCGCCAGAGCGCTGCACTCGACACGCTCCCACAGACCACGCGCCGCCCTTACCGTTTGCAAGCGTGATCACCACCATCCTAGGAGACTGCCAGACAACCCCGTTCGCCGCCGCGCGACTCGTAGCCACGGTGCGCTATTAAAATGCCCGTCGGACCCGCCTAAAGCACCGCAACATTCCGATCATCTCGCACCGCCCCACGCCTCGAGACCACGCTGTTGAGCTTTGCTAGAGAGCACATCATCGCCCCCTACCGTCGCCCATTCCATTAGCTCACTGTGCCGACGACCACAACGAGCTCCACCAGCGCCCTTCGGTCCCCTCTTGTCACTATAAATAGAGGCCACCCCCGCTCGATTTATTCACACCAACACACTCCCCTCTATCTCAGAACCACCCCCACTCATCTCCGGAGCAAGGCGAGCAGCAGGTCGCCGGAATTTTACCAGAGTCTGCCGCGGAGGAGGAAGAAAGGAGCGAGCGATTGGAGCTTCCCTAAGAGAAGCCGCCGGTACCAGGAGGTTCGCCATCATCGACTTCGTCGTTCGCCCCCGTAACCTAACCTCTCCTGAGCCCCGGTGAGCCCCCGTAGACCCCCCACTGGCCTCGCTAGGGTTCTGTCTTGCCGGCGTTGCCCGACGGAGATGATAAGTCACAGCCATTAGATTAGAGGTCCACACCACCCCGTACCGCTTCGCACGCCCTTGTCTCACTAACGGGTGGGGACAATCACTTAAACTCACCCGCGCGCGCTGTGCACCATGGGCCGGCCCATTTACATTCCCGCGTGACCCAATAGTTTGAATTTAGGTTTATTCTTTTAGTTTCAAACTCAGTTCTGTACCTAGATTCAAAAATCAACACAGGTCGATTCACTAAACCAAATTGCATGAAACCAATTTTGTTAGAAACGTACTAGAATTCTTAATCCAAGTCTGTTTGATTCAATTTATTTGGAATTGTAGATCACCTATAGTAAAAATAACAAGGCATAAGCTTTTCTGCATTCAAACATTTTTCAAAATTTAACCACAAAAGATTTTGAGTTGATTCCAACTCTCAAAAATCACATTTAACTAGACCTTTCTGAATATATAAAAATATCTAGGTTTACTTGCAGAAATAATGGACAAGTAATAAAAGAATGCCCCATAGTCATTTCTAGTCATTTTATTTAATTAAAATAAAAAGGTTAAACCTTGTTAAATTGTGACACCACTTTAAATCACATTCCCATGTACTAAAATATGTGGTGATGACATGTGTCAACATGATCCCATGTTTTAGTTGGAGAATATTAAATCTTAGGTAGTTTTTCAGTGAGTAGAAATTAATTTTCCAAAATAAAACAAATAAGAAAAGTGCTTTGAGGATTGTAATGTTTGTGATGATGCTAGGTCATCTAGTGAAAACCTTGGTGTGATAAATAAAAGTAGTTAAGTATTGTTTAGTGATTGTGTACCTCGTATTTATTTATAGACACTAGTACTGACAAAGGATACGAGGAGGAAGGAGAATACTACGAGGAAGAAGCCGAGGAGAACTTCAACCACGGCTCTACTCAAGGCAAGCTAACACTTGCAACTTAGCAAGCTAATCCTTGCAATACCATACTAATATCTTAGCAAGCTAAGCTAAACCATGCAAGTTTTATTTGCAAGCTTACATCACTTGATACCCAATCCTAGTTTTATTTGCCATCTTAGTTATTTTATTTCCTTATCAAAACTTTCTATTGGAGTTACTTAGTGACTTGTAGATTTGAGACAGATATTTAAAGGTAGCATAAAAAACATAAAACTTGGCCTAAGTTAGATAATCTTGATGTCATCTTGAGGCATGAGATTGAACATAGATAAGATACACTTGTTCACCACCCCTCATTAGTGTTTACCCCCACTTGTAGATGCTAGCGCTAAGCATAAAACTTGATCACTTTAGATGGGAATACTTGGTGAAAATGGTTATGAAAACCTTAGAATGATGAGTCGTTCTACTGAAATGTTTTGACATGTGTTCTTGAACACCAGATGATTTTAATGATGAAAATGTTAAGGCATGAGACTTAGCCCTTTATAAAATTGCTGGTTGTCTGGATGCGATACCATTTTAATTTTACCGTACAACCACAATACCCGAAATTTGGGTAGGGCTTGACTAGAAATTTATATACCTTAGTATGGGTTCCCTTGTGGCCATGGTTTGAGATGAGGCTACCTTGTGAAGATTGTCCACCTGTGCAGTTCCCAAGATGACAGTAGGTCATGGTTGGGAGGCCAAACTCATAGGAGAGTGCCTATACTAGGGCATGTAATTGAAAGGTTAGGATTGATTATCCGCATACTGAGTATGGTGAATTCATGATTGTTCCTGACGGATGTATTGAATGTTGTGGTGAAAGTGTACCACCTCTGCTGAGTGTCAAACTATTTGAATAGCCGCGTCCGCGGTTATGGACAGTTGGAGTGGCCATACTATTCCGTCGTCAGATGTTTTCAAAATGACTTATGAAATGATTCATGTCTTTGACTTGACCACAACAGGGTTGTGATATGAAACTCAAGTTCCCACTTAGGTGTTATAAAACTTTCAACTAGCTTTATTTGCTTCTGAACTCAGTTAAGGTAAATCTGGCTTTTGCAAAACAACCTAGAGCCTAGTACTTCCTAATCAAAAACCACTTCACTTGTTAGTATTAGTTTGCGAGTACTTAAAGAGTACCCATGGCTTTGTCCCTGGCTATTGCCGTGGCCATACTATGAAGAGGAATATCAGGAGGATGGACCGCAGGAAGGTTACGACAACTAGGATCATCTCCCATCGTCAGCATTTTCTGTGACCATGAATATGGAGTCTCGCCTACTCTATCATTATCATTACGTTATTCCACTACTATGATTGTATTAAGACTGGATCATGAGATCCTTTATTTGTTGTAAGACCTTATGTATGGTTTGTAATGGATGATGTACTGTGATATCCAATCTGTTATGTCTCACAAAAATGGTAATTGTGGGATTGCGATGTATGGCATAACAGGCATCTGGGATTAAAAACACGGGTGTTGACATGTTAGAACTCCATCTTTCATGCACATGTTTAGAGTTCTTTGATCCCAGCTTTAAATGCTTGCAAATGGTTTGATCTTGGTTTTGATGGTGCATGTCACCTAAAAAATTATTCTTTTTATCACTTACCTACTCGAGGACGAGCAGGAGTTAATCTTGGGGATGCTTGATACGTTGGAAACATATCTATAATTTTTAATGTTCCATGCTTGTTTACTATCTACTTTGCTTTGCTTTGTCTTCACTTTGAGGTGTTTTTATATCTTTTCTAGAACTAACCTATTAACAAGTTGCCACAATGCCAGTTGCCTGTTTTCTTCTGTTTTTGGTTCCAGAAAGACAGAAAATCAATATTCACGGAATTGGACGGGACAAAAGCCAAAGTCAATATTTTACCGTGGGGGACAAGAAGCCATAAGATGAGACCGAGAAGCGAACCAGGGCAGCCAGACCTCCCCTAGGCACGGGTGGGCGCACCTCGCTCCTGGGTAGGGTGTGGGGCCCCTGGCCACCTCCCAGCCTTGCCTCTTCACCTATAAGAAGCCGCAATACAGAAACCCTAGGGACCCAATCAAAACTCCATGAAACCTTCTGTAGCCGCCTCCACCATCGTCCCTAGATCGGGGGGATCTGAAGTTCTTCCCGACACCCTGCCAGAGGGGAAATCATCCCGGAGGCCTTCTCTTCAGTATGATGCGAGATTAGTTCCACCTTGGACTATGGGTCCATGTAGTAGCTGGTGGTTGTATCTCCTCCTTGTGCTTTCATGTATAGATCTTGTGAGCTTCGTTCATGATCAAAATCTAATCTATTTGTAATCATGCATGTTGTGTTTGCGAGGATCCGATGTATATTGAGATTACTATGTCAGATTGATTAATGATTTTGTCTATTTGATACTATCATGTCTATGTTGTTTGTGATCTTGCATGCTCTCCAATGTTAGTAGCTATCTTGGCCAAGTAGTTGCTAGTGACTCCAAGAGGGGGTATTTATGCTCGATAGTGGGTTCATGCCTCTAGTTTTCAAGGGAAGTGACAGAAATCTCTTCGGTTGTAGATGTGTTGTTGCTACTAGGGATGAAACAATGGTCTCTTGTTCATAAAACAAGTGGATTGTTTACAGTACACACTTTGTTTAATGCAGTTGTCTGTTTCTTGCAACTTAATTCTGGAGGGGGTTCGGATGATAACCTGAAGGTGGACTTCTAGTCATAGATGCAGTTGGATGGCGGTCTATGTATATTGTTGTATTTCCCAATCGAATCTCATAGGATCTTTTTGTCTGGTATTGCATTGTTATGCCTTGCTGAGTTCCTATCAATTGCTCTGCTGTAATTTGTTTACCCTTCATGTCATGTTGTTTATCTAAGGAGAGCACCTCTAGTGAACTATGGACCCCAGTCCAATCTTTAACATTGATACATCTTCCGCTGTTACTTTTTTACTTGCTGCAAACCATTACCTTCCACACAATAGGTTTAATCCTTTGTTACAACAAACCGTTGAGGTTGACAACCTCACGGATTCGTTGAGGCAAAGTCTTGAGTGTTGTGCAGGTTTCCACGTTGCTTGCAACACCTGTGTGACGTTTCCATCCTCCTTCTGGTTCGATATCCTCTATCTCTATTGAGGGAAGACTTGCTGCTTTTCTCATCACACCTTGCTCTTGTGGTTTCCCGACGAAGTGGTCAAGCACCACGCATCAATATGCTACCGAAATTCTTATTCTCATAGCTTAATCAGTACTTTTTTTCGTGTGGAAGTCCCTAAAATCATGATAGATGTACTAGTATCATAACACTCAACCTAGTTCAATCATATAATATAATAATCATGAATCAAAAGACAACTTCAAATATCATAAAGTCTCGCAACTCAACGTATATAAATCTTCTCTTGAACAAAAGGAGCTTGAAGTTGATGTAGCTAATGCAAATTCTGGAATTAAAGTCTAACATGGGTGCAAGAAAGTAAACATGATAAATACTGTAATATATATTACAAGGTTCTCACGGATCCCCCCAAGGATTGCACGAAGCGTCTTGTTTTATGCTTCCAAGATCAAGATATAGATTCGGCGCTTCTCGCTAATTTTCTCTAACTACTCCACAAGAGCTTTGTACATCTCTATTGTCTGCTTTTGCGTGTTGATGGACCGAAGGATGATGTTGAGATTCTCTTCTAGTCCTTTCATTATCTTTAGATCCATCTGGTCTAGATAACAATGAAATAGATCAATATGTTTAGAAGACCCTAGAGATTTTACCTTAGTCTTCTTAATGTGGTGGTCAAGTTTATCCAGGGAGGCTTCGATCTTCTCCCCTTGTTTCTTCACCCTCTTCAAGTAAAATTCTCCATCTTCTTCTAAATCAAATTGAACCTCTTCAAAGTCACCTTCTTTACCAACACCAAGGCTTCTAACTCTTTTTCCTTTGGTGAAGCAACCTTGACTTCCTCTGTAACTCTTGAGGATGACCCATAGAGATCCTCCTTCTCTTGATCGGTATCCCATGGTTAGGACATGGTTCCGAAGTTCTCGAAATGAAGAAGTGATGCGGAGAAGATCTGTTTTGTCAAAAGAAGGACAGAGGCCTTTTGAAAGTCTTATAAGAGGTTAGAAGAAAGGTAAAAATCATACTAGAAGGAAAAGGGACAGAAAAGAAAAGAATCCTAACAAATATAGAAAGAAATAAACGAAAAAGGAAGAAATCGCGGTCGTAACGACCGACTAGTTTGATAAGATGAATTACCTTGATCTGCTGTTTGACTTGATTTCTTAGGAGTAGCATGAGCCACTCCAGGAGCTCATCCTTTAGGATTAAGATAAATCAAGTATACAACTCCTAAGCAAACCCTCTATGTTTGATCTGATCTCTAGTCACTACGGTGACCCTCTCATCTCTTACTCAGATCAATCAATGGTTAAACCCTTCTGATAGTTCCAACTCAATGAAGACCAAATATAAGCATGGATCATTCGCATTCAATAAACACTTAATAATTATCCACTTGATGATGAATTTGAACCTTGCATCATCTTAAAACCCTCCTCTCTTACATTCTAGTCAAAACCCCTATAACTGCCAAAATGGCTAAGTCTGGAAAATCTATCAACATCACATCTTTGAATCCCTGCGTATCTCAACCCTTGTACCTTTTTGTAAATGAAATTAAACCAACTTGTAAACCATCCTAAGGACTACGAAGGACCACTCTTTCCCTTGTATATATCATCATTTAACCCACTTGTTCTTGATGGTTTTTCAGGCAAGAAAATAATCTTTTCCTCAAATCTAGTCAACATGCATACTTTGGCAGAGGCTCACATCCATGTGCTATCTCCCGTTGACCAACCCCTTGCATGGTTATGACCTAATAAACATGGTATATAAATCCATACTTCACTTGTTTCCATTGGAGCATGGTGTTTCGTAAACCCACATGGTTTACGAGGCATCATGACTCATCTGGTATGGCAGCCTTATTTTCAACAAAGTTTGCCATTACTCCTAAACCACCTCAAATGCTACCAAGTAAAACCCTTGCTGCCATGATCATATATATAACTTGGTCTAACAATCCCACTATCCCATGTATCAAGGTGAGCCTTGAGCTCACTAATCATACTAAGTTTAGGTGGCATAAAAATATCAAACCCCTAGATCCTCCAAATCTAGTTGGCTACCATTTTTCAAGGAATATTCACAAACCAAGGTTGGGTATGATAGATACTTCAATTTTAAATCATCAACCTTATATAAAACCATTTGCCAAATAATTTCCATCATTATTTAGAACCTAAAACTATTTAAATTCCTTTATTTGCCAAATCCTCAAAAACCTTCGCTATAAAGACAAGTATGTTTTTCTCCAAAATACTTTATCAACTAAATTAAAATTTGATGCCTATATATCATATCCCATCTTCACAACTCAAAAATAAATATTTGTGAGATCCTTTATTATGTCTTGTTGCCCTTTTTCTCAAATGGCAGAAACACGAAATAACAACTTAAAAGTACTTTTCTATTCAAATAAATTCCAAGATAATTATCCAAAGTGTGATATGGTATTTAGAACCATCTCACACCAAAAACCAACCTTACCTAATGTAAATATATCACATTAGATTCTATAAATCATTTCTGCAACTTTTGAATAAATGATTTTTAATGAACTAAAAGTCATCAGAAAAATCCCAAACAGTTCTTACACCTTGATCATATCCATCTAGCAGTATAATTTCCCTACCTTGCCAAGAAAAAACTAGTAGGCTTTTCCTTATGATCCTCATTATGGCCAACATGAAATTTCCACCAAACTATGAACTAATACTCCTTCAAAGCCCCACCCAAAGCTTGCCAAGCAATCCTCCGCAACCTAGCCAACCTCCCTAGTCTAGCTACACTATAGCCTAGCACTATAGAAAACACCATCATGTCCACTTGTGCTTGTATGAAGGGGAGACACACACCTATGTATTTTCTTGCCTATTCAATGCCTTTCAACATCCACCCTTTCCCTCCTCTATCCCCCAGCATGAATAGATCCACCTCATAACTCTCTCCATCGCCCAAGAGAGCCCATCCACTACCGCCAACTTTCCCTCAAGCTCACCCATGGACATTGTCCATCATACACGCTCTCCCTTGGTTTATAAGTCAAGAGGCCAGTGCATCTCTCCCCTGGCCCCTCATTTCACTCCCTTACCCTCACCTACCACACCTTGAGCTCCAGATCTTGCCCCTCAGCTCTCCCTTGCCATGGAGAAGGAGGATTTGCTCCTCTCCGCCTCCTTTTAGTAGTGGAGTGCATGGATGACTCCGACCTTCCCTAGCCCCTCTTCTCCACCCCTCACCTATCCTACAAATCTCCTACAAATCCTCCACCCTCCTTCCTCCTTGAAAGTCCGTGAAGATAGAGGAAAAATCCCTCTCGGGTGTTCTCTAAGGTTAAATCTTTCTCTCATACTACTGGCTCTCTCCTTCCTTTTCTTTCGGCATAGAGGTCCCTTTTGACATTCCTACCTCACCCGACTCTCCCTTTTTGCATGCACGCACCCAAGGGAGAACTCCGTCTCTCCCCTGCCCTCCGGTGACCTCCCAGCGCCACCTCTGCTTGCATTAGGGTTCAATCCCATCCCATCGGTCGAGAGGAAGAAGGTGGCTGAGATACATTGATGCCCCCTTGATCGGACGGCCCTAAGCCGCTGGTAACCCTTCGGACCCCTTCGGTCACTGAATAGCGGGCCCCAGCTGCCAGCAATTTAAAACCCTCTCTCCTTCCTGTCGGGGAGCCGCAATGGGCCGGCCCAACACAGAGCGAGGTGCGGTGGACATATCCAGCCCGTCTGTCGTTTCCACTTTTTATTTTTCGTATATCTATTTCTAGATCTGTTATGTAACAGTTGGATTAAATAAAAAAATGGAAAACAACTTAATATGTACAAAATTTATTTTTCTCATGTCCCTATGTGTTTTTCCCAACATGTAGAGCAAGTGTTATCCCATTCTAAATTTAGTTATTTGCTAGTAATTAAACTACCAACATGTATACAAATCAATCAATAAATCCCTCAGTAAGCTTCACAGGTACAAATGGAGCAAGTCCAATTTCCTAGAGTAGATTGTAAATGCACCTACCTTTTTGCTTTGGTCCCATGCCTTTTGGAGACATAGTATGACCATAATAAAAATAACAAAAAAAGGAAAATTCTATATTTATGATTTTCTCAAGACCAAACCATGAAATGTCTAGACCTAAATCCAACTCTACAAACTTACCAGTACCCATATCCTTCAAACCCTAGGAGATCATAATTTATTAAGCACTAGTTGATTTATTAGGAATTAAATTTTATGTACATTGTTAATGCACTAATAAAATCACCACATTAGTTTTCTAACTCCAAATAAGGTGATTCCAATTTATACAGAAAGGTACTCCAACTACCTAACATGTGTACTTGGAATCACATCAAAAGTCCTTATAGATTAATTCTGGTTAAAGAGATAAAAACCATCTAGTATTGCCTTTGGGAATTTCCTAAGGGCATTCTAGTAAATATTATGATTCCAACTATCATTGAATCATCCCATCAAACCCTACTTAACTATCCAAAGAAATAATTCTTGGAGCTCCAGAAATTTTCCGGTGAATTATTTTATAAAACTAGAGTTTCTGTCACTAGAAAACTCCTTATAAATCGTTAGTAACTGATAAAATAGTGAAACCACTTTTGTTGGTTTCATTTTATTAATACCTTTCTGTGGATATCATTTTTGTATATAGGTATCATACATAAAAGGACCTTGGTCTAAAATCACTATTCTACCTAGTTTCTAGACTATAAAACCCACATGGATTTCCTTCAATTGTTCCAAGGCATCCCCCAATCTTTCTAATTCCATTATTCTCAAACCCTACTGAATTTTACATGTACTACTTGTTTGTTTGTTGTACGGAATGATGCTTGTATGCCTTGTGTTGATTGTGGCTTTACTTGTTTGCATGTATGCTCCATAACGGCGGTAGTTGCGATTGTGTGACATCGAGAAGAAGGAAGCCTCTGGTTATTATTTATCATTATTGGGTATTCTGGTAGTCCATTGAAGAAGTCCAGGGACATCGCGCTGGTCATAGGAAATCCACCTTATTGCTCATAAGCCCTTGTTCTACTTTTATAATTATGCATGTTTTAACACAAGTTTATGTAAATTGCATGGTTTTATTATGTTATGTTTTATACATGGGAATGTTTGGATCCTCCAAACCATTACCCATTTGTACTGATAATACAACCCCCTTGTCGACACCTACTTGACCCTAGTATGGTAGATGGTGTTTAACACCATAACCCCTTGGAGACCCCATTTTAGCCAAAGTAAAAGTATAGGATGGGAAGACCCCGAGAAAATGTTTCTAAAATGTTTTATGAGAAAACCTTGGTGAGGTTGGACCTACCAAGAGAGGTTTGAAAAATGAGAGGTTTTGTTTTACTAAAAGGTGGGACAAAGGATGGAGGAAAAAGGCTTTACAAAAAGGTTTTGTTCTTTATAGTTTTGCCAGAACAATTAATCCATGCAACCACATTACTCTGGAATGGGTAGATTTGAATTTTGCTACTCTCGTGAGGGAATTCTCACAACTTCTTATAATGTATCATCTCCCTCTAACCCGGGGCTTCCTTTACAGAAAGGGTCAACTGCTAGGCAGTCACGTGGAGGAGGTAGTACCACCCATGTGAGTGGTCGGGAGATACTATGAGCCTCTCATTGAAAGTGTCGGCTCTAGAGGAGTTGGGAGCATTCTGGTTGGTCTATGGATCCTGATGTCCCGGTGTTGAGAGGAACAACTCATAGGGTAGGACCCATGCTACAGTAGCATCCGGAGAGTCTTGATCGGATACTCGACCCATGATCAGTAATTATCAGGAAAGGGTACCCGTTTGGTGTGGGTAAAGTGCAGGCCCGGGCCCACAGTGGTGCTAATTGTGCCAGCAGCACAGGGCCCACGATTTTAAAGGGCCTAGAAAAGTTTATATGTATACGTATACAACTTTGTAGGCCTTGTATAGCTAGCTAGTTATCACACTGTTGTATCTCGCGTGGCGCGCATTGGGTCGTATCTCGCGTGGATGCTAGGATGTATCACTGCGCACTGCTGGATGATAAACCAAGTCCTGATCGATTGGTAGAATCCCGGTATCCCACAGTTCCAGGCTTGCCAACACACGCACAGAACACCAAGCGGCGACATGAACCGACGAGGCGAGTCGGTGTCTCGGCTACACCACGACACACAATTCAATCAATGGAGTGACCACGGCGAATTGGCGACGAGCGACACGGTGACAGGTGACCAGTTTCTCCAACTCTTCATTGCCTCAATCCTCATCGGCTGATCGTGAAAACGAATAATACCTTCGACCCAAATTAATTGATCATATTTATCTAGATTTAGATGTATATAGACTAAAACATGTCTAGATATATCCAAATCTAGACAAATCTAAGTCAAGTAATTTGGATCGGAGGGAGTACTTCTAATTTCTGATCATATCCATACTTTAATTTTATTCTTTTGTTTTAATTATACAACTTTGACATGGGAAACATCAGTCTAGTTCTCAGAAGCATAAGAGAAAAGAAAAGGAACATAATTTAATTAAATCTCAAAAAGGTGCTATGGAGAAGTTTATTATAAAAGAAGCATCAGAAGTGTCATCTGGTAATCATTCTATTGATCCTTCTACCCTTGCACTTGCAATTGTTTCTTACAATCATTTTGGAGATGGCCAGACAGAGACAGAGAATATTGAGGAAGAGGAAGAACATATAGATGTTAATTTGAATAATTCACTTGGCACGGATGTTGAGGATTCATTTTAGTCTGATATATTTGATCCAAGAAATTGGGATTCTCTTGGTTCTAAACATTGTGATTTGTGGTTCCAAATGGATCTTGTTCCTGGATGCTTCTTGATCTGCTCCTCCTTACTGCTCACTTGGCTTGCTCCTTCTAATACTGCTGCCTTGCTCTTGATCAGCCTACACATGTGAATCTTGTGCTCCTAAACCTTGTCCTTCTAGATCCTATAGAATTGGCTTCTTGTGATTACTTATTCTCCTGTGATATGCCTCCTTTCCCCCTCCTTCTACTACTTGATCTCCTCTTGGGTGGATTAAATAAGCAACCAGATGTTGATTAGGTGGTGGGTTTGGTGATGGTGTGAAGAAATTAATGGGTGATCTTGTGGTGATGATAAAGAACATGTGTTGTTCCTGAGGATGAACTAGTGATCTAAGTGTAGTTCTAGCTAAGTGTGGTGCGTGGAGAAACTCTGACCTGCTTCTAGCTTATCATCTACGACTGTGTGCTTACCTTTTTACTCCTTGTGATGCCTCTGTGATTGACAGCACAACACCATGCGGATGTGTGAGCTTCTTGGGTGCTTGACTCACCCCCAATGGATCAGATCAAGTGAAACTTGACATTTTCTGATTGTGCATATTTTTACTATATCCGATTTGGTGAAATTTGCCCCTTGGCTTATGATGCTTAGTAAGAAGCTTTCTTTGATGATAAGAACCGATTCTCCACTTGGCTCCCTCTTTAGCTTACTCAATGATGAGTTTAAGCATATCATTTGTATGCTGAATCTGAGAGTAAAACTAACATTCTAACCCTTCCTTTTATTCTTTATTTTAGTTTGTCTTTTGTTTTCTTTTCTAGGAATTAAGATCAGGGAAGGAACCTTCAGGACATGAAGATTTATATGAGACTTCTTTATTATTTTTGCAATTTTTTCTTCTTTTGTAAAGTGTATTCTATATTTATTCATTGTTCTAATAATATTTGTAATATTTTCTTATTGTTGTAATTTCTTATTTTTACTTTAATATTGTAAAGACAATGCATATGTATATTTTCTTGAAATTAGGTATTCCTTTATTTATTTCATTTATGTAATTCATTTTTACATTTATTTTTTTATAGTATCTTACTTTTATTCTTTTATTCTTTATTGTAATTCTTCATTTATTTGGGAACTTAATAAAACTAGTGTAATGTTTGTGCTATTGTAATAAAATGACACCTCTCTATTTCATTATCTTATTATCCCTTTGGTTCATAATTGTAAAGATAATATAATAATGTGTGATGTAAATAAGATTATTCTTTATCAATTCTTGTTTATTATTTCATTATTGGAATATTATATTACATTACTCATTTACTCATTTCATTTTATTTAAATTTCCTCTATCTTTTATATTTTAATAAAAGATTATACCTTATTTATAAATAGGAGTTCACTTCTTATTTTCCATTACAATTTAGTTTCATTTGTTATTCCATTTCAAATTCTTTTAGAATTCAGATTCATCAATTGAATATTCAAATTTGAATTTCCTTTCCCTCAAACACAAGACTACAATAGAGGTCATGTCGAAATCCATCGCACTTGCCCTGATGTTTTCATCAGAGCAAGAGAGATCTCGATCCCCCTATAGCTTCTTTAGTTTTGCGCGAAAATTCTCCGGATTTTCTGATGCATGAATGCAATGCACACATCTGGGTTCAACTTATTTCTGAGCTCTTATGCTGGGATGTTACAGACTCTCCCCCTTAAAATAAACTTCATCCTCGAAGTTCGTATACTCTCACGTTTCGGAGTAAGGAATTGCCCTGTATTGGTTACGACCTTTCTCAACTTCATGGTAACCTTGAATGGGAATAATTGTAGTATCCCATATCCAGATCTTTTTCTTGAATTTTCATCATACTTGACAATTCTCAAACTTGTTGTCTTCCATATCCCAAAGTTATTTTTATTATCATCCCTTCGGGATGTCTTTATTATAACATCCTTAAATTGGGGTCTCTTCTTTAGTTCATTTCACTGTTTAGGTATCCTAATCCAACTCCTTTACTTGGTTGTTAAACTTCCTTACTATACTGTGTAAGCTCTAGGAAGTCCCCCTAAAACAGGTTTTAAATTTTATTAAACAATAATTATGGTCAAAAGTCGAATCTTTGATTTGTCATTGTATGAGTTATACTGGTAATCCTCCTAAAGATTAGATTTGAACACATTTAGTACATACCCATTGAAATTTCTTATTTCTCTTTCCATGACCAATTGGATGTGTTTTATTCCCTCTCAAGGATTACTTAAGAGTTGTTTCCTTTAGAATTGGTCTGTTAAGCCTATTCTGTATTATTACTTCAAGCTTTTACCTTATCAAGCTTTAGACAATCTATTATTATCACCCTAATTACTTCTTGAACTTCCCTATATTAATTGCTTTAAGGTTTGAGTACTACTACCTTGAAGTACACTTCGATCTTTCGTCCAGACATAATTCTGAAAATACTTCAATAGAAATGACTCCTTTTAACCTTATGAAAATAAAGCTTAAATTGTCATAGGTTAATATTTCTTCTCCAACCTTTATTCGGAAAGTCAGATAATGATACTTTCATTTTACTGTTTACTCTCCCCCTTAGGGTTTACTAATAGTCTTCAAACTGTCTATATAGTATTTATTGGCTTTATGATTAGAATATTGGTCTTTATCCAGCTTATACTCTACCTAGTTAGGGTCTTATGAAAGATTGTACGGTGTATCCACACAATTGTGGATCTCCGAAGTGAATCTTTCAATATTATTTGTCTTACTATTTGTACACTTTAGCTTTGATAGGTCTGACTTCGCGAAGCGCCTCAAAACCCAATTGCTTAAATTTTATACTCATTTATGTCTCAATTAACTTAGGCCAAGTTTTATGCTCTTTATGCAACCATTAAGATGATGTGGTTAACTATGTGAACCAAATACCAGCTGCGGACAAGATACCAACTGTGGATCAGAATACCGACTATGGATCAAATACCAGCTGCTGATCATCCTAGGTTGTAGGTATTACCCTACGGCTTCCAACATCATTATAGCATTCTCTCTTAACTGTCAGAGCTTGAATACCATTTTTCTCCGAAACTTTGTATTTGCATTTATTCATGATGCTTCCATGAACTTGGTACAATTACTTTATTAACTTCCTATCACCATCACCTGTTTTAGGTGAACTCTAAGTTCATGACTCCTTATTGCTCCAAGTATTTTCTACACTAGACTTCTTTCTTATATCTGGCTAAGAATAACCTGAGTTTGATCTATCCTTCAAACTGCGCTAATACTCCTTATATTTTGCTTCATCCTTCATGTAAGTCTTCATCTTGGTCTTTGGAACTCGCCACTCCCTTACACGAATTCCCATTCCTATCTAGCTCTATAACATCAAGTAGTAACTGGATGTTGCTACATGCATTTGCACATCAAGTCAAACTTCATGTACAGATCTAGTCAATCAAGAAGATCCAAGAAAAACAAATAAATCCTAATGTGGTACATATAACACACAATATCCTAAGCCCAGAATATAGTAGTTGAGTATAATATCTCTAGAATTCAGTCTTAGTTGTGTAGTATATGACACCTTCTCATATAGGTTTACATTATGATACTTAGCACATAGGATCAAAATATACTTTATCTCAAGATTTACCCAAATTCCTCAATTGCAACAGGATAATTTTTAACAAAGTGGTCTCAGTTTGGTTTTGACTAACCTTTAGTCTCACTCTTGTCATGATTAACTATAACCAACCTTTCTTATTTAGTTAACGGGTCTCACATGATCTCTCAAAAATACTAATAAGCCTCTATTGAAACCCCTAAAATTGAAGGTTATCACAAATTTGTGACACCTATTACTTCTATCATAGTTCTACCATGTTATTTCCTTACTCTTCTTTAGAATGATTTACTAATTACGAGTCATATTTACACCTACATCATGGTTTTGGAGCTAATCTCACCATGATCTTGGTATGTTTTACCTATTCATTATGTTTGAAGAGATAATCTAACCATGAAGACTTTGTTTCTCACTACACTATGATTAAGTCTTAACATAATTTCCCTTCATCACGTAGAATTCCCAAGTGAATCCCACATGATTACTACTCATTACCTCAACATTTATCCTAGTGATATTCATCATGTTGTCTTTGGTTATTAACTAACCATAAGATTCCACTGTCTTACATGAATTCTAGGGTTAGGCTACACCATTAAGACTACTTCCATTCATGTATTAAACTTGACCCTAATTTACTGTGGTCAATTGACTTTCCTAAAGTATCTTGGTGAGTTATATCTCCTTTGGAAGACACTAAATAGAACTTTATAGAGAAAAGATAAAATAGTTACTCTTAAGAAAGAATGACTTAAGTATCTGGTGACAAAGTTATCCTCAAGTGGATACTTCTCAAAAGTCATAAAAATATTTGGTTTAGATAAGATGGCTCCTATAGTCACTATCCAACCTACAGATCTTCCTAAAAGGTTTTTTTTAAATCCTAAGGTCAAAGCATATGCTCTGATACCAACTGCGGTGACCCAGCATACCACTGCATGATGTAGTACACTATAGTCGTCGACATAACACCAATGAAACACCGTTCACTAATATTACATCCCTCAGAGTGGTACAACAGAAACACAGCAGGTCCAAGACATGACTATAGGTTACAACTCAACTCTTTACAGAAGATCCAGAGAACACTCTAGGTTAAAGAGAGAGAAAGAAACTTCTTACAAAGAAGAATCAGAAATAAACAACTCAAAAACTATCGTACTATTAAGATTAGTATTTTAACTAATGGTCTGGCATTACTGCTATTGCAATACGCTACAGAATAGGTTCTATGGCTAGAGATTATATTCCTATCTAATCAGTAACTTCGTATTCTCTTGAGTTGATGTATATGTTGACTTTCTTGACTTCATTGAAGAGCTTTAGCTTTTGATGATGATTCCTGGAGTATAAGTTGATGTAGACGTTGTCTGAATGGCTTCAAAATCTAGCAAGGGTTAAGAAGATACGTTGAGTACAAGCATACTCAACAAATTCACTAGAAAAGGAGTCTTTGATGCACTATATCTACAGCCACAGACCATAGGTCGTAGGCAATGTAGGTTTTCATAAACATTTCTTCAAAGGTTGATTTTATTCTGAAAAGCTATGTCCGTCTGCCTTCACGGGTTTACCAGAACTTTCATGGAGTTCCTTTCCCGCCGCGTTCACACCTCCTTCCTGAAACAGGGAGTAACAAGTTATAGTTCTTACACTCTGCAGAGGTGCATTACTTTACCCATGAGAGACCATAGCCTTGTTGCACAACCAAGTCATGACCTTGTCCATACTTCCTTGGTATGGGGCCCAGTCTAAGATCCAAGCCAATCACTGCCCTCTCCGTGACCTCATATGTCTGCACGATCCTTCGGGGCCGGCTCACCTCCGTTAATCCCCCTTTCGGGCAGGCTAAAACCCTGATGAGTTCCCGAATACTCTATGACCTGGTGTTGCTCTAGCAAGTGCCATATTAAATGGTCCATCCACTAAACACCATCCATAGATAATCTAGACACCAAAAGTGTGGGGCGTAAGGGTGCCCACCCATATGCTCGATCCGCACAAGGAAAGACAACGTCACGTTAAGGTCGTTTTGCCTCCATATGAGAGGAAAACGATACGGCTGACTTCTCCGTCCAATTCCAAATCTCATGGTTAACGCGTGATGTACGGCGCAAGAATCACTGGCGACATTGGTTGTTAAGTCCTAGATAATATGTTCCTTTACCACCGGAACTTTCATAGTAGGTTATTACCTCATGGTAAATAACCTATAATCATATTATTATGAAAATAGTGTTTTTTGACCTTTTTCAAATGCAGGTGATGACAACATTGGATTTGCAAAATACTTTACAGAAAATAATCAAAGGACATAAGCAAGTGTGAACTTGCCTTTTGTGATTGCAAGATTATGCACTCACGGTCTTCGAGACAATATAAGATCCAAGATCTCAAATTAACATCATTGGTCCGGTAAGGACTAATGTTTAAAGAAGCAAGATGCAGTTATGCATAAGTAATGATATGCATTTTGTAAAACTCCCAAAGTGAATCCCCAGTACTTTGAGTGAAGTGAATTCAAGTGATTATTTTAAGATTTGGTTTATCTTCAAATTTTACTTTATAAGTAATGACCTTTATAAGGAACTTAAGTGTTAACAATTCAAAATATACAAGTAAATTATAAAATTATGTAATTATGGTTAATTGTCATATGGTGACTATTGATAAACAACCTTGGGATTGAGTTGTTAAGAGTTGAAGAACTTATTATGAGCTTATTGTTTGAAGTGGCAAAAAGAGTAACATTTGAAGAAAAGATGTCCTTCCTAAGGTTTAAACAACCTTGATAGCTTTTAGAATATGATTGATAGAATGTGATTGATGTTGTTTATGCTTACTTGAATAGTCTGGACTTGACATGCTTTATGTCTTAATTGAAATAGACCAAAGTTAAGTATAAAAACATAAGTAGTGCATTAGACCTGATGTTTATAGGCTTTGAGACTAAAGTTAACTTTAAAAGGGTAAGTAAACTTAAGATGTTATATGTTTTAGTTATTCCCAAGTTTTAGATTTATGATAGGTATAACTAATGTGTGGAATTATTCACTTTATATTTTAGTGAATGATTAGATTAAATTTGTTTTGCTATTCTAAAAATAATAGGTATTTATTTAATGGAAACATAATTAGATGATCTTAGTGATTTGTTAGAATTTAAAGTTATGTTAATAGTGGTTAAGATATAATGATTATTCACCATATTATATAAATGAGTGATACCCAATGTTTATTTAAAATAGTTTTTAATAAGATTTTTAAAAGACTATTTTGAAGTTAAAAGTTATACTTAAGTTTGATTATGAATTTAAGTTATGGGTTTGGAATTAGTATAAAGACACTAATTGCTCAAGGTTATATAAGAATTGTGATTATTTCTTACTTAACAATTATTTTAAAGAATTCACAAAATAGGTATTAGATAAGGATTTATTATTGAAAATAATAAAGACTTTTCTAATAATATATTTAATATTTTTCTAGCGTAATATATTTATTGAAGACCTTAGAAATTATTTTTATTTAATTTTTAAGTATTATTTTTATGTTTATAAAATTCCATAAAGGATTAAATGTATTTAAATATTTACTTCAAATTTTATTTATAAAAGAGTTGAGTTAGTATTTTTATAAAATAGTGGATTTATTTTTATAAACAAAAATGATTTTTATTTATTTTTAGGATTTTTCCTTATTTTATGAAATTTCACTTAGGATTTAATGGTGTTAATATTTATTTGCTTTATTTTTTTATTTAACAGTAAATTTATATTTTTATTGAGTAACTCTTACTTTGGTGATGATTTTAATATTTTATATATATTCTTATGAGGTAGTTCTATTTTTAGAAAATTCCTTAAAGTGTTTCTTACATTAAACTATTTAATTTTAATTTTATTTTATTTTATTTCTTTTTACATTAAATTTTATTTAGTTATTCTTTTGGAACTGGGCTCATCCCGTGAGCCAGCCTAGCCCACTAACGCATTTGGCCCACTAGACTTGGGTCAATAATGACCCAAGTACATCTCCCTCACACACACCCCGCACGCGACGCTCACACCTCTCCCCTCTCGTTCCTCTCTGGCAGCCATCTCCATTGTTACCCGATGATTCTGGCGGTATAGACCGTCCCGGTTACCACCATTGGTCGTCGGAGCTTCGACTCCTTCTATACGACTTGGCCCTCCAGTTCGATTTGCCTCTAAGGCTATAATAGGATCGCCCCTATCTTCTTTCTGGTGCTAGGTTTTCGATTTTGAGCTTGCGGTGGTGCTCCGGGAAACTGATGGACTACAGGTTGCGGCTTGGTGCAGGTCGAGTGCCACCGCGCTCCCTGTGCCGCCATGCCATACCAGCCACCAACGACTCCATCTGCTTCCTCTTAAATATCTAAGAGAGGACCACAAGTAAGTGGAAATTCTCTTTTTCTTTTCTCCACTTGATTCCTCTCTGGAGTTCTCTCTGTGATGATAGGATTATCCTAAATAGCACAGATGTTCTGTCCTAGTGTTTGTGTGATAAGGATCTGATTTCCTTTGAACTGCTAAGTGGAAGAAACTATGTTGATGAAAAATATTGGATGGCTTGTGGTTATTAAATCCTTTTATTTCCATCTATACAAGAAGCTTGATCTTGTTACAGATTAATGCACTTCGGTAAGGTTACTGGCTGTGATTAGTCTAGTGGCTCATGTCTTGTGACTTCTATGATGTGGTTGGATTAGAGTGATTGATGGTTCAATCCTACTAGTTGTAGTGTTACTTAACCATGCAGCCTGATTCATGGTTGATATTTGATTTAGCGATATGCTTGTATTGACAACAAAGCCAATAAAATAAGATTACTGGATGTATTGTTGGAGAATTGAGTTTTTCCTCAAAAGGAAGATGCTCTGCAAGTATAACTTGCATATGCTGTTATTACTGTCAAGATGGCAGTGAAGTGTCTAGATGATCTAGAAATGATTCCTGGTTTCATGGTCTAGGAAAATGATAGATCGTCTCTGGCTTCTTTTCTTGCTAAATTTCTAGTCCAATGCAAAGGATGCAAAAGACTGAGGCTTGGATTCCCTTTAAAGAAAGTACTATGGTTGCCTCATTCTATCTCTAGGATGTAATTAGCATAGCAACTCTAAGCTCACTGAGAGCTTTCTTTTCAAATGATTTGCTTGCTTAAATGATAAGAACCAATACCAATTTGGATCTATTGGTTAATCTGCTGCTAGCAATGAGGGTAAATGAGTTGGTATTGTGACTAGTGTAAATTGTTTGGATGAGAATTTATGACTTGAATGCCCATTGTAACATCCCAAAAATACTAAACTTGGATCATCAAACTCTAATCATCAAAATTTAGGATTAACAAAAACTTTCCTAAATAAAAATATGAAAGCATGCATGTGTGTATGCATTCTAAATTTGATTCTTTTGAATGACCTTGCTTGTGTGTTTCTTTGATTGTAAATGGATTCTTAGGTGAAATAAACATCATCTAAACAATCCCCACACTTTTCCCAAAGACAAATAAATCAAAACAAACAAAATAAGGAAATGGTCATTTAGGTCTATTTAACTCCCATGCCTACTTTGGATGTCTCTAACTTTCAGAATTTAACAGAAACTTGTTTGGATCTTTGCACCCCTTGATAGTACTCATATCAAAGTATCAAGGCCCACTTTGTGATCATCCAAAAACATTCAAATGCCTAGTTTAAAGGACAGTTGAAAATTGAATCTATATCATATGGGAAGATACCACTCTTTCAAAAACCACTCAAACAAGCTCAACTTTCAAAACCCAAGCATCTGCAAACTCACCAACACCAACCTAGCACACCCACCAAAAATCTTTTCAAAATTCAAATCTTGAATTCATGCGGCCATTTCATCAAACACCTTGTACATACAAATCAAACAAAATCCAAACACTATTTGGAGCAGTGATTTGAGCCTAACTTGTTCCCTCTCTAGTTGCAACTAGGCTTTAGTAGATCATCTAGCTTATTTGTAAACATCTATCCCCACTGTAAGCTTGGAAATATCATCAATGGTGAACAACCGAAGCTCACCATGCCACCCCCAGTGTAGACAACAAGCTTGGAGAGGAACTAGCCGTGCCAACCTTGTCTGGGAGATCACCCATGCCTCACCGCCCCCTCTCAAACAACCCTGCCTCGAAGACATCAACCAGAGCACCCAGGAACGTCGCGCCCGTGCCTCTGTCAACCATGCTGAGCGTGCGCCAGAGCGCCACCCTCGACACATGCCCACAGACCGCGTGCCGCCCTCACCACGTGCATACACGGTCACCACCGTCCTAGGAGACCGCCAGACATCCCCGTTCGCCGCCCCATGCCTCACAGCCACCGCTCGCCGTCGAAGATGCCGCCTCTGCCACGCAGAGCATCACATGTTCTAGACTGTTTTCCACCGCCCCTACATGTGCATTAAAACCATAGAGCATCGCCAGGAGACCACCGATCGATCGCCACCGCCGGCCATGCCTCTAGCAGCCTGTAGCCATGTCGCCACCGTCGCCTGCCCATCCTATTCGGTCTCGTCGCCGAGACTATAAATAGAGGCCTCCCCCGCTCAAACTCTTCACTCCATTCTACTCCCCTCTCGTCACTGATCGTTCCACCCAGTTCCCGGAGCAAGGCGAGCAGCGCATCGCCAGAATTTGGCCAGAGCAGGCCGCCTCTAGAGAAGAAGGGAGCCGTTGATTTCGTCCACCCCAGGAGAAGCTGCCGGTACCAGGAGGTTCGCCGTCGTCGACTTCGTCATTCGTCTGCCTCGCCGACCCTCGCCTGAGCCCCGGTGAGCCCCCGACGACCCCCACCTTCCGCGTTAGGTTTCTGTCTCGCCGGCGCTGCCCGACGTGGACGATGAACCAGGGCCGTTAGATTAGAATAAGATCCCACGGTCCACGTTGCCCCGTACCGCTTCGCACCCCCTCATCTCACTGACGCGTGGGGACAACAACTTAACCAGCCCGCGTAAGCGCTGTGCTTAGCAGGCCGGCTCAGTATCGTTTCCCATGCAGCCCAGTCGTTTGAATTTAACTTTTTCTATTTAAATTCAAACACAGTTCTGCACCTAGTTTCAAAAATCAACCCATCTCGATTCAGTCAATCAAATTGAATGAAACCAATTTTGTTAGAAAGGTCATGAAATGCTGAATCCAAGCCCATTGGATTTAAATCATTTGGATCTGTAGAGCACCCTTGGTAAAAATAACAAGGCAGAACCTTTTCTGCATTCAAACATTTTTCAAATTTAAACCATAAAAGCTTTTGAGTTGATTCCAACTCTCAAAAATCACATTTGATCATACCTTTCAGAATATATAAAAACATATTGGTTTACTTACAGAAATAATGTTCAAGTAATAAAAGAATGCCACATAGGCATTTCTAGTCACTTTATTTAATTAAAATAAAAGGGTTGAACCTTATTAAATTGTGACACCACTTTAAATCACATTCCCATGGACTAAAATATGTGGTGATGACATGTGTCAACATGATCCCATGTTTGGTTTGGAGAATATTAAATCTTAAGTAGTTTTCAATGAGTAGAAATTACTTTTCTAAAACAAAAATCATTAAGTCAAGTGCCTTAGTATTGTAAGGTTAGTAATGATGCTAGATCATCTATAGCACCCCTTTGTGTGATGATTGCAAGTAGTTAAGTATTGTTGGGTGATTGTGTGCATCGTATTTATTTATAGACGCTAGTACCGACCAAGGATACGAGGAGGAAGGAGGATACTACGAAGAAGAAGGCGAGGAGAACTTCAACCACTGCTCTGCACAAGGCAAGACAATACTTGCAAGCTATTAACTTAGCAAGCTTATACATGCAAATATGCAAGCCTAATACTACTAGTTAATTGAGCAAGCTAACATTTGCAAGATACTCTACTGATGCAAACAAATACCTACTTACCATTCCAACTATATGCCTTAAGCATATGTGATCATACCCACTTGATACCCCCTCCTAGTTTTATTTGCAAGCTTTCTACTTTATTTCTTTATCAAAGCTACTTCCTTAGAATGTACTTAAGTGGCTTGTAGATTCTAGAAAGATAACTGAAGGTTGCATAAAGAGCATAAAATTTGGCTTAAGCTAGATAATCTTGATGTCATCCCAAGGCATAAGATTAAACTTAGTTGAAACTCCACTAGTTTACCACCCCTCATTAGTACTCACCCCCACTTGTAGACGCGGTTATGGACAGTTGGAGTGGCCATAATGTTCCCCCGTCAGATGTTTTCAAAATGACTTATGAAATAAATTGAGACTTTGACTTGACCACAATAGAGTTGTGATAGGAAATACAAGTTCCCACTTAGGTGTTATACAATTTTCAACTAGCTTTTCTTACTTATGAACTTAGTAGATGCAAATCTGGCTTTTTGCAAAAGAACCATAGAGCTTAGTGTCCTATTACAAAAAAAACCCTTCAATTGTTAGTATTAGTTTGCGAGTACTTAAAGAGTACTCATGGCTTTGTCCCTGGCTATTCCCGTGGCCAGACTATGAAGAGGAGTACCTGGAGGATGGACCCCAGGAAGGTTACGACAACTAGGATCATCTCCCATCGTCAGCATTGCCTGTGACCCCCAAGATGGAGCTTTTCCTACGCCACTGTTATTATTACATATTTCCCCTGCTTGAGTTGTATTAAGAACTGGATCATGAGATCCTTACTTGTGTAAGACCTTATGTATGGTTTGTAATGGATGATGTATTGTGGTATCCAATTCTGTTATGTCTCACAAAAATGGTAATCCTGGGATTGCGATGTATGTCATAACAGGCATCTAGGATTAAAAATTCGGGTGTTGACAAGCTGGTATCAGAGCCATCCTGACCATAGGATACCCTAGTTAGACTGGACGTTTTAATCAAAAACTTAGTTTCAAAACCAAAGAAAATATTTACAAGAACATATTCCCATTCTTATCACTTTGATTCTTTCATAAAAATTCATGTTCCTCAAAAACTCTTGCAAAATACATAAAATTTGACACACATGATCACTCTACTAACTTACTCATCTTATATTATTTTAGATGGACGTGAAGTACATCAAGTTTTATTAGTTGGGGAATGGAGGAGACCTTATCTTTGAGAGGGATTTGGACCAGCTTTCGGAACTTCTAGAGCGTCCTCACCCCGAGTTCTTCGGAGCTCAGCTAAATGATCAAGGAGGAGAAGATCTGCAGTGGCTAATTGTTGAAAGTCTCCGAGGAAAGATTGAACCTCCCACTGCTGAGGGAATTCAGTTCACCTTAAGAGAGAACAACTGGCTCGATGGACTTGCCAGGGCCATGCAGGAAGCTCTTTCCCGTCTGTGTGGGCAGAGTATCAACCAGATCAAGGCAACCCGCTTTGAGTTTTGCCAAGGCGTGATGCTAATGGACAACCACTGGAAGCCCCATACCACCACGAGCTGAAGACTCAATTGGACCACCTTAGCTTCATGATGAACGATCGTCAGCAGGAGTTGGATAATTGTCGTGACTACTCCAACCACAAGTCCGCCATCGTCAAGACGAAGGATCAGACCATCGCCATGCTAGCAAAGGATCGCAAGTCTCGCCGCTGTCAGCTCGACAAGAAGGAGCGCATCATTGCCCGTCTTCGCCGCTGTATCTCGGCTTTGGCGGAGACCATCCACGAGAGAGACATGCAGTTGGAAGAAAGGGAGAATGCCGGAGAGGATCTTCGTGGAGACCCCTACTCCTATCTCAGGGATGATGATGATTTTATCGAGGATCAGGCTATGGATTTCTTCACTGATGAGGACGATTACGCCTTCATCGATGACGATGAGTATGATGAGGATGACGATTACACCGACTCCGAGGAGTAGTAGCACTTGAGCACTAGCATAGTGAGTTGTATTCGGTCCCACTGTATCGTAGTTTCCAGAATGGTTCTTAAAACCACCTGTTTTTCTTGTTTTGTGGTGTGTGTTTGTATCGTGTGCTATAAATGAATGAATGAAAAGCAAGTTGCTAGAAAAGCTGAGTCAAACTTTAAGAACTTTTCAAAGTCCCGGAACCTTAGAAATTTCCCTCTTTTCTCATGATCTATCTCAATCTTTAGATGCCACGGGGAGGAAGTGGTTCATCCCCGTACCCGATGTTGCAGATCCTGCAAAATGTTGGTTTCAGACCGCGAAGGTGAAAGGACCGAACGTCAAGCCAATTTAGCTACCCTTCAACAGATAGCCCAGCTAGCCCGCAACAATCAAGGCCACGGAAACCAGGACAACCATGGATCTAAGCTCAAGAATTTCCAGAACACCAACCCACCTATTTTCACTAAGTAGGAAGAGCCCCTAGATCCGACGATTGGCTGCAGACCATGGAAAATAACCTAGAAGTCGCTGGAGTGGAAGCTAACGAGAAAGTTCTATTCGCCACCCATTATCTAGTCGGAGATGCCAGAGCATGGTGGAACAGTGTTCGTGCCATGACCGGAGGACAGATCATGACCTGGGAGGAATTCAAGGTCTAGTTCAGCAGAACCCATGTGCCACCAGGTTTGATCAAGAGAATGAGAGACGATTTTAGAGAACTGAAGCAAGGACGGATGACTGTAGTGGAATACCGTGACAAATTCTTGTCATTAGCTAGGTATGCCCCGGATGAGATCGACATCGAAGCCAAGAAGAAAGAAAGATTCCTGAATGGTCTACACGATGAGATGCAGACTGTGTTAGTCAATATCCCCTTTGCTGATATTGAAGCCCTTGTCGACTCTGCCATCCTGATGGAAGGGAAGATCAACCAAGCCAATGAGAACTGCAAGCGTCGCATGATGCATCAACTAGGAATCCATCAGACCCCAAAGTATCGCCCTAACCCATCTCGAGGATTTGCCCCAAGAACCAACAGACCCCCGATGAACCGTCCGACTTATCCCAACCATGGAAACCCTACGCCCGGAGGAAATCACAACAACCCCGGCAACTCCAGCAATTTCAACCGTGCCCCACCCAAGTTCAACAATAATGCTACCACCAACACCAACACTGCCCCGAGGACTGGAAGCAATGTTGTGCCTATTGCAGCAAAGGACAAGTTGCAAGTGACTTGTTATGACTGTGGAAATAAAGGCCACTATTCCAACGAGTGCCCCAACAATAAGAATGCTGCAGCCCCCAATGCCAATGCCCCAGCTCAGCAGCAGCATCGTGTTCAGCCAGGAAGAAGGTTTGCCCCAGGGAACTCGCTCAACCACAACAGTCGTCTTTTTCTCATGCATGCTAAAGAAGCTCAGGAAGCGCCAGACGTCGTGCTGGGTATGTTTTCTGTTAATTCATTACTTGCAAGAGTGTTGTTTGATTCTGGTGCATCGCACTCATTTTTCACCGAAGAATTTGCATGCACTAGTAAAATCCAACCAACCAAACTGAAGCATGTTATGATCGTTCAAATTCCCTATTCAACCACCAAAGCTAGGCAAATTTGCAAAGCCGTCCCTATCCGAATCCATGGCATAGATTTTTATGCTAACCTGATAGTACTCGGAACTAAAGGTTTGGAAGTAGTACTAGGAATGGATTGGATGTCCAAACATAAAGGATTGATTGACTGTGCCAAGAAAGCCATAACCATGACCAGTACAGCCAGAATATCAGTCGAGCATATATCTGAAACCTTACCTCATCAATTCAAGTGCAACAAGAGTATAGCCCAACCTACCATTGACCAAGTCCGGATAGTCTGTGAATACCCCGATGTATTTCTAGATGTTTTGCCCGGTATGCCCCAAGATCGGGATATCGAGTTTATCATCGAACTAATCCCCAGAACAGGACCCATAGCCCAGAGACCGTATAGTATGAACCCATCTGAACTAGAAGAACTGAAGAAGCAACTGGATGCCATGTTGGAGATTGGATTGATTCAACCAAGTGTGTCACCATGGAGATCACCTGTTTTGTTTGTGGACAAGAAAGATGGAGGTAACCGTTTGTGTACGGATTATCGGAAGTTGAATGATCTCACCATCAAAAACAAGTACCCCTTGCCCAAGATAGAAGATTTGTTTGATCAGTTGTCCGGTGCCCACGTGTTTTCTAAGATTGATCTTAGAACAGGCTATAATCAACTCAAAATTCGCGCAGAGGATATTCCAAAGACTGCCTTTACGACCAGATATGGATTATACGAGTATACCATCATGTCTTTTGGATTAACCAATGCCCCCGCTTGTCTCATGAATCTCATGAATAAGAGTTTTATGGACTTCCTGGATAAGTTTGTCGTTGTTTTCATGGATGACATTTTGATTTATTCCAAATCGGAAGAAGAACATGAGCTACACCTAAGGACCATTCTTGGAACCCTTAGAGAGCATCAGTTGTATGCCAAGTTTAGCGAATGTGAATTCTGGTTACAGGAGGTAGGATTCCTCAGTCACATTGTATCAGCCGGAGGAATTGCCGTTGATCCAGCAAAAGTGAAAGATGTAGAATATTGGCAAGCTCCAACCACTCAAACCGAAGTTCGTGCATTTCTCAGATTGGCGGGATACTACCGCAAGTTCGTAGAACAATTCTCGAGTATAGCCAAACCCATGACCCAATTGCTGAAGAAGGACAAGAAGTTTGAATGGACCAACAAATGTGAAGCGAGTTTTCAAGAACTCAAGAGAAGATTGATTTCAGCTCTAATCTTAATCATGCCGGATATCACGAAGCCCTTCGACGTATATTGTGATGCATCCAAGATCGGTCTCGGATGTGTGCTAATGCGAGAAGGCAAAGTTATATCTTATCTATCTCGACAACTGAAACAACATGAGCAAAATTACCCAACCCATGACCTCGAACTCGCAGCCGTAGTTCTAGCCCTGAAGACATGGAGGCATTACCTGATGGGAAACCGTTATGAGATTTATTCGGATCACAAGAGCCTGAAGTATATATTCACTTAGAAGGAGTTGAATATGAGACAGAGAAGATGGATTGAGATAATCAAGGATTACGATATGGACATTCACTATCACCCTGCTAAATCCAACGTGGTAGCAGATGCCCTTAGCAGATTGCTGTGCCGCTTGAACTCCATGATTTTGAAGGAGCAACCAAGTTTGCACAAAGAGATGGAAGATTTTCGAATGGAATTAGTGAGTGAAGGATTTTTTGGCTAGCATAGAACTTCAACCCACTTTGATCAGCCAGATCAAAGAGTCACAGAAAGGAAATGCTAGTATTGACGGAATCAAGCATCGTATCGGTACAGGCAAAGTACCCGGATTCACCGAAGACGAAGAAGGAGTTCTGTGGTACAAAGGACGCCTTTGTGTACCAGCAGATTCTGAGTTGAAAGAAGTTATTCTGAAGGAAGCTCATGATACTCTTTATTCTATCCACCCCGGATGAACTAAGATGTATCAAGATTTGAAAGAGCAATTTTGGTGGCATAAGATGAAGAGAGAAATCGGAAGCTATATCGCCAAGTGTGATATATGTCAGCGAGTCAAGGCAGGACATCAAAGACCCGCTGGATTGTTGCAACCGTTACAGATTCTGGAATGGAAATGGGATTCCGTTGGAACGGACTTTATCACCGGATTGCCTACTTCTAGTAGGGGAAATGACTCTATCTGGGTCATAGTGGACATATTGTCCAAAGTCGCCCATTTCTTACCCGTCAAGACCACATATCAGAGTTCGAAGCTAGCGGAGTTATACATCGCTAGAATAGTTAGTTTGCATGGAATCCCCAAGAACATCGTATCGGATCGAGGAACTCAGTTTACCTCGAGATTCTAGAAAAAAGTCCAAGAAGGTTTAGGAACCCGCCTAGATTTCAGCACCGCGTATCACCCTCAGACCGATGGACAAACGGAGCGAGTAAATCAAATACTCGAAGATATGCTGAGAGCCTGTGTGTTAGAATATGGATCTAAGTGGGAAGACTGTCTGCCGTTTGCAGAATTTTCTTACAATAACAGTTATCAAGCTAGTTTGCATATGGCCCCATTTGAATTCATGTATGGAAGGAAGTGTCGCACCCCTTTGAACTGGTCGGAAGTAGGAGAGAGTCAGATTTTCGGACCTGACATCCTACGGGAAGCAGAAGAGAAAGTTCACAAGATTCGTGAGCACATCAAGACTTCTCAGTCAATACAGAAGAGTTACGCCGACAAGAGACGTCGAGACCTCACCTTCAACATAGGAGATTTTGTGTATCTGAAAGTGTCGCCATTGAAGGGAATGCAGCGTTTCCAACTCAAAGGAAAGTTAGCCCCCAGATATATCGAACCCTTCAAGATTTTGAACCATCGAGGAGAAGTGTCGTATCAATTGGAACTGCCCGTAGAGATGTCAGCCGTGCACAATGTGTTCCATATCTCATTACTTCGTAAGTGCCTCGTAGTTCCGGAGAAGACGGAAGTGTTCAAGAATATCGATCACCGGACCATAGAGATCAACGATGACCTGACCTATCCCGAAGTACCCATCCATATTTTGGAAGAAGCCTTCAGAACTACCCGAACCCGAAGCATCAAGTTTCTCAAGATTCAGTGGAGCAACCACACAGAAGAGGAAGCTACACAGGGCCTTGAAGATCACATCAGGACGGAGTTTCCCGATCTCTTCAAATCCTAGGTAATATTTTTCCTCCTTTTTCAAATCTCGGGACGATATTTTGTTTAAGGGGGGAAGGTTTGTAACATCCCAAAAATACTAAACTTGGATCATCAAAATTTAGGATTAACAAAAACTTTCCTAAATAAAAATATGAAAGCATGCATGTGTGTATGCATTCTAAATTTGATTCTTTTGAATGACCTTGCTTGTGTGTTTTTTGCTTGTAAATGGATTCTTAGGTGAAATAAACATCATCTAAAAAATCCCCACACTTTTCCCAAAGACAAATAAATCAAAACAAACAAAATAAGGAAATGGTCATTTTGGCCAATTTAACTCCCATGCCTACTTTGGTTGTCTCTAACTTTCAGAACTTAACAGAAACTTGTTTGGATCTTTGCACCCCTTGATAGTACTCATAACAAATTATCAAGGCCCACTTTGTGATCATCCAGAAACATTCAAATGCATAGTTTAAAGGACAGTTGAAAATTGAATCTATATCATATGGGAAGATCCCACTTATTCAAGAACCACTCAAACAAGCTCAACTTTCAAAACCCAAGCATCTGTAGACTCACCAGCATCAACCTAGCACACCCACCAAAAATGTTTTCAAAATTCAAAACTTGAATTCATGCGGCCATTTCATCAAACACCTTGCCGATACAAATCAAACAAAATCCAAACACTATTTGGAGCAGTGATTTAGGCCTAACTTGTTCCCTCTCTGGTTGCAAATAGGATTTAGTAGATCATCTAGCTTATTTGTAAACATCTAGCCCCACTGTAAGCTTGGAAATGTCATCAATGGTGAACAGCCGAAGCTCACCATGCCACCCCAGTGTAGACAGCAAGCTAGGAGAGGAACTAGCCATGCCAACCTTGTCAGGGAGATCACCCATGCCTCACCGCCCCCTCTTGACCACCCTGCCTCGAAGACATCAACCAGAGCACCCAGGAACGCCATGCCCGTGCCTCTGTCAACCATGTCGAGCGTGCGCCAGAGCTCCACCCTCGACACACGCCCACTGACCACGCGCCGCCCTTGCCGTGTGCATACACGATCACCACCGTCCCAGGAGACCGCCAAACATCCCCGTTCGCCGCCCCATGCGTCACAGCCACCGCTCGCCGTCGAAGACGCCGCCTCTGCGTAGAGCATCACATGTTCCAGACCGTTTGCCACCGCCCCTACACGCGCATTAAAGCGGTAGAGCATCGCCAGGAGACCACCGATTGACCGCCACCGCCTGCCATGCCTCTAGCAGCCCGTAGCCATGTCGCCACCGTCGCCTGCCCATCCCGTTCGGTCTCGTCATCGATACTATTAATAGAGGCCTCCCCCGCTCAAACTCTTCACACCATTCTACTCCCCTCTCCTCACTGATCGTTCCACCCTGTTCCCGGAGTAAGGCGAGCAGCGCATCGCCAGAATTTGGCCGGAGCAGGCCGCCTCTGGAGAAGAAGGGCGCCGTCGATTTCGTCCACCCCAGGAAAAGCTGCCGGTACCAGGAGGTTCGCCGTCGTCGACTTCGTCATTCGCCCGCCTCGCCGACCCTCGCCTGAGCCCCGGTGAGCCCCCGACGACCCCCACCTGCCGCGTTAGGTTTTTGTCTTGCCGGAGCTGCCCGACATGGACGATGAACCAGGGCCATTAGATTAGAACAAGATCCCACGGTCCATGTTGCCCCATACCGCTTCGCACCCCCTCGTCTCACTGACATGTGGGGACAGCAACTTAACCAGCCCGCGTAAGCGCTGTGCTTAGTAGGCCAGCCCTGTATCGTTTCCCGCGCAGCCCAGTCGTTTGAATTTAACTTTTTCCATTTTAATTCAAACACAGTTCTGCACCTAGTTTCAAAAATCAACCCAGCTCGATTTAGTGAACCAAATTGAATGAAACCAATTTTGTTAGAAAGGTCTTCAAATTCTGAATCCAAGCCCGTTGGATTTAAATCATTTGGATCTGTAGAGCACCCTTGGTAAAAATAATAAGGCAGAACCTTTTCTGCATTCAAACATTTTTCAAATTTAAATCATAAAAGCTTTTGAGTTGATTCCAACTCTCAAAAATCACATTTGATCATACCTTTCAAAATATATAAAAACATATGGGTTTACTTACAGAACTAATGTTCAAGTAATAAAAGAATGCCACATAGGCATTTCTAGTCACTTTATTTAATTAAAATAAAAGGGTTGAACCTTATTAAATTGTGACACCACTTTAAATCACATTCCCATGGACTAAAATATGTGGTGATGACATGTGTCAACATGATCCCATGTTTGGTTTGGAGAATATTAAATCTTAAGTAGTTTTTCAATGAGTAGAAATTACTTTTCTAAAACAAAAATCATTAAGTCAAGTGCCTTAGTCTTGTAAGGTTAGTGATGATGCTAGATCATCTATAGCACCCCTTTGTGTGATTATTGCAAGTAGTTAAGTATTGTTTGGTGATTGTGTACTGTAGGGTTCGCAGCATAGAAAACAAAAAATTTCCTACGATGGGAACTATGTACCAAGATCTATCTACTAGATACAAACAACGGGCGGATGTATATCCGTAGAGAACATACCCTTGAAGACCGACAAAGCTTAACGAGTTCAACTCGTGGTTGATGTAGACGATCTCTTGCCGATCTCAAGATCGAGAGGAAGTCCTAGCGCCGCAAATCAGCAGCGCATCCGTGATCGCACACACGTTCGAGGCACCGAGCAACCTCCGCCTCCTCGCTCCAGCGATGCAGCAGAAGCACAACTCTTTCTTGCCGAATAGCCACCGGGAACATGTATCTCGCTAGTCCGAGACCATGGGGGATAAATTCTAGAGGGGAAGAGAGATCCTTCACGAGGAGGTGTGAGAGACAAGTGAGGAGGGGGCTCCTTTTATAGGAGGAGGGGGGCACCCAAGGGGGTGGCCGCCGGCCATGGGGGCTGCCCCCTCCCCTCCTTCATTCATGTGGGTGGACACTCCACTCACAAAATGCCCTTTAAATTTCCTCCACTCAAAAGTCCACTCAAATTCCCATTAAATTTCCACCAAATTTAATGCAAACTCTCATTAAATAAAACTCTTTTATTTTATTCAGAATTTTGTCAATTACTTTAATGACAAACATTCACAAATAACCCCTTGCTAGAATTCCATTTCACATTCATAACCACTTTATGCAATTTCACCCGAAAACCTGTTTCGGTATCTAGTGAAATAAATTCCTACGCTTGTTCATTCTTTCGGCATGAAACTTTTGCTCCAATTGGATGTCGGTGTCTCTTAAGTGTGTCACCCTACGGTTCGTGAATAATGCGGACATGATTGAGACCCCTCTCGGATCAATAATCAGAAGCGGGATCTGGAGACCCATACTGACTCCCACACATTCAACGATGACTTTCTTGTGATCGTCGGAACCTTTTACGCTAGTATCTTAATCCCTTTGTTTCACGATATATTAAATGTCCGAGATTCGATCATCGGTATCTCCATACCTAGTTTGATCTCGTTACCGACATGCACTCTTTTCTCGTTCCCGTGATATAACATTCTAGTGATCAAATCACTTGCTTGCAAGCTAATCAATGTGATATCACCGAGAGGGCCCAGAGTATATCTATCCGTCATCGGGATGAACAAATTCCACTCTCGATCCATGAGCCTCAACATAACACTTTATTAGTTCTGAATCCATCTTTATAATCACCCTGTTACGGTGTGACGTTTGATGTTATCAAGAAACTCTTCCGGTGTTAGTGATTGACATGATCTCATGGTCTAAGGATTAGGATCACTTCGTAAGTTGTTATAGATATACTTCGGATGAATGTTCATCACACCATTACACTAATGTTGTGATCCCGTTATTAACAACATCCAATGTCCATGATCAGGAAACCTTGATCATCTTGTTAATCAACGATCTAGTTTATGAGAGAGGCATAACTAGGAACTTTCTGTTTGTTTATTAAACACACATGTATTAATGTTTCCGTATTAATACAATTATAGCATGCAAAATAAACATCTATCATATACTTGGAATACACATAATAAACACTTTATTATTGCCTCTCAGGGCATATTCCCTTCATGTACATCGTATTTATTTATAGACACTAGTACCGACCAAGGATACGAGGAGGAAGGAGGATACTATGAAGAAGAAGCCGAGGAGAACTTCAACGACTGCTCTTCACAAGGCAAGCTATTAACTTAGCAAGCTTATACTTGCAAATATGCAAGCCTAATACTACTAGTTAATTGATCAAGCTAACACTTGCAAGATACTCTACTGATGCAAACAAATACCTACTTACCATGCCAACTGTATGCCTTAAGCATATGTGATCATACCCACTTGATACCCCCTCCTAGTTTTATTTCCAAGCTTTCTACTTTATTTCTTTATCAAAGCTACTTCCTTATAATGTACTTAAGTGACTTGTATATTCTAGAAAGATAATTGAAGGTTGCATAAAGAGCATAAAAATTTGCCTAAGCTAGATAATCTTGATGTCATCCCAAGGCATATGATTGAACTTAGTTGAAACTCCACTAGTTTACCACCCCTCATTAGTACTCACCCCCACTTGTAGATGCTAGTGCTAAGCATAAAACTTGATCAACTTTAGATGGGATTACTTGGTTAAAATGGTTATGAAAACCTTAGAATGATGGATCATTCTACTGAGATGTTTTGACATGTGTTTCCGAACACCAGATGATTTTGGTGATGAAAATGTTGAGGCATGAGCCTTAGCCCTTTAGAAAACTGATGGTTGTCTGGATGCGATACCATTCCAATTTTATCGTACAACCACAATACCCGAAGATTGGGTAGGGCTTGACTGGAAACGTATATACCTTAGTATTGGTTCCCTCACGACCAAGGTCTGAGCTGAGGCTACCTTGTGAAGATTGTCCACCTGTGCAGTACCCAAGATGACAGTTGGTCATGGTTGGCAGGCCAAACTCACAGGATAGGTGCTTATACTAGGGCGTGTAATTGAAAGGTTAGGATTGATTATCCGCATACTGAGTATGGTGAATTCAGGATTTGTTCCTTACAGATGTATCAAATGTTGTGGTGAAAGTGTACAATCTCTGCAGAGTGTCAAACTATTTGAATAGCCACGTCCGCAGTTATGGACAGTTGGAGTGGCCATACTGTTCCCCCGTCAGATGTTTTCAAAATGACTTATGAAATGAATTGAGACTTTGACTTGACCACAACAGAGTTGTGATATGAAATACAAGTTCCCACTTAGGTGTTATAAAATTTTCAACTAGCTTTTCTTACTTCTGAACTTAGTATATGTAAATCTGGCTTTTTGCAAAAGAACCATAGAGCTTAGTGTCCTATTACAAAAACCCCCTTCACTTGTTAGTATTAGTTTGCGAGTACTTAAAGAGTACTCATGGCTTTGTCCCTAGCTATTCCCGTGGCCAGACTATGAAGAGGAGTACCTGGAGGATGGACCCCAGGAAGGTTACGACAACTAGGATCATCTCCCATCGTCAGCATTGCCTGTGACCCCGAAGATGGAGCTTTGCCTATGCTACCGTTATTATTACGTATTTCCGCTGCTTGAGTTGTATTAAGAACTGGATCATGAGATTATTATTTGTGTAAGACCTTATGTATGGTTTATAATGGATGATGTACTATGGTATCTAATTCTGTTATGTCTCACAAAAATGGTAATCCTGGGATTGCGATGTATGGCATAACATGCATCTAGGATTAAAAATGCGGGTGTTGACACCCATGATGCATGGTCCGAGGCTAATTAACTCTGGAATTAGTTTTACATGGTTAAGGATCACTAGCCCTTGATTTATGGTTGTGCTCAATATGTTCAAGTCTATGATGCAAAGGCCGAGACACTAAATCTTGATAAACTCAAATACTTACTTGGTTGCCTTCTACTCTCTATGATGAATTTGCATAGCACTTCTATGCAATTCTGAGAGAGAAACTATTCTCCTACTCTCCTAGAAAGGTGCTAGTTGCAGAGTAGTTGATTAGATATTGGTTTGCAATAACCCCCTTTATTCCCTTGTTTATGATGGTGAAATAGAACAAGAACAGATACTATACATGATTAGTGGTATAGCAACCTTTTGTTGTTGCTTTCTGTGCTGTGATTTGTGTTTCCTAATGGATCTTGTTCCTGGATGCTTCTTGATCTGCTCCTCCTTACTGCTCACTTGGCTTGCTCCTTCTAATAATGTTGCCTTGCTCTTGATCAGCCTACACATGTGAATCTTGTGCTCCTGAACCTTGTCCTTCTGGATCTTATAGAACTGGCTTCTTGTGATTACTTATTCTGCTGTGATATGCCTCCTTTCCCCCTCCTTATACTACTTGATCTCCTCTTGGATGGCTTAAATAAGCAACCAGATGCTGATTGGGTGGTGGGTTTGGTGATGTTGTGAAGAAATGAATGGGTGATCTTGTGGTGATGAGAAAGAACATGTGTTCTTCCTGAGGATGAACCAGTGATCTAAGTGTAGTTCTAGCTAAGTGTGGTGTGTGGACAAACTCTGATCTTCTTCTACCTTATCAGCTACGGTTGTGTGCTTACCTTTGTACTCATTGTGATGCCTCTGTGCTTGACAGCACAACACCATGCAGATGTGTGAGCTGCTTGGGTGCTTGACTCACCCCCAATGGATCAGATCAAGTGAAACTTGACATTTTCTGATTGTTTATCTTTTTACTATATCTGATTTGGTGAAATTGGCCCCTTGGCTTATGATGCTTAGTCTGAAGCTTTCTTTAATGATAAGGACTGATTCTCCATTTGGCTCCCTCTTTAGATTACTCAATGATGAGTTTAAGCATATCATTTGTATGCTGAATCTGAGAGTAAAACTAACATTCTAACCCTTCCTTTTATTTTTTATTTTAGTTTTTCTTTTTTTCATTTTCCAGGAATTAAGATCAGGGAAGGAACCTTCAGGACATGAAGATTTATATGAGACTTCTTTATTATTTTTGTTATTTTTTGTTCTTTTGTAAAGTGTATTCTATATTTATTAATTGTTGTAATAATATTTGTAATATTTTCTTATTGTTGTAATTTCTTCTTTTTACTTGAATATTGTAAAGACAATGTAATATATATATTTTCTTGAAATTAGGTATTCCTTTATTTATTTCATTTATGTAATTCATTTTTACATTTATTTGTTTTATAGTAGCTTACTTTTATTCTTTTATTCTTTATTGTAATTCTTCATTTTTTTGGGAACTTAATAAAAATAGTGTAATGTTTGTGCTATTGTAATAAAATGATACCTCTCTATTTCATTATCTTATTATCCCTTTGGTTCATAACTGTAAGATAATATAATAATGTGTGATGTAAATAAGATTATTCTTTATCAATTCTTGTTTATTATTTCATTATTGTAATATTATATTACATTACTCATTTACTCATTTCATTTTATTTAAATTTCCACTATCTTTTATATTTGAATAAAAGATTATACCTTGTTTATAAATAGGAGTTCACCTCTTATTTTCCATTACAATTTAGTTTCATTTGTTATTCCATTTCAAATTATTTTAGAATTCAGATTCATCAATTGAATATTCAAATTTGAATTTACTTTCCCTCAAACACAAGAGTACAATAGAGGTCATGTCAAAATCCATCGCACTTGCCCTGATGTTTTCATCAGAGCAAGAGAGATCTCGATCCCCCTATAGCTTCTTTAGTTTTGTGCAAAAATTCTTCGGATTTTCTGATGCATGAATGCAATGCACACATCTGGGTTCAACTTATTTCTGAGCTCTTATGCTGGGATGTTACACAAACCTAACCTACCCGACCGATCCAGCGTAGCCCAACTCTCCTCCTAACCTATTTTTCGCTCACCCCGCGCACAGAGTCGCACAGCATAATAGCAAGCGTCCCAACTGGCCCATCCGACAATCAGCAACAGCGCCCAGCCCAGTCGCCTTCCCTCTTCTGTTTTTTTCTTGCTGACAGCATGGACCCACCGGGTCATCCTCTTCCTGTCGACCAGGACACAGAGACGAGGACCACTCGATCCCCTCCGAGGAATCCAATTGAGTTTTTCATTCCCTTGCCCCCTTTTGCATAGAAACCTCCCCATATTAACCCCGCATCTCACCGCTTGCGATTATCCCCCCAAATTGGAACCCTAGCCTCCTTGCTCGAGTTCTCGATCCGCAACCGCCGAAGCTCCATAGGTTAGGCTAAAACTCGATGTTCTCGATCGCCCGCGCCTCCCCTTACACCTCTATCCTCCTCCCCTTGTTGTTCCACCTTGCCCTAAATTATATACCCCTCCTGCAGTACACCGGAGCACCCAACAACCATCGCCGGACCACCACCTCGCTCTGCCACCTCCAGCCACACCGCTCCGTCGCTGAGGGATCCCCCTGCTGAAGACAAGACCACCATCATGACCGTCGTGGACGTCTGCACCTCTTCGACCACTACACCGACGCTGGAGACCACCGGAGCCGCTGCCGTCATCACCGTCAGAACCGCCACCGTCTCCACCACCGCCGCCTGCCACCGTCCATGTCGCCAAGTCCCGTGAGCCTCCTCACGATCAACACCAACTGTTGGATCGCCGTAAGATCGAACGGCTTCTGTTCTAATCCACATACAACCGGTATTAGCCAATTCGATCGTGCCACGTTTCTGCCCAGTCAGCATTGACTGCGCAGTAAAGATTTAAATGATTATAGAAATTGCAAAAAATGTATTAAACTTGTAAAAATCATATAAAAAGATTTGTAGATCCAAAAATAGCAAATAATATATAAATGAATTCAGAAAATTGAGTAGCAGATTATTATCAAATTGGATCTAACTTTTATTGTACGTATTTATTGTAATAATTTAAATAGTTTAAAAGGCATTTTGGAGTATTAAATTCTTAATAAATTATTTATAGGTCAGAAAAATATGAATAATATGTCGAAAGAAATCTACTCTAATGTAGACTGATACTGCTTGATTAGATCTAATCTTTGCAGTATATATTTACCGTAATGATTTAGTTAGTCTTAATGGCTTTTTAGATCATTAAATCTATAGTAAATTATTTATAGATCACAAAAATATAAATTATATACCGATGGAAAGCTAATTTCATGTAGATCGTCTTAAATAGTTTGTTCAGGCAAATAATGTAAGATTTTTCTGTAGATATTTAAACAATTTAATACCCTTTTTGGAGTAATAAATTCGTAAGAAAATAATTACTGTCCAGAAAATTGCAAATAATATGTCCCTGGCATCGCAAGAATGAGTAGAACCTGATTATGCATTAAAATTGTAGGTTTACAGTATCTATAATTTTAGGTGTATTGAAATGCATTCTGTAGTATTTTAATTATTTAAAACGATTTTTAAGTCCTTTTGGCGTGATTCCAGTTGCCCCTGGCTCTAAACTGAAATGCCTACACAGTAATATTTTTGCCCAGATTTAACAACATAGTTCATGACAAAGGCTGGATATTTTGGTTAAAGCTCTATTAATTGAATCTCTAACTTGCACAAATTGGTTTTAATGAATTAAAAATCTTTCAAGCATGTCATAAGGAGGTATAATGATTAGAGAACTTAAATATGCTACTGAAACTTTTAGAAATATGTCATGCATGAATTTGTGGATTTGTTTATGATTGTATGGTTGTTTATGTTGTATGCAATTTTTTGATCGATAGATTGCGAGGAGTGCAACGTTTGTGATTGTAGCGAGTGTTTGAATGACTTCACCAATTGTCAAGGCAAGTAGTTTCTATTTGGTTCATGAATTGTTCTACTATTTTCTCTTGTCCATGTGTAGTGTATTTTCGTTGCTACATGTGTAGGTATTATTACGATATTCTATATCCTATGTATTGTGGTAGGGAAATCCCTTGTAGTTGAGCCTCATATGGTAGATGTGCTTAGACATGCTGTATAGACAGGAAAGGGATCTTGTTATGGTGAAGTATATGTTTTGTTCAACTAAAACAATATAATGTCAATGAATTACCTGGGCGGAGTGGTTGGATTGTCAACGGAGTGTGAATAACAGTGGGGAATGCCGCATAGGGCAATGAGAACGATTAGTTTTCTTTATTACAGTAGCTTACGTGTGCAACCATGTGCCAGTAAGAATGGGTGGCTAGTTGGACTCAGTAGGTCGTGGTGACCCGAACTCAACATAGCCAGAGATGTAGTAAATGGTAGGTTGTGTCTGGTATGCAGTGGGGTTTGGGGATCTACTTCCCGAATGATCTCTTCTTGGGCTTCTCCCTATCATCTCACACTATGAGTGTGGTGGTACGAGCTGGGTTGACCAAGTCATATGGGTAAAGTGTACAAACTCCTACAGGATGTAAAACTAAGTGCTTAGTCGTGTCCCCGGTTACGGACAGATGAGTTTCTTGATATCGAGGCTATGACATATTCTCACTCATCCTTATTTCTTGATTACTAAAACTTGATGGGTTGATGTGAATCAAATTGGTTTAATAAAGTAGGACAAAGTGTTTGAAAAAATCATGCTAGCCAAAGCTCCACCGTCCAAATAAGCATATAGTTGCTAGGTGTAATGTCTCCGTACTTAGCGCTACTTGCCATACATTCCAAGTATTGACCCTTTGGGGCTGCTATGTTTTATGTTGCAGGATATTCTGATTCTGAGTGATCAACTAAGCTGCAGTACTCCACTGAACATTTGTTTGCTTGTGGGAAATTTAAGTTGGAGCCTATTATATACTTATGCTTCCATTTGCTATTGAACTATTTGAGCTAACCTGTGTGCTAAGTATTATTGTAATAATTGCATACTCTGGATCATTTCTTTATTTATGATGCATGGATATTTGCTTTGTTATTCATCTTTAAGATCTATGTATTCCAATGAACCGATCCAGGGATTGGCGTGTTGCATAGAGATACAGTCTTTTCAGGCTGTAGTATTACAGATGGTATCAGAGCACGTGTGTTGACTGTAGAATCGTGACCTAGAACTGGATTAGGAATTATTAAACACTTTATATTCTTCCTTATGTTTTTTCCTTCTAGTATCTTCTTATCACTTTCAGTTCTCATACTCTCCTCTTCTAAACTTGTAGATATCCACCATATAGTCTTCAATAAGAATTTTGTTTCGTTTTAGCTTCCAATCAAACCAAACATTGTAATGGTTAGTTTATTTTGCTTAGAAGATATTATTTTGATACCCTAATGACGAGGTTTTATTTCGCCAATGCCCATTGTTCTGAGCTTGGGTTTTGGATAAGATGGGGATGCTAGAGATCGCGGAACGGTTAGCAAACAAGCAACACGGGGACACGAGGTTTACCCAGGTTCAGGCCCCCGGAGGGAAAACCCTACTCCTGCTTGTCTGCTCTTGATTACGGCGGAACCGAAAAGTACAGGGGTGCGCAGATGCAATATGGCGTGGAGGTGTGTGTGCGGTGGTATGCGAAGTTCCCTCCTCGTCGTGCCCTCCTAGCTTTTATATAGAGATAGGCAGGTCTCAGGCACAGATCGAGTCGGTTACAGGTTTTAGGGTTTGCCCCTTTGAATATTCTATCTACTCTAGTCTTGTTCGCCAAGGATCCGAAGGCGTCATGGGCCCTGGCCACCCAAAAGTCTTCATGGGCTGGCGTATATTCTCGTGGGCATTCCTTGGGCTGGACTAGGTATGCTAAGATCGTGTACCCGCAGGGTATAACCATGTCAGTAGCGAGTGTTCAGTCAAATCGTAGATTCGGCTAAGGACTCTTTAATCCTTCGGGTGCAGCTATCTTTGTTTGTCTAGAGAATGATTTGAGTGTGTAAGGATTCTTGATGCGTGTGCCTGACTCTCCCGACAGATCAGGGTTAGTTAACTGTCTTAGGACAAAACAACACGATCTTCTTCAGATTCGAGTCCCTCGACTCGAACCCGAAATGTGTGCTGGCGTAATTCGACTCAGGCCGCGAAGGACTTACAGGAGTGGAATTCCAGTGAATTTTAAATGAGGTACCCAACGCGTCCGTCGGGATTTTTCATCGCGCCTGCTGGCACGGATTTTTACTAGTAGAGGGCAGTCGTGTGCGTTACTAGGCCATCAGCTGGTATCTGTAGGTCTTATCTTTGCGTCGCAGACGCAATATCTGAATGTTTATCACCGCGGAGGTGTTTCGGGTGGCTAAGGAGGATGCTACTCACTTAGCGTTAATTGGGGCAGAGTTGCCAAAAGGTTTTTGCATGCTGATCCGAAGGATCGCAGTCGAAGAATTCATAGGGTGCGCGACCAGCACTCCCTATGGGAGTAGCCCCCGAGTGTCTATTTGAGTCGTAGACTCGAGCAGAGACTTTAATTCAGTCGTTGTTTGGCTTCAGGTCCGTAGGACACAAATTTTTCGGATGCTTGAATCCATCCTCCCTATGGGATTAGCCCCCAAGTCCATAGTGGAGTCGAAGAATCGACCTAGGACTCGAAGAATAGTTCCATGGTATAGTGCTTTGATTATGTTTCGGGTGCGCGGACAGCGCTCCTGATAGGAGTAGCCCCCGAGTAGTTAGTCGAATCGTAGATTCGAGTGAGTACTCTTAGCTGTGTAGCCAAAGATTTGTAACCGTTGCTAGTATAGCTTTTGATGACGTTAGTGCTGACGATTGGTGACCGCAAGTGTCTGCGGCGCTAGAGATGACGTGAATGGATAAACATGGGTCCCACCTTCTGGCTTTGAGTTGACTGGTCGCGCGCGGCATGGAGATAATTACGGTGTCGCCTCGATTTCCGTGCATAGTGGACGGCGTGTGAGCGATGGTTCGCTGCTATGCTGACACGTGGATGGTCAGATCTTGATGTTGGCTCTAGGTCTTCCCGATGGACGGTCGTCGTGCATCGTCCTCGTCCTTATAATAATTGGGGTAAAAGTTAGTTTGTTTTCACCGCAGCAATTCCTGTTTCACTGCTCCCATCTTCTTTGAGCTTTTCTCACTGCGCGCTGGAATTTCCTCGAGCCTTTCCTTCCTTGTTTCTGCGTTCTCGTCGTCGTCGCCGTCATACTGCGATGGGGAAGTCCAGGAAGGCCTCCACCACAGTTGGTACCAATGCTGCCGCCGGCGGCAAGAAGGGTTCCGCCGCCACTCGCGTCATCGATGGTGGCTGGCGGCGATTGGAGACGCGTGAGGGTGACCTCCGCAAGCTCCGTGAGCGGGGTCTTATCCCGCAGGATAGGGAGGCCGTCAGAGTTCCCAGCGACGAGGTATTTCCCCGTCCTCCCGCTAGGTTTCGGGTTATGTTCATCGCCTTTGTCCTTCGGGGCCTTTCTTTCCCAATCCACGATTTTCTCCGTTGATTGCTTTTTCTTTATGGCATCCAGCTTCATCATCTTTCACCAAACTCTCTTCTTCATGTTGCCTGTTTCATCACATTCTGCGAGTGCTGGCTCGATATCGAGCCGCACTTTGGCCTCTTCCGGAAGCTCTATTCCATGAAGAGGCAATCTGGCTCCGATGGTGTTTATCCCATTGGCGGCTGCATCATTTACCTTAGATCCAACTTTCTCTTCTTCTCCTTTTCTATATCCGAATCTGTCCAGTACTGGCGGAGGCGATGGTTTTACATCCGCGACTCCACAGTGGCCAGACAGAAATTTGGTATTTCTCCTTTTGACCCCTCCTAGAAAATCGAGCCGAAAAGGTCCTAGAAGAACCACATCTTGGATGGCGAGGTGGCGGAGATAGAGGGGCTATATCGTCGGGTGGAGGATCTTCAGTTGATTCCAGATAAAGAGATGAATGGTGTGGATATCATCCGCACTTTCCTCAAACGTCGGGTGCAGCCGCTCCAGGCTAGGGCGCACCCGATGTTCCTTTATTCTGGTCGGAACGATCCGACTAGAGTTTCGACTGAGGAATACTCTATAGGGGATCTCGACAGGATTCTTCAGCCGCTGCTGAAGTACAAAGCTGGAGAGGATCTCCCGGGGAAGTCGCTGACTCATCCATTCGCTGCCTCTCGTCCGGTTCAGCAGGTGTAGATCTGGGACGTGCGCGTAACGCTTTTTTCGACTGCCCTTTCCTTGCATTTGCTTGTGTGCTGAAAAATTTGCTTCTTTTGCGTAGGAGTTCAAGGTACCGGGCATGTCGCTGCCACTACCCGAACTGTTTCCGGATGCACCGGACAATGAGATAGTGGACTCCATGTCTGAGCTTCCTTCTGTGCGGTCGCCGGCTGAGGAGACTTTTGAGTCTAGCGAGGAGCAGACTCGAAAGCAGACGCGGAGCTCGAGCGAAACGTCAGATGCTTTGACTCCTAGGATTCCGACGTGCCTTGAGCGTCACAGTGGGGGTCATGATGGCTCTTCCTCTCCTATTTCTGCCTTTCCCGTGCGGGCTGTAGTGTCGTAGCCGCCGGTGAAGCGGAAGAAGGAAGAGAAGAAAGAAGAGAAGAAGGAAGAGAAGAAGGGCAGGAGGACCCCGCGTGTCTTCGACTTGAGCGATCTCGACTCATAAGTTTATTCTGTTGCCTTTTCTTCTCGTTTGTTTCTGCTTGCTTGTACTTGTCTGATGTTTTCTTTTGTAGACACTCCACCGATGGCTCCTTCAATGATGGCGCTCGGGAGATGGTGGGGGAGTCGAAGGTTGTTCCTCCTCCTCCTCAGACGGTGGCCACCTCTGAGGGCGCTGCTCCGAACCCTTCCCCGCAGGAGGCTCGGGTGGTTGTCCCCCAAAAGACTTCGGCCGGACCTTCGGAGTCGTCGTCTAATCATGTAAGTCTCTTCGTTCTTGCCGCGGGGGGAGCTCTCGAGCATTTTCGGATGATCTGCTGATCACTTTTGATTTTTTTTCTTCGTGTCTCGGGGGAAGCCCCCGAGCATCTATAGGATGATCTGTTGATCATTTTTGCTTTGTGTCTCGGGGGAGCCCCCGAGCGTTTTTTTCGTATGTGTAATCTGTCTTGCTCGTTCTTTGGGCGTAGCCCTCGAGCCTTTATTTTGACGAGTAGTGTCTTTTTGCAGCCTTTTGTGCAAGGCGCCAACCAACTGGTGCAGCAGCACCTGGTGTTGGAGGCCAGCTTCAAGCAGCTTCAGGGTACGTTCATGAGTTTGTCTTTTTGCATCTTCTTCTATTTCCTTTTCTTCGATCTGATAAGTGTTCTGCTATTTGCAGAGGACAACAATACCACCCTCCGCGAGCTTGATGCTCTCAAAAAGATCCTTGGGCAAGCGGAGAAGAAGGCCGAGGATGCCGTTGGTGCGAAGGAGCACCTCGAGTAGGAGATAGCCAACGCAGCTGCAGCCAAGGAGCGCCTATAGCAGGAGGCTACGGACCGCGAGGAGCAACTGGCCAGCGCTGCGGCCTCGCACGAGAAGGAGGTAGCCGGCAAGCTGATGGCTGCTGCCAAGGCTATTTAGGGTGAGTGCTTTCGTGTTTTCCTTTTCGGATTCCTTGTCTTTTCTTGCTTTGCTTTTTCTTCACGTTGCCTCTTTCGTTTGTTTAGATGCCGCAGGCATCGAGTTTGACCGCGGTGCTCTGGAGCACGGAAGTGCTCTGGATGATGCCACTGCGGCGGTCGAAGACCGCTGCAGTACCATGGTCGGCTCACTCGCCAAGGCCAAGGAGGTTCTTGGGAGCTTCTACAAGGAGCTCGTCCCCAAGGGCGTCGCCCTCGAGGAAGTCGACTTGTTAGCGGATGCGCTGTCAGCCAACGCGCCTGTAGCGTACAAGCGCAAGCAGAAAGGCATCGGTGCATCCGTGGGGCTGGCGATGGCACTGGCGTCTGGAGCGGAGCTGGATCTTCATCGGGTCACCTCCCAGATGCCAACGGCTGCTGACGGATCCGAGGTAGCCTTCGCCCTCTACACTGCCCGTTGTAAACGTTATGGGCCGAAGTTGATTGACTTGCTGGCTGAGTACGCGTTGAGGCAGCAGGGGGAGGCCAAGAGCAGGCAATCCGGCTCTGAGGCTACTCAGGATGCACCTTCTTAGGCCTTGTAGTTGTATGATAGCTTTTGTTTCTTTTGTTGTAATTATGTCTATGAACAGTCCTTGTGCCACGCAGTAGCATTTTGCTGCATATAATGAATCTCCGAGCTCTTTGTCCATTCGTGTGGTTGTTCATATCGCTGCCTTCTTTTCCCCTAGGGACCTTCGGGTGATGATCCAAGTGACACTTCGTCTGCGCCGCAGGTACAGCCATCTTTGGATGGTGCGTCGCAGCTTGTGTTTCTTCGTGATCGCATCCGTAGTCTTGAGAAAGAATTGCTTGGAGTGCACGGCCATGCCGATGTTTGGAAATTGAAGACAGAGCGAGGCGCTTCCAGAGAGGAGTATTTGATGGGGGAGTTGCGTCGTCTGGCCGAACAGCTTCAATGTAAGTTTTTCGAGCTGCTGCTCATTTGTTCGGATGCGGCTACTGGCCTGTCATCTTACTTTGCCATTATTGCTGGTGCAAACCTTGTTCCTAAGGAGGAACAGGAGTGTGTTGCTGTTCGGATCAATTGCTTGACCCAGCAGGACATGGAGGCCGGCGGCTTTTTCTAGATGGACCGCGATCGTGCCATGGTCCTTGCGACTGTGCAGGATCGTGTTCACCAGGTGTCGCGGGTGCTGCGTCAAGCGAAGACTTCGTTGGCGTCGATTCTGCATGTGATGTTTCCCTTGGATGAGGCACCATCGACTCTCTGGGGCCTGCTGGCGAAGTTTCGAGATGTGCATCATGTTCGGGAGCTAGTGCAGCATCAGCTTGTTGCAGGTGTGAAGGCTGCGCTTTCCCTTGTTCGGCTACATCGTCCTGATGTAGATCTTGCTGTTGTGGCAGCTGGGCCGCCTCTTCGGCCGGATGGTGGTATGTGGGATATGCGTCCACATTATGCGGCTGTAAGGAAGTATGCCGAACAAATTGTAGATCTCTTTGAGCAGCGTGCGCAGGTGATTCTGTAGAATAGGTAGGACCTGTAAAAAGAGAGATGTAAAATTTGTATGTATTCGACTAGGCGTGTTATGCCCTTTGTTTTAAAGGTTTATTGTTGTTAGCACGTGGTGTTTTATTTGTATGCGTGCCCTTTTCGTTAGCCTGACGTGGTCAGCTACTCCGGTGTACACGCGTTATTCTCAGTCAACAAAGTCATGAGGTGAGGGGAGCCCCCGAGTGTGTTGTAGTATGAAGGAAATGTGAATAATAGACAAAAAATTTGGGGCGAGACACTTAGCTTTATTCATATCGTAAGGAGGAGGTACATTGTTCGGCTGAGTAGCCTTGGCTGAGTTGCCTTATTGAAAGTAAAAAGAGGGAGGTAGCTAGGGGTAGAAGCGTCGCAATTGTGCGACGTTCCATGGGTTCGAGTATGCGACTCCAGACTCCACGTGCTTGAGGCGATAGGCGCCACCTGGTATGACTTCAGTGACGATGTAGGGTCCTTCCCAGGGCGACTCGAGCTTCTTCGGTCGCTCTTGCTTGAGTCGCAAGACTAGGTCTCCTTCGACGAAGGACCTTGGGCGCAGCCGACGACTGTGATAGTTGCGGAGGCTCTGTTGATAGATCGTTGATCGAGCCGCGGAGATGTCGCGTGCTTCGTCGAGTGTGTCGATGGCGTCTTCAAGTGCGGCCGTCGATTCGGCCTCGCTGTAGGCGACGACCCGTGTGGCCTCGTGGCGTACTTCTGCGGGCAGCACGGCTTCGGCTTCGTGCACCATGAAGAAGGGCTTGTAGCCAGTTGAGCTGTTTGGCGTCGTGCGCAAGCTCCAGAGAACGGAGGGTAGCTCTTGTGTCCAGGCTCCTGCAAGTCGCTGGAGTGGGCTCATGAGGCACTTCTTGATGCCGCCACCGATGAGGTCGTTGGCCTTTTCGGCCTGCCCATTTGTTTGCTGGTGTGCCACGGAGGCGTATATGATGTTGATTCCGAGGTCTTCGTAGAAGTCTTGGAATTCTTTGGAGATGAAGTTCGACCCATTGTCAGTGATGATACTGTGCGGCACGCCGAACCTATAAACAATGGATTCGAAGAACTTGACGGCCGTTTTGCCCTTTTGGTTAGTAACGGGCATGGCCTCGATCCACTTGGTGAATGTGTCGACTGCGACCAGGAGGTAGACGTGGCCTCCTTTCGAGGACTTGGGCAGTTTGCCGATCATGTCGAGGCCCCATTGGGCGACGGGCCAGGCCAGGGGTATGGGCCTGAGCTCCGATCCTGGTGCGTGTGGTTTATCTGCGAACCTCTGGCACCCGTTGCACCTTCGGACGATGTCCTTGGCGTCGTTCATGGCCGTTGGCCAGTAGAACCCAGCTCGTAGAGCTTTGGCGACAAGGGCGCGGCTGCCCGCATGATGGCCGCAGATACCCTCGTGGATGTCTTGGAGGATGGTTTTGCCATTGCCGATGGTGACGCACCTTTGGAGTACACCCGAAATGTTGCGCTTGTACAGCTCGCCATTGATGATGGTGAAGGCCTTGGACCAACGAGATATGCGCCGGGCATCTGTCGGGCTGTCAGGCAGCTCTCCATCTATCAGGTACCTGAGGTACAGCCGTGTCCACTGTCACATCCCAAATTTTAGATTTGGTTCTGCATATCATTCATAGCATTGCATCATACTTTTCCACGCAAAACCATCGAGTGAAAAGAATCGGCGAAACGCTATTTTCAAAACCCTATTCTATTCTACTACGAGGCTCCTGCGGGAGGCATTAGTAGGACTAGTGTAGTCCACCCTTGTAGCCTAGTGGTTTCACGCAATCCTTGACCCTAGGTTGTTCCCCTCGTTTTTACAAAAAATTAGGAGCAAGAATCGCCCGATTCAGAGCTCGTATGGAAAAGTTACGGTCGTTTTATTAAAATATCGAAAATCGGCGCCGACTTCGCCGTGTTCGCCTCCAACCGCGCCGCCGTAGCTGACTAGGACCCCGCGTGGGGCCTAAAGCCCACCCCAGCCGCTGCTCTCCCACCACCTCGACCCGCTGCCCGCGCCTCGATCTCGAGCCGCCGCCGCCTCGGCCTCGCGCTGCCGCCCGGTAATCGCGCTTGCCGCCTACCCGCCACGCGCCGCCTCGCCGCCCGCTTCGCATCGCACTTTGCGCCCGCACAGCCGCCACAGCGCCGCCGCGCCGCCCATTACCCGCCTGCGCTGCCGCCACGCCACCGCTGCCTTCGCCAGCGCCCGCTACACACACGCCGCCCAGCGCGCCACGCCATCGTCTTGCCGCCGCCGCCACCTCGCGCCGTTTCGCGCTGACCGCTTTCCCCTTTCGCGCAGGAGCCGCCGTCGCCGGAACCGATCGCCGTCACAGTCCCGAGTTCGCGATTCTCTCGGTGAGTCCGCAGCCACCGTTGGATCTCAGGATCAGCGGTCGGTCAGATCGGTGTTGACGGTCTCCCAGGCGTTGACTAGTCAGACGCCCGGTCAGCGCCTAGTCAGCAGCCGCGTTGACCAGTCAACAGACACAGTTAACTGGGTAATTACTTTAATCGTTTTACTTGGCATATTTCGGTAGAAACTTGTAAATTGCGTAGAAATTAAACCTCTGGGCCAAAAATTGCAAATAAAATATGTGTAGGTTTAGTAAGTCGTGTAGAATCTTGCTGTACCTTTGGTTCGCACTTTTGCAGCAAGATTTAGTACAGTTTAATCAAAAGAGTTAATGGCCTTTTTGGAGTAATTAATTCGTAGAAAAAGATCTATAACTCCAAAAATTGCGTATGATATGTCCCTGGATTCAGTGGGACGAGGGGGATTTCATCGTGAATTAAAAGGATAGGCTTATAGTGAAAACTTCTGCAGAAACTGTCTAGTGTCTTTCTGCAGTGTTTTAATTACTCGGGGAGTTTTATAATTCTTTTTTGAGTAATTCCAGTTGGTACTGTTCCTAAATAGCAAAGCCTATGCGGTAGAATTTTCCCAAGATTTTACAAACAGTATACTACCGGTAGTGAATTATTTGAGCTCTAGCTCTAGTTTGAGCATTACTTTTTGAGTAATAGTTTTCCTTGCACTAAAACTATTTCCCATGCATGCAATCAGTAGTATTATTGAATAGGATTATGTGGTCCAGCTGTAGCACCAATTCACTTGTCTTGCATGCATTCATGCATAATCTTTGTTGCATATGCTTGTGGATTGTTTGTTTATGATTGCAATTGTATCGTGTAGATTGTGACGAGTGCAACGCTTGCTCGTGTGTGGATTGTTCTTCCGACCGCTACAACCAAGGCAAGTAGATGCTACTTTGTTCATGATATCATCCTACTATTTTCAATGCATTGTCGTGTATTTTGTAGATGCATGTGTAGGATGATACTATCGCTATGTTATGTCCTATTATGTGGTAGGGCTTTCCTTGTAGATGAACCACCGTTGGTAGATGTGCTTAGCCATGCTATGTTGAACGAGGGCTGGGTTACATCATTGAGACTTGTTTCTAAAAGTATTGGTTTGTGAAAACTAAAACAACTTAATCAATGAATCTCCTGGGTGTGATGGTATTGATAATTTTTGGTGGTTTCATTGCGGAAAGGCACCCAGGTATCAAGAGAGAATGATTGGCTTCTTTATTGTGTAGCTTACGTGTACAACCATGTGCCAATAATGAAATGGGCGATTGGTTGGACTTAGTAGGTTGTGGTAACTCGAACCCGCGTATCCAGAGACGTAGAATTTTTGGTAGGTTGGACCGGTGCGCGTCGGGATTGGGGTGCTACTTCCCGAACAGTCTCTTCTTGGACTTCTCCCTATCATCACCCAAAATGAGAGTGATGGTACGAGCTGGGCTGGCCAAGTCACATGGGTAAAGTGTACTAACCCCTGCAGGGTGTATAATCTAATCGATTAGCCGTGTCCCCGCTTATGGACAACTAAGTTGCTTGATATTGATTCCATGACATGTTTCTCGCTCATTCTAATTTCTTAATTGTTTTAACATTGTTGGGTTAACTTAATTGGGATCTTTTCAAAGAAAATCAAAAACTGTTTATGAAAGTAGGACAAATGTATTTGCAAATGCAAGCCAGACACAGCTCCACTTGCCAAATATGCATGTAGATGTTAGTGCTATTGTCTCCATTACTAGCTCTACTTGCCATACATTCCATGTATTGACCCTTCGGGGCTGCTACGTTTCATGTTGCAGGTTATTCCGATTCTGAGTAATCGATATAGGCCACGGTACTCCACTCGGCACTTGTTCACTTGTGGGCAATTTGAAGAATGGAGAATTTGCTTTATTTATGTTGCTACCTGAATAATTTGAGCTAGCCTTGAGCTAAGCTTTTATTGTAATAATGGTACTCTGGATCTTCGTTATTGATGATACACGGATATTTTGCTATGTTATTCATCTTATTCTATTGTGGGCCAATGAACCAATCCAGGGATTGGCATGTCACATAGAAGCCACGGTCTTTTCAGAACCGCGGTGTTACATCCACGTTTCTTCGAATGCCATGACCTGCATCAGGTTGACCGCTACAACCTCTGTGTCGAGTTTTTCTGGTCCCTCCTGACCGTCGGGTAGCGCAGCCCCCGAGTGCTCTGATTCTTCAGGTGATCCCTTTGAGAATTTCCTTTTGATGGATGGCACGCATATCTGTTCGAGGAACACACCTGGTGGCACCCGTGCACAGGTGGAGCCGATGTTGGCAAGTCTGTCGGCCTCTTCGTTGCTTTATCTCCCGACGTGCCAAAGCTCGCAGCCGTCAAAGTCTTCTTCGAGTGCGTTGTAGAGTGCGTGGTACGCAATCATGTTGGCGGCGTGTGCGTCGCACTCGTTCATCGTCTTCTGGACGACGAGGTTCGAGTCTCCGTAGATGACCAGGAGCGTCGCGCTGCAGATCTTGGCCATCCTCATGCCATGGATGAGGGCTTCGTATTCGGCCTCGTTGTTGGAAGCTTGAAATTTCATCCGTAGGACGTACTTCATCTTGTCGCCCTGCGGGGAGGTCAGTATGACCCTGGCTCCTGCTCCGGCCTCGCGCTTGGAGCTTTCGAAGTGCATCGTCCATGACTATGTCATGTACTGTGTGTCTGGCAGCTCTAGTTCCATCCAGTGGACGAGGAAGTCCAGAAGGACTTGAGACTTGATTGCATGGCGCTTCTCGTAGATGATGTATAGAGGTGACAGCTCGATGCCCCATAGGGCCACACGACCTGTGGCCTCCGGGTTGTTCAGGATGCTGTTCAGGGGTGCCTCATTGACGACCATCACCTGATGCTCCTGGAAGTAGTGGCTCAGCCGACGAGCCGTCATGAACATGCCGTAGGCGAGTTTCTGGTAGTGAGGGTACCTCTGCTTTGTCGGTGTCAATACCTCGCTGAGGTAGTAGATTGGGCGTTGGACCCCATGGGTCTTGCCTTCTTCAGGTCGCTCGACCACCAGTACAGTTCTTACCACCTAGTGTGTGGCTGCTATGTATAGCAGTAAAGGCTCGCCCTCCTTTGGTGTGACCAAGACGGGCGAGGTAGAGAGCAGCCACTTTAGATCTTCGAATGCGTCGTCCGCTTCTGGCGTCCACTCGAATTTGTCTGCTTTGCGTAGCAGTTGATACAATGGCAGAGCCTTTTCGCCCATGCGGCTGATGAATCTGCTCAGCACTGCGATTCGCCCAGCGAGTTTCTGGACCCCTTTGAGGTTCTTTGGCTTCTCCATGGCCATTATGGCCCGGATCTTCTTCGGGTTCGCTTCGATTCCTCGCTGGGAGATGAAGTATCCTAGCAGCTGACCAGATGGGACGCCGAAGGCGCACTTTTCTGGGTTTAGCTTGATCTTGTATTGATCAAGGTTATCGAACGTCTCGCGGAGATCGTCGATTAGTGTGTTGGCCTCCCTTGTTTTGATTACTATGGCGTCGACATAGACTTGGATGTTGCGGCCGATCTGGTCCTTCGGGCACGCCTGCATGCACCATTGGTACGTGGCGCCTGCGTTCTTCAGCCCGAAGGGCATTGTGTTGTAGCAGAACACTCTGAACAGCGTGATGAACATTGTTTTCTCCTGATCTTCGACCTTCAGTGGAATCTGGTTGTAGCCTGAGTAGGCATCAAGGAAGGAGAGCTTCTCGCATCCTACAGTCGAATCGATGATCTGATCGATCCGAGGGAGAGGGAAGTGATCCTTCGAGTAGTGGTTGTTTAGTGATGTGAAGTCCACGCACATCCGCAGGACGTCCGTGTCCTTTTTGCGGACCATCACGGTGTTGGCGAGCCACTCGCTCTCCTTGATCTCCCTGATGAAGTTTGCGTCGAGTAGTCTATTGACTTCGACTCCGATTGGTTCGGCCCGTGGTTCGGACAGTCGTCGGATGGACTATTTGACGGGCTTGGCGTCTGGAAAGACGTTGAGTGCGTGCTCGGCGAATTCCTTGGGAACTCCTGGCATGTCCGCAGGACACCAGGCAAAGATTTCCCAGCACTCACGGAGGAATTCGACGAGCGCGCTTTCCTATGCAGAGCTAAGGTCGTTGGCGATCAACGCCGTCTTGGAGGCATCCGTCGGGTGGACCTGCACCTTATTTGTGTTGACGATGGAGTCGAAGGACATTTCTGGTGCGTTCTGTCTTGCGACTGGGGGTGCCCCGTTGTCTGTCACCTCGCGGAGCCTTATGAGCTCTTCCTGCATGCCGAATGACTAAGATTCTGTTGAAGTCCCTGTCGCAGTGGTCCGATCGGGTGAAGCTCCCGTGGACAATGATGACGCCCTTGGGTCCTGGCATCTTGAGTAGCAGGTATGCGTAGTGCGGTACTGCCAGGAATCATGCGAATGCCACACGCCCGAGGATGGCGTGGTATTGTGATGGCCAGTCCACTACTTTGAACTCGAGTCGCTCGCACCGGAAGTTATCCGGCTTGCCAAAGATTATGTCGAGCCATATCTTTCCTAGGGGGAATACGCCCTTCCCTGGGACGATACCGTGGAACGTTGTATCAGATTGTTCTAGGCTTCACAACGGGATCTGCATTGCTGCTAAGGTACTGGCGAACATCAGATTGATGCTGCTGCCACCGTCCATGAAGATGCGACTCATGTCGAACCCTCCGATCTGCGCCTCGAGCACCAGGGCCGCATGACCTGGGCGAGGGACCTGGCAAGGGTGATCCGAACGGCTGAACGTGATGTAGGACTCTGATCCGCTGAGGTACTCAGGGATGGCGGGTGGAGCGGTCACAGCCAGATTAATCGGACGGGTGATTTTCTTTTGCACCCTGTTCGTTGGGCGCCCTTTTTGGATCATCGATGATCCTTTCGGAGCGGGGTACCCGTGCCCACCATTATTCTGCGCGGGTGCGATTGGGTGGTTTGAAGGTCCCGGAGGTGGTGGAGGAGGAGCTCCGTGTGCGATCTCACCTGGTGCGGGTGCGTTCCCGTACCCAGGGTTCGGGGCTTGTTGCCTCATCTGAGCCATGCTTTCGTTGAGTTTCTAGAACTCACGGCATTCCTTGAGCATGTGGCTTGCCTTCTTATTACCATCCTGCTTGTCGATGTAGAAGTGGATGGTGCATGGACCCGACAGTTTGTCGTATGCTGAGGGTCCGTCATCACGGCCGCGACGTTGCTATGACTGCATTGGGCGTCCTCCGTCGCAGAAGTTGCTTCCGCGGTATCCGCCGCTGCTGCGGTTGCCATCGCTACAGCGGTCGTCATAGCCAGCTGCGACCTTGTCGGGGCCATCGCGATCGTCGTAGACGCGCGATCTTCTCTTGCTACGGCGTTCACGTCGCCGACCGTAGTCATCTTCCTCCTCCGAGTGCGCTCGGGACGGAGTCCTCGCCATCGGCCCACCTGTTGGCGATGTCCATGAGGTGGTCGAGCGTCTTGGGCTTGACGTGCCCAAGTTCTTCCTTGAAGTCCTGGCGTTTTACGCCGTCCTTGAAGGCGTCGATAGCTCTCTCCTCAGAGATGTGCACCGCAGAGTTCTTGGTGTTGGACCAGCGCAGTATGTAGGAGCGAATGGATTCTCCCGTTCGTTGGTTGCAGGCCCGCAGCTCCTCGATCGAGGCTGGCCTCTTGCTGGTGCCTTTGAAGTTTCGGATGAAACTGTACGCCAGTTCCTCCCAGCTTCGGATGGATCCCTACGATAGGCTGCTGAGCCAGATCCGGGTTGCGCCTGTCAGTTGTAGCTGAAGGCATTGCAGGGTGGTGTCCTTGTTTCCGCCGTGTAGCTTGACGCACGACAGGTGGTCGCTGAGCCATGCCTTGGGGTCCTGTGTTCCGTCGAACTTCGGAGTGTCCGAAGGAAGCTTGAAGTTCTACAGCATCCGTGTCCAACAAACGGATCTACTGAAGCATCGGGCTCCGTAGAGTTCTCCTTCGTCGTCATCCTCCTCGGATTCGGACGAGCATACGCGCTTGGCTAGAGCTTTGTCGATCTTGCGCTGGGTTAGCTCGCTTCGAGCATCGTAATCGCGGTTGCGATGGCGCGAGCTCTTGTGCCTTCGAGGAAGGTCGCGCTCTTCATCCTCGGATGAGGGCGTGGGGCTGCGGTTGAACCTGACCGCAGCCTTCTTCTTTGGCTCCACAGGAGCTTCTCTGTGGAGCGCAGCTCCAACGAGTCCGAGTCTGGTAAGAGCGGGCTTGTGCATGGCCCTTTTCGGGTCCCCCTCCGGAGGTGGATGGGACACAAGGTATGCGGTGACTGCCATGATCGCAGCTTGCGGCGTCTTCGGGATGACGTTGCCGTCGGCATCCATCTCCATGAAGGACGCGTTGAGGTCCCGAGTCACCTCGCGACGTGCCTTGGGATCCATGTTCTCTGTGCGAGAACGGTGCTGGTTGCCAAGGTTGCCGTGCGAGCTGGAGCCGATGCCCATGGCGGAGAGCGCAGATCGCCGCGCATTGGACTCCGAGGCTACTTGCTTGCGTTTGTCAAGCACCTCTTGCATCTTCACCTGCTTCTTATGCTCCTCGATTTGGAGCATGTGGTACGCCATCAGCAGGTCCCGTGAGGCACCCACGGACAGGATCTTGTTGCCTGCTATGGCTTCACGTGCTTGAGCCCATCCTTCCTTGCTGAGGTGGATGACCCGATTGGTGTCGTCCCCGTTGGGCAGGGGGGACTGGCTTCTTCTGTTCTTGCCATTTCTACCCTGTGGGATGGGTGGCGGGTTGTGCTCCTGATCCACGTCACTCTGGATGACTGCGGCGCATTGGTAGTGCTCGTATATTGGATCGCTGTTGCCGAAGCTTTCGGATCCGGAACCATATGTCCCTTCCTCCGATGGTGGATCGCACAGATCTGAGTTGCAGCTGCTGCTGTCATAGGTCTCATCTGTTGATGGCTATGTGCGTAGCACGGGGTGTGGGGCCCATGAAGCGGGCCTGATCGATGGCAAGGGCACCCGCTCTGGGAGGTGGAGAGTGTCGGTCTGCCCCACCAGGAAGAAAAGCTCCCGAACAGGATCTCGAGTCCGTCGCCAACGGGCTCGAAATCCTTCAGGGTGGCTGGCGAGTGGGCGGTGAAGTCGAAGGCGCCGAAGAGGAGATGACTCTCCGTCGCTGCGGAGTTGTGTATCGCTTTGGTTGGGATCGTCACGATCGCACAATCAGCGCCCCAAGTTCCCACAGGCGGCGCCAATGGACGAGGTTTAATCTCGTCAATGCCCATTGTTATGAGCTTGGGTTTTGGAGAAGATGAGGATGCTGGAGATCGTGGAACGGTTAGCAAACAAGCAACACGGGGACACGAGGTTTATCCAGGTTCAGGCCCCTAGAGGGAAAACCCTACTCCTGCTTGTCTGCTCTTGATTACGGCGGAACCGAAAAGTACAGGGGTGCGCAGATGCAATCTGGCGTGGAGGTGTGTATGCGGTGGTATGCGAAGTGCCCTCCTCGTCGTGCCCTCCTAGCCTTTATATAGAGATAGGCAGGTCCCAGGCACAGATCGAGTCGGTTACAGGTTTTAGGATTTGCCCCTTCGAATATTCTATCTACTCTAGTCTTGTTCTCCAAGGATCCGAAGGCGTCATGGGCCCTGGCCACCCGAAAGTCTTCATGGGCTGGCGTATATTCTCGTGGGACTTTCTTGGGTTGGACTAGGTATGCTAAGATCATGTACCCGTAGGGTATAATCGTGTCACCTAAAGTTCTATGAGTTTTCATGAGGTATGATAATGAATTAATAGAAGTTGCATATCAAAATTCGTGGTAATTTTCATTGCAGTTTTCTGTCTAATAGATTTTATTGCGCGATTTTTCATTTTTAATTGGTAAATCGGATTAAGCTCAAATTTTAGGAACTGGTCCAAAACTTCTTAATCTACCAGCACAAACATCAGATAAAATTCCTTACTAGTTTAAGGTGCCCAGAAAGATTCGTGAACACTGCTGTAGTTTTAGGACAGATTGTGTCCATTGCTTATATGATTGTAGGTTCACCCCCAAATGAATATTAGTCAATGGAAAACTATTTTGTGGATGGTATGCCACTAAAAAAATTCTTCTGAAACATGAAAACAAAACTATTTTGGCTTGAGTGTTATTTGTAATGATTGTTTGCTTGTGTGCATATTGTTTGCTTCATATAATTACGAGTAGTAATACTTCTTTAGCCCTTCTATCTATACCCATCTATGCTATCCCAAACAAGTGCCATCATTAGACCATGGAGATTGGAGCTTATAGAATTTCTCACTAGCTAGATTATATTGGATTCACATGACATAGATGTAAATCTAGTATGGATTTGATAGGTAATTTGAAGGTCGCATAGGCTTGTACAACAAGACACTACACTCACAACCATAGAAGGAAGAAGGAAATTATATAAAATTTAATAGATAACTTTGAGATGCCAACTTTAGTTATCTTAAGGGGTTAGCCTCAAGATTACACCCATAGTGAGAGAATCCACTTAGAAGCTAGAAGATTATCATCGAGAAACCGCCCACAACCTTGCAAGCCATTCTGAATCTCGGGACGAGATCCATCTTAAGGGGGTTAGTCTGTCACATCCCAAGATTTTAGAAATTGGGACTTGAAAAGAATTTTGCATTTACATGTTATTCATGAGCATTGCATTGCATATTTCCATCATGAAAAATTCTTAAATAGAAATAAAGGAGTAAAACCCTAATTTCTATGTGGCACTTTATTCCTAAAGGGAAATAATTAGGATTTATTAAAAACCATTGTTGCTAAGACATCAAGTATTGATAAACATTAGCCTAGAATAATCCACTTGAATTTAGAAAAATTTGAAGACAAACCTCACCCCATTTGGATTTGAAATGAGAAAGTTATGGAGGAAAGAAATAAATGGAAAAGAAAAGAAATAAAAAACTAAAATAACTCTCCTCCTCCTCACCTATCTGCCACTTGCCCCGTGCTCAGCGCCGCACAACATAGCAGCAAGAGGCCCAACCGGCCCATACGGCAATCAGTGCCGCACCCAGCCCAGCCGCCTTCCCTCTTCTATTTTTTTCTCGCTGACAGCATGGACCCACCGGGTCATCCTCTTCCTCTCGACCTGAACACAGAGACGAGGACCGATCAATCCCCTCCGAGGAATCAGCTCGAGTTCTTCGTTCCCTTGCCCCCTTTGGCATGGAAACCACCCCATATAAACCCCGCATCTCGCAGCTTGCGATTTCCCCCAAATTGGAACCCTAGCCTCCTTGCTCGAGTTCTCGATCCGCCATCGCCGAAGCTCCACAGGTCGGGCTCAAACTCGATGTTCCCAGTCACCCGCCCCTCCCCTTACACCTCTATCCTCCTCCCCTTGTTGCTCCACCTCGCCCTGACATATTCCCCCCTCCCGCGATACACCGGAGCACCCTAGTACTATCGCCGAAGCACCACCTCGCTGTGCCGCCTCCAGCTGCATTGCTCCATAACCCGAGGGATCTCCCGCCAAATATAAGACCACCATCGTGACCACCGTGAAAGTCCGCACCTCTTCGACCACTTCTCTGATCCCGGAGACCACCGGAGCCGCCGCCGACATCACGGTCTGAACCGCCACCGTCTCCACCACCGCCGCCTACCACCGTCCATGTAATTTTTAGATCATTAAATCTATAGTAAATTGTTTACAGATCACAAAAAATATAAATAATATACTGATGGAAAGTTAAATCAATGTATATCATCATCATGTAGTCTGTTCAGGCATATACTTTAATATTTTGTTGTAGATAGTTAAACAAGTTAATACCCTTTTTGGAGTAATAAATTCATAAGAAAATAAATATTGTTTAGAAAATTACAATTAATATGTTCCTGGAATCACAAGAATGAGTAGAACCTGTTTTTGCATTAATATTGTAGGTTTACAGTACGTATAATTTTAGGTGTATTGAAATGCATTCTGTAGTGTTTTAATTATTTAAAAAGATCCATAAGTCCTTTTGGCATGATTCTAGTTGCCCCTGGCTCTAATTGAAATGCCTATACAACAATATTTTGCCCAGATTTAATAACACAGTTCATGACAGAGGCTTAATATGTTGGTTAAAGGCCTATTAATTGAATATCTAACTTGCACAAATTGGTTTTAATGAATTAAAAATCTTTCAAGCATGTCATAAGTGGGTATAATGATCAGAGAACTTAAATATGCTACTAAAACTTTTATTAAAATGTTGTGTATGCATTTGTACATTTGTTTATGATGTATGGTTGTTTATATTGTATGCAATTGTTTGATCGATAGATTGCGAGGAGTGCAACGTCTGTGATTGCAGCAAGTGTTTGAACGACTTCACCAATTGTCAAGCCAAGTAGTTGCTATTTATTTAATGAATTGTCCTACTATTTTCTCTTGTGCATGTCTAGTGTATTTTCGTAGCTACATGTGTAGGTTTTATTATGCTATGCTATATCATATGTATTGTGATAGGGAAATTCCTTGTAGTTGAGCCTCGTATGGTAGATGTTCTTGGACATGCTGTATAGACGAGGAAGGGATCATGTTATGGTGAAGAATATGTATTTTAACTAAAACAACATAATATCAATGAATTACCTGGGCGGAGTAGTTGGATTGTCAACGGAGTGTGAATAACGGTGGGGAATGCCTCTCAGGTAACTAAGAAGGATTAGTTTTCTTAATTACAATAGCTTACATGTGCAACCATGTGCCAGTAAGAATAAGTGGCTGGTTGGACTCAGTAGGTTGTGGTCACCCGAACCCAACGTGTGGCACTCCGAATTTTATGGTCCGAGAATACCCATTATGCATACAATTCACGTTCCCATGATCAGTGATCCGTGAGCATAACCGACAAGTATCATTATAACATCCATGTATAACAAGTACAAGTACTTACAAATGTGCCATTATGGCGATACAACCTCAATAGCGGAAGTCTTCAAACGCAGAGCCCATGTCATGCCTTAACCTATAGGCGACTAACTGGGAAGACGGCCTAGCTCGCATAGATGGCAGCAATCTCCATCGTTCCTCTTGTTTCTGAAAAAGTCTGGCCAAATAAATAGCCAGGGACAATGCCGGTGAGTACTTTGAATGTACTCGCAAACCACCTTAAGAGAACAATAATAGTTGATATGCAATATGGCTGTAGTAGGATGGCTCCAGGAGAGGTTCTTTTATAAACTAGTTTCTCCTATAGATATAGCATAACTCTATATCTTTGTTGAAAAAAATTTGTAAAACATTTTAGAAATCTTTTTGAAAAGTATTAACAAAACACTAGGATTTGGGTCACCCATTTGTTTTTTCCTTCCGGTCATCCCATGACCAAAATCCTTCCTCCTTTTTCCGACCATCGCATGGTCAAAATCATTCTCAAGCCATTGCTTTTTCGAAGTCGTTTTTGAAAACAAAACCATCACCCGCCGTACAGCCGCCAACACAACCGTCCATGACCGAGGACTCGGCTATTCGAATAGATTTACACTCTTCAGAGGTTGTACACTGTACCCACACCATCCGATTACCCGTCCCTGATCTACACCGATCGTGGGTCGAATAACTGGTCAAGAGCTTTCGGATGCCCTCTCTGATACAAGTGCCTACCCTATGCAGTTAATCCCTTCAAAACCGGGACGTCCTATATAGTTACCAAGCCATCCGGAGCGCGTTTTGCACCTTGACGGGTGTGCGCTTTCAATGATGGGCTCATAGTATCGCGTGGAGGCCCGTAGACCCTTTGTTCCTTCTCCCGGTCGATGCTACGCATGGACCATTGGACAGAGAAGGCCCACCCTCCAGGGATTGTTTTCCCTTGTAGTAGTGTGAGGCACCTATACCAGACTAGACAAACTTCCATCCCAGCCCCGTCCCATTTCAGAGTAATGTGGTTGCATGGGTTAATTGTTTTAGCATAGTAAACTACACATCCCAACGTGTTTTCGTAAACATTTTTCCTCCATCACTCGTCCAACCATTTTTTTAAACCAAAACCTTTCTCATTTTCCAATCCAATTGCTAGGCCAAGCCTCACCAAGGTTTTCTCATAAAACATTTTTGTAAGCTTTCTCGGGGTCTTCCCATCCTATACTTTATTCTTCGGCTAAAACGGGGTTTCCAAAGGGGCATGGTGTTATGCACCATCTATCATACTAGGTGAAAGTAGGTGTCATCAAAGGGGTGGTACTTAGTAGTAAAAGTGGTATTAGCTGGAGGATCCAAACATTCCCACATATAAAACATAAAAAAGCAAACTATGCAAATTGAGTAAACCATTTGAATAACATGCATAATTAAAACAGTAGGACAAGGCTTATGAGCAAGAAGGTGCCTTGCATGTGATCAGCGAGCTGTCCCATGACTTATTTAGAAAACCATAATACCGAATACAATAGTAATAAGAAGAACCCGATGCTTCCTTCCTCTCGGCGTCACACAGTCGCAACTATCATCGTTATCGAGCAAACATGCAAGCAAACAACACCACAATCAATACAGTGCATACCAATACCAATTCATACAGCAAGCAATTGATAAAACCAGTTTATCGATCAGTAAGAATTGGAGATTTTGATTTGGATACAAAGGAATGGCTTTGATTGCATTAGTGGATTTTCTATTTAAGATTTGTAGTTAAAAACTAGCTAGATAAGGGGTTTTAGAGAAGGACAAGTTCTGCATGATAAATTTGTGCACAAATGATGTCATCAGATAGATATTGATAAAATTAAGCTAAAAAAGTGGTTTCTCTATTTTATCAATTACCATTGATTTATAATGGATTTTATAGTGAATAAAACTCTAGTTTGAGGAAATAATTCACCAGAATTGTTCTGGAGTTCCAAACATTATTTATTTGGGTTATTAGATAGTATTTGATGGAATGGTTCGCTGACAGTTGGAATCACCTCAAAACAATTAACAGAATTCCCTTGATAAATTCCCCCAAGTCAGTTCTGGATGGTATTTGTCTTTTTCACCAGATTAAATCATTAAGGGCTTTTGATGGTATTAAAGGGACACATGGTAAGTACTTTGATTACCTTTCTGTTTAAATTGGAATCAAACTTTTTGGATATGCAGAACTAAAGTGGTGGATTTATTAGTGATTAAACTGTACACTGAAGTGTTTAAATCACCATAAATCAAGGAGAGATCAATAAATATTGGGCTCCTGGGCTTGGTAAGTATTGCTATCTAGATGTACGGAGAGTTGGAATTAGGTCAAAACCATTTTTGGTTTTGCCTAGAAAAATTACTAAAGGCAAAAAATCTACTGTTTTTGTTATTTTTACTTCTGACAAACCAGGGTTCACCTTGACAACGGGTCCGGTCCATAGGTTTTATATTTCAAATACCAACCTTGGGAAAGTGGTTTCACACCACTTGGGTCTACCAAACTCCCAGAAAGAATTAAGTAGTGGATAAGATAGGTTCTGGTATTATTTTTATTAGAAAATAACTACAGATTATTTGGGTGCGGTACCTGTTCTGTATGTTTGGTAAAACACTCGGGAACATGTTGGAATTTAGATCTGGGCATTTCTTAGCAGTTTACATTTTTGTTTGCATTTAAAACGAGTGACTAGATTTACAGATTTGAAAAACTAATTAAAGGAAAAATATACACGGGCCAGCTTCTGGAGGGGAATGGGCCGGCGTGAGAGGATTCAGCCCACCCGGAAATCCTCCTGCACGGGATCCAGATTTCAAATGGGCCGTGGCGGGGCCCGTTAGTCAGCGACATAGAGGGGGCGAAGCGATATGGGCTAACCACCGCCATCCGATTAGAGGGGATCTGACGGCTGTTGTGTTTCTTCCCCGCGGGACAGAAGGAGGGGGAGAGGAAACCCTAGGCAGGGTCAGAGGGCGGCGGCGGCGCATAATAGAGATCGGCGAGGCGATGTGGAGGAGGCAGGGGAACACGGCGTTCCATGCCAAGCTCAACGAGGGGTGGCAGTGTGGAGTTTGTCGTCGGGTTAAGGTCTCGTGCGCCATGGCCGAGCCTAGCTCGTCGGAGCATGTCTGAGGCGACTATGCAGGGGTTCCTGGGCACCAAGAAGGGAAGGGTTAGATAGGGTAGGTTGAGAGGGTCTCAGTATGGTGACATGCAGGGGAAGGGGAGTGGGGGAAGGAGCTCATGGCTCAGATCCTGGCCAGTACAGAGCTAGGGAGAGGAAGAGGGTGCTTTGGGGAGGTAGGCTAGAGTGGGAGGAAGCAAATGAGGCAGGGAGGGGGTGTTGTAATGGCCTTTCTCCTTATAAACCGAAGAGAATTAGTGTAGGGTGGACTATGTCCATGGGAGAGAATGAGGAGGGATCTGGCCTTCCATTGCGCAGCAGTGGTGGTTGAAAGGGGAGTGTGGGGCCTGCATACGACCAGAGAGGACAGGGGAGGGCTGGGGTGGAGATATTTTCAAAGTTTGCACTAAAAAGTCATATCTCTCTCATCCAAGCACTAATGACAAGAGAGGAGTGTGCTACGATAGCTTGGCTACAGTGCACGACAAGGAGGGAGTAGTGTGGTGTTGTGCAAGCTTGGCTGGATCAAGTTGGTGTGGGTTTGGATGATTTTGATTTGAGAAAAAGCTTGATTGGCAAAAGTGATCCAAACAAAGGTTGTGAAGGAAGTTTGAAAATTTGCATTGAGGAATGTGGGGAAAGGTACTGGTAGGTAGAGGATGTCAATTCATCTCACCAAGATTTATTTAGAATTTTTCTAATGATTATAAGCCCATTTAAAGCATTTATTCAAAAAGTGCAGAATTGGTTTCTAGAAGCTCCTTTGATAATTTTACATTAAATCAGATGTGTTTTTGGTCTGACATGGTCCTGAATACCATATTACATTGGAGAATTTTATTGGAATTTATTGAGGTGGAAAAGTATTTTTAAGGAATTATTTCTTATTTCTGCCATTTAAGAAAAAGGGGAAAAAGAAATAATAAAAGGTCTCAAAAACATTTATTTTTGAGTTTAGAATGTAGGATATGATATATAGAAATAAAATGTGCATTGAGTTGGAAAAGTAACTTGGAGAAAAACAAACTTGCCTTTACAGACAGAGATTTTAGGGTTTTTGCCAAAAGTGGAAATTAAATAGTTTGAGGACCCAATAATTATGGGAATTATTTGGGGGATGAACATAACCAAGGTAGATGATGTGAACTTGATTTATACATCATTGACAACTTGATTCTTGAGGAATTATGGTGGGAAAGGAAGAAACTAGATTTTTGGGGAATCTAGGGTTTGATATTTTTATGCCACTTAAACAAGCTAGGATTAGTGAGCTCAGAGCTCACCCTGATACATGGGATATATGGATGGATAGACCAAGTTATATAGAGCTGGGTTTGTTTGGAGTTGACGTGGTCTAGAAGAGATGGAATTTTTTTTTGAAAATAAGGCTGCCATAAAAGAGTGGTCATGATGCCTCCTAAACCATGGGGGTTTAAGAAGCACAAAGCTCCAATGGGGACAAGTGAGGTATGGATTCATAGACCATGGTTATTAGATCATAACCATGCAAAGAGTTGGTCAAGGGGAGGTAGAAGATAGATGTGAGCTTCTTCCAAAGCAGGAAAAATGATAAGATTTGCGGAAAAGACTATTATCTTGACTACAAAACCATCATGGATGAGTGGGGACAAGAATGTGTTATCCAAAGGAAAGAGTGGGCTTTGGTAGTACTAATGATGTACTACAAGATTGTTCAAATACATTATCAAGATTTCACATAGGTTGGAAAAGGTAAAGCTCCAAAGATTGAATCTAGATAAGAATTCCAGACACAGCCATTTTGGCAGATTTAGGGTTTTAGACTAGAGTACAAGTGTAGATGATTTTGAGAGGATGCTAAGTTCCAAACTCATGATCAAGGAGATTATGTTGAAGTGTTAACTAAGTATATAGGATCCATTCTTAGATTGGGTCTTCACTGAGTAGGAACTATCAAAAGGGATTATCCCTAGATTAATCTCATTAGGAGAAAAGATGGTCACTTTAGTGGCTTAGGATAGATCCATATTTGGGTGCTTGGTTTGATATTGATGATCACAATCATAGATTGGGTAGTGAGGTATGAGAATACTAGGTTATCTCACTCTAGTTCCTAAGCAAACAAGTCAATCAACTGATCAAGACAATTCATCGGACAACAGATCAAGGCAATTCATCTTATCAAATTTATCCAACTACTACTAGGGTTACCATCAAGCCTAGCTTAACGTAAGGATGGGTATTTGAATTGGTTGTGGTTTGAAGTAAGATAAGTACCTCCTGGTATTTGTACAAATATTGGAATGGAGAGGTTTTAGGAAAGGTTTTGGAAATCCTAGAGATAACAGTGATTGAAGGATATGTCTTGAAAACATAAGGAGATTATATATAGGTCTCCAAAGTTTTGGTAATAGGACTAGTAAAATAGTTGGTTTTATCAAAGTCCTCTTGGCTCAGGTTTGGAATGCCAAAACATTTGAGAAAATTAATGATGAGATAATACATCTCTTTTGGAAAAATAATTTTTGTTAACTAGTGTTGAGATAAGTAGTATGTCACCTCTTACACAATCAGTTGTATGAACACAATCAAACAAGTAAGAAAATATTTCCGCACTTACTAAGAATTTTTTTTGTTCCCCCTGATTTTTGCCCTTTTGGACAGCAAATCATGGTTGCTGAAATTGGGATGTTACACAGCGTAGCCAGAGATGTAGTGAATGGTAGGTTGGGGCCGGTGCGCAGTGGGGTTTGGGGATCTACTTCCCGAATGGTCTTTTCTTGGGCTTCTCCCTATCATCACACAATATGAGTGTGGTGGTACAGGATGGGTTGACCAAGTCACATGGGTAAAATGTATAAACCCCTGCAGGGTGTAAAACTAAGTGCTTAGCCATGTCCCCGGTTATGGATAAATGAGTTGCTTGATATCGAGGCTATGACATATTCTCGCTCATCCTTATTTCTTGATTACTAAAACTTGATGGGTGAACTTAATGGGTTGATGTGAATAAAATTGGTTTAATAAAGTAGGACAAAGTGTTTGAAAAATACAAGCTAGCCAAAGCTCCACCAGCCAAATAAGCATGTAGTTGCTAGGTGTATTATTTTCGTACTTAGCGCTACTTGCCATACATTCCAAGTATTGACCCTTCGGAGCTGCTATATTTTATGTTGTAGGATACTCTGATTCCGAGTGATCGACTAGGTTGTGGTAGTCCACTCAACATTTGTTTGCTTGTGGGAAATTGAAGATGGAGCCTATTATATACTTATGCTTCCGTTTGCTATTGAACTATTTGAGCTAGCGTACGTGCTAAGCATTATTGTAATAATTGAATACTCTGGATCATTTCGTTATTTTTGATGCATGGATATTTGTTTTGTTATTCATCTTTAAGATCTAAGTAAGCCAATGAACCAATCTAGGGATTGGCGTGTTTCATAGAGCTACGGTCTTTTCAGGATGTAGTATTACATAGATGCAGTCACTTCTATCAATATGATCAAGGACATCATTTTTCCCAGGTTTGGAGTTCCTCGATTTTTGATTTCTGATGGTGGAAAAAAATTTATGGAACGTACTTTTAGGAAGATACTTCACAAATACGGGGTCGAGCATCGAGTAGCCTCGCCTTATCACCCATAAACAAGTGGGCAAGTTGAGCTTTCGAAATAGGAAATTAAAGTTATTCTTTAGAAGACGGTGAATAAATCGAGGAAGGATTGAGCTATGAAGCTAAATGACACATTATGGGCATATCGTATAGCATTCAAAAAACCAATGGGAATGGCGCCATACAAAATGGTCTACGGTAAATTGTGTCATCTCCTATTAGAGTTTGAACATAAGGCTCGTTGGGCTATTAGAACTCTGAATTTTGATTTTAAAACTATAGGAGAAAACTTCTTTTAGGTATTCATGCTTTAGATGAACTCAGAAATGAGGCCTATGAAAATGCTAAAATATTCAAATAAAAATCTAAAATATGGCACAATAGAAAGTCAAATCTGGAGATAAAGTTTTACTCTACAACTCTCTGGTAAATATTTTTGTAGAAAAGTTGAGATCCAAGTGGAAAGGACCGTATAAAGTGGAAGAAGCCTATTCCTCAGGGCAGTAAAATTAAAAAGTAATACCCCTTCTTTATCTTGGATTGTTAATGAACAGCAATTGAAACACTATAGAGTTGGAGAGGTTAACACGGTAGAACTAATCTCCTTAGTGATAGCTGAGGAATGCATGATCTTAGTTGTCTCCTTTTTGCATTTTTGAAATCTTTTATGCACTTTTTATTGTGTTCTTTGTTTTCCCTGCGTTTTTATATTCTTATTGATATATTGGCCGAGTTGGTACGCGCAAACCATATGGTCGTATGCGTCCATACCAGTGGTCGTTAAACTCTTAGTACTCCTTTTTCTGTTTGATTTCTCGAAATTCAGTACGAATAGACCGTACAGGCGCATACACCCGTACTAGTGGTCGTTAAACTCTTAGTACTCGTTTCTCTTTTGTGTTCGATTTCTCAAAATTCTATATGAATGGACTGTATGGGTGCTTTCCACCATAAGGGAGGTCATTATTCGCATTGTTCCACCGTTTGGTTTCATCTCTTAAAAAACAAACACTTTTACCGCCTCAGAATAGGTCGGTGGCTGCTGGTACGAGCGTGCAGTATGGATGGATACCTCCCATACTGACTTCCGAGACCAAAATTAACTCCCCTATTTCTAAAGTTTATTTTCTTCTTGATGTTTCTCTTCTCTCCTTTGCTTTCTGTCTCCACCCCTTGTATTAGGGTTCGTCTCTCATCTACCACTGTCTCCCATCATCATGCATCAGATATCACTTGATTATTCAAGGATTATGTAGCCTTTTCATATCAAGCAGATCTAGACCTAGAAGGAGGAGGCACCTACAACAAAAACCAAAGGAAGGGAACCTGAGAGGGATTCTTCTTCTTTCTCAAACTTTATGATATCTAAAGTAATTTTTGATCCATGATTATTGTATTAGATGTATGAACTAGGTTGAGTGCTATGATACTTGTACCACTTTATGATTTTAGGGTCTTCCACACCAACAAGGTATTGATAAATTATGAGAAGGAAATATTGATAGCATGTTATAGTCATGAGTTTGAACCAACAAGATCCAAAAATAGTATTAACATGATCCAATTCTATTGTTTAACAAAAATAAAAAGACTTTGCTATCAAATAATTTCAAGACAAGAAAAAGTGCAAGATCGAAAAAAGTTACTCAAGTAATGATCATGAATTATTCATTACTCAAATTAATTGCTCAACTAATTGAACTTGATGATTCTATAATATGCTCAATGCTAAAAACTTCTTATAACATATTGATACAAAAGGTGTAGAAGCCTCTAAGTCATGTAATGTGTGAGGGTGTGATATACCTCACCATGTAGTTCTATATCTGATATTGTAATTTTGTTTCAATTTTTGCCTCATTTATTGTAATGATTCGTGCCTCATGAACATGATGACCTTGTCCATAAGCCACCATATTGCTCAAGGATGAGCAAGAGTCTAGCTTGGGGAACTTGATGAGTCCAAAATTGAAGCATATTTACCTTATGTTTTTGCACAAGTAGAGTAGGACTTTTTGGTACTTTATTGCGCTCGTTCGCACCTTTTTGTCCTTGTTTTAATAATCCTGAGTTACTAAGTCTCTTGTGAACATATCAATTGGGACCTTCATATTATGAAGTAATATGGTATTTCTAAGTTATAAAAGTCATTAATTGACTTTTTACTCGCACCTATGAGAATAGCAAACATGGAGGAAGGCTCCAGAGGGCTTAACGACTAGTGGTACAGGCAGAGCTTACCCGTACCTTCCGCCCATACCACCTGTCAGTGCGTCCGCCTCGTCAAATACTCTCTCCATGCAAAGATGGATTTGGGTCCGACATTCATAAAAACTTCCAGCCTCAAAATACCTAGCTAGAGAGGGATCTGGAGGAGGAACTAGGAGAAGGGAAAATCCTTGCTGCTTCACGGATCATTGGAGGACATTGCATCATCCCCTTCATCATCAACTGCTACATCTCCATCACCATTACTACTCCCATCTTCCATACTTTAGATCTTGTTGTAATTCCAAATTCAATTGTGGTTTGAACTAGATTTATCCCCATACTTTTATCCATTTGAATATGATGATGTTGTTGATTGCTTCGATGTGTGAGTAGTTCCCTTTGTTCTTGGCGAGATGGGGAAACCTTAGCATTATTATGAAATGGAATAAACATGATCTATTACTTTTCTCCATGATCCATTGATCTATGATATTGTGTTTGATCTCTCTCTTTAGTTGGTATGTATAGTCGGCCACATATCATTTTCCTTCGGGAATAAAGAGAGGGTGATACCCTTAGGAGGTGTATGGGAGTATGTCCAATGTTAATTTCATGACTACAAGCGTTAGATTATAACCTGAACGGTCAAAGGGGGATAAAGAGAGATTCACTAACCTAATTACGATATCCATGGGGAAACCGTTAATTGTGGTGGTCTCTATGAGTGATTGCTATAAGGCATCGAAGTGGTTATTTACAGATGACCTCATTACCTGACTCAAGAAAGCGACTGCCCACGAGTCTTGTAGTGAACATCTTATTATGAAACTCTCTCCACGGACGTCATGACACAAGAATAGATTATCCTAATTATGATTAATTACAACATTTCTAGTGGTGTATCCTACATCCCCGAGAACATTTTAGCCTTATTGAGTTCCAACGCTTTCGTTACGTGCTTTAATTTACTTGTTTTATTTACTTTTCTGTATTTAACCAAAAACCTTTCAAACAACCTTTACTCAAAACCAAAGGCAGGTTACAAGTATCCTTTGGTAGATAGTAATGAGGGGCATAAAGATCTTAACCAAATAGCTCTCTATGGGTTCGATCTTATTTTGTAACTAGATACAATCAATCTGTGCCCTTGCAATCATGATGGGTCCACCTCATTGACACGTGTCCTTGTCCGAGCAAGTCCAACTTGCCAGCTCATGATAGTTGGATCAATATCCGCCATGTTCCACTCTCTGAAGTGTGCGATGCCACAGGCTTACAGTAAACCAGACACATCTTAGTAGTATTTTGATCGAAGCCATATCTCAATGATCTTTCGACTTAGATCCAATAATCAGTAGAGGCCTCTAGAAAAACTTGCCGACTCCTAGTAACCGTGATACGGATCAACATGATCCAAAAGGGTTTAGGCCTGATCTTTTACAACCATCGATGGAATCAGCAAGATAGAAAGAGAATTCAATATGAAATCGATCAAACTGATCTCTCTTCAATTCCCCATATTGGAACTAATCAAAATCAACTCCCACGCATAGCACAACATCAGACCTTGAAGATCAGCAAGCAAACACAACGATATGTACCCCCAAACATTGGGACTTTTCTAGTGTCTACTTTATCTCGAAAATAACAAGTCTCAGATACAATGGCGGCTGACATGAACCCTTTATAGGGTGAATCCAACAAGACTTGGGTGGGATAGGCCCCACGCCACAACTAAAGCCCAAATGGCTGAACTAAAAGTGGTTTTGGACAAGCCCAAAAACCATAACAAAAAATAAAACTTAAACATTTCAGACTTAAATACAACAGGAAATAAAAGACTCAAACGTCTTAAATACTAAGCCGAAGTAAACTCAATTTTTATTTTGATCTTGGCCATGCCTTGACCAAAACGTTTCAGAAGTGGGGGTGTTCTGAAATTGGGCTTCACCTCATCTGTGGGAGGAATTGCAATGCAGAAAAGTCCAACCTTCAAGATATAAGGAGGCGGCGAAATAACAGGAGTAGTATCTATCCTCCCCTCATCATCCCCCTAACTTGAATGGAAACCATCCTCGGTTTCACCTTAATGTGGTGGAGTTCCTTCTTCTCAACAAATACTTCCACTTTGATATCCTTGTCAAGCATATGCTGCAGCACATGACGCTTTCCTTCACGCCAAAAGGAATAAACATTGAATCTTCCCTCATGAGTGGAACACTTGTCAAATTGCCACGGCCGACCTAGCAACACATGACATGCTTTCATAGGCAACACATGACATTTAGCTTCACTGAGTTATACAACCACTCAACACAATGTGGTTGCGGGTGTCTATGTAGGTAATGAAAGAGAATCCACCAAGCTCTTGCTAACAATATTGGTGTAGCTACCACCATCAATAATAAGCTTGCAAGTGGCGTTCTTGACTATGCATTGAGTCAGAAAAATATTCCAACGTTGTCCTTGTCCTTGTCCTTCTATGCAATCTTATGGCACACGTTGCACCATCAAGTTAGTACGCTTACGAGCAACATCCTCAGGTTACACATCAATGTTTTCATGTTCCTCAGATTCATCACTAGATAGATTAGCAACCTTGTCAACATCACTAGCAGAAACATAGCCATCTTGTGTGAGCAGCACCCTTTTTTTATTAGGCCAATCATGCCTCATATGTCCTCGGCCTCCACAAGTGAAACACTTAATGTGCATTGTCGACTCTATACTAGATGCATCTTTCAACACTCCAGATTTTGGCACCTCACTATGGGAAACATGTTGGGAGCGTGTAGAAGGTGCCGGCTTAGCACTAAAACCATGCCATGAATTTGCAGTGGATGCAGCTTGGCGTCGTTTGAGTTGTTGATCCGCATGCTCAGCTTGGTGCACAAGATCCTAAAGATCATAGTAACTAACCATCTTGAACGATCCTGCACCTCATTATTCAGCCCATTAAAGAATCGAGACATTGTGGCCTCCGGGTCTTCTCTTGTTTCTGTATGCAGTGGCGGAGCCAGGTTGCAAGTGCCGAGTATTCATTGTTAAAAAAAATTAATGCAATGTATGAATTATATTATACTGCAGTAGCATCTTATTTATTCATCTATTTTACTGCAATAAAACAAGGGGAAATCGGAAATTGGAAGCTTGCATAGGATCCAATCCAGGGGATCAAATCAGAACTGATCTGCTACTCAAATCGGGCTAATCAGTAGCAAAAAGTGAAGAGGATATGGCTGCTGTGTTCAGATCGTTGCCGTTGCGGTCACGATCGCTTGCTTCGCTCTGCTTCCCGCCGCCGCCAGTCTCCGGCTCACCGAGTCACTTCGCTAGGGCCTGCCCTGCTTTTGTGCGCCTGTGTTGGTGTGCGTCTGATCGATATGAGGAGGTGAGGAGTGGTGCGTCCGTGCGTGTAGTGGTGCAGAGACGTGTGCGGCTGGCCTGGCCTAGTGAGCTTGCTTAGTATGCCTCTATGGGCTGACTACATTATAAAAATTGTTTTACACAGAATCTTGGGTACTCACCAGAATACAGGTGCATATCCCTGGCGCCGCCGCCGCCTGTATGTATCATCAACAACTCTATCTCTTTAAAATACTCATCCACAAATTTAGTACATTGAGTGAACTTCTGCAATTTATTGTACATGTCTCTCTTATAATGTTTAGGAACAAAGCGACTTCGCATGAGTTATTTCATTCCCCTCAATGATGTTGGGCGATTTGGCATACGCAAAATTTGGCTCCAACAAATCAGTACATAATCGGAGAACTCAATAGCAACAAGTTGAAGCTTCTTCTCCTCGGTATAATTATGGGCTACAAAAATATGAATCACGCGCATCTCGCACTCCAAATAATCCTCAGGACTACCCACGCCAGATAACGGTGGTATGGATATTTTAACACTTCCAATACCATCATCCAATGGAACACGTGCGGCATGATCAATAGGATCTCAGTCAATAGGCAAAACACGACCAAAAGTGATGCAGGACGAGCCTCAACATGGCACTGTTGTGGTGCGTATGTAGCATCTTCTTGAAGATCAGCATTGACGCCTCCTTGTGCTAGTGTCATGGGACATCGAGCACGAGAGTCAACATATCCATACCTTGTTGGTGGCGCATCCCATAATGGAGAAGTATGAGGGGGATCAGCTTGCACCGGATGATAGTATCCGTTAGCGCATCGAGCCTAGAAGTGATGGCCTCCAAACTGGTGGTCAACCTCTCCTCCAAAGCATCCGTACAGTCTTTGATGTACATACAGGTGTTGTCAAAACCAGCACAAACATTGTCAGAAACATCATCTTCATAGACCGGATAACAACCTCCTTAGAATTTGGGGCTATAGCAGTCGTAGCAGAATTTTTAGCAATCTCTAGAGCAATATTCAGCACTCAGAAAAAATTAGAGGCAGAAAAGGTCAGACGCCTAGGCATAGACACCGCTGAGGTTTAATGGCAGAAAAAAATCACTCGTTGACAGCTTCTCGCCAAAAGAAATAGGCGGCATGACGTGTATCAGCATCTAGAAAAACAGGCATTAGCGATCAACAGAAACAGGAGCTGTTGGTACGAATCTGAACTGAAGCAATCCTTTTTTCCCGGACTCTTTCTGGCGCCTGATCGGAATGACTTGGACTCTTCCAATCGAAATAAAACTCAGGTACGTAAGCTATGGGGAGTCATGATCGGGATTCCTTTATTTTTTCTAATTCCTTTTCTTGATTGGTGATATGTCCAACATGTATCTATTTTTTCCAACACTTTTGCTATTGTTTCCCCTCTAAACTTGTGTGATTTGGATACAACTAACATGGAATAACGTTGTTTTCAGCATAATTGCTTTGGTGTCTAGTTTTTGTGCAGAAAATCAACTTTCAGGAAAAATCCCGAAAAATATGCCAAAACTCCTATTTTACCATAAGACTCGTAGAGCCAGAAGACGAGACGAAGGAGGGCCATGAGGGGCCCACACCCCCTAGCCACGCGGGCCAGGCCAGGCCGCCCCTTGGAGGGGTATGGCCACCTCGGGCACCCCCTCGGCCTCCCTCTTCGCCTACATAAAGCCTTCTAACCTAAAAACTCCGGGAGTCGACGTTTTTCCAAATAGAGTACTATTGCGCCGCCACTATAGAAAACCGTGAATCGGAACCAGAAACTCTGTTCTGGCACCCTGCCGGGACAGGGAATTGGAGGAGATCATCGCGATCATCATCACTGACGCCTCTCCATTAACCATCCATGTTTCCCCCATCCATGAGTGAGTAATCCTCTGTTGTAGGCTATGTGGAAGGTAGGGATTGGATGAGTTCTATCATGTAACCGAATAAGATTGTTAGAGCATGGTGCCTAGTATCTCTTTTAGTGCTATTTGACTTTGTTGCAACTTGTTTTTTGCTTAATGCTTGTCACTAGGGCCCGAGTGCCACGATCTCAGATATGAACATGTTATTGATTTATGATGATAGTATTGTTTGTGATATTATCTGCAAGTTGTGTATACATATCATTATTCGGAACCGAAGGCCTCGAAGTGACAGAAATTGGGACAGCCGGAGGGGATGGCTGTGATATGAGGATCACATGTATTCATGGAGTGTTAATGCTTTGCTCCGATGCTCTATAAAAAGGAGTATCTTAATTGCTAGTAGATTCCCTTGAGGCCCCGCTGCAACGGGCTGGCAGGACAAAAGATGTTGTGCAAGTTCTCATTGCGAGCACGTATGACTATATATGGAACACATGCCTATGATTGTTTAGTACTTTGATGATTTATCTTATTTATCTGCAAATTCCCTAGATCTTGAAGTTACATAAATAGTCTTGTCCATGCAATGCCCATCCATCCATCCCTATGCCTACCGCACTCAAATCATGTTGTTTTCTACTATTGTTACTATTTCCTTTGTTTCACTGATGCTGTTACTTTGCTATTGCTACTACAAAATTGTTGTTACTGATAAACTTCTGTGAGCAAGACTATTTCTAGGTGCAGCTGAATTGATAACTCAGTTGTTAAGGCTTATAAGTATTCTTTGGCTCCCCTTGTGTCGAATCAATAAATTGGGTTATACTACCCTCGAAGACTGTTGCGATCCCCTATACTTGTGGATCATCAAGACTATTTTCTGGCGCCATTGCCGGAGGGCATAGCTTTATTTGTAAGTTCACTTGGATTTATTATTGTTCGCTGCTATACTTTTTCATCATGGGAAAGTCTCATGATGGAAAGTTTCCTATTTTACCATCCACTACAAGAAGAGGTACAGTTCTAAACACCTCTGCTGCTCTTGATTCACCGTCTGTTATAAGTAAGCTTGTTACACCACCACCACATACACATGCTACACACACTACTACTACTGAATCTGAAATCGCTTTTGATACTCATGATGTTACTTCTACTGTGCTTGATAAGAGTGGTTCATTGGGTCCTTTCCTAGATGCTACTGTTGTTAGAACTATATTGGGAAACACTGAAACTCCTAGTGAAGACTCTATTACTCCTGTTAGCTCACCTGAGTCTAGAAAGATATATGATATTAATGATGGTTACATTGAGATGACTGATGAATTTATTGAAGAATATCGAAACACACGTGGTGCTAGTGCTATTAGGAGTCTCCTTAAGAAACATACTATTATACCTAAATTGTCTCCTGATGCTAAGTTTGCCACTTCTCCCATAGACATTAAAGATAAGGATTATGATTTATCTCTTGATTTATCCTATATAAACATTGTTGAGAAAGAACCTTTTTGTGGGACTAAGAATAAAAAGGCTGTGGCACATATGAATGAGGTTTCTACTATGAGTGCCTTATTTTCTGATGAAGTTAAGATGCGTACCTACTTTGTTGCTAAAATTTTCCCTTTTTCACTAAAAGGAGAAGCTAAAGCTTGGTTTAATAGTTTACCTCCTAGATCCATTGATATCCCCGATTGCTTGATTGCTACTTTCTTTCAGAAATATTTCCCTCCTAGTGCTAGACATGCTGCTTTGCAGAAACTTTTTGATTTTAAACAGGGAGAAGAGGATAAATTGCCTGAGTCATGGACAAGGTTTTGTGCCTTGATTCATGCACATCCTGGATGTCCATTGCCTAAAAATGAGCTTCTTGATATATATTATAATGGAATAGCTGATGAATCTACGACATACCTGGATAGTTTTGTTGATTGTGTTTTCAGGAAAAGAACTCCTGCAGAAGCTGAAGAATTAATGGCTAAAATAAGCAAGAATTATGATGATTGGACTTCAACTGAGCCAAATACACCTGAGCCTACTACACCTGAACTAATTGTACCTGAACCAACTCCAACACCAACACCAAGAAAGAGGGGAGTGATTGAATTAAATGATGAACTGATGAAAGAAGATAAAAATGTCTTAAGGAGAAGGGTATTAGATCTGAAGATGTGAAGAATTTACCTTCTATAGAATAATTATGTAAGCTAATTTCCCACTCATCCACTATTGAGGTACACTCTCTCCAACACTTTGATGTAACACCCTCGCTTGATAAGGCTGAGTTCATGTGTATAGTGTCAATACCTGGATCGGTTCACTAGCACACACAGTACAAAATGATACCAAAAATAACTGTGCATCATAAATACAACGAATATGATCCAGAATTTACATTATATTATAGCGGAAAGCAATTACAAGGTAGATCTCCATCCTTCAAATGTGCCACAGGCAAACAATTGTTGAGTGGAGTCTCGCGACCTATGAACGATCACTTAGATACGTTATAACCTACAACATAAAATGTTGTGGCCACGAATGGTCAATACATTGAATGTATGGCAAGTAGGCTAAAGTGGTTAACAACAGATCTATCAACTACATGCTTATTTGGACAAGTGGAGTTTAGGCTCATTTGCATAAAGCAGTATTTTTATCCTAACATTTGTAGCAAAGTAGTTTTCTAATACGATAAATAGGACACTTTGGTTCTCTCCTAGGTGCTCCTACCCAATTAAGTTCACCCAACAAGTTTTAAGTAATTCAGAAATAAGGATGAGTGAGAAATATGTCATAGCATCAGTATCAGGTCGCTCAAATTATCCATAACTGGGGACACGGCTAAGTACTTAGTTTAGACACCCTGCAGGAGTTTGTACACTTTACCCATGTGACCTGGCCAACCCAGCTCGTACCACCACACTCATAATGTGTGATGATAGGGAGAAGTCCAAGATGAGACCATTCGGGAAGAGCTTCCCAAACCCATCCATGCACCGTACCAACCTACACTATTCTACATCTCTGGCTACGTAGGGTTTGAGTTGCCACAACCTACTAAGTCCAGCCAACCGCCCATTTCATTATTGGCACATGGTTGTACACGTAAGCTACCAAATAAAGAAGCCAATCCTTTCTTAGTACCCTGGGCGGCATTCTCCACCATAAATCCACACTCGATGACCCAATCAATGTCATTCCGCCCAGGTGGTTCATTAAAATCATGTTGAATTGTCATTTAGCAAAATATAAGCCTTTCAAAACATATAACTTTTCGTGGTGTGATTTCCTTCCTCGTCTAAATAGCATAGCTAAGCAATCTACTAATACAATGGCTCATAAACAAGAAATACTAGGGAATAATAATATGGGACATAGCATAACATATACACATCAATTTCTACATATGCAATTCTACAAAAACATCTCCAATGCATAGGAAAACAGTAGGACATTTATGACCAAGATAGCACCATTGCCTTTGTTGTAGATGTAGTCGATTACATAATCCTCACAATCCTCATATATATAATGGTTGCACTCGTCATAACCACAATACTTGCAATCACAATATTTGCAATCGTAGTAGTTGCACTCCTCGTAATCTATCGTTCAAAAGCAAGGGCACAACAAACACACCATTCAAAACATTAAAATAATGCAATAAAACAATGATGAGACAATGCATGCATGATGATTTAATAATCCACAATGGTTGTATCTAGTCCTTTGAACATTATTAAATCACATGACGCATGTGAAAAGTCATTTAATGCATTAAAGCATTTATTATTAAAGTTATATCGATTTAATATAGTTTACCTCACTTTAATTGAACTATTGATGTTTTCTGTCATATTAAATTGTGACGTAAATTCTATTGGATAGGTAATGTAATTTATAACCAGTAGCAATTTGAATCACCTAAAAAGGAGTTATAGATCTTTTCTTAGATTAAAATACTATTGCAATGGTTTTAAAGCTTTCTGCAATAATTTCTATTTTAATAGTACCAAATAATTTGTCACGCAATTTATCTGTATAGATATTGTTAATAGAAAACCTTAGCAATTGGTTTCACTAATTTTGGAGTTCTGGTTAATTTTCTAGGATTTAAATACTAGTTAGAAGGGTTTAAATCATTTAAATTATTTCCTTTGACAAAAATTATATCTAAGGCCAGATTAGTGTTCTACATGAAACAGGGATTCTGTAGACATATCATTTTCATTTTTAGGATCTATAAATATTTTACTATGATTTATTTACTCCAAATAGGCCATTAAACTATTTAAATAATTATTCTACATATATACTATAAAGTTCCATCTAATATCATATAAATAATCTTCATATTTTTCTGAATTTGTAGGTATTTTATTTGTTATTTTTGGATCATTAAATCTTTTCCTATGAATTTCCCAAACTTTACTCAAAATATGCAATTTTATTCAATTTCAATCAAGGAAAAATCCCCTGGAAAAGCAGTGCGAGGTGGCATGCTCTGAATGGCCGGTATCTTTTCGGCGCCAGATAGAATGCGAGCCGCTGGATCTTATGCGGATCAGATAGTGGGCAGTGACCGTGGCGAGGGTCTCCGGCGAGGACGGCTGTGCGGCGGCGGTGGCTTTAGACAGCGATGATGGCGAGCGCTCCGACTGTCCCTGGCAGCGGTGATGTGGATTACGAGATGCGGCACGAGACGTTGGGCTCCCTAGTGTCAACAACTTATCTGCTTTCTTCCCCTGGCGACTGTCATGCGTGGTTGGAGCTTTGAGGCAAGGCGGTGCTTCGACGAGGAATCCGCGATACTGCAGATACCTGGGCATGGGGAAAACACATGAGAGGATGCGGTTCTGCGTGAGGAAGACAATGAGGGGAAATGGAGAGGACGGGGGCGACGGAAACCATCTTGTCGAGATTGATCTGGAAGATTGCTGGCAGCAGTGAGATCGGTGACTACATGCGGCGGCTAGGGTTTGGAAAATAGCGAAAATCCGCAACAGAAAGAGGAGGGGGTATATATGAGGGCCAATGGCGTTCAGGAGGGGCAAAATCATCGAACAGAATAAACGAATTATATGGGATTTGAGTTGGGTTAGGAACCGTCCTCGAACTAGTCTCCAACAACGCGAGGAAGGAGAGGATCTGGTGGGGTCCACACGTCAGCCTGAGCGGAAGAGAAAAAACAAAGGGAAGGAGGTGTTCTCCGGTGTGGGCTGTGATGGGCTCTTGGCGAGCTAGCGGTGGTTGCTGCTGTTCTGCTTCGCGCCACGGTAGGAGGTGGTTGCCGGGCTGGGCCGGTTTAGCTGGCTTAGCCGGTTGTTTCCCCTTTTTCTGATTAGTTTTCTTTTTATTCTTTTTTGTTTTATTTTCTAGAATTTGTTTTCAGCATTCAAATTGTTCCAACAAATTTCTAAAAATTTGTAATTTGACAAGGTTTATTTTAGGACAACAATTAACCTATTTTTCATATATTTAAAATACTTCACCTATTAAAAGTTGAGTTTGGTTTATAGGGCTTTTACTTCATTTCTTTTATTCCTTTTTTATATAATTCATATCTTTTTATTTTGAGATCCAAAATCCACCAAACTAATTTCTATGGTTTTCTAAAAGTGATATCTGTAAATATACACCCTTCATGAATTCCATTTCTTAATTGTCACTATGGACAAAGCCATAACTCAAGGGTTGTACTTAGAATGGGGAAATCCCATTTAGGGTTTTGGATTTATTTTTGGGCAACCCTATTTGCTTCTTAGGGTTTATATGCAATGATGTTGTAACATCCCTAAAATCATGATTTCAAAGATTGCATATCATTCATGCATGCATAAAATGTTGAGATCATTTTCAAACCATTTTCAAGAAAACAGAAGCACATAGTGCTATCATTTTATGTGAGCAAACTTAAATCAAATGACCATCCCCATTTGAGAGCTTAAGTGTTTTAAACCAAGTTTGTTTGCTTCCTTGTTGATTGGATTAAGTGTGGAGTTGGACAAAATATATACAAATAAAAATGGATTCAAAACCATTTTTAAAACATTTCCAAATCAAGTGCTATAGCACTATTTATTCAAAAGAACCAAGCTTGAACAGAGAGACCACATGTTTCTATGCCTAGAATTGTGAATGTTGCACCCTACAAAATTCCTGAAAAGATTTGATTTCAATTTGAGTTTGAAATAATTTGAAACAAATCAGAAATAGAAAAGGAATAAAGAAAATGAAAAGGGTCGGCGCCAGACTTTGAGCCCATCAGTAGATCCAGCCCAGCTAGCCCACCCGGGTCCCTCCTCTCTCTCTCACGTGCAGAAGCACCCCTAGAGTCGCTGACACTCGGACCCCACTCCCTCTCTGTTCTATTCACTGACAAGCGGGCCCTGTCCACGTCATCGTCGTCTTCCCCCAAATTTCGCGAGGAGCACGTCGCCGCTGGCCGTTGCTGCGTTGATTCTGCGGCGTAATTGCCATTGATTCGCCGGGCGTTTCTTGTCGAGCCTCTGCCTACTTAAGCCCCTCCCTCTCGCGACCATTTCCCCTCACCCAATTTCCTCTCCACGCCACCAGGCTGCTCGCAACTCGCCCGACACTGCCGCTGTTCCGACGACCTCGCTGACGAATTCCGGTGAGCACCGTGCCCCCCTCTGTCCATGGTTCATACTAGCATGCTCTGCAGCTCCGTGCGCATCTACTGACACCTCCCTTTTTCTCGCGCATGGTCTGTAGCCTCGGCAACGACAACGACTGAACGCCGCCGCTCTCTGCTCGAACTCCGGTGACCTCTCCCCATAAGTACCAGCCGCTCCTTCCCCTCTGTCTGATACGCCTAAGATCCCCAGCGTCTTGCGCGTCTAACGGTGCCCTCCCCTTGTCTTAGCGCGGCTCGGAACCTCGCCAACGTCGACCAGCAGCCGTACCTGACGCGTTTGCGAACTCCGACGAGCAATCCGCGATGACTCCGAGCGCCCCTTCGCCAACCAGAGACACGTTGAGCTTCACCTCGTCATGGCGGTTCTGGTAAGCATCCTCCCCCCTCCCCGGGCGACCTAGAACGCCGGCACCGCCACTGACAGACACGCCGCCGCCAGTCGCCGCCGCTAGGCTATGGTCAAAGCAACAACAGTCGTTAGATGTAGATCTTGCGGTTTAAATTAGATCTGAGCAAAGCGTTTTCTTTTGATCTGGCGCGTTGGATCTGACTTGATCTGACGGCGCGGAAGGGTGATCCTGAGTGAAATGGTATCGGCCAATAGGAAACAGACGTGTGGCTAGGGTTTGATTTTAAAACAGATTTTGAATCTGATTTATATCCAATTTTGATTTAGCTATAACTTTTGATCCCCACGTTAGAATTTGACAAATTTTATACCGTTGGAATCAGGAGAGCAAGCCTTTTCCATTTATGCAATGTGTTTAAAGTTTTGCTTCTGTTAAAATAGCTTTATTTGCAGAAACATGTGTAGGGCTTATTTGAGTATATGAAATGTTTAGGAATTGTTTTTAGTGTCAAATAAGCTTGGTTTGGCAAGTTTTTGACTTGTTGAAGATTCAGTACTATGCACTTGCTTGGTTGAGTTCTAAAAATCATCACTTAGCATCTTGCATGCATGCATATATATTTTTGGTTGAATATATCTTGTATGTGATTGTGGCTATATTCTATGTGTAGATTTTGGTGCTAGTGATTGTGATTGTGAAGAGTGCTACTCTCCCAACTACCAAGGCAAGTGGTACTTCATGATATTTCTATCCCTATGTTTTATACTAAAGCATTAGAAATATTTTGCTAAGTCTTGCATGTTAATATTTTTGCCTAATGCCATGATGGGAAATCCTAAGAGGTTGTAGAATTGCTAGGAAATTTCTAAGTTAAGTTACTATCTATGCCATGCTTAGCCTAGCTAGTAGCAAACAAGGGTTGGTGAAATATACATGCAATGATGAAAATATTTCTAAGTCTTTGGACTTTTGTTTTGCTTAATAAAACAACTAAGTCAATGAATCACCTGGGTGGAATGGGACTTGATTGGTGGTTTTGGTTGAGTGGTTACACAAGACCCATGGCTATGGTTTACCTTGTGTATCTCACTTGTGGAAAGCCACCCAGGAACAAAGGGATTTTAGAGGCCAAGTGTTGAGAAGCTTCTAGTGCAGCCACTTGGCGATATGGGCTCTGCCTGGACCACATAGTTTGCTAGAACTTAGCCATTTGGACAGTTGGTGGTAGTGGGATTGATAGGTTGGAGCGCGTCCATTTGGTCTAAGGGAAGGCTTCTGAAAGGTCCTGTCTTGGTGAAACCAAGTCTGGTGGGGAAAGTGCACAACCTTTGCAGATGGAAAAATCTAAGTACTTAGCCAAGTCCATGGTAATGGACAACTTGAGCATCAAGACATGGAAGCTATCAAGAATCTCATCATTCCAACTTCTAAGTAAAAACTTGTGGGTGAACAAGGGTGAAGGACCTCAATGTCTATTGGTGGTTCCTTGGGAAAAGTTTTGACAAAGAAAAACTTAGTGATTTCAACTAATAGGAAAAACCTAATTTGAGCAAAGCAAGCCAAGCTACACTTAGCCAAATTTGCATATAGTATCTAGTCCACTTAAAATATACTAAGGTGTCACTTGCCAATACTATTCCAAAGTATTGACCCACTATGGCTGTAACTTGTGATGTTGCAGGTTATTCTGATGAGGATTAGGTGTCATGAGTCTACACTCAACATGCTTGCCTGTGGCACATGAAGATGAAGACTTATAATTATTTACTTATTCAAACTCTTGTATTAGGCCTGTGGCCTTGAGTTGTAAAGACTATGTTTATCTCTGGAATGGATGTAATAAATGACCTTTGTATCTGTGTACTTCATCTTAAACTGTGGATGCTAGCAATGATCCAGGGACTAGCATTGCAATCACAGGGATCCTTTTACTTTATAAAGGAGGGATCTTACAGATGTTCATGCATGCTTCATGATTTTGAATTTTGAAATCTTGCACACCAATTCTACAATCCATAATCAATTCATGCCCTTTGGCCTATATGGCTACTTAGGTCAGAACAAAACAACATAAGGTTTTGAATCAAGGTTGAGAGGATTTTCAATTCAGAAAGTTTCTTTTCTTTGAGAAATTTCAACAAAGTCAAACAATCAATCAAGATTATTTTATTTATTTCACATTCCAAAATTAGGAGAATTTTGGGATGTGACAGACTACCACCCTTAAAAGAAATCTCGTCCCGAGATTTGGGAAGGCTAGAAAGAAAGAAAGGTTCGGAATCCATTAGGGCGCTACCACTCTTAAAAGGAAATTGATTAGATCACTTCTCAAGGGTTCACTTGGCTCAGATTTATTCTGCTCTAGAAATTTATTGGTACAATGTATCTTCTATAATCTGAACTCCATGATTGATAGTTTCTCAAAAAGCACTACTTGAACTAGTGAAACTCTCATGGTGGTCAGAATAGGGGACATTTCTTCACGATGCCCATTGATAATGGTTGAGATTCATCCTTACCGTACATTCTTACACTTAGCATTAAATGCTTCTACAAAGGTGCAAAATCATACCATTCTAAGGTTTAGGCTCAATGACGGCTCTCTGCTATGGTTGAAAGGCACTCAAGATTCGCAAATCCAACAGTACAAGAGCGAATAACAAGAGTAGTAGGAATGATGATCAATCCATCCTACACCCAAATCGTTACCCTGCATGAGGATAGGTGAACTGCGTAACTTATCACTCGGGCATCCTCACTTGCCTTGAAGAAGGTTTCCATGGGCACGAACTAATGCTCGATGTAGACTCCCATGTATTCAATCAACAAGGTACTACTAAAACTAAACTATTGATACCTCAAACTTTTAGGTTGCGTAATCTACTACACAACATCCATTACAACTCTTCATACTTCCAATCCTTTTATTGCATTAGATGAAGCATTCTCCTTCCTAAATGCATTATGTTGTAAAACTTTCAGTTAATCCTTCTCCATACCTTCAACACATCATTCTAGCTCCAAGGATTTAAGATAGGCAAGAATAGATTCTAGAGGAAAGAAACCACTAAGAAAATAAACCTACCCATAACTATATGAAGCAATCAATGTCACAAACAAGCAAACAATCATAAGAAATCAACACACAACTGAACACTTGCACAATAGCATTACAGGGGTCTAAACTTAACAGTATATAACAAAAAAATAGTTTAAAAAAATGCTGGGAACAATAATAGAGTAAAATAGAGCAACATATAGGCAATAGACAGAATCTATCAAAACTGTACAGCAGGCTTCATGAATTTTTTTGCCTAACTTAAACTCGTCAGAAAATTTAGCTGATTGTTGTGAATATAGTACATAAAGTGTCGCACCAAAACCTATTTTTTCAGATTTTTCTCAGATACCAAAAAAACATGAAAAATCATACAGTACAGCAGGTTCAGCAAAAAACTGCAGCAGCAATATCACGAATTTTAATCAATTCACACCATTAAACTAATCTAAAAACCTCATGAGATTTCAAAAACTTTGGAGTTCAAAACTAACTGATCCTAAACAAGGCATAACACGAAATAGCTTAATACAAACAAGCAAGCAACCTATATTGTCATACCACATAAGTTGGTAAGATCAATATGCTAACACGATAGCGATGATCTTCTAAAGAGATAAATTATGGTGGTCCTGATCTAACCAAACTTGGTAAGATATTAATTTATGTCATCTTATTTATTATTTTACTTAGCTAACTCTCATATATGTATCAAAAGAATGAACAACTACAAATTTTGAACAAGAGGAGGTTATAGAAAAGATAGACAAGGAATATAAGAGCTCTAATAAGTAGAAAATATGATAGTTATCCTAATAGAGGTCTCCTATTGCTAATCCATTTCTAAGGTCACGATCCTATAGTAAGCACACGGCTCTAATACCATCTTGTAACACCCTCGCTTGATAAGGCTGAGTTCATGTGTATAGTGCCAATCCCTGGATCGGTTCACTGGCACACACAGTACAAAATGATACCAAAAATAACTGTGCATCATAAATTCAACGAATATGATCCAGAATTTACATTATATTACAGCAGAAAGCAATTACAAGGTAGATCTCCATCCTTAAAATGTGCCACAGGCGAACAATTGTTGAGTGGAGTCTCGCGACCTATGAACAATCACTCAGATACGATATAAACTTGCATATGGAATTAGAACTAGGAGTGGTGCAGCCACTCAAGATCCTTTATATCCTAAAGGACATCCTAAAAGAATTGATCAGGATTCTCAACAAGTTGAAAATAGTGGTAGTCCTTCTAAGAGAAATAAAAAGAAACATAAAATAGTAGAGGAACCTTCTGAACCTGATGTAGATCCTAATAGTATATATGTCTCTGATGCTGAAAATGGAAGTGGTAATGATAACAATGATGCTCCTGATAAGGAAGATATTGAAGAAGAACATGAGAAGCCCACTAAGAACCCTAGGTACACTAACGAAGATTTTATTTCTAATAAACATGTTAGTGAAAGAGAACCTTGGGTATAGAAACCAATGCCTTTTCCTAATAAGAAACACAAGTTGAAGGAGGAAGAACACTATAAAAAGTTTTGTGAGTGGATGAAACCTTTATTTTTGCAAATTCCTTTGACTGATGCTATTAAGTTGTGTCATTATTCAAAGTATATGAAGGATATTGTCTCTAATAAAAGGAAGATTTCTAATGAGGAAATTTCTACTTTGCTTGCTAATTATTCCTTCAATGGTAAGGTTCCAAAGAAACTTGGTGATTGTAAGACCCAACCTTTATAAAGGTAAAGGTCCCTGTGATTGCAATGCTACTCCCTGGATCAATGCTAGCATCCACAGTTTAAGATGAAGTACACAGATACAAAAGTCATTATTACATCGTCATTCAGAGATAACATAGTCTTTTACAACTCCATAGCCATAGGCTAGTACAAGATTTTAACTTAACAATATAAATAAAAGTCTTCATCTTCATGTTCCAGAGGCAAGCATGTTGAGTGTAGACTCATAACCCTTATCCTCACCAGAGTAACCTGCAACATCACAACTTACAGCCACAGTGGGTCAATACATTGGAATAGTATTGGCAAGTGATACCTTAGTAGAATAATAGTATCTAGCTTCTACATGAATTTGTCTAAGTGTAGCTTAGGCTTGCTTTGCTCAAAATAGGTTTTACCTATCAGTTGAAAACACTAAGTTTTTGTTTTGCAAAAACTCACAAGGAACCACCAATAGACATTGGTGAACCTTTACCCTTGTTCAACCACAAGTTTTTAACTTAGAAATTGGGATGAGGAGATTCTTGATAGCTTCCATGTCTTGATGCTCAAATTGTCCTTTGTCGGGGACACGGCTAAGTACTTAGATTCTTCCTTCTGTAGAGGTGGTGCACTTTCCCCACAAGACTCGACATGCATCAAGACAAGATATTTCAGAAGCCTTCCCTTAGACCAGAATGGACGCATTCCCAAACCTATCACCCCCTACCACCAACTGTCCATTTGGCTAAGTTATCGCAACCTATATGATCCAGGCAGAGCCCATATTGCCAAGTGGCTGCACTAGAAGCTTCTTAACATGTGGCATCTCAAATCCCTTTGTTCCTGGGTGGCATTCCACAAGTGAGATACACAGGGTAGGTCATTGAAAATGGGCCCTGGTAACCACTCAACAAAAAATCCAACCATGCAATTACCATTCCACCCAGGTGTTTTATTCACTTAGTTGTTTTATTAAGCAAAAACATAAGTCAAATACTTAGCAATATTTTTCCATAGCATGTATATAATCCACCCTTGGTTTCTACTAGCTAGGCTAAGCATGGCAATAGCAAGTATCTTAACTTAGAGAAAATTGTAACAATTCTACAACTACTAGGATTTCCCAAGCATAGCATATAGATACTTAGCAAAAATTATCATGCAAGCCCTATACAAAATATCACTAATGCATAGTCATAATATTGGGACAAAAATATGAAGAACCACTTGCCTTGGTAGTTGGGGGAGTAACAACAATCCTCACAGTCACAATCACCACTAGCACCAAAATCTACACAAAAAATGATAGCACCAAATTCATATTTCAAACAACCAAGCAAAATATATGAATGCATGCAAATACCATGTGATTATTTTTTTAAACTAAACAATACAAGTAAAACAGTACTGAACAATAAACTAAACAATTATACACCAATTAAACTTAATTTGGCCCTTAAAACATTTTACAAATAATTTTTATACACAAAATAGGCCTACAAATGTCTCTGCATCAAATTCTATTTTAACAGAATAAAATTACAAAACTAAGCCTACAGATGTGTAGGATTTATTTTTGTGATTCCAATGATATATTATTTGTATTTTTTGGATAAACAGAACAAAAGTTATGAATTTTTCAAGTTTATTCATCTAATAGATTCAAATCTAAATTTTAAAACAGAAATCCTGACATGCGGTGCCATCTGATTGGCCCGTACCGCTTCGTGTGGATCACACTCGCGAGCCGCTGGATCTAAGTGAGATCCTGCGGTCCAGATCTGACCATACCCCTTTGCGCTAACTTCTAATCCTAACCTCTAGATCTAGATCTAACGGTCACGAGGCTCTGACCATCGAGTGGCGAGGAAAATGGCCAGAGCGGCGGCGACGTGTCTGGCGGCGGTGCTCCGGCGAGGCCAGAGGGCAAGGGAGGGGGCTTATGGGCTTACTCAGGTCAAAGCGACGAGGTGAAGCTCGATGTGGTCATTGACGAGGGTGGGGTGCACGAACACGGACGGAATCGCTCACCGGAGTGAAGCTTGGCATCTGGTGCCCACGGTCGTCGACGGAGGCGACGCTCTGGTGCAAAATAAAAGAAACAGAGAATTTTAGGAGAAGCGCAAGGTGATGGCGAACAAAGTTGTGTGAGACAGAGAGCAAGGCGCGCACGATGCTTACCGCAATCGGTCGCCAGAGCTTGTCGGGACAGCGGCGGTGCGAGGAGGAAACCGAGCAGCCTGGTGGCGCACATATCTGATTGAGTGGGGGGAATGGAGAGGAGGATGTGGGGTTTAAGTAGCAGGCTCGGGGACGAGAAATATGCCCGTAGTTACTCGGAATTCAATCACGAAATCAAAGGGGAAACGGTAGCGGCGGAGCTGGTCACAGCGCCTTGATTCAGGACAAAGGGCTGAGGTGGCAGTGGGGTCTAGTTGTCAGTGGGGTGGGGGTTTGTTTGTGCGTTAGAAAGAGTGGATAGGGGGAGGTGGCCGAGTGGGCTTCGCGGGCTGATTCTGTTGCTGGGCCGAAACGGTGGCGCCGGCCTTTTCTGATTTTCCTATTCCTTTTTCATTTCTCATTTGATTTTCTCTGAAATCATTTTCAAATGCTATTCAAATGAGTTTGAATTCAAATTTCTTCTAGATTTTTGTAAAATGAACCATGCACATATTTGAGTATAAAACATTGATGTTTACTCAAAAATACATTGGCCCATTGAAAATAAAATAAAACCATGCCTTAATTATTTATTTATAATAGGCATTGAAATTGGTTTTAATTTAGATTCTTGTTTTGAAAATTTGAGCAAGCTTTGAAATCATCATTCAATTCTTTCTGGTTGAAACAAAGTATTTTCATAATTTGAAAACCATTGCCTTTCCTACAAAATAATAGGCAAAAATTGGCCTCTGTTTTGAAATCTTATTTGAAAATAATCCAAATGCTTATGAATGCATGAATGATATGCAAACTTTATAATTCATGATTTTTTGGGATGTTACAAATCTAACCTCCTTAAGGTGAATCTCGCCCTCGAGATTCGGATTAGCTAGCAAATAGTTGAGGGTGGTCTTTCCGAAGATCGTCTTATCTTTCCCAAGTTGCTTCCTCTTCGGAATGGTGGTTCACTGAACTTTGCAAAATTTGATGGTCTTAGTCCGAGTAACTCTTTCTGCAGGCTCAAGAATCTTGATAGGTTTTTCTTCATAGGTCAGATCACTTTCCAACTGGACCTCTTCCAAAGGTATAGTATCCTTCAAAGAAGTCTCTTCCATCTCCGGATGGCATTTCTTTAGCTGACTTACATGAAATACATTGTGAACGGCAGACAATGATTCAGGCAATTCAATCTCGTATGGTACTTCTCCTTTACGGCTCAGAATCTTGAATGGTCCAACATATCTTGGTGCCAATTTTCCTTTGACTCCAAACCTCTTCACTCCATGAAGTGGCAATACTCTAAGATAAGCTTTATCACCCACCTCATAGGTGACTTCTCTATGCTTTGGATCTGCGTAGCTCTTTTGTCCGGACTGTGCTATCTTCAATCTGTCCTTTACCAACTTGACTTTATCTTTAGTTTCCTTGATTAGTTCTGGCCCGAACAAGTTTCTTTATCCAACACCATTCCATAGCAATGGTGTAGTACACTTTCTCCCATAGAGAAATTCAGACGGTGCCATCTCAATACTAGCTTAATAGTTGTTGTTGTAAGAGAATTCTGCGTAAGGCAGACTTTCATCCCAACTAGCACCATAATCTAGGGCACATGCCCTCAACATATCCTCTAGAATCTGGTTGGTCCTTTATGTACATCCATCGATGCAGGGATGAAAAGCAGTGCTGAATTCCAATCTCGTTCCCAATGACTCATGCAGTTGCCTCCAAAAATGGGAAGTGAATTGAGTTCCTCTATCGGACACAATACTCTTGGGTACCCCATGCAGACACACAATCCTATTCATATAAATCTTGGCTAACTTGGCACTTGTATAGGTTGTCTTCACGGGTATGAAATGAGCCACTTTAGTTAGGCGATCTACTACGACCCAAATGGAATCATATCCTGATCTAGTCCTTGGCAGTCCGGTTATGAACTCCATGCCAATCTTGTCCCACTTCCAATCAGGAATTGGTAGTGGTTGTAACAATCCTGCTGGTTTCTGATGTTCAGCTTTCACTCAACTATATGCATCACACAAAGCAATATGTTCGATGATATCCTTCTTGAGATTATTCCACCAAAATCTTTCTTTCACATCCATGTAAATTTTGGTGTTACCCGGATGAATGGAATATGGTGAGTTGTGTGATTCTTGTAAAATCAGTTTCCGAAGCTCCGGATCTTGCGGAATGCAAATACGTTTTCCATACCATAAAGTACCCTGTTCGTCTTCATGGAATCCTTTGGCTTTTCTCTTGCTAATCTTTTCCTTAATCTCTTCAATTTCCTTGTCTATCTTTTGGGCTTCCTTGATTTTGTCCAACAAGGTGGGTTGAACATCTAATGACATGAGATGTCCTTCAGGCACTATCTCCAATCTTAGATCTTTGAATTTGGCACATAGATCGTCTGGCAATTCTCCCTTAGTAAGGCCATTCACATAAACCTTACGGCTTAATGCATCCGCTACAACATTTGCTTTACCGGGGTGGTATTGCAAACTCAAGTCATAGTCCTTGATGAGTTCTAGCCATCTTCTTTTTCTCATGTTGATTTCTTTCTGAGTGAAGATATACTTCAAGCTTTTGTGATCCGTGAACACTTCGTTACGCTTTCCCAAAAGATAATGTCTCCATGTTTTGAGTGCATGGACAATAGAGGCTAACTCCAAATCATAAGTAGTATAATTCACTTCATGATTTTTGAGTTGTCCTAAGGCATAAGCCACAACTTTCCCTTCTTGCATCAAAACTGCACCTAATCCTTGGTGAGATGCATCACAATAAACTTGGAAATCCTTCTCCAAATCTGGCAGACTTAAGACTGGTGTTGTCACTAGTCTCTTCTTCAACTCTTGGAAACTGAGTTCACATCCTTCAATCCAAACAAATTTCTTGTCTTTCTTAAGTAACTCCGTCATTGGCTTAGATACCTTTGAGAAATTCTCAATGAATCTTGTATAGTATCCTGCTAAGCCAAGGAAACTACGAACTTCTTTCACTGACTTAAGAGATTCCCACTCAGTTACAGCTGACACTTTTGCGGGATCAACTGCTACACCATCTCCTGACACAATATGTCCAAGAAATCCAACTTCATTCAGCCAGAATTCACACTTGCTGAATTTGGCATATAGCTTATGTTCCCTAAGCTTCAAAAGTATCAATCGCAAATGTTCTTCATGCTCTTCATTGCTTTTGGAATAGATCAAAATGTCATCGATGAAAACGACAACGAATTTGTCAAGAAATTCCATTAACACCTTGTTCATCATATTCATGAAGTATGCTGGTGCATTTGTCAAACCAAATGGCATCACGGTGTACTCATACAATCCATACCTAGTGGTGAAAGCAGTCTTAGGTATGTCTTGTTCCCTTATCTTTAGTTGAAAGTAGCCTGATCAAAGATCAATCTTTGAGAACACACGGGCTCCTTCTAATTGGTCAAACAAATCATTGATTCTGGGCAAAGGATACTTGTTCTTGATAGTCACCTCATTGATTGATCGGTAATCTATGCATAACCTTTGACTTCTATCTTTCTTTTCCACAAACAAAACTGGTGCACCCCAGGATGAAGAAATTGGTTGAATAAATCCTTTTTGTAACTGTTCTCCAAGTTGTTTCTTGAGTTCTTTCAACTCATCAACTGACATCTTGTAGGGTCTCTTTGCTATTGTTCCTGATCTTGGCAGCAAGTCAATCAGAAACTCTACATCTCTATCTGGTGGCATTCCAGGTAGTTCCTCCAGAAACACATCCGGATATTCTCTCACAATTAGTGCACTGTCTATGCTAACCCCCTTAAGAGAATTTAGCTTACTCCCTTTTGATTCAAAGTTAGACTTGAATCTAATCTGTTTCTTATCCAGGGTTGTGAGTGTGACAGTACGATTGGCACAATCTAGTATACCCTCTTACTTAGTCATCCAATCCATTCCCAAAATGACATCCAATCCTTGGGAATCTTCGATTATCAAATTAACGGGAAACTTATACCTCCCAAATTCTATCACTAGATCATGACATCCAGAGTTCACTATCATTTCTCCACCAGGAGAACTTACTTTCATAGGACACTCAATAGTTTCAACTGGAAGTCTATTTCTATCAACAAATGCTCTTGATATGGATGAATGCGATGCGCCAGTATCAAAAAGAACAAGTGCTGGAACAGAATTGAGTTTGAACTTACCAGCCACAGCATCAGATTCTTCATAGATTTCTTCCACATTGATGTGGTTCACTTGTCTCTTTTGGAAGGGATTGGGCTTGTTGGCACCTTCAACTTTCTTTTCTGGGCACTCGTTAGCATAGTGCCCCATCTTCTTACACTTGAAGCACTCAACCTGGCTGATATCTCTCTTTGCAGGCTGACTTCCACTTCCACCTCCACTGTGGTGGCTCTTGTGTCCACTCTTGTGGTTCTTATACTTGTCATTATCATGACTGCGATGATGCTTGTTTTCATGATGATGGTTGTGGCTGTGGTGATTGTTGTACTTTCCATGTTTGTGGGATCCAGAACTCCCACTATCATCATGATGGGAACGCTTGTGAGACGATCCCGAGCTATGCTTATCAAAGCTATGCTTCCTCTTTCCACTCTCAACCTGTTTCATCTTGTTTTCCAAGATAGTAGCCTTGTCACAAAGTGATTGGTAGGTTGGGACATAGGCAATAGACAACTACAGGTTCAACTCATCATTCAGTCCTTCGAGCAATTTTTCCTTCCTCTTGGCATCTGTATTAACTTCATCTGGTGCATAACGCGCCAGATTGTTGAATTCCTCAATGTACTCGGCCACACTGTAGTGACACTGTTTCAGATTGTGGAACTCCTTTTTCTTCAAATTCATCACCCTGGATGAGATGTGAGCTGTATGGAATCCATCCTCAAAGATAGCCAAAGTCACATCCTCAATGGGAGTGGTGATCTGAAAGTTGTCCCACCAGGCTGCTGCTGGCCCTTCAAGCAGATGTGCTGCAAACCTGACCTTTTCTTCGTCGGTGCAGCCTACAGTCACTAAGTCCTTATTCACCGAACGTAACCAGTCATCGTCTACCATTGGATCAGTGGTTCCTGAGAACTGTGCAGGCCTTGGTCTTAGAAATCTGGTGAGCATGTAAAATCCTGGCGGATTATTCTGGTTGTTGTTATTCTGGTTCTGCATGAATGTTGTCATCATCTGCATCAGTTGAGCTTGCGCTGTCATCAACGGTTGCATCTCGGGAGTGAAATTGTTGTTGTTGTTGTTTTGGTTGGGGTTGGCACATCGAGGAGGCATCTGTGGTTTTAATAAGGAATAGAATGAGATACCCATAGATGCTTAACATGCACAATACATCACAAAGAACAATCACAATAACCAAGCATCAAAAATAACATAGAGTTTGAACGACATAATCAACAAGTTTTGAAAATGCAAACACACCATAGCAAGCCATCCACATGTTGGATGGTCATTGCGACTCAATAATCAAAGTACGGTAGATGAAAGATAATCGAGTAGTCTACACTACTACTCCGCATCAATCTCCACATCAACGAGGGTAAGACCTGATTCTCCATGGAGGTCTTGTACTCATCAACACTAGTAGTCAAGGCCTCAATCTTGGCCCTAAGATCCCTCTTCTGTGAGCGAAGCCTCTCGATCACTCCCTGCTGGTGCTCAAGCTCAAAGTCCTTGGCCTCTAGCTCTTCCTTCATCTCCCGGATCTTCTTGTTCCTGTCTTGGACTCTTTTCTCCTGGATCTTGAACTTCTTGTCCTGGCTTTCAAATTTGTCCTCCATTTCCTTGACGATCTCATCTTGCTCCGCGAAGAGCTTGTCCTTCTCTCATAGCTGAACCTGGAGCTCGTCATTGCTAAGCATGACGTTGGTCCTATCAGTATCAAGGTGTCTAATAAGACCCTCTAGGTCCTGAAGGTACAGACGTATCGGCTCCATCGTCTCACTAGTAGCATCATCGTACTCTATAGCCTCACCCTCCTCGTTGCGTCTCCCGAAGGGGTGAAAGTAAAGACCTCTAAGATCGGTGGAGTGCCTCCCTACCAGGCCTCCAAGTAACTCCTGCATGACTACATCTAAGCCTCTCTCCTTGTCATCATGCATCAGCTTGAAAGTGATAGCCTTAGTGGGTGGCTCTGCCTGGCGTCCCGGCTGTGTGACTCTGAAGCCCCATAGGTCCTTCCTCTCAAACTTGGTGAGCTGAAGTGTCGTGATGCTAGGAAGTGGAAGGTTGAGCACACTAGTGAGCTCAATGAGACGAGTAAGTTCCCTTGAACTCCTCGGCCGTGCTGATAACAACATTAGGCATCTATTTTTATAAGATAGAGAAAAGTTAGAACCAACACAAGTAGGGAAAATTCACAAGACAAAATATCACAAGCACATCTTTTAGCAACAAACACACAAGTCATGACATACACAAATCCATTACAAACACCAAAGGTTCAACATAACTTAGACAAATTTTTGGAAGTAAAAACGGTAAGTGTGGTGGTCCAACTAACGAAGTACGTTACAATTCTCATTCACTAGACAAAATAGCTATCAGGGCATCCTTAGTGCCCATCTGTCTATCTTGTTCACAAGACTCCCATATTAAGTCTATGATGTCTCCCCTTAGTTGTTGGTTGGTAGTCTCTAATTCTTGGGTATGCTTCTTTTCTTATCTAACGTCATTTTGGGTGTTGAGCATTCTGCACTTGAGTCTTTCACCAAGCTCCTTGATGGCATTCCAAGCTGCATTTCTTGTAGAGTCAAAGAATGTTGTGTGCATTTCAGAGTTGGTGACCATGTAGAATCCTGACTCCTTGTGGTTGTCTTCCTTGTTTTTGTACAAGTGAAGTTGCACCCACCAATACTCTTCTCCTTCATCCATCACAGGGAATCCCTTGTACACAGCTGCACCATGTATCCCCATGGTAACCATAAGGTTCTTGAGTGCCGTGGGAAATTCAGTCTCACACTCCAAAGTCATGGTCATGAGTGGTCCCTTCCTCATGGCTTTGTTGATGGAGTTGAAGGGTTTGGCAGCATAGTAAATCAAAAAAATTCTACGGATGCGAACGGGAAAGCCAAGATCTAATCTAGGAGATGCAATCAACGAGAGGGATAGATGAGATCTTCATACCGTATAAGAAATCGCACAGCGGAAACGTTCAACAGAACGTGGGTGATGTAGTCGAACTAGCCTTCTCCTCCTCGTGATCCGATCCGATCCAACGCCGCAAGTGGTGACGCCTCCGAGAGATGCACACGTACGGCACCGCGACGTCTCCTCCTTCCTCGGTCCAGCAAGTGGGGTGGAGAGATAGATTGTATCTACAACACGACGGCGTGGTGCAATGGTGGAGAGTTTCTGCGGCAGGGCTTCGCCTACGCGCTGTCGGGAGAGAGAGAGAGAGAGAGAGAGAGAGAGAGAGAGAGAGAGAGAGAGGTAGGGCAGAAGCTGGCGGCTAGGGTTTGGGGTGAGGGGAGGGTGCGCCCCCTGCCCACCTTATATAGGGGGCTGGCCGGCCCCCTTGCCCCTCCTCCAAGCCCTAGGGCTAGCGGACACAAGGGTGGAGTGGGGGGCAAGTCTTCCCCCCCCCCCTTCTAGAAGGTCCCCTAGTGTTTCCCCTAGGGTTTTGGCCGACTGGGCCTATGGCGCCTTGTGCCCCTGGCCCAATGCGGCCAGGGCACTCCTCGTAGGCCCACGCCCCCTCCGACAAGTGGGTCCACGTTGGTCCCACTTCGGAAGCTTCTAGAACCTTCCGGTACAATACCGAACATTCCGAAACGATTCCGAAATCCAAAAAACTTCTTTCCTTTATATGAATCTTATTCTCCAGACCATTCCGGAACCTCTCGTGATGTCCTGGATCTCATCCGATACTCCGAACAAAAACTCATAAACCAATTATCCATTCTATCCTAGCGTCGAAGCACGTTAAGTGTGTGACCCTACGGGTTCGAGAATATGCAGACATGATCTTCTATCAATAATCAACAGCGGGATCTGGAAACCCATATTGACTCCCACATATTCATCGATGATCATATCGGATGAACCACGATGCCAGGATTCAATTAATCCCATATATATTCCCTTCGTCATGCGATATTTTACTTGCCCGAGATTCGATCGTTGGTATCGATATACCTAGTTCAATCTCGTTCACACCAAGTACTTTACTCATTCTGTAATCCGATATCACTTTGTGATTAACTCCTTAACCACGTGCTTGTAAGCCATGTTGATATCGATTACCGAGTGGGCCCAAAGTATATCTCTCCGACTTGGGAGGGACAAATCCCATCTCGATACATACAACCCAACAAGTACTTTCCAATCACCTGAGAGACACCTTTATGATCACCCTCTCATAGGATGACGTTTGATGACCTCAAAGCTTTCTTTCGATACCAGGGAGTTGCATTATCTCATGGTCTAAGGAATACAATATTTGACATAAGAAAAAGCTTCACAAAGATGAACACGATGACACGATCTAATTGCTCTGCTTGATTTGGGTCTGTCCATCATATCATTCTCCCAATGACATGATCTCATTATTAATCGATAACTCATGTCTATGGATAGGAAACCTTAACCATCATTAATCAATGAGCTAGTCCATAGAGGCGTACTAGGGACACGGTGTTGTTCATAAACCACACAAGTATCAAAGTTTCCGCTTAATACAATTCTAGCATGGAATATAAACTTTATCATGAACATGAATTATAATAATAACATCTTTATTATTGCCTCTAGGGAATAATTCCAACAGTCTCCCACTTGCACTAGAGTAAATAATCTAGTTTACATCTGGTAACAATCTAACACCCATGGCATTAAGGTGATGATCATGCTTTGCTCATGGAAGAGGTTTAGTCAACGGATCTGCGACATTCAGATCCGTATGTACTTTGCTAATCTTCAGATCTCCATCTGTTATATAATCTCGAATTATATGAAATCGGCGGTTGATGTGCATGGTCTTTGGATGATATCTTGGTTCCTTAGCCAGTGCTATGGCGCCAGTGTTGTCACACAATATCTCCAGTGGGTCGAAGGCACTTGGAACCACACCAAGCTTAGTGATGAAGTTCCTAATCCAAACTCCTTCACTTGATGCTTCTGCAGTAGCCATGTATTCCGATTCTACTGTAGATCCCGCGATCACGCTTTGCTTGTATCTTCTCCAGCTCACAGTTCCTCCATTCAAAATATAAACGTATCCTGTCTGAGATTTAGAATCATCTGGGTCGGTGTCGAAACTAGCGTCGACGTAACCTTTTACGACGAGCTGCTCATCACCTCCATAGACCAAGAACATTTCTTTAGTCCTATTTAAATACTTTAGGATGTTATTTATGGCTGTCCAGTGTTCCACTCCTGGATCACTTTGGTATCTGCTCGTCAAACTAAGATCATTGGAAACATTCGGTCTAGTACACAGCATGGCATACATGATAGAACCTATGGCCGAGGCATATGGCACTTTGCTCATGGTTTCTCTATCGTTTACCGTAGCTGGACACTGAGCCTTGCTCAATATCTTACCTGACAACATGGGCACTGAACCTTTCTTTGCCTTATCCATTCTAAACCTTTTCAGAACTTTGTCTAGATATGTACTTTGGCTTAAAGCTATTAGGCGTCTTTGTCTATCTCTATAGATTTTGATGCCTAATATATAAGCAACTTCTCCTAGGTCTTATATTGAAAAACATTTGTTCAAATAACTCTTGACATCGTTAAGCATATCAATGTCATTTCCAATAATCAATATGTCATCCACATATAGTACTAAAAATGTCACTGAGCTCCCACTCACTTTCTTGTAGATACAAGCTTCGTAGCAATTTGGAACAAATCCGAAGCTCTTGATCACTTGATCAAAATGAAGGTTCCAACTCCGAGATGCTTGCTTCAGTCCATAAATGGAACGCTGAAGTTTGCACACCTTATCAGCATCCTTAGGATCACAAAACCTTCGGGTTGCATCATATACAACTCTTCATCAATGTTTCCATTGAGGAACGCAGTCTTGACATCCATCTGCCATATTTCATAATCATGAAACGCAGCAATTGCTAATAAAATCTGAATGGACTTAAACATCGCTACGGGAGAGAAAGTCTCATCATAGTCAACACCTTGAAATTGTTGAAAACCTTTCGCGACAAGTTGAGCTTTATAGACAGTAACATTACCATCTGCGTCCGTTTTCTTCTTGAAAATCCATTTGCACTCAATGGCCTTTCGGTCGCTAGGAGGGTCCACCAAAGTCCATACTTGGTTTTCGCTCATGGATCCCAATTCGGATTTCATGGCCTCTAGCCATTTCTCAGAGTCTAGGCTCATCATTGCTTCCTCATAGTTCGCAGGTTCACTGTTGTCTACCAACAAGACAGTTAAGACATGGTTACCGTACCACTCAGGAGGGGCACATGACCTTGTCGACCTACGACGTTCAGTAGTAGCATCGTCCGAAGCTTCATGATCCTCGTCATTAGCTTCCTCTATTGTTGGTGCAGACGGCAATGGAACAATTTCAGGTGCTGCGCTACTCTCGAACTCAAGAGAAGGTTCAATAACCTCGTTTAGCTCTACTTTCCTCCCGCTCACTTCTTTCGAGAGAAACTCCTTCTCAAGAAAGGATATGTTCTTTGCGACAAACACTTTGCCTTCAGATCTGTGGTAGAAGGTATACCCAATTGTTTCCTTAGGGTATCCTATGAAGACGCATTTCTCCGCTTTGGGTTCGAGCTTGTCCGGCATCAACTTCTTGACGTAAGCTTCACATCCCCAAACTTTAAGAAACGACAACTTAGGTTTAGCACCAAACCACAGTTCATACGGTGTCGTCTCAATGGATTTAGATGGTGCCCTATTTAAAGTGAATGCACCGGTTTCTAATGCATAACCCCAAAATGATAACGGAAAATCTATAAGAGACATCATCGATCGCACCATATCTAATAGAGTTCGATTCCGGCGTTCAGACACACCATTGCGCTGTGGTGTTCCGGGTGGCGTGAGTTGCGAAACGATTCCGCTTGCTTTAAGATGCATGAGAAAATCATAACTCAAATATTCACCTCCACGATCGGATTGTAGAAATTTAATTTTCCTATTACGATGGTTTTCCACTTCGTTCTGAAATTCTTTGAACTTTTCAAACATTTCAGATTTATGTTTCATTAAATAGATATACCCATATCTACTTAAGTCATCAGTAAAAGTGAGACAATAGCGATATCCATCGCGCGTTGAAACACTCATTGGTCCGCACACATCGGTATGTATGATTTCCAACAAGTCCGTTGCTCGCTCCATTATTCCGGAGAACGGGGTTTTGATCATCTTGCCCATGAGGCACGGCTCGCACGTGTCAAATGATTCAAAATCAAGAGACTCCAAAAGTCCATCAGAATGGAGTTTCTTCATGTGTTTTACACCAATATGACCTAGACAGCAGTGCCACAAATAAGTTGAATTATCACTATCTACTTTGCATCTCTTAGCCTCAATGTTATGGATGTGTGTTCCATTGCTTTCGAGATTCAGAAGAAATAAACCCTTCATAGCAGGTGCATGACCATAAAAGATGTTACTCATATAAATAGAACAACCATTATTCTCCGATTTAAATGAATAACCGTCTTGCAATAAACACGATCCAGATATGATGTTCATGCTCAACGCAGGCACATAATAACATTTATTAAGGTTTAAAACTAATCCCGAAGGTAAAACTAAGGAGAGCGTGTCGACGGCCATCACATCAACTCTTGATCCATTGCCAACGCGCATCGTCACCTCATCCCTTGCGAGCCGTCATTCAGAGCTCTGTTTGAGTAACAAATATTAGCAACTGAACCAGTATCAAATACCCAGGCACTACAATGAGCGCTAGTAAGGTAAACATCAATAACATGTATATCAAATATACCTTTAATGGTGCCAGCCTTCTTGTCCGCTAAGTACTTCGAACAGTTGCGCTTCTAGTGACCCTTGTCCTTGCAATAGAAGCACTCAGTGTCCGGCTTAGGTCCAGACTTGAGCTTCTTCTTAGCAGGGGCAACGCTCTTGCCGCTGCCTTTCTTGAAGGACTTCTTTGCACCCTTACCTTTCTTAAAGCTGGGGGGCTTGTTTACCATCAACACATGATTATCTTTCTTGATGTCCACCTCCGCATCTTTCAGCTTAGCGAAGAGCTTAGTGATCGTATTAGTGGAACTAATCTGATTATGAGTAACTACAAAACCTTTGTAGCTAGGAGGGAGTGATTGCAGAACTCTGTCAATCTTGAGCTCTTCTGGAATCTTGCAGTCCAGTTGCTCAAGATGTTGAGTGTAGCCCGACATCTTAATGGCGTTCTCACTAATGGAACTCCCTTCCTCCATCTTGCAGCTAAAGAATTTCTCAGAGATCTCATATCTCTCAGAACGGGCCTGAGTCTGAAACATGGTTTTCAGTTCCTCAAGAATCTCAAAGGGCCCGGCAAACTCCTCAAAACGATTTTGGAGGTCCGATTCCATAAAAAACAACATGGTGCTCTTAATCACACCATAATCATCTTTGCGCGACTGATAAACAACTTTTTCATCAGCCGGCGCATCTATAGAAGGGGCGTCACCTAACACTTTCTCAAGGACATAGGCCTTTTGTCCGCCAGCGAGAATGATTCTCAGATTGCGGAACCAGTTGGTGAAGTTAGACCCATTGTTCTTAAGCTTTTCTTTCTCAGCAAAAACGTTGAAGTTGAAGTTGGACTTAGCCATTTGATCTACAAAATTTGAAGTACAATTTAGACTATGTTCATGATAACTAGTTCAACTTAATCAAATTACTAGATGAACTCCCACTAAATTCAACATCCCTCAAGTTGTTGAGTGAACATGATCCAAATTCACCACACCTAATCCGATCTTCACGAGAAGAGATGTGGTTTCAATGGTGGACAACAAAGTGTCGATCATATCATTCATATGACTCATGCTTAACCTTTTGGTTCGTGTGTTCCGAGGCCATGTCTGTACATGCTAGGCTCGTCAAGTCAAACCCAAGTATTTACGCGTGTGCAAAACTGGCTTGCGCCTGTTGTATGTGAACATAGAGTTTATAGCACCCGATCATCACGAGGTGCTTGAACACAATGAACTTTCGCAACAGTGCATACATGGGGAGAACACAATTTTATCTTGATCTTTAAGTGAGGAACCATCTTATAATGTTATCGTCGCGATCTAAGCATAATAAGATACATAAAAAGGATAAACATCACATGCATATAATTTTATGTGACATGGTATAGCCAATCTCCGCACAATGATCTCCATCTTGTGTGTGCCAGCATGATCTCCATCACTCCACCATGATTTCCTCCACCACGAATAGCAACTACAACTATTTCTAACTACTTAGCGATAGAGTAAAGCTGTTACATGGCGTATAAGAAGTTGACACACAGGTCATACACAATTATAAAGACAACCATATGGCTCCTTCCGGTTGTGTACTCATCGACATGCAAGTCGTGAAATATTACAAAACATGATCATTGCATACAACATACACATCATATCTTGGGCCATACCATATCACAGAAACACTCCCTGCAAAAACAAGTTAGACGCCTCTACTTTGTTGTTGCATGTTTTACGTGGCTTATGGGAGGAACAAGCTAAAAACGATTCTTACCTATGGAAAGCCACAACGGTGATATTATGGTTGCCAACATCCGATGTAAATCCCATGACAACTATAGTAAGAGAAACTGGCATCCACCAGCCGCATGTGTGGAACAAGCCACACGTCAAGTGCGGAGCCGGTCTCGCGAACGAGGTCGCGTAAAGTTGGCCTAGACCGCTTTGATCTCACTATCCCGCGTCATAAGAAGTACACAACAAGAGGCTTTCAATAGAAAACATCAACGCCCTCAACGAGCATGTTGCGTTCTACTCGTGAAACAAGCATGTTGTGTTCTACGGATGCGAACGGGAAATCCAAGATCTAATCTAGGAGATGCAATCAACGAGAGGGATAGATGAGATCTTCATACCCTTGAAGAAATCGCACAGCGGAAACGTTCAACAGAACGTCGGTGATGTAGTCGAACTAGCCTTCTCCTCCTCGTGATCTGATCCGATCCAACACCGCAAGTGGCGACGCCTCCGAGAGATGCACATGTACGGCACCGCAACGTCTCCTCCTTCCTTGGTCCAGCAAGTGGGGTGGAGAGATAGATTGGATCTACAACACGACGGCGTGGTGCAATGGTGGAGAGTTTCTGCGGTAGGGCTTCGCCTACGCGCAGTCGGGAGAGAGAGAGAGAGAGAGAGAGAGTGGCGGCTAGGGTTTGGGGTGAGGGAGGTGCGCCCTGCCCTTATATAGGGGGCTGGCCGGCCCCCTTGCCCCTCCTCCAAGCCCTAGGGCCGGCGGCCACAAGGGTGGAGTGGGGGGCAAGTCTCCCCCCCCCCCCACCCCGCTTCTAGAAGGTCCCCTAGGGTTTCCCCTAGGGTTTTGGCCGGCTAGGCCTATGGGGCCTTGTGCCCCTGGCCCAATGCGGCCAGGGCACTCCCTCGTAGGCTCACGCCCCCTCCGACAAGTGGGGCCATGTTGGTCCCACTCCGGAAGCTTCTAGAACCTTCCGGTACAATACCGAACATTCCAAAACGATTCCGAAATCCAAAAAAATGCTTTCCTTAATATGAATTTTATTCTGCGGACCATTCCGGAACCTCTCATGATGTCCTGGATATCATCCGAGACTCCAAACAAAAAATCATAAACCAATTATCATTCTATCCTAGCGTCGAAGCACGTTAAGTGTGTGACCCTACGGGTTCGAGAATATGCAGACATGATCTTCTATCAATAATCAGTAGCGGGATCTGGAAACCCATATTGACTCCCACATATTCATCGATGATCATATCGGATGAACCACGATGCCAGGATTCAATTAATCCCATATATATATTCCCTTCATCACACGATATTTTACTTGCCCGAGATTCGACCGTTAGTATCGACATACCTAGTTCAATCTCGTTCACAGCAAGTACTTTACTCGTTCCGTAATCCGATATCACTTTATGATTAACTCCTTAACCACGTGCTTGCAAGCGGTGTTGATATCGATTACCGAGTGGGCCCGAAGTATATCTCTCCGACTTGGGAGGGACAAATCCCATCTCGATACATACAACCCAACAAGTACTTTCCGATCACACGAGACACCTTTATGATCACCCTCTCATAGGATGACGTTTGATGACCTCAAAGCTTTCTTCTGATACCAGGGAGTTGCATTATCTCATGGTCTAAGGAATACAATATTTGACATAAGAAAAGATTCACAAAGATGAACACGATGACATGATCTAATTGCTCTGCTTGATTTGGGTCTGTCCATCATATCATTCTCCCAATGACATGATCTCATTATTAATCGACAACTCATGTCTATGGTTAGGAAACCTTAACCATCATTAATCAATGAGCTAGTCCATAGAGGCGTACTAGGGACACGGTTTTGTTCATAAACCACACAAGTATCAAAGTTTCCGCTTAATACAATTCTAGCATGGAATATAAACTTTATCATGAACAAGAATTATAATAATAACATCTTTATTATTGCCTCTAGGGCATAATTCCAATAGGAGTTCATCTACAAATAGAGATGAGAAAGAAGATTAGAAAAGTTTATGAGAAGAAAAAGACAAGTGTGGAAATTTTTCAAAGTGTTGAAATTTTGCATAGTGGTTTCTTAGTCTAATCCAATCCTAGGGTCATAATCCTACAGGCAACACAGTGCTCTGATACCATCTATAAGACACAACCTTTATAAAGGTAAAGGTCCATGTGATTGCAATGCTAGTCCCTGGATCAATGCTAGCATCCACAGTTTAAGATGAAGTACACAGATACAAAGGTCATTATTACATCGTCATTCCAGAGATAACATAGTCTTTTACAACTCCATAGCCATAGGCTAGTACAAGAGTTTAACTTAACAATATAAATAAAAGTCTTCATCTTCATCTGCCACAGGCAAGCATGTTGAGTGTAGACTCATAACCCTAATCCTCATCAGAGTAACCTTCAACATCACAAGTTACAGCCACAGTGGGTCAATACATTGGAATAGTATTGGCAAGTGATACCTTAGTAGAATAATAGTATCTAGCTTCTACATGAATTTGGCTAAGTGTATCTTAGGCTTGCTTTGCTCAAAATAGATTTTACCTATCAGTTGAAAACACTAAGTTTTGTTTGGAAAAAACTCCCAAGGAACCACCAATAGACATTTGTGAACCTTTACCCTTGTTCAACCACAAGTTTTTAACTTAGAAATTGGTATGAAGAGATTCTTGATAGCTTCCATGTCTTGATGCTCAAATTGTCCATTGTCGGGGACACAGCTAAGTACTTAGATTCTTCCTTCTGCAGCGGTGGTACACTTTCCCCACAAGACTCGACATGCATCGAGACAAGATCTTTCAGAAGCCTTCCCTTAGACCAGAATGGACGCGTTCCCAAACCTATCACCCCCTACCACCAAATGTCCATTTGGTAAGTTATTGCAACCTATATGATCCTGGCAGAGCCCATATTGCCAAGTGGCTGCACTAGAAGCTTCTTAGCATGTGGCATCTCAAATCCCTTTGTTCCTAGGTGGCATTCCACAAGTGATATACACAGGGTAGGACATTGAAAAATGGGCCCTGGTAACCACTCAACAAAAATCCAACCATGCAATTACCATTCCACCCAGGTGTTTTATTCACTTAGTTGTTTTATTAAGCAAAAAGATAAGTCAAAGACTTAGCAATATTTTTTCATAGAATGTACATAATCCACCCTTGGTTGCTAATAGCTAGTCTAAGAATGGCAATAGCAAGTATCTTAACTTAGAGAAAATTCTAACAATTCTACAACTACTAGGATTTCCCAAGCATAGCATATAGATACTTAGCAAAAATTATCATGCAAGCCCTATACAAAATATCACTAACGCATAGTCAAAATATTGGGACAAAATATGAAGCACCACTTGCCTTGGTAGTTGGGGGAGTAACAACAATCCTCACAGTCACAATCACCACTAGCACCAAAATCTACACAAAAAATGATAGAACCAAATTCATATTTCAAACAATCAAGCAAAAATATATGAATGCATGAAAATGCCATGTGATGATTTTTCTAAACTAAACAAGACAAGTAAAATAGTACTGAACAATAAACTAAACATTTATACACCAATTAAACTTAATTTGGCCCTTAAAACATTTTCCAAATAATTTTTATACACAAAATAGGCCTACAAATGTCTCTACATCAAATTCTATTTTAGCAGAAGCAAATCACAAAACTAAGCCTACAGATGTGTAGGATTTATTTTTGTGATTCCAATGATATATTATTTGTATTGTTTGGATAAACATAACAAAAGTTATGAATTTTTCAAGTTTATTCATCTAATAGATTCAAATCTAAATTTTAAAACAGAAATCTTGACACGCGGCGCCATCTGATTGGACCGTACCGTTTCGTGCGGATCACACTCGCGAGCCGCTGGATCTAAGTGAGATCCTTCGGTCCAGATCTGACCATACCCCTTCGTGCTAACTTCTAATCCTAACCTCTAGATCTAGATCTAACGGTCCACGAGGCTCTAACCATCGAGTGGCGGCGCAAATGGCCAGAGCGGCGGCGACGCGTCTGGCGACGGCACTCCGGCGAGGCCAGAGGGCAAGGAAGGGGGCTTAGGGGCTTACTGAGGTCGCAGAGACGAGGTGAAGCTCGACGTGGTCGTTGACGAGGGTGGGGTGCACGAACACGGACGGAATCGCTCATCGGAGTGAAGCTTGGTGTCTGGTGCCCACGGTCGTCGATGGAGGCGATGCTCTGGTGCGAAATAAAACAAACGATGAATGTTAGGAGAAGCGCAAGGCGATGGCGAACAAAGTTGCGTGAGCCAGAGAGCAAGGCGCGCACGATGCTTACCGCAATTGGTTGCCGGAGCTTGTCGGGACAGCGGTGGTGCGAGGAGGAAACCGAGCAGCCTGGTGGCGCATAGATGCGATTGAGTGGGGGGAAATGGAGAGGAGGCTGTGGGGATTAAAGCAGGCTCAGGGACGATAATTACGCCAGCAGTTACTTGGAATTCAATCGCGAAATCAAAGGGGAAACGACAGCGGCGGAGCTGGTCACCGCGCATTGATTGAGGACGAAGGGCTGAGGTGGCAGTGGGGTCTGGTTATCAGCGGGGTGGGGGTTTGTTTGCACGTGATAAGGAGTGGAGAGGGGGAGGTGGCCGGGTGGGCTTCGCGGGCTGATTCTGTTGGTGGGCCGAAACGGTGGCGCCGGACTTTTCTGATTTTCCTATTCATTTTTCATTTCTGATTTGATTTTCTCTAAAATCATTTTCAAATTCTATTCAAATGAGTTTAATTCAAATTTCTTCTAGATTTTTTAAAATGAACCATGCACATATTTGAGTATAAAACATTGATGTTTACTCAAAAATACATTGGCCCATTGAAAATAAAATAAAACCATGCCTTAATTATTTATTTATAATAGGCATTGAAATTGGTTTTAATTTAGATTCTTGTTTTGAAAATTTGAGCAAGCTTTGAAATCATCATTCAATTCTTTCTGATTGAAACAAAGTATTTTCATAATTTGAAAGCCATTTCCTTTCCTACAAAATAATAGGCAACAATTGGCCTCTGTTTTGAAATCTTATTTGAAAATAATCCAAATGCTTATGAATGATATGCAAACTTTATAATTTATGATTTTTTGGGATGTTACAGTGATCCAGGTATTCCAATTATTCCTTGCTCTATTAAAAATAATTATGTTAGAACTGCTTTGTGTGATTTGGGAGCTGGAGTTAGTGTTATGCATTTTTCCCTCTACAAGAGACTCCAGCTAGAAAAATTAATACCAATTGATATATCTTTGCAAATGGCTGATAAGTCAACTACTATTCCTGTTGGTATATGTGAAGATGTTCCTGTTCAAGTATCTCATAATTGCTTGGTTTTAACTGATTTTGTTGTGCTTGAGATGCCTGAAGATGATAATATGTCTATTATTCTTGGGAGACCTGTTCTTAATACTGCAGGTCTTGTCATCAATTGTAATCAAGGAAAAGTAACTTTTAATATTAATGACAAAGAGCATACTGTCTATTTCCCCAAGAAGATTGATAAGAGCTATGGCCTGCATTCAATTGAAAATATTGAGAGCATCAAAGTTTAAAAAATATATTGTCCCATTCCACAAGAAAGTTTTGAAACTATTATGATTGGGACTATTGATATCAAGATTGAGGTAACATAATCATTTTGTGAAATGCAAAGTTTTGTTTCATATCAGATTGTTTTGAGTAACAAGACTTGATCAACCTTGTTAACAAAGGGATTTTAATGAACAAAACAATGTTTTCACAATGGTTATTGATATGTCCAATTTGCATCACCATTCTATATCATAATTTGCCTCTATTCATTTATATGTGTCTTATTATGAGGTGTTACTTATGTCTTTTCCTCTGTTTTTGCATGTTGGATGATTCTTGGAGGACGGACCGCCGGAGTCAAGATTCTGATGGAAAAAGAGGTGTTTTGATGCAATTTCACGAAGATCAGAAAAATACCAGAAAAATATTGAAAATTATATTTTCCCAGAAGACGAAGGAAGCCAGAAGGGGAGGCGTAGCTGGGTCACAGGGGGCCCACACCCCCTAGGCGTGGGCCCACCCTGGGCCGCGCCTAGGGAAGGTGTGGCCACCTGGCCGGCCTCCAACTCCACCCTCTCGCCTATATCTTCCTCTCGAAACCCTAATACCAGGGGGACCACAGAAAGATTTCGGTCGCCTATGCGGGGCGGAAAAGATCGAGAGAGAAAGAGCTCTCCGGCAGACAGATTCTGCCAGGGAAATTCCTTCCAGGAGAGGGAAGATCATCGCCATCAACACCATCATCAAGCTAGGCTTCATCGGGATCATCATCATCATCATCCACACCATCATCTCCACCAGCACCATCATCACCACTCTATCCCGCTGTAACAATCGTGTTAAATACTTGCATTAGTTCTTAGGGGAAACTTTCCCGGTGTTGATTACTATTGTAGTTGATGCTTGTGAGTGGAACCATTGGGTTATTGTTTATGTTCAGATTGTTATCCATCACCATATAATCTTTGATCTTGATTCATATGATGACTTTTGAGTAGTTCGTTTAGTTCTTGAGGACATGGGAGAAGTCATGTTGTTAGTAGTGGATTTGTGTTGAGTTATTATTCAATGGTTTAGTATTTAAGTTGTGGTGCTATTCTTCTAGTGGTGTCATGTGAACGTTGACTACATGATACTTCACCATTTATGGGCCTAGGGGAATGCATTGTGTAATTTGCTACTAATTGTGGGGTTGCCGGAGTGACAGAAACATGAACCCCCATTAGGGCACCATTTCACAAGGGAGCGTAGGATCTCAGAGTTTAAGGTTGTGGTTAGGTTTATATCTTAATTACTTTCCTGTAGTTGTGGATGCCTGCAAGGGGTTTAACCACAAGTATGTATTGTCCAAGTAAGGTCGGTACATTAGCACACGTTTGTAACTACCTCGGTGAATTACGCTCCTAGTTACAAGCCTGGATGAGCAGAAATGGTTGAAATAGTACGGTGGGGCCCAAATGCCACTCACAGGTAGACTTTTCGGCCGTCCCAACCATTTCCATACATCGGGACAAGAACGGGCGTGTCGGCGAAGGATCAACTACATACACAAATGAGTATGTATGCAAGCCACCATACAACAGTACATCAGAGCCATTCCATCTAAAAAGAAAGGAAATATAGCAACGCCATACGGCAAGATCCAAATATCCTAGATAGATATAATAGTTTAGGATATCTCCTCATACATCAAACAACAGAGTATCAAGCGGAAGCGAAAGACAAAATCCGAGTACGGATAAGAAGCAAATCGGCATAAGATGCCCCATAAATAAGCAGATCCCGCCCACAGATCTCATGGATCCCCGTTCCCGGAATCTCTACACCGAATGATCGTTGCCCACATCGTCCGTCTCTTCCACCCAGTATCCATCTTGCGAAGGTACCTGTTCATCTGAACCAATAATTTATCGTGTGAGACCCTAGGGGTACTCAGCAAGTCTTTATGCCTCTAAAGGGGACACAACCTGGGGTGACGCAATTGCAGCGAAAGATAAACCCTAACAATTCTATAGATACTCGCTAACCATCCGCCTAACCAGAGATAGACGGATGTCCTTGAATTAATAACAACAGTTATAACAGTTATACAGTAATATCCATAGATCCATCCTCCTACTCGCTTACCGACGAGGAAGCGGACGAACAACCCCCCCCCCATCCGTTGGCAGTTTTATTATCCATTCCGTGAGTATTGCGCTATTTACTAGTCAGGTACCTAGTCTAGTCAAATTAAAAGCGGTACTTTAGTTATTCTTGTCTATGATCGAGAAACTGTGCTCCAAGTCGTCCATAACCGCGGACACGGCTTTCAGAAAGTTTTACCCTGCAGGGGTGCACAAATAGCAACACACACTCGATATGCCTCGGAAAAACCAAATCAAAACCCAACGAGGCAGTCACGACAAAGCGATCACAGGATTCAGAAATATTTCGAGGCCACCCATTGAGCTACCATAGCGAAGTTAGCTGACTCGAGACGGCCTCAAGGTTTTGCGCCGATGGCTGTGAAACGATGGGAACCGAAAATGTGGTGGGCTTGTCGACACATGAAAACACTTCGCTTTCCTAAAAGATCTTATGCGTTACCTCGCACAATTTAAATAAAGCAGTAAAGCATGGCATAAGTACAGGATAGTAAATAAAACCTCAAACTAGTTTGTGGCCCCAAGAAATAAGAATGAATCAAGCTCTGGCTCAGGGGGGTTCATAAGCCTCCCGGATGTGGATAGTGCGAATATTCAAGGAACAAGAATCAAGTACTCGGGGTCCTACGGGACACAAGTGAGCCTGAAAAACCAAATAGCGAATATGGCTCACCGATGCCACTTTCATTAGTTATCCCATTACTACTCAGGTTAAGTTGTTTAGGTACCTCGTTATCCATCAGACACTCACATACCCTACACATGCTGTTCTACGACTCGCATGGCTCAAGCAACTCCTGTAGTAATGGCTCATGGGATGGAGGAACAAGCTTCGGTGGGGTTTAAATGTAAAGGCTATGCAATACTTGGGATTCAATTTAATGCAATCGCGACTCAATGATGCAAGAATAAGATAGAGGCAATAGGTACTATATGTATGCAAGCATGTGGTAGTGCTTGCCTGGCAGCTCAGTTGAAGCAAGTGATGGATCTGGGTAGTGCTCCTGGGTATCTTGATATATCCCCTGCTCAGCGTCTATTCGAAGAAGAACCAAACAAACAAGGGCCAACATAAATAAAGTGCGCAAGCATATGAATAAATGCGACAAGCAAACAATCATGCCATGATGAATGATGCACAATTTGCATGGCAATAAGGTAGCATGGCATGGGTGAGGTGTGGAACACAAGAATAAACCATTTTATTTAGTTTTGGCCCCATTTTATTCCCATTTTAGTTGTTGTACTCTTTATATTTATATGATGCATGCTGCAATTCAGATCATGGAATGCATAAGCAGAAAGGTCTCGTCGAGCTAATCATTTTAGACATATTATTTGTTGAATTTGGATTTATAAAACAAAAGTTATTAATTATTTAAGACAAAAGGACATTTTATTGTAATTTGAATCAACTTGAAATTTTAAGTGTCCAAAATATATTTTGAAGGCCATATTTTAAATCCTCATATTTTTCTGATTTGAAAACATATATTATTTGTATTAATTGGATTTATAATTTAAAAGTTATATTAAAACAGAATTAAATTTGAATTTGAATTAATTTGAAAAGATTTGAATTTAAACAGATTACAGAAATGCTTTTTACACACAGACAGACCTAGCCATGGTCACTGATGGGTGGAGCCAACGCTGACTTGGCGAACCGGCGCGCCGAAAAGTTTCCTCACCGCAGCCTGCACTAGCCTCAAAGAATCGGCAAAGGGACCACAAGACAGCGGACCCACACGCCAATGGGCGGGCGCGAGGCTGCCACGCGGCTCAGGGGGGGGACTGCGGGTTGATGCAACCAAAACAGGGGAGCCTTTGTATAAAAACGCACAGAGGCAGACAGGTGGGGCTCAACGGACCGCGGGTTGAGCGAGAAAACAGCAAGGGGGTTTTCTGCAAAACGGCAAGGCCCGAACTGTGCTTCTTCTCTCTCTCTCTCGCGACAGTCGATCGTCGATGCTGCGCAGGCCTTGTGAGCTCGAACCAGGGGGCGTTGGGCGCGCAGGCGGAGCACCGCTTGGCTCAGCTTAGTGTCGAGGAAGCGGAAGGGGCCTAGATAGGTTTCTACGCGGAGCGCGAGCATGCAGACAGAAAACGAGCGGCGTCGCGCGGAGGCCGTTCGACGGAAAGTCCGGCGAGGCCAGGGCGAGACGGCGACGACGAGGATGTCTGGGGGGTGGGGAGCTCACCGGGAGTTGGTCGGCGGTTGAGGCTCGGCTTGGAACGCTGGCGATCGACGGGGACGCAGACGGACGGCGAGGTTAGGGTTTCGCGTCGGCCTACTGGTACGGCGCCGGGTGCTCCTCTGCTCGGCTCGTGTCTGAGGTGGCGTGGGAGCCTCCTCAGTCTTCCAGGGCACTCCACCGACGCGCTGCGCGACTCGATCGTCGGGACGGAGTAGAGGCCGACGGTGACCGGCGTTTGGGGGTAGACGGTGGTGGAGAGGAAGGGGAGGAGAGGGCAGGTCCCGGGGAAGTTTTGGGGGATCTAGGCGAGGCAGAGAGGGAGTGGATAGGGACGGGAGAGGAGAGGGGTGCCGTGGGGGAGTGGTTGGAGATAAAGGTGGCTCGGCCACCTTTTCTTCCTCCACCCTCACGTGCTCGGGCAGGGCAAGACCAGGCAGGGCAGGGGCTTCCAGGTGGGCAAGGTGAGGATAGGGAGGCAGGGTCGGGGTAGGACCCGCTTGGCAGAGAGAGAGAGCTAGGGAGAGAGAGGTGAGGCTCGGGTAGGTTAGAGCTAGGCTCGGTTAGATGGGAGGCTCGGGCTAGGGTAGGGTTTTGGAGCTAGGCTCGGGTTGGGACTTGGGTTAGCTAGGGTTTGGTTGGGGTGGTGGTAGCTAGGTGGGTCCAGGGTGGCCAGGTGGGGCCGAGAGAGAGGGAGTCTAGGGTTAGGTTAGATGGGGTGGTTTAGAGAGGATGGGGTAGAGGGGTATGGTGATGAGAGGAACCTAGATAGAGAAAAGAGAGAGAGGGTGAGAGCTAGGTTTTTTTTAGAAACTTGCATGCTCCCAAACTAGAGCAAACAAGGACATGTGGATTAGGTGTAGGGTGTGGGTTTAGCTTAGATATAGATTAGGAGAGAGGTTTAGAGAGAGAGGAGAGATTAGATGGAGAGGTTCTTTTTGACAAGATCAAGCATGCTCTAGACAAGCTCTAACAAGATCAAGACAAGAAAAAGAGAGGGATGTGGTGATAGAGTTTAAGCAAGATCAACATAGATCAAGCCAAAAGAAGAGATAGAGAGAGAGATGATGATCCACTCAAGATTCAAATAAAAACCAAAAACTAGAAAAGGTGGCACTTGCATGGGCCATGCATAATTAATTAATACCATGTTTATCTTTGTGAAAACAAGATTATTTACATGGCATTTTCTTATGCATTCCAAAGTGTGGAGTAAAGCCAAGCAAAAGAAATGAAAGGATGCCCCATGTGGAGTAGTTGGAGATGGCCATGTTTGAAATAAAATGGGACATGCTAGTGTGTATGTTCCACTAGATGATTAATAGTTCCAAAAATATTCCAACATGAGCATAATTCCATGATAATCCATATGGAAGCTAGGAAAAAGGGTTCCACCCACAAGGCATGCAAAGGTGGCCATGTGGCTCTCATATATCACTAATGTGAAAACATCATGATGCCAAGATGAGAGCATGTGGAAAAGAATTGGATCCATCCCAACCCACATGAGCTAGAGGCAAAACCCAAATAAGTGCAAAGCTCACATTTAGTTGGATGGTGGAGTTATAAGGTGGTGAAAGAAAAGGTGGTGGAGTTAATAAAAGATATGCCCCCAACTCAACTTGGGCATTAAACAATATATCAAGAACCAAATACAATATCAAGAGGCAAATACAATTAACAATGCATATGAGAGAAGAACCAAAACAAAAAGGGTTTTATATGATGCTCAAATGCAAGGTGGCATGATGACATGAACATGATATAATGATGATGCAACAATTATATATATGAAGTAGCCATTATATTACTAGACCAAGTAGCATTACAATTATTAGACAATTGGGATGCTACAACTCTCCCCCACTAAACAGGAATCTCGCCCCGAGATTCCTAAGAAAAAGAAAACAACACAAGGAGAGGCGGGTGTTCGAACGAAGGTGACCCTCACATTCCCAAGATGATGAACAACGGAATGGTGCGACCGCTACACCTTGCAAAACTTGCTAGACTTGTTGTGAGTCTTGCGTTTTGCTTGAGAAACAACGGGTAGAATAGTTGAAGGATTGTCGTGAGAGAAGAAGGATAGAATGGACATAGCTCCGGCTTTCTCAAGAAACATGATAAGAGAAAAAGAACCACCTGTGAAAGAAAGGTCAAGATGATGTATCATGGATAAAGAAAGGCACATCATTAAGATTAAAGATTTACCGATACTAGAGAGGATGAATCTTTATCTCGCCGGAAGAAAAAGAGCTAGATTGGAGAGGTTTGAACCGCTATGACAATAGCATCGTATCTTCTCTCGGATTTGAGAAATGAAGTACGGAAACAATATTGCCTTCAAACAATAGATTCCCTTGATATCAACAGAAAGATTTAGCTAGACACCGTCGGATTAGATTCTTCTTGCGCCGGCAAGAACCAAAGGATCACGCAATTGAGGTGCGTGGATATAACTTCTAGAGACGGATATGAAGCCAGATCATGGTGGAATCCCGAGAAGAAAAGAGTATAGAGGATCTGGAGTTTATTGTAGAGATACTTATTGCTTTCTTTAGCCTTGAGACTAACGCAATAGATTTGCGGCTGATGGCCTCAACCATAATTGGCTTTACCACAGAAAAAGAATTGATGAAACAAAGAGAGAGATAATTTCCTTCCATCTTGTTTGAGGATGTCGAGCACCGGTAGAAAGACGAGGACCGAAAGGAGTTTGCGTTTGTTTCCACCAGATAATTGAAGATTTGCTCCGTGTAGAAAGGGTGAGATCACCAACAAGAGATTATTGATTACTTTCTTCGAGAGAGCCCTCCGGAAAAACAAGGACGGAAGTAAAAGTATCGAGGGATAAAGGCCACTTCTAACTTCCGTGGAATGAGTGAGATCACATTAATTCACCTATTCAATGTACAAGAGCGAATGATAAGAGTAGTGGTATGGTAGCTACTCCATCCCGCACTCAAAGCATTACTCCGCACATGAATAAGAAAACCATGCAACCCAACTACCGAAACAGACTGAAGGTATTGACAAGGTTAGCTCATGGAAATCCGTTAGAAAACAAGGATAGATGCAAACGATTCACCGGATCCATAGATAGATAAAGATGATTATGTTGTCGTCATGTCCGAAGTACCAAGCCACCGGAAGATATGAAGGAAGATTACGGAGAACAACTGCAAGATTCAACAGCTACAGGAAAGATAGCACCAACTTGAACAGAAGGAAAACAAGATCTGGAAGGTCTTCCTGGCCTCCGGTGGATTGAGCATAGCTGATAGAACGAGAGGGTTTCAAGAGATTACTTGACGAGATAGAGGTGAAAAGAACTCCAGGTTGTTCTTGAAAAGATTGAGAGAGGTTTAGCAGCCTTGAGGAAAATCTTGGTGGGCAGATGCTAACTTGCCAACAAGGAAAAACTCCGGGTTTGATTGAAGATGGAGATGGAATTAACAATGGACTTGCTAATTCCAGAATTGAAGCGATGTATTTAGCAGAAGGACGTGGCCGAGATAGGTGACTTCAAAAAGTCAAAACTCTCACTTTGGGAACTTTGCACACAGGCAGTGCTCACGAAGCTTGAGAGAAAGAGACATAGATGATCTTCCATGTCCTTCCATTGATATGGAATAGGCAAGCATATTATCAACATATACCACCATGGATTAACAAGATATTCCCAGAATATCAAGTTCAAGAGGCGGGAGAAACGAACAAATGCTCGAACACTTCCTGAGCTCAACGCTCTTTGAAAGATCAATATTGGAGCACGGGTTCGTGTTGAAAACGATGCACTGGAAGAATAGATTATCTGTTCCTTCGGAAGAAAAGAGATGCCACCTGGTTCACATTGTCGATTGGATCACCGGTTACAAAGATAAAGAGATCTTGGATAAAGAAAATATGATAGGTCATACCTTAAGCAAAGCTATCAGAGACGAAAAGATGCAATTCCCTCGTCTCAAAGAGAATTTTGCAGATATGGAGTTCAAAAAGATGTGCAGCATGATGGACAGATGATAGATCGCCGTAGTGCTTTGGGGAAACTCCAGATTGCCAAAGATGCTTGAATATGCATAGATATGATCACGGTGTACTCAAAATCACAGGAGATAACCTTATCCTCCAGATGGTGACGGTTGATAGCATTTTTCCATATTCCAATCGACACTTATCATGAGTGGAATATAGCTATGCCGAGAGCCAAATTACAATCATCAGCTTCGGATCGACACATGTTATGTAATTAGCCCAAGAGAATTGGAGATGAAAAGAAACTCCAGGATTAAGCGCCGGTGACAAAAGAATGAGCTAGCATGGACATGCTGAAAAAGGAAGATAGATAATGTTTCACACACAACTGGAATGGAGTGTGGAAACACAGATGTATCCAAGAAAAAATTTCCGCATTTTTCGGCATTAAAATACCAATAGATGCGCAAAATCACTTAACAGATAGAGATTAGCAACTGATGCTTGCACAGAATGTGGAGTTGCTAGAAGGAAGGACACCCTTAAGAAGATTGCACCGGTTAACAAGGAGTCAGGTAGACCGCGCCGGTTTGCAAAAGCCTGTCAGTATGGAATGTACCAACAGTTGATAACCAAAGGCAGATTGTGATAACAACTTGGATGCAACAGATAGACAAGGAATTACACACACACACACACTTTCTATGGTACTACGGAAACCCAGAACACGTGAATCCTAGTTTGAATTTCAAGAAGAGGATTGAAAACGTTACACTTCCTTACCAGAAAAAAGGGTGGTGGGTGGGTAAGAAGAAAAGTGGAAGCAGTCCTACTCTCGCGTTTTGTTTTTCCCTAGTATACATAACTACCAAAAATATTTGCTAGACAGACAATGACCATTTGGCTGAGACCCTGAAGGGCGGGATGGCTCTGATACCAATTGTAACTACCTCGGTGAATTACGCTCCTAGTTACAAGCCTGGATGAGCAGAAATGGTTGAAATAGTACGATGGGGCCCAAATGCCACTCACAGGTAGACCTTTCGGCCGTCCCAACCATTTCCACACATCGGGACAAGAACGGGCGGCGTAATCGGCAGGCGAAGGGATCAACTACATACACAAATGAGTATGTATGCAAGCCACCATACAACAGTACATCAGAGCCATTCCATCTAAAAAGAAAGGAAATATAGCAATGCCATACGGCAAGATCCAAATATCCTAGATAGATATAATAGTTTAGGATATCTCCTCATACATCAAACAACAGAGTATCAAGCGGAAGCGGAAGACAAAATCCGAGTACGGATAAGAAGCAAATCGGCATAAGATGCCCCATAAATAAGCAGATCCTGCCCACAGATCTCATGGATCCCCGTTCCCGGAATCTCTACACCGAATGACCGTTGCCCACATCGTCCGTCTCTTCCACCCAGTATCCATCTTGCGAAGGTACCTGTTCATCTGAACCAATAATTTATCGTGTGAGACCCTAGGGGTACTCAGCAAGTCTTTATGCCTCTAAAGGGGACACAACCTGGGGTGACGCAATTGCAGCAAAAGATAAACCCTAACAATTCTATAGATACTCGCTAACCATCCGCCTAACCAGAGATAGACGGATGTCCTTGAATTAATAACAACAGTTATAACAGTTAAACGGTAATATCCACAGATCCATCCTCCTCCTCGTTTACCAACGAGGAAGCGGACGAACAACCCCCCCATCCGTTGGCAGTTTTATTATCCATTCCGTGAGTATTGCGCTATTTACTAGTCAGGTACCTAGTCTAGTCAAATTAAAAGCGGTACTTTAGTTATTCTTGTCTATGATCGAGAAACTGTGCTCCAAGTCGTCCATAACCACGGACACGGCTTTCAGAAAGTTTTACCTGTAGGTGCACAAATAGCAACACACTCGATATGCCTCGGAAAAACCAAATCAAAACCCAACAAGGCGTCACGACAAAGGGATCACGGATTGAGATATATTTCAGGGGCCACCCCATTGAGCTACCATAGCGGTTAGCTGACTAGGACGGCCTCAAGGTTTGCGCGTGTGGAACGCATCGGGAACCGAAAATGTGACTGGGCTTGTCGACACCGTGAAAACACTCCGCTTTCCTAACAAAGATGCGGTGTGCGACTCGCACAATTTAAATAAAGCGATAAAGCATGGCATAAGTACAGATAGTAAATAAAACCTCAAACTAGTTTGTGGCCCCAAGAAATAAGAATGAATTAAGCTCGGCTCGTGGGGGTCATAAGCCTCCCGGATGTGGATAGCGAATATTCAAGGAACAGGAATCAAGTACTCTGGGTCCCACGGACACAAGTGAGCCTAAAAACCAAATAGCGAATATGGCTCACCGATGCCACTTTCATTAGTTATCCCATTACTACTCAGGTTAAGTTGTTTAGGTACCTCGTTATCCATCAGACACTCACATACCCTACACATGCTGTTCTACGACTCGCATGGCTCAAGCAACTCCTGTAGTAATGGCTCATGGGATGGAGGAACAAGCTTCGGTGGGGTTTAAATGTAAAGGCTATGCAATACTTGGGATTCAATTTAATGCAATCGCGACTCAATGATGCAAGAATAAGATAGAGGCAATAGGTACTATATGTATGCAAGCATGTGGTAGTGCTTGCCTGGCAGCTCAGTTGAAGCAAGTGATGGATCTGGGTAGTGCTCCTGGGTATCTTGATATATCCCCTTCTCAGCGTCTATTCGAAGAAGAACCAAACAAACAAGGGCCAACATAAATAAAGTGCGCAAGCATATGAATAAATGCGACAAGCAAACAATCATGCAATGATGAATGATGCACAATTTGCATGGCAATAAGGTAGCATGGCATGGGTGATGTGTGGAACACAAGAATAAACCATTTTATTTAGTTTTGGCCCCATTTTATTCCCATTTTAGTTGCTGTACTCTTTATATTTATATGATGCATGCTGCAATTCAGATCATGGAACGCATAAACAGAAAGGTCTCGTCGAGCTAATCATTTTAGACATATTATTTGTTGAATTTGGATTTATAAAACAAAAGTTATTAATTATTTAAGACAAAAGGGCATTTTATTGTAATTTGAATCAACTTGAAATTTTAAGTGTCCAAAATATATTTTGAAGGCCATATTTGAAATCCTCATATTTTTCTGATTTGAAAACATATATTATTTGTATTAATTGGATTTATAATTTAAAAGTTATATTAAAACAGAATTAAATTTGAATTTGAATTAATTTGAAAAGATTTGAATTTAAACAGATTACAGAAATGCTTTTTACACACAGACAGACCTAGCCATGGTCACTGATGGGTGGGGCCAACGCTGACTTGGCGAATCTTGTAGAAAAGTTTCTCACCGCAGCTCGCACTAGCCTCAAAGAAGCGAGGTGGGACCACAGCACAAGCGGACCCACACGCCAGTGGGCGGGCGCGAGGCTGCCACGCGGCTCAGGGGGGGACTGCGGGTTGATGCAACCAAAACAGGGGAGCCTTTGTATAAAAACGCACAGAGGCAGACAGGTGGGGCTCAACGGACCGCGGGTTGAGCGAGAAAACAGCAAGGGGGTTTTCTGCAAAACGGCAAGGCCCGAACTGTGTTTCTTCTCTCTCGCGCGCGCGACAGGTCGATGCACGCCCGCGGCAGAGCATGGCGCGCGGGCTCGAACCAGGGACGTTGCGGGCGCGCGCAGAGGCGGAGCCACTACGCTGGCTCAGGCTTGGCGTCAGGAAAGCGGAAGGGGCCTAGATAGGTTGCTACGCGGAGCGCGAGCGTGCAGACAGAAAACGAGCGGCGTCACGCGGAGGTCGTTCGACGGAAAGTCCGGCGAGGCCAGGGCGAGACGGCGACGACGAGGATGTCTGGGGGGGTGGGGAGCTCACCGGGAGTTGGTCGGCGGTGGAGGATCGGCTTGGAACGCTGGCGATCGACGGGGACGCAGACGGACGGCGAGGTTAGGGTTTCGCGTCAGCCTCGCGCTGGTACCGGCGCTCGGGTGCTCCTCCTGCTCGGCTTCGTGTACAGGGTGATGTAGGGGAGCCTCCTCGGTCTTCCAGGGCACTCCACCGACGCGCTGCGCGACTGGATCATCGGGACGGAGTAGAGGCCGACGGTGACCGGCGTTTGGGGGTAGACGGTGGTGGAGAGGAAGGGGAGGAGAGGGCAGGTCCTGGGAAGTTTTGGGGATGCAGGCAGAGAGGGTGTGGTTAGGGTCGGGAGAGGAGAGGGGTGCCGTGGGGGAGTGGTTGGAGATTAAGGTGGCTCGGCCACCTTTTCTTCCTCCACCCTCACGTGCTCGGGCAGGGCAAGACCAGGCAGGCGGGGCTTCAGTGGGCAAGGTGAGGACAGGGAGGCAGGGTCGGGGTAGGACCCGCTTGGCAGAGAGAGAGCTAGGGAGAGAGAGGTGAGGCTCGGGTAGGTTAGAGCTAGGCTCGGTTAGATGGGAGGCTCGGGCTAGGGTAGGGTTTTGGAGCTAGGCTCGGGTTGGGACTTGGGTTAGCTAGGGTTTGGTTGGGGTGGTGGTAGCTAGGTGGTTCCAGGGTGGCCAGGTGGGGCCGAGAGAGAGGGAGGCTAGGGTTAGGTTAGATGGGGTGGTTTAGAGAGGATGGGGTAGAGGGGTATGGTGATGAGAGGAACCTAGATAGAGAAAAGAGAGAGAGGGTGAGAGCTAGGTTTTTTTTTAGAAACTTGCATGCTCCCAAACTAGAGCAAACAAGGACATGTGGATTAGGTGTAGGGTTTGGGTTTAGCTTAGATATAGATTAGGAGAGAGGTTTAGAGAGAGAGGAGAGATTAGATGGAGAGGTCCTTTTTGACAAGATCAAGCATGCTCTAGACAAGCTCTAACAAGATCAAGACAAGAAAAAGAGAGGGATGTGGTGATAGAGTTTAAGCAAGATCAACATAGATCAAGCCAAAAGAATAGATAGAGAGAGAGATGATGATCCACTCAAGATTCAAATAAAAACCAAAAACTAGAAAAGGTGGCACTTGCATGGGCCATGCATAATTAATTAATACCATGTTTATCTTTGTGAAAACAAGATTATTTACATGGCATTTTCTTATGCATTCCAAAGTGTGGAGTAAAGCCAAGCAAAAGAAATGAAAGGATGCCCCATGTGGAGTAGTTGGAGATGGCCATGTTTGAAATAAAATGGGACATGCTAGTGTGTATGTTCCACTAGATGATTAATAGTTCCAAAAATATTCCAACATGAGCATAATTCCATGATAATCCATATGGAAGCTAGGAAAAAGGGTTCCACCCACAAGGCATGCAAAGGTGGCCATGTGGCTCTCATATATCACTAATGTGAAAACATCATGATGCCAAGATGAGAGCATGTGGAAAAGAATTGGATCCATCCCAACCCACATGAGCTAGAGGCAAAACCCAAATAAGTGCAAAGCTCACATTTAGTTGGATGGTGGAGTTAAGGTGGTGAAAGAAAAGGTGGTGGAGTTAATAAAAGATATGCCCCCAACTCAACTTGGGCATTAAACAATATATCAAGAACCAAATACAATATCAAGAGGCAAATACAATTAACAATGCATATGAGAGAAGAACCAAAACAAAAAGGGTTTTATATGATGCTCAAATGCAAGGTGGCATGATGACATGAGCATGATATAATGATGATGCAACAATTATATATATGAAGACGCCATTATATTACTAGACCAAGTAGCATTACAATTGTTAGACAATTGGGATGCTACAACATTCACCCACACAACACTTACAACACCAAAGAAGGGTACTCAGCTATTTGAAGCAAAAGCACTTGACAGAATTCCCATGTGTCCTCGAGAACGTTTGGTCCTTATAAGTATTTCCACCGGCTTGTACTTTGCTAAGAAAGAATTGGGCCACTTGCTGCAGTTGTTCGTTGTCTTTATTACTTGCACTTTGTTTTGTTGCTTTATCAGAAAACCCCTAAAAATCTGTTTGCTAAGTATTTACAGAGATTTCCTGCTCCATACCACTATTCAACACCTTTCGCTCCTCGTTGGGATCGGCACTCCTATTTATTGAAAGTACTGCGATACACCCCCTATACTTGTGGGTCATCAAGACTATTTTCTGGCGCCGTTGCCGGGGAGTGAAGCTCTATTGAAGATTGGAACTGGTAAAGTAAACTTCTACTATGAGTATTGCTTTTTGTTTCTGTTTGTTACTTTTTTCCAATATGGATAACCCACTTGGTTTTCTGTTTGGGAAAACTACTACCACTGTTAGGGTAGTAGATGAACCACCACCTGTTGAGATAGATCCTTTTAAGATACCTACAAGTATTGTTGATCGTGTTATGGATAATTATTATTTAGGGGATGGAACTGTTCATCCTGGTGATCACTTGCTTTTTATCCATGAATTATGCAGGTTGTTTAAGTGTGCAGGTATCACAACTGAACAGGTGAAGAATAAGTTACTCTCTATATCTTTGAAAGGGAGAGCTGAAGAATGGTATAAGCTGCTAAAGAATGGACAATCCATGGAATGGGAGGAAATGACATCTCTCTTTTATTCTAAATTCTATCCTGCTAGTGAGATTCATAAGGATAGAAATCTGATATATAACTTTTGGCCTCGTGATGGAGAGAGTACATCTCAAGCTTGGGGGAGATTGAAGTTACTAATGCTTAAATGTCCTATTCATGAACTCCCTAACAATATTACTATCAATAACTTTTATGCTAGGCTTTCTCTTCAAGATAAAGATTTACTAGATGCTTCTTGTGGTGGATCATTCACACGTATGAATGAAGAAGCTAAATGGGATTTCCTAGACCATATTCAAGAGAACACTGAAGCTTGGGAGAATGACAAAGGAAGAAAGTCAGGTATAAACTATGATTATGAATGCATAAGATCTTTTATGGGAACTGATGACTTCCGTGATATTAGTAATGAGTATGGTCTTGATTCTCAAGTCCTTGCAAAGTGTTTTAAGGCCTTTGCCTCTTATATTGAAATTCCCAAAAAGAAGTGGAACAAGTACCATGCTCCTTATAAAGATGTTGTTAATCGTGTTCCTGTAAGAAATACTGAAGTTTGTACTACTAATCATATTGTGCTTGAACCTTATGTTGAGAAAACACCTTTCCCAGCTAAAGTAAAGGAGTACTGTATGATAATTAGTGCGAATAGTAAAGGTACACAGAAAACTGTGGAACCTGATGAGCAAATGAATACTGAACCTATGGTAGCTATTGTGAAGATAGCTTGCCTAATGAAGATTTCAGGATGGAACAACTTGCTTCTATTGATCTGGTTTATGACCTTGGACCTCTTTTTGGTGATTGTAAGTATGCTCATTCTGATGATAAAGTTGTTGCCAGTGATAGTTATATTGTCAACTTTATTCAAAGTTGTACTGAAAGTTATTATGAGAGAGGGAAACATGGTTTTATGCATCTCAATAATGTTAAGTTTCCCCATTTTATGTTGAAAGCTTTAAAGTTGCATTTGTTTTGTCTTCCTATGCTAGTGGATTTTTGTTTCAACAATTTTTTTTCTCATGATACCCCCATGCATAGGAAGTGGGTTAGACTCAAATGTGTTGGTTATTTGCTTCTTGATGGTCTCTTTCACTCCAGATATATATCTCCTATGTGAGCATCTTTGAAGATATCAAGCCTAACTTAAAGGCAATAAAGAAAAGTACTTCTTGGGAGATAATCCAATAGTTTTGTCGAGTCTATGAAGTTATTACCTCAGTAATAACCGCTTCTTATCCTTTTTGTTTTGGTTTTTGTGTCAGGTTCAAATACTTTTGAGAAGTGGAGGAGTTGTGAAAAGTGGCTGTCCTGGGACAGATTTTTGTGCTCCGTTGTAAAAATTCATGAAGGAGTTCAGTACATCGGAATTATTCTGTATTTTTCTGTGCTTGTTCTCCAAGTTGTTACCCAACTTTCATTAGTTTTGCACTTTTTGATTTGAGCAACAGAAGGTTTTCGAAAAAATCAATCTTTACCTGCTGGTCTGCTTTGACAAATTCCTGCCATCATTTGCATTTACCTCTTACAGAAGCCTTTGTTTTGATGGATTGCAGTTGAAGTGTGAACCTAAAGGTTTATTGTTTTTGCTTACACGAATGTTGCCATTGAGTTTTGTGTAATGCCTTACATGAAAGAAATTTCCAGGAGAAGGACGAAAGGAGTCTGCAGAGTTCGTCTTTGAATAGGTAAAAGTGGTGAAGAACTGAACAGGTGAAGAAGAAGTTACTCTCTATATCCTTGAAATGGAGAGCTGAAGAATGGTATAAGATGCTGAAGAATGGACAATCCATGGAATGGGAGGAAATGGCATCTCTCTTTTATTCTAAATTCTATCCTCCTGGTGAGATTCATAAGGATAGAAATCTGATATATAAATTTTGGCCTCGTGATGGAGAGAGTACAGATCAAGCTTGGGGGAGATTGAAGTTACTAATTCTTAAATGGACTATTCATGAACTTCCTAACAATATTATTATCAATGAAACGTCCTTGGACATTTCTCATGAATTCCGCATAAATTCTGAGGCATGTGGCGACTCTGAGGTGAGTTTCCTCCGGCCTTTGCCGGCGCCACTCCAGCGTCGGTGCCCACTCTCATGGACTCTCTGGTTGGTAGTTGTAAGGTCACCTACACGAGTGCAAGCTCTGGTGGTAAGTTTGTTGAAGGCTCTCTGATTCTTTCTTCGGATGATTGGCTAGTGCTTCTAAATACCAAAGGCTTTCCTTTGGATGGAAAGATTATCGAAAATGGGGAGAAGATCTTGACTGGATCTGTGGTGAGGTTCCCCTCTCACCTGGCTAGAGCTAATGATGTCTTATCTCTCTTGATGGTTCCTTTGGTAGATCTCCTTCTCCAGATGGATCAGATGAAGATTTCTCTCTAAGGTGGCATGCTCTCTGTTTCTCCCTTGTATTTCCAGGGTTTCTGATCTTGAATTCTCGTGCAAAAAGATTGGTTCTTCTCAATCAAAATGAAGTGGTCATCGATGCTAGATATTTGCTTAAGGATGAAAAAATTGTGGAAGGAGTAGAGATGGAGTTGCCATTTTTAAAAATCCATGTTGGTGCTCAAATTATTTCCAGTTCGTCCAACAACATTACAAAAAGCTCCTAGGTAAACAAGGATTTTTTCATGGGTAAGATCTTTTCAAAAGCTTCCAAAAGGGTCATGCCTGCAGATTTGATGGAAGTTAAGACTGAATCTATTGATCCTATTAAGAAAGAGTCTCCTAAACCCTATGCTTCTGAACAAGCTCAAGTGGATCCTTCTCTTTCTGGTGCAATTTCATTGGATTTCAATGTTGGAATGAAGTTTGACAGTGATATTCTTTCTAAATTTGGTCATTCAGTCAATTTTCGTCCTGGTTTTCGAAGAAGTCCCTTTTTCATGGTTTTCTCTTTTGGCAGAGCTAATTTCAAACTTAATATTCATACTGTGGGTATTGCTCTGCAATCTTCCAAGTCAGACTTCTTCAGGACAGAACTTTCATATTTACAGTTGCTTCCAGGGCAGTTGGATTTGAAATTTACAATTCTTCAAAATTTACTTCAGAACATTTTATTATATTCATCAATCTCTGGGTTAATGGTGGACCTAATTGGCAGGCGGAAGATAAAAAATTACCGCGAGGAAGATCTTACTTGGAAAACTGTCACGACCAAAAAATCTATGGCACAAAATTCTGGTCTGATCGCAGGTGTTAACCGTTTGGGCATTAAGTCAGTCTTTGACCGTTTAAAATTTCCTTTACCACCGCCAGAATCACCGATCAACCGTCAAGTTAATTCGGCAGTTTCTATGGATTTTAAGACTAATCACTCCAGATCTTTCGCTGATGCTATCATTATTGGTACTTCTGGACAAAAGGACCTGATTGTCGATTCTCCCGCGCACGTGAAATCGGGCTCATTAATGTTGCCTGGGCTCCTTCCATTTATGTGTTTCCCCTCATTCGAAAAAAGGGAATGGTCCAATGATTCTTTCCTTTCTTGGTTTAAGGCCCGGCCCAATTCGAAAATTCTGCCTCCAGTCTTCTCCTGTCTAAACGACTTCTTCATTTCTGGCCACTATTCCACTGCTGCAACAGTTGCAGAACACCCCGTCTCCTCAACTCCCCCGCCTCAAAAAAACCCAACTTCTCCTCCCCCTGGCAGGACCTCTTCGACGGTGGTTAGCGAGACAATGCCGAATATTCCCATCGACCCTGCACCTTTTCTGCCTCGGGGCTTTGATATTATGCAGGTTGAAGGCCGAGTGGGGCTTCGAAGGGTGGTGGTTCCTCGCTGCCAGCGTCAGAATGAACAGTATGCCATTGCCTCAATTCATCCTCTGCCTCCTGGCCCTGTCCCCTTCCTAAATATTCGTGATGTGCTTCTGGATTTCCTTCACAATGAGGCTAGAGTCGGTTTTGGTGAAGTTCGGGCATGCCCTTTTGGTGCAGTTATGTACAGTTCACCCATGTTAGTGACAGGGACAGACTGGTTAGGGATAGTCCCATTGCTTTTCAAGATGTGCATGTCTCCTTTGTTAAGCATAACAAGGGGACTAACTGGCGTCGAGTTCAATTTAATAATGAATGTTGGGTTATGCTTGTTGCCCCCCCCCATGGACCATATGAACACAGAGGACCTCAATGCTATATTTAATGGCATTGGCAAGATGTTGTTGTGGGAAAGGGATCTTGAAAACAAAGGCAGAATCCTTGCTAAGTTGAGAGTGACTGATGTGGCTGACATTCCTAAAAGTGTCAGGATGAAATGTGGAGACAGTGAAGACTCTGAATCATGGGATTTTTCAGTAGAGATCCTGCTCAGCAACCTTCTTCGAGGGGGCCACCAGATGAAGACCCTGCTCATGATGATGGGGAGGACCCACACCCTTTCCCTGTGGTGGCTGCTCCTTTTGTCCCCCCAACACCTCCACCTCCCCCTCCACAAGATGACAATGCTGGCGAGTGGGACCAGTGGGTGGTGCAAAATTTTGCCCAAAATGTTCCTTGTCAACACCCGGATTTTTAATCACAGATGCATGTTATGACATACATCGCAATCCCAGGATTACCATTTTTGCGAGACATAACAGATTGGATATCACAGTACATCATCCATTACAAACCATACATAAGGTCTTACACAAATAAGGATCTCAGGATCCAGTTCTTAATACAATTCAAGCAGCGGAATAACGTAATAGTAATGATAGCGTAGGCGAAGCTCCATCTTCATGGTCACAGGCAATGCTGACGATGGGAGATGATCCTAGTTGTCGTAACCTTCCTGTTGTCCTTCTTCCTGATACTTCTCTTCATAGTCTAGCCACGGGAATAGCCAGGGACAAAGCCATGAGTACTCTTTAAGTACTCGCGAACTAATACTAACAAGTGAAGTGGTTTTGGAATAGGAAGTACTAAGCTCTATGGTTGTTTGCAAAAATCTAGATTTACCTCTACTAAGTTCAGAAGCAAAGAAAGCTAGTTGAAAGTTTTATAACACCTATGTGGGAACTTGAATTTCATGTCACAACTCTGTTGTGGTCAAGTCAAATCACAAATCATTTCATAAGTCATTTTGAAAACATCTGATGACGGAACAGTATGGCCACTCCAACTATCCATAACCACAGACGCGGTTATTCAAATAGTTTGACACTTTGCAGAGATTGTACACTTTCACCACAACATTCGATACATCCGTCAGGAACAAATCCTGAATTCGCCATACTCAGTATGCGGATAGTCAATCCTAACCTTTCAATTACACGCCCCAGTATAGGCACCTCTCCTGTGAGCTTGGCCTCCCAACCATGACCAACTGTCATGTTGGGTACTGCACAGGTGGACAATCTTCACAAGGTAGCCTCATCTCAGACCTTGGCCGCAAGGGAACCCATACTAAGGTATATAAATTTCCAGTCAAGCCCTACCCAAATTTCGGGTATTGTGGTTGTACGGTAAAATTGGAATGGTATCGCATCCAGACAACCATCAGTTTTGTAAAGGGCTAAGGCTCATGCCTTAACATTTTCATCATCAAAATCATTTGGTGTTCGGAAACACAGGTCAAAACATTTCAGTAGAATGACTCATCATTCTAAGGTTTTCATAACCATTTTTACCAAGTATTCCCATCTAAAGTTGATCAAGTTTTATGCTTAGCACTAGCATCTACAAGTGGGGGTAAATACTAATGAGGGGTAGTAAACAAGTGTATCTTATCTAAGTAAAATCTCATGCCTCAGGAGAACATCAAGATTATCTAACTTAGGCCAAGTTTTATGCTCTTTATGCTACCTTCAATTATCTTTATGGAATCTACAAGTCACTAAGTAAACTTTTGATATAAAGCTTTTAATAAAGAAAATAAAATACTAAGCTTGCAAGTAAAACTAGGATGGTGTGTCAAGTGGGTATAATCACATATGCTAAGGCATATAGTTGGCATAGTAACAAGAAAGTAGTAGCTTGCATAAGTAGGGTATCTTGCAAGTGTTAGCTTGCCTTGTGCAGAGCAGTGGTTGAAGTTCTCCTTGGCTTCTTCCTCGTAGTATCATCCTTCCTCCTCGTATACTTGGTCGGTACTAGCGTCTATAAATAAATACAAGGTACACAATCACCAAACAATACTTAACTATTTCTAATCATCACACAAAGGTTCACACTAGATGATCTAGCATCATCACTAACATTACAAGATTAAAGCACTTGTCTCATTTATTATATTTTAGAAAAATAATTTCTACTCATTGAAAAACTACTTAAGATTTAATATTCACCAACTAAAACATGGGATCATGTTGACACATGTCATCACCACATATTTCAGCACATGGGAATATGATTTAAAGTGGTGTCACAATTTAATAAGGTTTAACCTTTTTATTTTATTTAATTAAAGTGACTAGAAATGCCTATGTGGCATTCTTTTATTACTTGATCATTATTTCTGTAAGTAAACCTATATATTTTTATATATTTCGAAAGGTTTGGTTAAATGGGATTTTTGAGAGTTGGAATCAACTCAAAAGCTCTTATGGTTGAATTTTGAAAAATGTTTGAATGCAGAAAAGCTTCTGCCTTGTTATTTTTACCATGGGTGATCTACAATTCTAAATGGTTTGAATCCAGCAGGCTTGGAATAAGCATTTCAGTACCTTTCTAACAAAATTGGTTTCATGCATTTTGGTTCAGTGAATCGAGCTGGGTTGGTTTTTGAATCTAGGTACAGAACTAAGATTAGAACTAAATGAATAAAACTAAATTTGAATTGTTGGGTCGCGCGGGTTGTTTAACTGGGTCGGCCCACTACGCATAGTGTGCGCGCGGGCTGGTTAAGTGAACGACCCCACTCGTTAGTGAGACAATGAGTGGTGAAGCGGTACGGGGTGATCTAGGTCGCACGATCTAACTCTAATCGAACGGCTTTGGATCATCGTCCACGTCGGGCAGCGCCGTCTCTGAGAAACCCTAAGCGCCGGTGGGGGTCATGGGAGGCTCACCGGGGCTCAGGCGATGGTCGGCGACGGGGGCGAACGACAAAGTCGACGATGGCGATTCTCCTGGTAATGGCAGCTTCTCCTCGGGCGGCTCCAATCGACGGCGCCTCTCCTCCTCTGCAGCGGCAAACTCTAGTGAAATTCCGGCCACCTGGTGCCTGCCTTGCTCTGAGAGTGAGTGGGTGTGATCAGTGAGACATGGGGAGTGAACTGGTGTGAAAAAAACGAGTGGGGGAGGCCTCCTTTTATAGTGGCTGAAAGGGACTGAATGGCGTGGGTGGAGCTCGTCGGTGTCGACGGCACAGAGTGCTACTGGCATGGGCGATGACAGGGGGCGGTGCTATGCTCCCTGGCGAAGCTCAACGGCGTGGTGGTGAGGCGTGGGGCGGTGCTGAATGGTCGGAACGTTGCAGCGCTTTGGGCGGGTCCGACGGCAATTTCAATGGCGCACAGCGTGCGTGGTCCGCGCAGCGGCGAACGAGGTTGTCTAGCAGGGTGCTTGGGTGCTGGCGATCATGTCTGCAAGTCGCGAGGGCGGCGCGTGGTCTATGGGCTGATGTCGCTTACGGCGCACTGGCGCGCTCTCGGCTCGCACGCAGAGAATCTTGGCATGAGCTTGCCGTGTGGTCCAGGGGCTGGCAATGCTCGGGGCTTGGATAGGGAGTGGCGGTGGACGGTGTTGTGTGTCCCAGACAAGGTTGGCGAGGCTAGTTCTTCCTCTAGCTTGCTGGCGACATGGGGGTGACAATGGTGCTCTCGGCATGCTCACCATTAATGGCTAGGCTTGCTCACAGTGGTGCTAAAGCTAGTTAGATTACTTTGATCATCTACTGAGAGTGTAGAGTGAGCAATAGAGGGAGCAAGTTAGGCACTGATCACTGCTAACTATAGTGTTTTGTGTTTGTTTGTTTGATGCTGACAAGGTGTTTGATGAAATGGCCGAAAGAAATTCAAATTTGAATTTTGCATTCAAACTTGGTGGGTTTGCTAGGCACATACTAGGGAGTATCTGGTTAGTTGGATTGGTCAAGGTGCACTGGTTTGGTTGGGTTATGAAAAGGTGTGATCTTCACATATGTTAAAGATTCAATTTTTAATTGTCATCTAAATGGGGTTGCTAAATGGTTCTGCAACTTTGAAAGGTGGGCTTTGATTCACTTTTACTTGGTCTAGAAAGGGGTGAAAAGAATTGGAAAAGTTTCTGTTTGAAATCTTGGACTAGAAACATTCAAAGTGACCTAGTGAGCAAGATTGGCAAAAATGACCATTTGCCTTATTTGATTTTTTTCTGCTTGGAAATTTTTTAGATGATGTTATATTCATCTTTGAACCATTCCTTACTATTTAGTTCAATCACACAAGTGCATTCATGATTTATCAAATCATCACATACACACATGCATTCATTTGGTTTTTTTTTAATCAAAGTTTTTGTTAACCCTAATTTTAGTGATTAGAGTTTGATGACCATTGTTTCATATTTTTGGGATGTTACAAACCTTCCCTCATTAAAAGAAAACTCGTCCTTGAAGGGTTTCGCGGCATAGTAAATCAAAATTTTCTACGGATGCGAACAGAGGGAAAGCCAAGATCTAATCTAGGAGATGCAAACAACGAGAGAGATTGGATTAGATCTTCATACCCTTGAAGATTCAAGACAGCGTAACGCTCGCTTAACGTGGGTGATGTAGTCGTACTCGCTTCTCCTCCTCGCGATCCGATCCGATCTAGCACCACAAGTGGCGGTGCCTCCGTGAGATGCACACATGCAGCACCTCGACGTCTCCTCCTTCCTCGGACCAGCAAGTATGGTGGAGAGACGGATTGGATCTACAACGTGACGGCGCGGTGTATATGGTGGAGAGTTCTGTAGCAGGGCTTCGCCTACACGCAGTCGGGAGGGAGAGAGAGAGGAGGGCAGCAGGACGGCTAGCTCTTGGAGGGGAAGGTGTGGGGGGGTGGTGTGCCCCCAGCCCTCTTTATATAGAGGGGTGGGCGGCTGCAACCCTAGCCCCCTCCCCCAAGCCAAACCGGCGGCCCCAAAGGAGGAAGAGTGGGGGGCAAGGAAACCCCCCCTTCTAGAAGGTCTATCTAGAGTTTAAACCTCTCTTGGCCGGCTGGGCCCTATGGGGCCTTGTGCCCCTGGCCCAATGCGGCCAGGGCACTCCCTCATAGGCCCATGCCCCCTCCTGGAAGGTGGGGCCACGTTGGTCCCCTTCCGGAAGGTTCTAGAAGCTTCCGGTACAATACCAATTAACCCGAACAATTCAACTCCAAAACTGCCTTCGCCTTATATGAATCTTATTCTCGGACCACTCTGGAACCTCTCGTGATGTCCCGGATCCCATCCGAGACTCAACAAAACTCATAAACCAATTATCCAATCTATCCTAGCCGAGACACGTTAAGTGTGTGACCTGGGTTGGAGAATATGCATACATGATCTTCTATCAATAATCAATGGAAGTGCGAAACCCATATTGACTCCCACACATTCATCTATGATCATATCGGATGAACCAGGAAGCCAGGATTAAATCAATCACATATATATATTACCTTCGTCGCGATATTTTACTTGCCCGAGATTTGATCGTCGATGTAGTCATACCTAGTTCAATCTCGTTCACGCAAGTACTTTACTCATTCCGTAATCCCATATCACTTTGTGATTAACTCCTTAACCACATGCTTGCAAGCGGTGTTGATATCGACACGAAAGTGGGCCCAAGTATATCTATCAGACTTGGGAGGGACAAATCCCATCTCGATACATACAACCCAACAGATACTTTCCGATCACCTGAGAGACACCTTTATGATCACCCTCTCATAGGATGACGTTTGATGACCTCAAATATTTCTTCCGATACCAGGGAGTTGTATTATCTCATGGTCTAAGGAATACAATATTTGACATAAGAAAAGCTTCACAAAGATGAACACGATGACACGATCTAATTGCTTCGCTTAGTTTGGGTCTGTCCATCATATCATTCTTCTAATGATATGATCTCATTATCAATTGACAACTCATGTCTATGGTTAGGAAACCTTAACCATCATTGATCAATGAGCTAGTCCATAGAGGCGTACTAGGGACACGGTGTTGTTCACAAACCACACAACTATTAAAGTTTCCGCTTAATACAATTCTAGCATGGAATATAAACATTATCATGAACAAGAATTATAATAATAACAGCTTTATTATTGCCTCTAGGGCATAATTCCAACAGTCTCCCACTTGCACTAGAGTCAATAATCTAGTTTACATCTGGCAACAATCTCACACCCATGGCACTGAGGTGCTGATCATGTTTTACACGTGGAAGAGGTTTAGTCAATGGATCTGTGACATTCAGATCTGTATGTACTTTGCTAATCTTCAGATCTCCATCTGCTATATAATCTCGGATTATATGAAACTTATGTTGATATGCTTGGTCTTTGGATGATATCTTGGTTCCTTAGCGAGTGCTATGGCGCCATGATGTTGTCACACAATATCTCGATGGGTCCAATGCACTTGGAACCACGCCAAGCTCAATGATGAAGTTCCTGATCCAAACTCCTTCACTTGACGCCTGCAGCAGCCATGTATTCCGCTTCTCATGTAGATCCGCATGATCACGCTTTGCTTGCAGCTTCTCCACTCACCCTCCATTCAAAATATAAACGTATCCTCGAGATTTAGAATCATCCTTGTCGGTGTCAAAACTAGCATCGACGTAACCTTTACGATGAGCTTTCATCACCCCATAGACTAAGAACATTTCTTTAGTCCTATTTAGGTACTTTAGGATGTTCTTCACGGCTGTCGATGTTCCACTCTGGATCACTTTGATACCGCTTTCGTCAAACTAAGAGCATTGGACACATCCGGTCTAGTACACAGCATGGCATACATGATAGAACCTATGGCCGAGGCATAAGGCACTTTGCTCATAGCTTCCCTATCATTTACCGCAGCTGGACACTGAGCCTTGCTCAATATCTTACCTGACAACATGGGCACCGAACCTTTCTTTGCCTTATCCATTCTGAACCTTTTCAGAACTTTGTCTAGGTATGTACTCTGGCTTAAAGCTATCAGGCGTCTTTGTCTATCTCTATAGATTTTGATGCCCAATATATAAGAAGCTTCACCTAGGTCTTTCATTGAAAAACACTTGTTCAAATAACTCTTCACATCATTAAGCATGTTGATGTCATTTCCAATAATCAATATGTCATCCACATATAGTACCAGAAATGTCACCGAGCTCCCACTCACTTTCTTGTAGATACAAGCTTCGTAGAAATTTGGAACAAATCCAAAGCTCTTGATCACTTGATCAAAACGAAGGTTCCAACTCCGAGATGCTTGCTTCAGTCCATAAATGGAACGCTGTAGTTTGCATACTTTATCAGCATCCTTAGGATCGACAAAACCTTCGGGTTGCATCATATACAACTCTTCATCAATGTTGCCATTGAGGAACGCAGTCTTGACATCCATCTGCCATATTTAATAATCATGAAACGCAGCAATTGCTAATAAAATCCGAATGGACTTAAACATTGCTACGGGAGAGAAAGTCGAAAACCTTTCGCGACAAGTCGTGCTTTATAGACGGTAACATTACCATCCGCGTCCGTTTTCTTCTTGAAGATCCATTTGCACTCAACGGCCTTTCGGTCGCTAGGAGGGTCCACCAAAGTCCATACTTGGTTTTCGCTCATGGATCCCAATTTGGATTTCATGGCTTCTAGCCATTTCTAGTCCGGGCTCATCATCGCTTCCTCATAGTTCGAGGTTCACTGTCTTCTACTAACAAGACAAAGACAGGTTGTCGTACCACTCAGAGGGGCACGCGACCTTGTCGACCTGACGTTCAAGATAGCAGATCGCCGAAGCTTCATGATCCTTGTCATTAGCTTCCTCTATCGTTGGTGCAGGCGGCACTGGAACAATTTCAGGTGCTGCGCTATTCTCCAATTCAAGAGAAGGTTCAATAACCTCGTCTAGCTCTACTTTCCTCCCACTCACTTCTTTCGAGAGAAACTCCTTCTCAAGAAAGGAACCGTTCTTTGCGACAAACACTTTGCCTTCGGTTCTGTGATAGAAGGTATACCCAATAGTTTCCTTAGGGTATCCTATGAAGACGCATTTCTCCGCTTTGGGTTCGAGCTTGTCCGGCATCAACTTCTTGACGTAAGCTTCGCATCCCCAAACTTTAAGAAACGACAACTTAGGTTTAGCACCAAACCATAGTTCATACGGTGTCGTCTCAACAGATTTAGATGGTGCCCTATTTAAAGTGAATGCAGCGGTTTCTAATGCATAACCCCAAAATGATAACGGCAAATCAGTAAGAGACATCATCGATCGGACCATATCTAATAGGGTTCGATTCCGGCGTTCAGACACACCATTGCGCTGTGGTGTTCCGGGTGGCGTGAGTTGTGAAACGATTCTGCTTGCTTTAAGATGCGTGAGAAAATCATAACTCAAATATTCACCTCCACGATCGGATCGTAGAAACTTAATCTTTCTGTTACGATGGTTCTCCACTTCATTCTGAAATTCTTTGAACTTTTCAAACGTTTCAGATTTATGTTTCATTAAATAGATATACCCATATCTACTCAAGTCATCGGTAAAAGTGAGAAAATAGCGATATCCACCGCACGTCGAAATACTCATCGGTCCGCATACATCGATATGTATGATTTCCAACAAGTCCGTTGCTCGCTCCATCATACCGGAGAACGGGGTTTTGATCATCTTGCCCATGAGGCATGGTTCGCATGTGTCAAATGATTCAAAATCAAGAGACTCCAAAAGTCCATCAGAATGGAGTTTCTTCATGCGCTTTACACCAATATGACCTAGACAGTGACCACAAATAAGTAGTATTATCACTATCTACTTTGCATCTCTTAGCCTCAATGTTATGGATGTGTGTTTCATCCCTTTCGAGATTTAGAAGAAATAAACCATTCACAATAGGTGCATGACCATAAAAGATGTTACTCATATAAATAGAACAACCATTATTCTCCGATTTAAATGAATAACCGTCTTGCAATAAACAACATCCAGAAATAATGTTCATGCTCAACGCAGGCACATAATAACATTTATTGAGGTTTAAAACTAATCCCGAAGGTAAAACTAAGGAGAGCGTGCCGACGGACATCACATCAACTCTTGATCCGTTGCCAACGCGCATCGTCACCTCATCCCTCGCAAGCCGTCATCTATTCCGTAGCTCCTGTTTCGAGTTACAAATATTAGCAATCGAACTGTATCAAATACCTGTGCACTACAACGAGGGCTAGTAAGGAAAACATCAATAACATATATATCAAATATGCCTTTGATGGTGCCAGCCTTCTTGTCCGCTAAGTACTTCGGACAGTTGCACTTCCGGTGACCCTTGTCCTTGCAATAGGACCAGACTTGAGCTTCTTCTCAGCAGGGGCAACGCGCTTGCCGCCGCCTTTCTTGAAGGGCTTCTTTGTACCCTTACCTTTCTTGAAGGTGGGCTTGTTTACCATCAACACATGATTATCCTTTTTGATGTCCACTTCCGCGGCCTTCAGCTTTGCGAAGAGCTCGGTGATCGTATCAGTGGAACCAATCTGATTATGAGTCACTACAAAACTTTTGTAGTTGGGAGGGAGTGATTGCAGAACCTTGTCAATCTTGAGCTCCTCCGGAACCCAAGCATCCACAGAATCCTCAACACATGCCTAGCACACCCACCAAAAATCTTTTCAAAATTCAAAACTTAAGTTCATGCGGCCATTTCATCAAACATGTTGCAGATTCAAATCAACAAAATCACAAACACTATTTTGAGCAGTGTTTTGAGCCAACCTTGTTCCCTCTCTAGTTACACTATCCTCAGTAGATCATCTAGAAACCTTAACTAATCCCTAGCACCACTGTAAACTCACCAATATCATCAATGGTGAACAGGCCGAGAGCACCCATGTCACCCCAGTGTGGACAGCAAGCTAGGAGAAGAACTAGCCGTGCCAACCTTGTCTGGGAGGTAGCCCATGCCTCACCGCCCCCTCTCGACCAGCCCTAGCTCAAGGACAACGACAAACTGCCAAACCAAGCGCGCTGCGCAGGCTGCTGTATGCGACCATAACGACAAAGCACGCTAGCTGCTCCCATGCAAACCGACCACCTCGAGCCCTCGCCGCCAGCCCGCCAGCATGCACCCCACCGTCCTAGGAGACCGCCAGACATGCCCATTTCACCGCCCATGCCCCGTAGCCATCGCTCACCGCAGAGTTCGCCGCCTCTGCCTCGCAGAGCACCACGCGTTCCCGACCATTTTCCACCGCCCCTACAAGCGCATTTAAACCTTAGAGCATCGCCAGGAGACCACCGATCGATCGCCACCCTCGGCCATGCCTCGAGCCGCCCGTAGCCGTGTCGCCACCGTCGCCTGCCCATCCCTCTCGGTCTCGCCATTGAGCCTATAAAAGGAGACGACCCCCCGGCTAATTGAAGCACACCATTTCACTCCCCTCACCTCACTGATCGTTCCACCCCTTAGCTGGAGCAAGGCGAGCAGAGCATCGCCGGAATTTGCCGGAGCTCGCCGCTACAGAGGAGAAGAGGAGCCGTTGATTTTGACCACCCCAGGAGCTGCCGTGACCACCCCTAAGTTCGCCATCGTCGACTTTGTCGTTTGCCCGCCTCGCCGTCATCACTGGAGCCCCGGTATGCCCCCTATGCACCCCCACCGAGCCGCTAGGGTTCGAGCTCGTCGGTGACTTGTTCATCGTCGACGACGACCCTCAGCCGTCGATCTTCATTCTAATCCAACGCACCACATCGCCCATCATCGCTGGCTTGAGCCAGCACATGGAGTGACACTAGGCCGGCCCATTACCCCTTCCCACGCAGCTCAGTCGTTTGAATTTAGGTTTTTTTCCATTTTAATTCAAACATAGTTCTATACCTAGTTTCAAAAATCAACTCAGCTCGATTCAGTGAAACAAATTGAATGAAATCAATTTTGTTAGAAAGATATTGATATGCTTAATCCAAGCCCGTTGGATTCAAATCATTTGGACCTATAGATCAACCTTGGTAAAAATAACAATGCAGAAGCTTTTCTGCATTCAAACATTTTTCAAATTTAAACCATAATAGCTTTTGAGTTGATTCCAACTCTCAAAAATCATATTTGATCATACCTTTCAGAATATATAAAAACATATGGGTTTACTTACAGAAATAATGTTCAAGTAATAAAAGAATGCCACATAGGCATTTCTAGTCATTTATTTTTATTTAAAATAAAAGATTAAATCTTATTAAATTGTGACACCACTTTAAATCACATTCCCATGTACTAAAATATGTGGTGATGACATGTGTCAACATGATCCCATGTTTGAGTTGGAGAATATTAAATCTTAAGTAGTTTTTCAATGAGTAGAAATTACTTTTCTAAAAATAAATAAATAAGACAAATGCTTTAATCTTGTAATGATAGTGATGATGCTAGATCATCTATAGAACCCCTTTTTGTGTTGATTGTAAGTAGTTAAGTATTGTTTGATGATTGTGTACCTCGTATTTATTCATAGACGTTAGTACCGACCAAGGATACAAGGAGGAAGGGGGATACTACGAAGAAGAAGCCGAGGAGAACTTCAACCAGTGCTCTGCACAAGGCAAGCTAACACTTGCAAGATATTCTACTTATGCAAGCCTATACTGATACCTATGCAAGCAAATACTTGCTTGTTACCATGCTAACTATATGCCTTAAGCATATGTGATCATACCCACTTGATAACCCAATCCTATTTTTACTTGCAAGCTTTCTACTTTATTTCTTTATCAAAGCTATTACTTAGAGTCTACTTAAGTGATTGGTAGATTCTAGGAGGATAATTGAAGGTTGCATAAAGAGCATTAAATTTGGCCTAAGCTAGATAATCTTGATGCCATCCTAAGGTATGAGATTGAACTTAGCTAAACTCCACTAGTTTACCACCCCTCATTAGTACTCACCCCCACTTGTAGATGCTAGTGCTAAGCATAAAACTTGATCAACTTTAGATGGGAATACTTGGTGGAAAATTGGTTATGAAAACCTTGGAATGATGGATCATTCTAATGAGATGTTTTGACATGTGTTTCCGAACACCAGATGATTTTGATGATGAAAATGTTGAGGCATGAGCCTTAGCCCTTTATAAAACTGATGGTTGTCTGGATGCGATACCATTCCAATTTTACCATACAACCACAATACCCGAGAATTGGGTAGGGCTTGACTAGAAACTTATATACCTTAGTATGGGTTCCCTCACGGCCAAGGTCTGAGTTGAGGCTACCTTGTGAAGATTGTCCACCTGTGCAGTTCCCAAGATGACAGTTGGTCATGGTTGGGAGGCCAAACTCACAGGAGAGGTGCCTATACTAGGGCGTGTAATTGAAAGTTTAGAATTGATTATCCGCATACTGAGTATGGTGAATTCAGGATTTGTTCCTGACGGATGTATCAAATGTTGTGGTGAAAGTGTATAATCTCTGCAGAGTGTCAAACTATTCGAATAGTCGCGTCCGCAGTTATGGATAGTTGGAGTGGCCATACTTTTCCCCCGTCAGATGTTTTCAAAATGACTTGTGAAATGGATTGAGAATTTGACTTGACCACAACAGAGTTGTGATATGAAATACAAGTTCCCACTTAGGTGTTATAAAATTTCAACTAGCTTTTCTTGCTTCTGAACTTAATAGAGGTAAATCTGGCTTTTTGCAAAACAACCATAGAGCTTAGTGTCCTACTACAAAAACCCCCCCTTCACTTGTTAGTATTAGTTTGCGAGTACTTAAAGAGTACTCATGGCTTTGTCCCTGGCTATTCCCGTGGCCAGACTATGAAGAGGATTATCAGGATGATGGACCCCAGGAAGGTTACGACAACTAGGATCATCTCCCATCGTCATTACTGTGACCTCAAGGTGGAGTCACTACGCTACCGTTATTATTACGTATTCCGCTGCTTGAGTTGTATTAAGAACTGGATCATGAGATCCTTATTTGTGTAAGACCTTATGTATGGTTTGTAATGGATGATGTACTGTGGTATCCAATTCTGTTATGTCTCGCAAAAATGGTAATCCTGGGATTGCGATGTATGGCATAACAAGCATCTGGGATTAAAAATCCAGGTGTTGACAGAAATAAAGGACTAAAACCCTAAATAGTATATGCCACTTTATTCCTAAAGGGAATTAAATTGGCTTTATAAAAACCCACGGTTGCTAAGGTATGAAAGATCCAATGAATATTACAAAATTTTAGAAACAAAATTGAGCTCATTTGGAGCTATTATGAAAAAGTTATGGAATAAATACAAACAAATAAAGATATAAATAAAATAAAATATACAAGGATTTATAAATCAACTATTTGCAAACTAGTAAAAAGATTAATATAATGGTACAAAGATCTATTCGATTTTTATAAAATTTTAGAAACAAGAATCGTGTCATTTGGAGTTCGTATGCAAAAGTTATGAGGGAAACACATATAGAAAATAGAAAAAAGAAAAAAGAAAAAAAACTAACGGGCCGGCCCAGCTAGCAGCCGACCGGACCAGATGTGCGTACACGAGAAGGATCGAACCCATGGGGTGCTTTAAAAGGCGTGTAAATCATTTTTTTCTCAAACCTATCTCTATTCAAACTCTTATATCTTTTTACCTATAACTCTGAATCGACTTCCGTTTGTTTCTACTTGTTTCCTACTCCAAAACCTATCTCTACACCATCCTAAATCTCCATATAAACTCATGGAGCTATAGCGGTATGAGTTTTCCTTCTCGAAATCCCGAATCTACACATGCCCGAATCTTATTTCGCTCATTAACCCATCTAGACTTTGTCGTTTGCCTTCGGTCAAAAAATGAAAGTTGTAGATCTTGTCGAAATCTTTCAATCCCGACAAACCTCACCTCTTTTCATCTACCACAGCCGCAGAATTTCGCACCGCAATATTTCATATATGACGGTGTAAATCCAAGATGTACTCGCGCTCGTTTCTTCAAATACAAATTCCTTTGGTGAGAAGGTAGGACTAATGATTCCCCACAACTTTCATGTTGTAAGTTTTTCAGTTTGACCTATGGATTTTTCTCTCTAACACAGATCTATTTCTTGTCTATTCTGAGCCAAAATCGGGTCAATCTCCTCTCCTAGCCACCGGATCTCATCCCGACGGTCAAGATTAGAGCTTATCAACAAAGGGGTACGAGCCAACTGGATCTCGCCACGTGTCAACGTCAGGTCAGCCCCGCGTCCTAGCCAGCATAGAATATTCCTAGGGAAAATTCCCTCTAGATTTGAAATTGAATTTAATTTGCAGAAAATTGTGTAAACTTGCAAAAATCATATAAAAAGATTTATAGATCCAAAAATAGCAAATTATATATCAATGGATTCAAAAAAACGTGTAGAATATTAATATGACATTAGATCTAACCTTTACAGTATGCGTTTACTGTAGTAATTTAATTAGTTTTAATGGTCTTTTAGGTTAATAAATTCATAGGAAATTCTCTGTAACTCCGAAAAATATGAACAATATATCAAATTGAAGCTACTATAATGTAGATTAATAATATGTGGTTGGATATAGCCTTTGCGGATTATTTACCCCTTAGTGATTTAATTAGTTTTAATTTCTTTATAAATCATTAAATTCATAGTAAATTATTTGCATATCACAAAAATATAAATGATATACCGATGGAAATCTGGTTCCATGTAGATCATTAATATGCAAATGGTTTAGGCAAATACTTTAAGGTTTCACAACAATTAAATACATAGATTAATATCTTATTTAGAGTATTAAAATCATAGTAATTCGAGTGCTGCTCAGAAAATTACAAATAATATGTCCCTGGAATCACAATTTCGTGGAGATTACAGATATAATTTTAGTTTGATTTTTAGGCAACAGAAACTGTATAAATGATTTAAAACCCATTAAACACTATTTAAATCATACAAAAAGATATATAACTCCGATTAGGGTGAATCCAACGCCTACTGGTTCGTATTAACGTCCTCTATCCAGTAAACCCAAGAAACAAATTTAATTCGATAGTTATAACAGGCGTTAAAACAGAACTATTAAAAACCCTATATTGGCAAGTAATTATTAATAACAAGTACTCCATTGCATTAATTGTTCTCTTGCATGCATCATATATTTCAGTATTGTTTAGAGAACTAATGTAACAACCATTGTGACTTATTAAATTGGCATGCATGCATTTGTTGCATTTGTTTGATCTCTATGTGCTATTGTTTATGTTGTATGCAAATGTTTGCTCGATAGATTGCGAGGAGTGCAACGTGTGTGATAGCAACGAGTGTTTAAATGACTTCACCAACTATCAAGGCAAGTAGATGCTACTTTGTTCATGATGTTGTCCTACTATTTTCAATGCATTGTCGTGTATTTTGTAGATGCATGTGTAGGAAAGTACTATCGCTATGCTATGTCCTATTATGTGGTAGGGATTTTCTGTAGATGAGCCACCATTGGTAGATGTGCTTAGCCGTGCTATGATGAGCGAGGGCTGGGTTACATCACTTGAAAGTTGTTTCTAAAGTATTGGTTTGAGAAAACTAAAAACAACTTAATCAATGAATCTCCTGGGTGTGATGGAATTGATATTTTTTGGTGGTATCATTGCGGAAAGGCACCCAGGTATCAAGAGAACATGATTGGCTTCTTTATTTTGTAGCTTACGTGTACAATCATGTGCCAATAATGGAATGGGCGTTTGGTTGGACTCATTAAGTTGTGGTAACTCAAACCCACGTATCCAGAGATGTAGAATTTTGGTAGGTTGGACCGGTACGTGTCGGGTTTGGGGAGCTACTTCCCGAACGGTCCCTTCTTGGACTTCTCCCTATCATCACCCAATATGAGAGTGGTGGTACGAGCTGGGCTGGCCAAGTCACATGGGTAAAGTGTACTAACCCCTGTAGGGTGTATAAACTAATCGATTAGTCGTGTCCCCGGTTATGGATATCTGAGTTCCTTGGTATTGAGTTCATGACATGTTTCTCGCTCATTCTAATTTCATAATTGCTTTAATGTTGATGGGTTAACTTAATTGGGATCTTTTCAAAGAAAATCAAAAATTGTTTATGAAAGTAGGACAAAGATATTTGCAAATGCAAGCTAGCCACAGCTCCACTTGCCAAATTTGCATGTAGCTGCTAGGTTTATTGTCTCCTTTATTAGCTCTACTTGCCATACATTCCAAGTATTGACCCTTCGGGGCTGCTACATTTTATGTTGCAGGTTATGTTTCCGATTCTGAGTGATCGAATAGGTCACGATACTCCACTCAACAATTGTTCGCCTGTGGCACAATTGAAGATGGAGCCTATCAATTGTTTATGCTTCCGTATGCTACTTGATATTGAGCTAGCCTTGAGCTAAGCATTATTGTAATAATTGCAAATTCTAGATCAACTCGTTATTTATGATGCACTGTTAAATTCTTTGGTATTCATCTGTACTGTGTGTGCCAGTGAACCGATCCAGGGATTGGCACTATACACATTAACTCAGCCTTATCAGGAGAGGGTGTTACAGGATGGTATCAGAGCAGTGTGGTGACTATAGGATCGTGACCTTACAAATGGATTAGTAATAGAAGACTTTTATTAGGAGAACAATCATATTTTCTACTTATTAGAGTTCTTATATTCCTTATCTATCTTTTCTAGAACCTCTTCCTATTCAAATATTTATAGTTGTCCATTCTTATGATACCTATATGAGAGTTAGCTAAGTAAAAAAACAAATAGTATGACATAAATAAATATCTCATCAATTTTGGTTAGGTCTAGACCACCATGTTCTATCTCTTTAGGAGATCATCGCTATCGTGTTAGCATATTGTTCTTACCAACTTATGTGGTATAACAATATAGGTTGCTTGCTTGTTTGTACTGAACCATATCGTGTGATGCCTTGTTTAGGATCTGTTGTTTTGAAACTTTAAAGTTGCTGGAGTTTTTGTGTGGTTTTTAAAATTATTTTAATGGTGTGAAGTGATTGAAATTCGTGGAATTACTGCTGCAGTTTTCTGCCTGACCTGTTGTACCACGCGATTTTTCATATTTTATTAGTAACTCAGAAAAATCTAAAACAAATAGGATCAGGAGCATAATTACCTGTACTATATGAACAAAAAATTCCTAAAATTCTTGACGAGTTTAAGTCGGTCAGAAAAAATCTGAATTCTGTTGTACCGTTTTGACAGATTTTGTTTATTGCTTATATGTTGCTATGTTTTACTCTAGTATTGTTCCCAATGCTTTCAAACTATTTTGTGGTTATATAATGCTATATTTAGACCCCTGTAATGTTATTATACAAGTGTTCTATTGCGTGTTGATCGCCTATGATTGTTTCCTTGTTTTGTGACATTGATTGCTTCATATAGTTATGGGTAGGATTATTTTCTTAGTCGTTTCTTTTCTACAGAATCTATTCTTCCCTATCTTGAACCCTTGGAGATATAATGATGTGTTAAGTGGAAGGTTTGACAACACAATGAATTTAGGAAGGAGAATGCTTTATATAATGGAAAAAAAAGATGTGGGAGTATGAAGTGTTGAAATGATGTTATGTAGTAGATTACGCAACCTGAAAATTGAAGTATCGATAGTTTAGTTTTAGTAGTAGCTTTGTTGATTTAATATATGGGAGTCTATATAGAGCATTAGTTTGTGCCCATGGAAACATTCTTCAAGGCAAGTGAGGATGCCCGAGTGATAGAAAAACATGATTCACCTATCCTCATACAGGGTAATGATTTGGGTGACGGATGGATTGATCACCATTCCTACTACTCTTGTTATTCGCTCTTGTACTGTTGGCTTTGCGAATATCGAGTGCCTTTCAACCATAGCAAAGAGCCAGCGTTGAGCTTAAACCATAGAGATTGGAGCACATAAAAATTTCCCACTAGCTAGATTATATTGGATTCACATGACATAGTAGTAATAGTAGACATAGACTGGATGGTTAAATAAGAAGATCGAATTGTTGGTACACAACTTGATACTACACTCACAATCCTAGAGGGAGGAGGAATAAGATATAGTTTATCAACTAGCCTCGGAGATGCCAAGATTAATTTTCTTAAGGGGGTTAGCCTCGATAGCAACACCCACACCTTGCTAGCCATTCTGAATCTCGGGACGAGATTCATCTTAAGGGGGTTAGTCTGTCACATCCCAAGATTTTGGAAATTGGGACTAGAAAAAATTGCATTTTCATGACATTCATGGGCATGGCATTGCATATTTGCATCAAGAAAAATCCCTAAATAGAAATAAAGGACTAAAACCCTAAATAGTATATGCCACTTTGTTCCTAAAAAGAATTAAATTGGCTTTATAAAAACCCACTATTGCTAAGGCAGCGATTATTGTTAAATTATAGCCTAAAAAGATCCAATGAATATTACAAAATTTTAGAAACAAAATTGAGCTCATTTGGAGCTATTATGAAAAAGTTATGGAATAAATACAAACAAATAAAGATATAAATAAAATAAAATAAAATAAAATATACAAGGATTTATAAATCCACTATTTGCAAACTAGTAAAACGATTATAAATATAATGCTACAAAGATCTATTCGATTTTAGAAAAATTTAGAAACAAGAATCGTGTCATTTGGAGTTCGTATGCAAAAGTTATGAGGAAAACACATAAATAGAAAAAAGAAAAAAGAAAAAATAAAAAAGAAAAAAAACTAACGGGCCGGCCCAGCTAGCAGCCGACCGGAGTGTCCGTGCGTACACGAGAAGGATCGAACCCATGGGGTGCTTTAAAAGGCGTGTAAATCATTTTTTCTCAAACCTATCTCTATTCAAACTCTTATATATTTTTACCTATAACTCCGAATTGACTTCCGTTTATTTCTACTTGTTCCCTACTCCAATACCTATCTATACACCATCCTAAATCTCCATATAAACTCGTGGATCCATAGCGGTATAAGTTTTCCTTCTCGAAATCTCGAATCTACACATGCCCGAATCTTATTTCGCTTATTAACCCATCTAGACTTTGTCGTTTGCCTTCGGCCAAAAAACGAAAGTTGTAGATCTCGTTGAAATCTTTCAATCCCGACAAACCTCACCTCTTTTCATCCACCACAGCCGGACAATTTCGCACCGCAATATTTTAGAAATGACGGTGTAAATCCAAGATGTACTCGCGCTCGTTTCTTCAAATACAAATTCCTTTGGTGAGAAGGTAGGACTAATGATTCCCCATAACTTTCATGTTGTAAGTTTTTCAATTTGAACTATGGATTTGTCTCTCTAACACAGATCTATTTCTTGTCTATTCTGAACCAAAATCAGGTCAATCTCCTCTCCTAGCCACCGGATCTCATCCCGACGGTCAAGATTAGAGCTTATCAACGAAGGGGTACGAGCCAGCCGGATCACGCACATGTCAACGTCAGGTCGGCCCCGCGTCCCAGTCAGCATAGAATATTCCCAGGGAATATTCCCTGTAGATTTGAAATTGAATTTAATTTGCAGAAAATTGTGTAAACTTACAAAAATCATATAAAAAGATTCGTAGATCCAAAAATAGCAAATTATATATCAATGGATTCATAAAAACGTGTAGAATATTAATATGACATTAGATCTACTTTACAATATGAGTTTACTGTAGTAATTTAATTAGTTTTAATGGTCTTTTAGGTTAATAAATTCATAGGAAATTCTCTGTAACTCCGAAAAATATGAACAATATATCAAATTGAAGCTACTATAATGTAGATTAATAATATGTGGTTGGATCCAGCCTTTGCGGATTATTTACCCCATAGTGATTTAATTAGTTTTATTGGCTTTAGAAATCATTAAATTCATAGTAAATTATTTGCATATCACAAAAATATAAATGATATACCCATGGAAATCTGGTTCCATGTAGATCATCAATATGCAAATGGTTTAGGCAAATACTTTAAGGTTTCACAGCAATTAAATAAATAGATTAATGGCTTATTTAGAGTATTAAAATCATAGTAATTCGAGTGCTGCTCAGATGATTACAAATAATATGTCCCTGGAATCACAATTCCATGGAGATTACAGATATAATTTTAGTTTGATTTTTAGGCAACAGAAACTGTATAAATGATTTAAAACCCATTAAACACTATTTAAATCATACAAAAAGATATATAACTCCGATTAGGGTGAATCCAACGCCTATTGGTTCGTATTAACGTCCTCTATCCACTAAACCAAGAAACAAATATAATTCGACAGTTAGAACAGGCGTTACAACAGAACTATTAAAAACCCTATATTGGCAAGTAATTATTAATAACAAGTACTCCATTGCATTAATTGGTCTCTTGCATGCATCATATACTTCAGTATTGTTTATAGAACTAAAGTAACAACCATTGTGACTTATTAAATTGTCATGCATGCATTTGTTGCATTTGTTTGATCTCTATGTGCTATTGTTTATGTTGTATGCAATTGTTTGCTCAATAGATTGCGATGAGTGCAACGTGTGTGAGTGCAACGAGTGTTTGAACGACTTCACCAACTATCAAGGCAAGTAGATGCTACTTTTTCCATGATGATGTCCTACTATTTTCAATGCATTGTCGTGTATTTTGTAGATGCATGTGTAGGAAAGTACTATTGCTATGCTATGTCCTATTATGTGGTAGGGATTTCTTGTAGATGAGCCACCGTTGATAGATGTTCTTAGCCGTGCTATGATGAACGAGGGATGGGTTACATCACTTGAAAGTTGTTTCTAAAGTATTGGTTTGAGAAAACTGAAAACAACTTAATCAATGAATCTCCTGGGTGTGATGGGATTGATATTTTTTGGTGGTATCATTGCAGAAAGGCACCCAGGTATCAAGAGAAAATGATTGGCTTCTTTAGTTTATAGCTTACGTGTACAACCATGTGCCAATAATGGAATGGGCGGTTGGTTGGACTTAGTAGGTTGTGGTAACTCGAAACCACGTATCCAGAGATGTAGAATTTTGGTAGGTTGGACCGGGGCGTGTCGAGTTTGGGGAGCTACTTCCCGAATGGTCCCTTCTTGGACTTCTCCCTATCATCACCCAATATGAGAGTGGTGGTATGATCTGGGCTGGCCAAGTCACATGGGTAAAGTGTACTAACCCCTGCAGGGTGTATAAACTAATCGATTAGTCGTGTCCCCGGTTATGGACATCTGAGTTACTTGATATTGAGTTCATGACATGTTTATCGCTCATTCTAATTTCATAATTGCTTTAATGTTAATGGGTTAACTTAATTGGGATCTTTTCAAAGAAAATCAAAAACTGTTTATGAAAGTAGGACAAAGATATTTGCAAATGCAAGCTAGCCACAACTCCACTTGCCAAATATGCATGTAGATGCTAGGTTCATTGTCTCCTTTATTAGCTCTACTTGCCATACATTCCAAGTATTGACCCTTCGGGGCTGCTATGTTTTATGTTGCAGGTTATGTTTCCGATTCTGAGTGATTGAATAGGTCACGATACTCCACTCAACAATTGTTCGCCTGTGGCACAATTGAAGATGGAGCCTATCAATTGTTTATGCTTCCATATGCTACTTGATATTGAGCTAGCCTTGAGCTAAGCATTATTGTAATAATTGAAAATTCTGGATCAACTCGTTATTTATGATGCACTGTTAAATTCTTTGGTATTCATCTATACTGTGTGTGCCAGTGAACCGATCCAGGGATTGGCACTATACACATTAACTCAGCCTTATCAGGCGAGGGTGTTACATTCTCGTAGGATGTCAGGTCCGAAAATCTGACTCTCTCCTACTTCCGACCAATTCAAAGGGGTGCGACACTTCCTTCCATACATGAATTCAAATGGGACCATTTGCAGACTAGCTTGATAAATGTTGTTGTATGAAAATTCTGTGAAAGGCAGATAGTCTTCCCATTTAGATCCATACTCTAGCACACATGCTCTCAACATATCTTCGAGTATTTGATTTACTCGCTCCATTTGTCCATCGGTCTGAGGGTGATACGTTGTGCTGAAATCCAGTCGGGTTCCTAAACCTTCTTGGACTTTCTTCTAGAATCTCGAGGTAAACTGAGTTTCTCGATCCGATACGATGTTCTTGGGGACTCCGTGCAAACTAACGATTCTAGCGATGTACAACTCTTGTATGTGGTCTTGACTGGTAAGAAATGGGCAACTTTGGACAATCTGTCAACTATGACCCAGATAGAGTAATTTCCCCTACTAGAAGTAGGCAATCCAGTGATAAATTCCATTCCAACGGAATCCCATTTCCTTTCCAGAATCTGTAATGGTTGCAACAGTCCTGCGGGTCTTTGATGTCTCGCCTTGACTCTCTAACATATATCACACTTGGCGATACAGCTTCCGATTTCTCTCTTCATATTATGCCACAAAAATTGCTCCTTCAAATCCTGATACATTTTTGTTCCTCCGGGGTGGATAGAATAAAGAGTATCATGGGCCTCTTTCAAAATAACTTCTTTCAACTCTGAATCTGCTAGTACACAGAGATGTCCTTTGTACCACAGAACTCCTTCTTCGTCTTTGGTGAATCCGGGTACTTTGCCTGTAACTATACGATGTTTTATTCCGTCGATACTAGCATTTCCTTTCTGCACCTCCTTGATCTGACTGATCAAAGTGGGTTGAAGTTCTATGCTAGCCAAAAATCATTCACTCACTAATTCCATTTAGAAATCTTCCATCTCTTTGTGCAAACTTGGTTGCTCCTTCGAAATAATGGAGTTCAAGCGGCACGGCAATCTTCTAAGGGCATCTGCTACCACATTGACTTTACCGGGATGATAGTGAATGTCCAGATCATAGTCCTTGATTAGCTCATCCATCTTCTCTGCTCATATTCAGCTCCTTTTGAGTGAATATATACTTCAGGCTCTTGTGATCCGAATAAATCTCACAACGATTACCCATAAGGTAATTCCTCCATGTCTCCAGGGCTAGAACTACGGCTGCTAGTTCAAGGCCATGGGTTGGATAATTCTGTTCATGTTGTTTCAGTTGTCGGGATAGATAAGATATAACTTTGCCTTCTTGCATTATCACACATCCGAGACCGATCTTGGATGCATCACAATACACATCAAAGGGCTTCGTGATATCCGGCATGATCAAGATTGGGGCTGAAATCAATCTCCTCTTGAGTTCCTGAAAACTTCTTGTCCTTCTTCAGCAATTGGGTCATGGGTCTTGCAATACTCGAGAATCCTTCTACAAACTTGCGGTAGTATCTTGCTAATCCGAGAAATGCACGAACTTGGGTTTGAGTGGTTGGGGCTTGCCAATCTTCAACATCCTTCACCTTTGCAGGGTCAACGGAAATTCGTCTGGCTGATACGATATGTCCGAGGAATCCTACCTCCTGTAACCAGAATTCACATTTGCTAAACTTGGCATACAACTGATGCTCTCTAAGGGTTCCAAGAATGGTCCTTAGGTGTAGCTCATGTTCTTCTTCTGATTTGGAATAAATCAGAATGTCATTGATAAAAACAACAACAAACTTATCCAGGAAGTCCATAAAAATCTTATTCATGAGGTTCATGAAATAAGCGGGCGCATTGCTTAATCCAAAAGACATGAAAGTATATTCGTACAATCCATATCTGGTGGTAAAGGCAGACTTTGGAATATCCTCTGCGCGAATCTTGAGTTGATGATAGCCAGTTCTAAGATCAATCTTAGAGAACACTTTGGCACCAGTCAACTAGTCAAACAGATCTTCTATCTTTGGCAACGGGTACATGTTCTTGATGGTGACATCATTCAACTTCCGATAATCCGTACACAAACGGTTACCTCCATATTTCTTGTCTACAAACAAAACAGGTGATCTCCATGGTGACGCACTTGGTTGAATCAATCCAATTTCCAGCATGGCATCCAGTTGCTTCTTCAGCTCTACTAGTTCAGAAGGGTTCATACTATATGGTCTCTGGGCTATGGGTCCGGTTCCAGGGATTAGTTCAATGATAAACTCGATATCCCGATCTGGGGGCATACCAGGCAAAACATCTGGAAATACATCGGGGTATTCATAGACTATCCGTACATGGTCAATGGTTGGTTGGGCTATTGTAACATCCCTAAAATCATGTTTCAAACTCATGCATATCATCCATGCATCCATGATCATGTAGAATTCATTTCAAACAAATCAATTCAAAAACAGGAGCATATGAGCTCATTATTTTATGTGATCAGCATTTGAAACATGCTACTCTCCAATGAGAGATTGTTGTTCATTGAACCAAACCTTGTTGTCTTATTGCTCTCAGGTTTTATTGCTGGATTGCTAAGATTTAAACCAAAGTTTCAAAACAAATATGATTTGAAAACCAATTTCAAAACCTATTCAAACTAGTGCTATGCTACTGCTTATTTTGTTTTATTCCAAGTGACCAGGCCAATTCAAGGTGACCACTTGGTTTTGTGTCCAGATTTGTGAGTATTGCGCTCTACAAAAATCCTGAAAAGATTTGAATTCAAACAGCTTTATAAATCATTTGAATTTGATTCCTGAAATTAAAAACAGAAAAAGAAAAGGAGAAAAGAAATAGAAAAGGGCCGGCGCCACCTATCTAGCCCAACGACAGAACCAGCCAAGATGCTGACCGCCTGACCCCACCTCCTCTCTGTTTCACTCGCTGACAGGTGGACCCTGCGACCACGTCGTCGTCGTCGTCAATCACGCGCGGTCGAGGCGCTCGCTCTGCCGTTACCTCGCCGCAGTCACTGTGGGCTTAATTGCCATTGATTCTGCGCGTAATCGCCGCCCCCCTTCTGCCTACTTAACCCCCTCTGCACTACGGGCATTTCCCCTCACCTAGCGCCACCACTCCGCCACCAGGCTGCCTGCAATCGCCCTTGCACCGCCGCAGACAGAGCTCACTCCGGCGACCAATCCCGGTGAGCCCCGTGCGCCCCTTCTCCTCTAGTCCGTGCAGACAAATTCGCAACTTCCTTGCGCACCTTCTGACACCATTGGTTCATCCTATACCGCCCCAGGTCGTCGACTCCATCAAGCGCAGCAAGCTCCCGACGATGTCTCCAACTCCGGCGACTAAATTCGGTGAGCCCCTTGTTCCCCTTCGCCTCTGATTCACACGAACGTGTTCGCCGTAGCCTTGTGCATCTCCTGATGCCTTTTATTCATGTTAGGGTGACCAGGAGCGTCGCCAACGTCGCCGTCCACCCGAGCCCGACGCCACAAGACTCCGACGAGCCTGCGGCCGTGTTCAGGCGCCTTTGCCAAGTCGTCGCCACGTTGAGCATCAGTGCATCGCTACGAACCTGGTAAGCATCTCCGACGACCCTGTAACCCCTCAGAAGCCAAGGCCATCAGAGATGTAGCGAGCTCTCCGCTTGATTGCCACCGCCAGCGCCGCCCATCTATGGTCGCTTGACCGCGGACCGTTAGATCTAGATCCATCGGTTGCGTTAGATTCACTTAACGAAGGGGTACGCGCTAGATCTGGCCGTGCATCTTCACTTAAATCGTGTGGCTCTCGTTGATCGATCCGCCCAAACCGGTATCAGCCAATAGAAACACGCCGCGTGTCTGCTAGTTAGATTTAAAATTAGAATTTGAATCTATTAGATGTTTGATTTTGTTTTAGCCATAACTTTTGATTCCCACGTTCAAATTTGACAAATTTTATATCAATGGAATCAGGAGAACAAGCCCTTTCTAAATATGCAATGTGTTTAATATTTCGCTTCTGTTAAAATGGTTTTATTTACAGAAACATGTGTAGACCTATTTTTGTGTATATAAATTATTTGAGAAATGTCTTAGTGTTTAAATAAATGTTGTTTGGCAAGTTTTAAACTTGTTTATGAACCTGTACTGTGCACTTGTCTTGTTGAGTTTAGAAAATCATCACATATCATATTGCATGCATCCATATATTTTTGCTTGGATTTGTTTGGTATGTGATTTGTGGCTATGATTTTATGTAGATTTTGGTGCCAATAGTGATTGTGATTGCGAGGAGTGTATCTACTCTCCAAACTACCAAGGCAAGTGCTGCTTCATGATATTTTATCCCTATGTTTTCTACTAAGCATTAGAAATATTTTGCTAGTCTTGCATGTTATATTTTGCTTATATGCTATGCTTGGGAAATCCTAGTAGTTGTAGAATTGCTAGAAATTTCTAAGTTAATATGCTTATCTATGCCATGCTTAGCCTAGCTAGTAGCAACCAAAGGGTGGTGAAATATACATGCTATGATAAAAATATTTCTAAGTCTTTGGACTTGTATTTTGCCTAATAAAACAACTAAGTGAATGAAACACCTGGGTGGAATGGAAGGAATGGTTTATGTTGAGTGGTTACACAAGGCCCATTTCTATGGTTTACCTTGTGTATCTCACTTGTGGAAAGCCACCCAGGAACAAAGGGATTTGAGAGGCCAAATGTTAAGAAGCTTCTAGTGCAGCCACTTGGCAATATGGGCTCTGCCAGGATCATATAGGTTGCAATAACTTAGCCATTTGGACAGTTGGTGGTAGTGGGATGATAGATTGGAGCGCGTCCATTTGGTCTAAGGGAAGGCTTCTAAAAGGTCATGTCTTGGTGAAAATCAAGGCTTGTGGGGAAAGTGCACAACCTCTGCAGATGGAAGAATCTAAGTACTTATCCATGTCCCTGGTATTGGACAACTTGAGCATCAAGACATGGAAGTTATCAAGAATCTCCTCATCCCAATTTCTAAGTAAAACTTGTGGGTGAACAAGGGTGAAGGACCCCAATGTCTATTGGTGGTTCCTTGGGAAAAGTTTTGACAAAGAAAAACTTAGTGATTTCAACTAATAGGTAAAACCTATTTTGAGCAAAGCAAGCCTAAGCTACACATAGCCAAATTGCATATAGTATGTAGTCCACCAATAATATACTAAGGTATCACTTGCCAATACTATTCCAATGTATTGACCCACTGTGGCTGTAACTTGTGATGTTGCAGGATACTCTGATGAGGATTAGGAGTCATGAGTCTACACTCAACATGTTTGCCTGTGGCACATGAAGATGAAGACTTTTATCTGTTTACTTATTTAAACTCTTGTATTAGGCCTGTGGCCATGGAGTTGTAAAGACTATGTTGTCTCTGGAATGACTATAATAATGACCTTTGTTTCTGTGTACTTCATCTTAAACTGTGGATGCTATCATTGATCCAGGGACTAGCATTGCAATCACAGGGATCCTTTTCCTTTATAAAGGAGGGATCTTACAGCTATACTCTTGTTGCACTTGAATTGACAGGGCAAGTTTTTAGATACATGCTCGACTGATATTCCGGCTGTACTGGTCATGGTTATGGCTTCCTTGGCACGGTCAATTAATCTTTGGTGTTTGGACATCCAATCCGTTCCTAGTACTACTTCCAAACCTTTAGTTCTGAGTACTATTAGATTAGCATAAAAATCTATGCCATGGATTTGGATAGGGACGGCTTTGCAAATTTGCCTAGCTTTGGTGGTTGAACCAGGTATTTGAACAATCATAACATTCTTCAATTTGGTTGGTTGAATCTTACTAGTGCATGCAAATTCTTCAGTAACAAATGAGTGCGATACTCCAGAATCAAACAACACTCTTGCAAGTACTGAGTTAATAGAAAACATACCCAGCACGACATCTGGCGCTTCTTGGGCTTCTTCAGCATGCATGAGAAAGAGACGGCCATTGCGGTTGAGCGAATTCCCTGGGGCAAACCTTCTTCCGGGATGAACACGATGCTGCTGCTGAGCTGGGGCATTTTCATTGGGGGCTGCGGCAATCTTCTTGAGGCACTCATTGGAATAAGGACCCTTGGCTCCACATTCATAATAAGTCACTTGGGACTTGTCCTTCGCTGCAACAGGCACATCATTGCTTCTAGTCCTTGGGGCAGTGTTGGTGTTGGTGGGGGCATTGTTGTTGTTGAACTTAGGTGGTGCACGGTTGAAATTTCTGGGATGGCCGGGGTTGTTGTGGTTTCCTCCGGGCCTTGTGTTTCCATAGTTGGGATAGGTGGGACGGTTCATCGGGGGTCTGTTGATTCTTGGGGAAAATCATGGAGATGGGTTGGGGCGATACTTGGGTGTATGGTGGGTTCCTGGTTGATGCATCAGGCGACGTTTGTGGTTCTCATTAGCTTGTTTGATCTTTCCTTCCATCCGAATGGCAGAGTCAACTAAGGCTTCAATATCAGAAAAGGGGATATTGACTAACATTGTCTGCATCTCATCGTGCAGACCATTCAGGATTCTCTCCTTCTTCTTGGCTTTAGTGTCTATCTCATCCGGTGCATACCTAGCCAATGACAAGAATTTGTCACGGTATTCTAATACTGTCATCCTTCCTTGCTTCAGTTCCCTGAATTCATCTCTCATCCTCTTGATCAAACCCGGTGGCACATGGGTTCTGCTGAACTTGACTTTGAAGTCTTCCCAAGTCATAATCTGACCTCCTGTCATTGCGCGAACGTTGTTCCACCATGCTGTTGCATCTCCTACCAGATAGTGGGTAGCAAACAACACTTTCTCGTTAGCTTCCACTCCTGCAACTTCCAGATTGTTCTCCATGGTTTGCAACCAATCATCTGCATCTAGGGGCTCTTCTGACTTAGTGAAAACAGGTGGATTGGTGTTCTGGAAATTCTTGAGCTTAGATCCATGGTTGTCCTGATTTCCATGTCCTTGATTGTTGTTGGCCATCTGAGCTATCTATTGAAGGGTGGCTAAGTTGGCTTGACATTCGGCTCTTTCAGCTTCGCGGTCAGAAACCAACATTTGCAAGAGTTGCAACATCGGGTCCTGGGCTGAGTTGCTTCCTCCGTGAGGCATCTGAAGATTGAGATAGATCATGAGAAAAGAGGGAAATTTCTAAGGTTCAGGGGTTTTGAGAAGGTTTTAAAGTTTGACTCAGATTTTTCTAGCAACTTGCTTTTCATTCATTCATTCATAGCACACGATACAAACACACACCACAACAAAGGGAAACAAATGGTTTTAAGAACCATTCTGGGAAACTACGATACAGTGGGACCGAATACAACTCACTAATGCTAGTGCTCAAGTGCTACTACTCCTCGAAGTCAGTGTCCTCATCATCCTCATCATCATCATCGATAAAGGTGAAGTCATCCTCATTGGTGAAGAAGACCATGGCCTGATCCTCCAGAAACTCATCATCATCGCTAAGATAGGAGTAGGGGTCTCCCCGAAGGTCTTCCCCTACATTATCCTTCTCCTCCAACTGCATATCTCTCTCGTGGATGGTCTCCTCCAAATCCGTGATCTGGTGGCGAAGACGGGCAATGATGTGCTCCTTCTTGTCGAGCTGACGGTGACGAGACTTGCAATCCTTCACTAGCATGGTGATGGTATGATCCTTCTTCGCAGCGATGGCGTACTTGTGGTTGGCATAGGAACGGGCGTTGTCCAACTCCTTCTGACGGTCATACATCATGAAGATGAGATGGTCCAACTGAGTTTTCAGCTCATGGTGATATGGGGCCTCCAGTGGATGTCCCATAGCATCACGCCTTGGGTAGATCTCAAAGCGGGTACCCTTGATTTGGTTGATACTCTGTCCACACAGACGGGCAAAAGCTTCCTGCATGGCCCTGGCAAGTCCATCAAGCCAATTGTTCTCTCTTAAGGTGAACTGAATTCCCTCTACACTGGGGGGTTCAATCTTTCCTCGGAGACTTGCAACAAAGATGAGGTCTGAAGAACTTGGGGTGTGGACGCTCCAGCATTTCTGCCAGCTGGTCCAAGTCACGCTTAAAGATGAGGTCTCCTCCATTCCCCAACTGATAAAACTTGTTGTACTTCACATCCATCTATAAGAATATAGGATGAGTAAGTTAGTAGAGTGATCAAGTGTGTCAAATTTTATGTAAGTTTGCAAGAATTTTTGAGGAACATGAATTTTCATGAAAGAGTCGAAGTGATAAGAATAGGAATAAGTTTTCATAAATACTCACTTCTTTGGTTTTGAAACTAAGTTTTTGATTCAAACGTCTATTCTAACTAGGGTCTCCTATGGTCAGGATGGCTCTGATACCAACTTGTCAACACCCGGATTTTTAATCACAGATGCCTGTTATGCCATACATCGCAATCCCAGGATTACCATTTTTGCGAGACATAACAGATTGGATATCACAGTACATCATCCATTACAAACCATACATAAGTTCTTACACAAATAAGAATCTCAGGATCCAGTTCTTAATACAATTCAACCGACGGAATAACGTAATAGTAATGATAGCGTAGGCGAAGATCCATCTTCATGGTCACAGGCAATGCTGACGATGGGAGATGATCTTAGTTGTCGTAACCTTCCTGATGTCCTTCTTCCTGATACTCCTCTTCATAGTCTGGCCACGGGAATAGCCAGGGACAAAGCCATGAGTACTCTTTAAGTACTCGCAAACTAATACTAACAAGTGAGGTGGTTTTGGAATAGGAAGTACTAAGCTCTATGGTTGTTTTGCAAAAAGCCTGATTTACCTCTACTAAGTTCAGAAGCAAAGAAAGCTAGTTGAAAGTTTTATAACACCTAAGTGGGAACTTGAATTTCATGTCACAACTCTGTTGTGGTCAAGTCAAATCAAAAATCATTTCATAAGTCATTTTGAAAACATCTGATGACGGAACAGTATGGCCACTCCAACTATCCATAACCGCGGACGCGGCTATTCGAATGGTTTTACACTCTGCAAAGATTGTACACTTTCACCACAACATTCGATACATCCATCAGGAACAAATCCTGAATTCGCCATACTCAGTATGTGGATAATCAATCCTAAACTTTCAATTACACGCCCTAGTATAGGCACCTCTCCTATGAGTTTGGCCTCCCAACCATGACCAACTGTCATCTTGGGTACTGCATAGGTGGACAATCTTCACAAGGTAGCCTCGGCTTAGACCTTGGCCGCAAGGGAACCCATACTAAGGTATATAAATTTCTAGTCAAGCCCTACCCAAATTTCGGGTATTGTGGTTCTACGGTAAAATTGGAATGGTATCGCATCCAGACAACCATCATTTTTGTAAAGGGCTAAGGCTCATGCCTTAACATTTTCATCATCAAAATCATTTGGTGTTCGGAAACACAGGTCAAAACATTTCAGTAGAATGACTCATCATTCTAAGGTTTTCATAACCATTTTCACCAAGTATTCCCATCTAAAGTTGATCAAGTTTTATGCTTAGCACTAGCATCTACAAGTGGGGGTAAATACTAATGAGGGGTAGTAAACAAGTGTATCTTATCTAAGTAAAATCTCATGCCTCAGGAGGACATCAAGATTATCTAACTTAGGCCAAGTTTTATGCTCTTTATGCTACCTTCAATTATCTTTCTGGAATCTACAAGTCACTAAGTAAAATTTTGATAGCAAGCTTTTAATAAAGAAAATAAAATACTAAGCTTGCAAGTAAAACTAGGATGGTGTGTCAAGTGGGTATAATCACAGATGCTTAAGGCATATAGTTGGCATAGTAACAAGCAAGTAGTAGCTTGCATAAGTAGGTATCTTGCAAGTGTTAGCTTGCCTTGTGCAGAGCAGTGGTTGAAGTTCTCCTCGGCTTCTTCCTCGTAGTATCCTCCTTCCTCCTCGTATCCTTGGTCGGTACTAGCATCTATAAATAAATACGAGGTACACAATCACCAAACAATACTTAACTATTTCTAATCATCACACAAAGGTTCACACTAGATGAACTAGCATCATCACTAGTATTACAAGATTAAAGCACTTGTCTCATTTATTTTATTTTAAAAAAGTAATTTCTACTCATTGAAAAACTACTTAGATTTAATATTCACCAACTAAAACATGGGATCATGTTGACACATGTCATCACCACATATTTCAGCACGTGGGAATGTGATTTAAAGTGGTGTCATAATTTAATAAGGTTTAACCTTTTTATTTTATTTAATTAAAGTGACTAGAAATTCCTATGTGGCATTCTTTTATTACTTGATCATTATTTCTGTAAGTAAACCTATATATTTTTATATATTCTGAAAGGTATGGTTAAATGGGATTTTTGAGAGTTGGAATCAACTCAAAAGCTCTTATGGTTAAATTTTGAAAAATGTTTGAATGCAGAAAAGCTTCTACCTTGTTATTTTTACCATGGGTGATCTACAATTCTAAATGGTTTGAATACAACGGTCTTGCATTAAGCATTTCAGTACCTTTCTAACAAAATTGGCTTCATGCATTTTGGTACAGTGAATCGAGATGGGTTGATTTTTGAATCTAGGTATAGAACTAAGTTTAGAACTATTGAATAAAACTAAATTTGAATTGTTGGGTCGCGCGGGATGTTTAACTGGGCCAGCCCACTATGCATAGTACACGCGGGGGATGGTTAAGTGAACGACCCCACTCGTTAGTGATACAATGAGTGGCGAAGCGGTACGGGGTGATCTAGGCCACACGATCTAACTCTAATCTAACGGCTTTGGTTCATCGTCCACGTCGGGCAGTGCCGGCGAGACAGAACCCTAGCACGGCCGGTGGGGGTCGTGGGAGGCTCACCGGGGCTCAGGCGATGGTCGGCGACGGGGGACAATGACGAAGTCGATGACGACGATTCTCCTGGTACCGACAGCTTCTCCTAGGGCGGCTCCAATCGATGGCGCCTCTCCTCCTCTGCAGCGGCGAACTCCAGTGAAATTCTGGCCACCTGGTGCTCGCCTTGCTCCGGGAGTGAGTGGGTGTGATCAGGGAGAGGTTGGGAGTGAACTGGTGTGAAGAAAATGAGCGGGGGAAACCTCCTTTTATAGTGGCTGAAGGGGACCGAATGGCGCGGGTGGATCTCGTCGGTGTCGACGGCATAGAGTGCTACTGGCATGGGCGACGATAGGGGGTGGTGTTGTGCTCCCTGGCGAAGCTCAACGGCATGGTGGCGAGGCGTGGGGCGGTGCTGAACGGTCAGAACGCTGCGGTGCTCTAGGCGGGTCTGACGGCAATTTTAATGGCGCACAGCATGTGTGGTCCACGCAGCGGCGAACGAGGTTGTCTGGCGGGGTGCTAGGGTGCTGGCGATCATGTCTGCAAGCGGCGAGGGCGGCACGTGTTCTGTGGGCTGATGTTGCTAACAGCGCACTAGCGCGCTCTCGGCTCGCACGTAGAGAAGCTTGGCATGAGCTTGTCATGTGGTCCAGGGGCTAGCAATGCTCGAAACTTGGACAGGGAGTGGCGGTGGACAGTGTTGCGTGTCCTAGACAAGGTTGGCGAGGCTAGTTCTTCCTCTAGCTTGATGGCGACATGGGGTGACAATGGTGCTCTCGGCATGCTCACCATTAATGGCTAGGCTTGCTCACAGTGGTGCTAAAGCTAGTTAGATTACTTTGATCATCTACTAAGAGTGTGGAGTGAGCTATAGAGGGAACAAGTTAGGCACTGATCACTGCTCACTATAGTTTTTTGTGTTTGTTTGTTTGCTGCTGACAAGGTGTTTGATGAAATGGCCGAAAGAAATTCAAATTTGAATTTTGCATTCAAACTTGGTGGGTTTGCTAGGCACATACTAGGGATTATATGGTTAGTTGGATTCGTCAAGGTGCACTGGTTTGGTTGGGTTTTGAAAAGGTGTGATCTTCACATATGTTAAAGATTCAATTTTGAATTGTCATCTGAATGGGGTTGCCAAATGTTTCTGCAAGTTTGAAAGGTGGGCTTTGATTCACTTTTACTTGGTCTAGCAAGGGGTGAAAAGAATTGGAAAAGTTTCTGTTTGAAATCTTGGACTAGAAACACTCAAAGTGACCTAGTGAGCAAGATTGGCAAAAATGACCATTTGCTTTATTTGATTTTTTTTGGTTTTTTTTCTTGATTTGTCTCTGCTTGGAAATATTTTAGATGATGTTATATTCATATTTGAACCATTCCTTACTATTTAGTTGAATCACACAAGTGCATTCATGCATTTATCAAATCATCACATATACACATGCATTCATTTGGTTTTTATTTAATCAAAGTTTTTGTTAACCCTAATTTTAGTGATTAGAGTTTGATGATCATTGTTTCATATTTTTGGGATGTTACATGCCTGATGTACCCATTCAAGAGGATGGTGAAGAGCTTCAACCAGACAATCTCCATTCCCCTCCCCATGTTGTCCACAGTGGGATAACTAGCTCCTCCCCTGAGCAGGTAGCAAACCTTGCTGTTATCCAGCCTGCTAATTCCATTGAACAGGAGGTGAACCAATCCCCCACTTCTAGCCAGGAGCTTGCTAAAGCTCAGTTGCAAGGTGTTGGCATTGGTGATGGACTACTTAGTATTCTTGATGCATATGCCGATTCTGATGAGAATGGTACCAACCCTGCTGACTCTGACAATGTGGATGGGGATGGTGATTTCTTGATGGAGGACTCCAACTTGCTTGGACCAAATGAGGCTCACCTCCAGATTGGAATGGCCTACACTCACTTTATGGCAACTCCTGATCTTTTGACTGCAAATTTCAGGTTCTCTCAGCAGGGCCTGGAAATATGGGACAGATTCTTTGCTCCACACATTCAGTGTCATTCTTCTTCACAGAAGAGGGCAAAATTTGAGATTCCTATAAGTTGGTTTAACTTCATTACTCTCATGCTTATCACCCCTGAGAAATTTAATTGGGCAAAAAACTTTCTTTCTTCACCTCTTTGGGAAATTATCAAAGAACCTATTGCAAGTGAATCTACAATTACTTTCTTGGTTCCTGAGAATTGTGTAACTCAGTCGACACCTATATGTGTTTAGGATTCTCTTGAGCCTGGATCTCCTGAGAAAACCCCCGCTGCTCCATCAAAGAAAAGGAGAGTTGCAGGTCCCATTGTTGAGTCTGAGGTGAGAAGAAGTCCCAGAATTGTTGAACTTAATGGTGGTTTCAAAATCCATGTAAATTGCTCTGATATTAATTGTTTATCCTGTCATGCTAAACCTCCAACTCTTGGCACCAAGGTGGTTAAAAACCTGGATGTTAATTTTTGTACGGTGCCTGAGGAGAACCTTGACACAAAACTGTAAAAGAAGAGCAAGATTGCTGACAAGATAATTAGGCCACCTGGTGCAACCAAAAGGTCTTCTGGAGTTGCTTCTAGCTCCAATCAGGGGGATAAGAATAAGAAGGAGGTTGCTGGGCCCTGTGGGTAGCAGGCCAAAAGGAAGATGAACAAATAAGTTTCCAATGTTAGGAAAACTTTGCTTTTGGGTTGTCATCCTTGGATTTGTGATCCAATGGATTGTCCTTGTTATTTATCAGAGCATGAGATTCTAGAATATTGTATGGTGGAAGTACCTTTCTTTTGATGGACCATGTTGCCCCTTTAATGTATTGCTCACTATGTCTCTACCTGTTTTGGATGTTATATCATGTTTTGATATACATCAAATCCTTTATCTCAAATATAGTTTCCATGGATAGTAAACGAATTTGGAAAATCTTAAACTGGAACTTGAGAGGCATCAATTCTGAGAAAAAATGGGTGGATCTTTCCCAAAAAATCATGGACTCAGAGTGTGAGATCATTTGCCTTCAGGAAACAAAAAGGGAAAGTTTTGATGAACAATATATCAGGAAATTTTGTCCAAACAAATTGAATAAGTTTGCTTTTCTACCTTCTGTTGGGGCCTCTGGGGGTGCAATTATCATCTGGAATGGGAATCTCTTTTATGGGGAGATGGACTTCCAAAATGAATTCTCTATTTCTGTCAAATTTACCTCTAGGCTTTCCAATGATTCTTGGATTCTTACCAATATCTATGGTCCTTGTCAACCTGAAAAAAATCCTTGTTCATTGATTTGTTGACCAATATTGATATGCCTGATGACATTGACTGGTTACTCATTGGAGATTTCAATTTTATCAGGAAACCATCAGATAGAAATAAAGTGGGTGGTGATGTTAATAACATGCTTCTATTTAATGAAGCCATCAGTAACCTTGGTCTTGTTGAACTCCCTTTAAAAGGAAGAAAGTTTTCCTAGAGTAATATGCAGAAAGACCCACTTTTGGAGAGATTAGATTGGTTTTTCTCATCACCCTCATGGACAATCTCTTACCCATCCTCTTTTGTCTATTCCCTTTCCAAACCTACATCATACCATACTCTTTTTGTGATCGCAATTGGCACTAGAATCCCTAAGGCTCAAGTGTTTAGATTTGAGAATTATTGGCTTCAACATAGTGAATTTAAGTAGACTGTGCAAAATGCCTGGGATATCCCTGTGGGATATGAAGATAGTGCAAAGAAGATAAATGCCAAACTGAAGAATGTTAGAAGAGGTCTCAAGCTTTGGTCAAAGTCTCTTCCTTGACTTAAACACATAATTACAAAAGTTAATGAATCCATAGATTTCTTGGACTTATTGGAAGAATTCAGGACACTAAGCATTTTTGAGTGGAATCTGAGAGACATTCTCAAAACCCACCTGATTCAATTACTTCAGAATCAAAGGTCTTATTGGAAGAAAAGAGGAAAGATTAAATGGGTAAAACTTGGTGATGAGAACACAAAATTCTTCCATGCCAAAGCAACCACTAGCTACAGGAATAATTACATCTCCATGCTGAAAAATGAGAACTCCTCTGATATCTATGATCATGATGGAAAGGCCAACATTCTTTGGAATGATTTTAAAAATAGAATGGGCTCCTCTGACAGGCCAACAATGCACTTTAGCCTACCAGAACTGTATAATGGACAAATGGATGCTGCTAGCTCTGCTACTCTTGAAGCCCCTTTCACGGAAAAGGAAATTGAGGAAATCATTCAAGATCTACCTAATGACAAGTCTCCTGGGCCTGATGGCTTCAACAATGAATTTATTAAGTCCAGTTGGAACATTATTGGAACATATGTTACTCAATTGATTCAGGATTTTTATCATGCAAATATTTCTTTGGAAAGCATTAACTCTGTTTTCATCACTCTCATTCCAAAGACTGAATACCCTGAGCATACTAATGATTTTGGGCCAATTTCTTTATTGAACAGTGTGTTCAAAATCATTACAAAACTCCTTGCCAACAGACTCCAAACTATCATCCTCAAGCTTGTGCATAAAAATCAATATGGCTTTCTCAAGAATAGATCCATTCAAGATTGCCTTCATTGGGCATTTGAATACCTCTTTCAATTTCATCAATCAAAGGAGGAGATTGTTATCCTAAAGCTGGATTTTGAAAAGGCTTTTGACAGAATTGAATATTCAACCATTATAAGTATCCTGGAAGCAAGAGGATTTGGAACTAAATGGATTAATTAGATTAAGATGATTTTATCTACTGGGAACTCATCTGTGTTCCTAAATGGAGTACCTGGAAAAAAGTTCTACTTTAGAAGAGGTGTCAAACAAGGTGATCCATTATCACCTCTTCTATTTGTGCTGGCAGCTGATTTCCTTCAAACTCTTCTAAACACTGCCATTGATAAGAATCTTTTCAACCTCCCCATCCCTTGCCCTGCTTGTCCTAATTTCCCTGTCATCCAATATGCTGATGATACATTATTTGTCATGAAGGCTGACTCGAAACAATTACTTTGCCTAAAATCAATGTTAAATTGTTTTGCCATGTCTACTGGGCTCAAAGTTAATTATGCCAAATCAAGTATGATGCCTATCAACCTAGAACCTGACAAACTACTACATGTCTCTTATACTTTTTCATGTAAGATGGGTAGCCTCCCCTTCACATGTCTAGGACTCCCTCTCAGCCTTAGCAATCCCTCTCTTGAGTTTTCCTTCCTATGGTGCAGAGGGTTCAATCTAGACTTGGTGGAATTGTAGCTTTTCTGAACTATGGGGGAAAACTTCAAATGGTTATTCAGTTTTAACATCATTACCACTCTTCTTTATGAGCTCTCTTGATATCCCCATTACAATCAAGGACCAAGTAGTTAAATACATGAGACGCTGCCTTTGGAGGAAAAAACTACTAACCTTCAGGCTAAAGGCTCTGCAATGGTTGCTTGGAAAAAGGTTTGCAGGACAAAGAACCAAGGTGGTATGGGAGTTCTTAACCTTAATATCCAAAATACTGCCCTATTACTCAAGAATCTTGATAAATTTTTCAATCACCATGATATCCCTTGGGTTCACCTAGTCTGGGAATCTTATTATAACCAAGGTAAACTTCCAGGTTATCAATTGGAGGGATCTTTCTGGTGGAAGGCCCACCTGAAACTCATTGATGCCTACAAGGCAATGGCCATATGTCAACCTGGAAATGGAAAAACTGCCTATTTTTAGTCTGATTTGTGGGATAAAGAATGTATGCAATTTCAGATGCCTCATCTGCTCTCATATGCTAAGAACACCAGAATTACTGTCAAGGAGGTTATTCAGACTGAATATCTTGAGGATCTCTTTAATCTTCCTCTATCTCAACAAGCTTTTTCTGAGTTTGAAGAACTTGAATTAAGATGCCAATAGATTAATAAATTGGCAACTCCTGACAAATGGACTTACATTTGGGGCAGTGAAAAATTCTCTGTTAAAAGAGCCTATGAGGTTATGGCAGGCTTTCAACCTGCTCCTCCACATTTCTCCTGGATCTGGGATTCTTCTTGTTAGGCAAAACACAAATTCTTCTTCTGGCAACTTCTTCTGGATAGGCTAAATACAAGGAATCTACTTAGAAGGAAAAACTGCTCTCTACCAGACTACAATTGTGCAATTAGAAATTGTCAATCAGAAGAAACTTTGATTCACCTTTTTTGGAACTGCCCTTTTGCTGTTGAATGCTAGGATTACATTTGTCCCCTGAGAGATCAGAGACTCTCTATTTGAGGATTTTCAAGACATAAAAACAAGACTCAAGCTCCCTTTTTCCATGGAGATAATAATTATAGCTGATTGGGGAATATGGATCTCTAGAAACAATAAAATATTTGAGAATGTTACACCATAGTTCTCTACCTCTAAGGCAGTATTTCTTCAAGAACTAAGATGGGTCAAACTGAGAATAAAAAAGAAACATGGTCCTCAATTTGATAGCTGATTTCAAACTCAAGTACATTAGTGGATTACTCCTGGTAAACATAACGTATCACCTGTATAACCCATTGTAACCATGTAACTATACTTTGTACTTTGTTTGATGATTATATAATAAAAAGAAAAAAGTTGCAGTGGGCGTTCTCTCCCCTACTGTTTTTTCCTCAAAAAAATATTATTATCAATAACTTTTATGCTAGGCTTTCTCTTCAAGATAAAGATTTACTAGATGCTTCTTATGCTGGATCATTCACACGTATGAAGGAAGAAGCTAAATGGGATCTCCTAGACCGTATTCAAGAGAACACTGAAGCTTGGGAGAATGACAAAGGAAGAAAGTTAGGTATAAACTATGATTATGAGTGCATAAGATCTTTTATGGGAACTGATGACTTCTGTGATATTAGTAATGAGTATGGTCTTGATTCTCAAGTCCTTGCAAAGTGTTTTAAGGCCTTTGTCTATTATTGAAATTCCCAAAAAGAAGTGGAACAAGTACCATGCTCCTTATAAAGATGTTGTTAATCATGTTCCTGTAAGAAATACCGAAGTTTGTACTACTAATCATATTGTGCCTGAACCTTATGTTGAGAAAACACCTTTCCCAGCTAAGGTAAAGGAGTACTCTATGATAATCAGTGTGAATAGTAAAGGTACACAGAAAACTGTGGAACCTGATGAGCAAATGAATACTGAACATGTGGTAGCTATTGTGAAAGATCTTGACGCTAGAAATATAGAGGATGGGCATATTGTCTTCTGTGAAGATGCTTCTAATATTATCTCTCATCCTAGTAAAGCTATAAAAGCTAGTGTCCCTGTGCTTTCTGTTAAAATTGGTGATCATTGCTATTATGGTTTATGTGATATTGGTGCTAGTTCTAGTGTTATTCCTTATGAGCTTTACAGGGAAATTATGCATGAGATTGCTCCTTGTGAGATTGAGGACATTGATGTGGTTATTCACCTTGCTAATAAGGAAACCATTTGCCCAATTGGTATTGTAAGACATGTGGAGGTTCTATGCGGTAAGATTAAATATCCTGCTGATTTTCTAGTTCTTAATTCAGCAGCTAGCAATACTTGTTCTATCATTTTTGGTAGACCTTTCTTGAACACTTGTGGAGCTATTATAGATTGTAAGAAGGAGAAAGTTTTAATTAAGTTTTATGGAGATTCTTATGAGTTTAAATTTTCCAAATTTGCTAAAGCTCCTTGTGAAAATAGCTTGCCTAATGAAGATTTCAGGATGGAACAACTTGCTTCTATTGATCAGGTTTATGACCTTGGACCTCTTTTTGGTGATTGTAAGTATGCTCATTTTGATGATAAAGTTGTTGCCAGTGACAGTTCTATTGTCAACTTTATTCAAAGTTCTACTGAAATTTATTATGAGAGAGGGAAACATGGTTTTATGCATCTCAATAATGTTAAGTTTCCCCGTTTTATGTTGAAAGCTTTGAAGTTGCATTTGTTTTGTATTCCTATGCTAGTGGATTTTTGTTTCAACAATTTGTTTTCTCATGATACCCCCATGCATAGGAATTGGGTTAGACTCAAATGTGTTGGTTATTTTCTTCTTGATGCTCTCTTTCACTCCAGATTTATATCTCCTATGTGAGCATCTTTGAAGATATCAAGCCTAACTTAAAGGCAATAAAGAAAAGTACTTCTTGGGAGATAACCCAATAGTTTTGTCGAGTCTTGAAAGTTATTACCTCAGTAATAACCGCTCCTTATCCTTTTGTTTTGTTTTTTGTGTCGAGTTCAACTACTTTTGAGAAGTGGAGGAGTTGTGAAAAGTGGTTGTCCTAAGACATATTTTTGTGTCGCGTTGTAAAAATTCATGAAGGACTTCAGTACTTCGGATGGAGATCTATTTTTCTATGATTGTTCTCCAAGTTGTTACCCAACTTTCATTAGTTTTGCACTTTTTGATTTGAGCAACAGAAGGTTTTCGAAAAAATCAATCTTTACCTGCTGGTCTATTTTGACAGATTTCTGCCATCATTTGCATTTGCCTCTTACAGAAGCCTTTGTTTTGATGGATTTCAGTTGAAGTGTGAACTTAAAGATTTATTTCTTTTGCTTACACTAATCTTGAGGTTTGTGTAATGCCTTGCATGAAAGAAATTTCCAGGAGAAGGAGGAAAGGAGTCTGTAGAGTTCGTGAAAGTGGTGAAAACAGAAGGTTCGTGAAAACCCAATCTTTTTATATTTTTGATGTTTTTATTACATACGGAAGGTTACGAAACGAAACAGAGGAAGAAACGGAGTCCGGGGTGGACACACCCACTTGAGGTGCAGGCCTCAGCTGGCCACGCCTGGAGGGAGTGTGAGCCCCCTGATCTCCGTCTCCGCCTTGTTTCCGTACCAATACCTTCCTTATGCTTTGAAACTTCATAATATATAACCCCCCGGGTTCCCCGAGGTTCGTGCATCACGTTCTCATCGTGTTTTCGTTTCGATTTGTTTTGTCAGGAAATCTTCTCAAGTTTAGAGCACCATGGTCTCCGCCAACGACAAAGGCAAGAAGCCCGAGGAAGATGATCCTCAAAATCCCAAGGAGGAGGAGATTTTGGTAGGTGATGAAGAAGACATGGAGGAGGACGAGCATCCGGACACCCACGCCACCGTTGCAAGCATTGGAGTGGTGGAAAAACCTACCAAGCTTAGGAGGACAACATAGATGTCTAAAGGAGGGAAACCTCCATGTCTTATCTTTGTTCCATGGTCACCTCCTCCACGTACCAAGAATCCCTTCCATACTCTTATACATGAGCATCAATACCAATAGGTGCCCAAAGGGAACTTTCCCTCGATGTGGGATTTGCCTCGTTCTAACCATGCAAGGGAGGAACACACTAAGAAGGAAGAGTGGGGAAGGAATAGCAAGGACTGGGTCTCTTGGTCCGATATGATCTTGAAACGCATTGAGAAAAAATCAGAGTTGATTCGTACTCTGACCTTCGAGATTGAGGACATGAGGAAACTGATTGAGGAGCTTATCAAGATAACACCAGCACCACCGAAGGAGTAATTCGTCGTCAGTTTTGGCATCCCCTTGGCTTGTTCCAAGCTTGGGGGAGTGCCGTGGTATCACACCTTTATCTTTTATCTTTTACCTTTTTAGATTCGTGTCTTTGGTAGAGAAGTTATCTTATAGGTTGGTTTGCATTGTGGATGTATCTCTCCTTTAGTTGATTATCTATGTATCCCTTGGTGTGAGTGCCTTTATGGAATATTAATGAGAAATCTCATCTTTTACTTTTTGCACTTCTTATTTTAGTTTGCAATCTCTATTATATGATTGATCTTGTTGATCAGTATTGGCATCACTTTGGGAGCATCAAGTAAATCTAAATTGGTTTTGTCAAACCGAGCTCTGGTCAGTAGAAACACTTTTTGAGGTTTGAAAGAAAAAGAGAAAAAGCTTACAGGTATTTTGTATCATTTATTTTCTTTCTTGATTGGCTCATAAGCTTAGTATTCTTTATTTAAGATATTTTGTGTCTTCAAGGAAGATTGCATGTTTGGCTTTATCACTTGTAGGTTTGCTTGTTTCTTTAAACTCTTATGCTTGCTACCTAGCCTTGCTAGCCAAAAACCTGTTTTGAGAAGGAATACTTCTCATGTTTCCAATCCATTTGAACAAAAACATGTGTCATTTGTGTCCACCATATCTACCTATTAGCATTATTGCTATTCCAAGCAAATTCTCAAGCTTCATCTATCTTTCGAATTAAAAAGTATTTTGTTATGTGAAAACCAGTTAGTAAAGCTCTCACGAACTTGATGGCACACCTTATTTTCTTGCCCCTAATAGATTTGAAACATTATGTCATCAAAGTTGTATATGCTTGCATCTATACGTTGGGATTAGCAGAACCGTGCTATCACGGGGAACGCTTTCAACACTTATGGACACTCATCCAGTTGATATCATGCTCTTTTGTTTGTGGATGTCGTCGGTGTGAAATAAAAGGGGAGCTTGCAAGTTCATGGAGTGATGTATGTGTGTTAGAGAAACGCCTGGCCGCTAGCCTAAGCTATGCCTAATCATGGTGGAAACTTGCAGCATCACCGTAGTGAGCAATCTGTGAAGCATCCTCAATAAAAATCTATGCAAATAGTAAATAAAAATATTGTTGAGATGCTTATTGTCTACTTGCCTTGTCATTTTGGTTATGGTATAGCTCCTGTACCATGTGCAATGGGTACCCCGGTTGGCGGTTCTTTATGATACGCATGTACTTACAATGACAAGAACTTACTGGTGACTTAAGTTGAGTAGCATGAGGAGCGGCCCTCGTACTCAACGGACATGAGATTGCCAACTTATATTTCGTCAAGCATATACTTCATCCTTGTTCACTTTAACCTTAATCATCTCAAGATGCCTATGATAGGGGCAATGAGGGATCAAAGCTAGTAAGTACCATAATCTTTTGGAAGCTCTTTATGACTTGAAATCCCTGCTTCCCTCTATGAAGGGACCTTTCTCCTATTTCTAATTTGAGTCAGTAAACCTACTTCCTCTCTATCTCCAGCAAGCATTTGAGTTGTTGTGTTGCAAGCATTCATATGGTGATTTATTCACTCATGTTATCTATCTTCCTTGTTTGCACAAGACTCTTATCTATTGAGTATTACTTTGAAAGCCATCATTGTGAAAAAAACCTTTTTGAGCAAAGAGTGCTCCTATTTTTGAAGACTTCTACAAAAGCTTTTTGTGAAACTATTTGCCAGCTGTTCTCTGACCAAGAACAAGAGTTTGCCAATTCCAATTATGATTTATCTTTATGCATCTCTAAGTGAAATAAGTGAGATTCGACCTCCAAGAAAGTATTAGTTTGGCTTTCGTGACTCCTGTACTTGCTGCAAGCTAAGTTATATAATGGTGAGTTGCTTTCTTCTATGAGTTGTGTAATGGTAAGTGTGATGCTTATTGTCTGTATTCTTTTATCGACACTTCACACCATAAACATGTGGACATGTTTACTAAGCTCAGTTTTCGCTTGGGGACAAGCAAAAGTCTAAGCTTGGGGGAGTTGATACGTCCAATTTGCATCACCATTCTATATCATAATTTGCCTCTATTCATTGATATGTGTCTTATTATGAGGTGTTACTTATGTATTTTCCTCTGTTTTTGCATGTTGGATGATTCTTGGAGGATGGACCGCTAGAGTCAGGATTCTGATGGAAAAAAGAAGTGTTTTGATGCAATTTCGTGAAGATCATAAAATACCAGAAAAATATTGGAAAATTATATTTTCCCAGAAGACGAAGGAAGCTATAAGGGGAGGCATAGCTGGGTCATAGGCCCCCCTAGGAGCGGGCCAACCCTGGGTCGCGCCTAGGGCAGGTGTGGCCCACCTGGCAGGCCTCCGACTCTGCCCTCTCGCCTATATCTTCCTCTAGGAACCCTAATACAGGGGGGACCACAAAAAGATTTCCGTCGCCTCTACGGGGCGGAAAACACCGAGAGATAAAGAGCTCTCCAGCAGACAGATTTTTGCCGAGGAAATTCCTTCCCGGAGAGGGGAGATCATCGCCATCAACACCATCATCAAGCTAGGCTTCATCGGGATCATCATCATCCATACCATCATCTCCACCAGCACCATCATCACCACTACATCCCGCTATAACAATCGTGTTGAATACTTGCATTAGTTCTTAGGGGAAGCTTTCCCGATGTTGATTACTATTGTAGTTGATGCTTGTGAGTGGAACCATTGGATTATTGTTTATGTTCAGATTGTTATCCATCACCATATCATCTTTGATCTTGATCCATATGATGTCTTGTGAGTAGTTCGTTTAGTTCTTGAGGACATGGGAGAAGTCATGTTGTTAGGAGTGGATTTGTGTTGAGTTATTATTCAATGGTTTAGTATTTAAGTTCTGGTGATATTCTTCTAGTGGTGTCATGTGAATGTTGACTACATGATACTTCACCATTTATGGGCCTAGGGGAATGCATTGTGTATTTGGCTACTAATTGTGGGGTTGCTAGAGTGACAGAAACCTGAACCCCCATTAGGACACCATTGCACAAGGTAGCATAGGATCTTAGAGTTTAAGGTTGTGGTTAGGTTTATATCTTAATTACTTTCCTATAGTTGTGGATGCTTGCAGGGGGTTTAACCACAAGTATGTATTAGTCCAAGTAAGGTCGGTACATTTGCACAGGTTCACTCACACAACACTTACAACACCAAAGAAGGGTACTCAGCTATTTGAAGCGAAAGCACTTAACAGAATTCCCATGTGTCCTCGAGAACGTTTGGTCCTTATAAGTATTTCCACCGGCTTGTCCTTTGCTAAGAAAGGATTGGGCCACTTGCTGCAGTTATTCGTTGTCTTTATTACTTGCACTTTGTTTTGTTGCTTTATTAGAAAACCCCTAAAAAATCCATTTGCTAAGTATTTACAGAGATTTCCTACTCCATACCACTAGTCAACACCTTCTGCTCCTCGTTGGGATCGACATTCCTATTTATCGAAAGTACTGCGATACACCCCCTATACTTGTGGGTCATTAGTTATACTTGATCACCTTTATTTTTCTCCTTTCCTTTCTTTGCTCTTCCTCTTGTTAGTTTTAGTTTTGCTAGTTGTTTGCTTTTTTAGAGTGTCTTAGAACTTCTGTAGTTTTGGTTGTGTTTGCTTTTGCTTCTTCTAAAAATGTTTTTCTGCGAGAAAATCAATTTTCATAACCTGGAAATCGGCCAAAAATAAAGTTCCCGAAAAATTCCAGAAAATTCATATTAAATTTTCCTCGAAAAAAGGGCAGAGGGACACCTAGAATGGCCTAGGGGGACCCACCAGGCCATCACACCACCTGGTGGCGCGACCAGCCCTAGGGCGCGCCTGGCCTGGTTGGGACCCACCTATGGCCCTCCAAAGTGCCTCCTCCGAGCCACTTCTTTCTCTCTCTCGAAAAACACCGGAAAACTTTCTCAGGCTTGAGTTCCTACTGTTCTTGCTCCTGATTTTCGATCTCCATGCTCAGCCCATCTTTGCTGCTGATTTTTGGAGGGATTGCTCTCCGGTATGTGCCTCCTCTGCTTGTCCAATTAGATTTTTGATTGGTAGATTGTATCTTGAGTATTTTTCTACTTTAGGTGATAGGTTGTGTGAGCTTGCATGCTTGTTCTATGCTTAGAGATTTCATTTTGATGCATGTTTAGCCCTCTAGCAAGTTGCTATAGTAGGAGTGATGAGCACAGCAACAAGTTTTTCCTCAGTTATGAAACCAAGGTTATCGAACTAGTAGGAGTAAGGAAACAACTCCAAGGTGGTGCTAACAACTTGGAACCTGCACAACACAAACTCAAAACTTTGCCCCAACTTACAGTGAGGTTGTCAATCTCACCGGTTTGCTAAAAACAAAGGATTAATTGTATAGTATGGAAGATAGTAGTTGCTTGTAGAAAGTAAACAGTAACAGTAGATGATGTATCAATGATAAATATTGTAGTGGGGTCCACAGTTCACTAGAGGTGTTCTCCTTAAGATAGATAGCATGTTGGGTGAAAAAATTACAGCGGGACAATTGACAGATTGAGAAAGCATAACAATGCATATACTAAACATCTTGAATCCTACGAGATTTGATTGGGCATTACAACATAATACATAGACCGTAATCCAAATGCATCTATGACTAATAATCCACCTTCAGGTTATCATCTGGACCCCTTCCAGTATTAAGTTGCAAGCAACAGAAATTGCATTAAGCAATGTGTGTAAAGTAAACAATACAATTAATCCACGAGCAAAGGATTGTTGTTTTCTCCCTAGTAGCAAAACCACATCTATAACCTTAGATATTTCTGTCACTACCCGGATTACTAGAGGCATGAACCTACTATCGAGCATAAATACTCCCTCTTGGAGTTGCAAGCATCTACTTGGCCAAGATAGTTACTACCAACAGAGAGCATGCAAGATCACAAATAACACAGACATGATAGAATCAATAATCAATCTGACATAGTATCTCAATATCTATCGGATACCCGCAAACACAACATGTATGATTACAAATAGATGATCTTGATCATGAACGGAGATCACAAGATCTAAACATGATAGAACAAAGGAGGAGAAACAACCATCTAGCTACTGTATGGACCCATAGTCCAAGGGTGAACTACTCACGCATCACTCCGGAGGCTGGAATGGTGATGAAGAAGGCCTCCGGGATGATCTCTCTCCTCCGGCAGGGTTCCGAGAAGAGATTCAGATCCCCCCCCCGATCTAGGGATGATGGTGGAGGTGGCTACAGACTGTTTCGTGGAGATTTGATCGGGTACTTAGGGTTTCTGCATCGGGGTGCTTTTATAGGCGAAGGGGCAAGGTCGGTGGGCGCCCGAGGGGCCCACACCTGGTGGCGGTGCCCCCCCCCTAGGCCGCGTCGGCCCTAGGTGTGGCCACCTCGTGGACCCACTTCGGCTGCCCTTTTGACTCCGTCTTCTCTCCGGTAAAATATTGACTTTGGCTTTTGTCCTGTTCAATTCTGAGAATATTTCCTTACTAGCTTTTCGAAACCAAATACAACAGAAAACAGGCAACTGGCACTATGGCATCTTGTTAATAGGTTAGTCCCAGAAAAATTTATAAAAATACCTCAAAGTGTAGACAAAACATAACAAAGTTGATACTAAATAAGCATGGGGCATCAAAAATTATAGATACGTTTGTGACGTATCACTATCGTACCTCTTCCGACTAGCCAATGCAAGGTGGATAACATCTCTATGCACATGACATGTGAAACATTGTCATCTTCTGACTTACAAATTATTCTCAGCAGTGGGTCTCCCTCCCAACCTCAACGATAAAGGACAATACTAGCTAGAACCAGATGCAAGTACATGGTTCCACACTTGCAACAATTGAAGTGACATGTACAACAAGCTCTATGTCAGATTCCAGGTTACAAATACAAGGCGGAATGTGAGCCTCTAGGGCACCATTCCTAACATGTAGCACTTCATTAAAGACACCTAATAAAACCCTAGGAAGGTCTAATGATGACTTCATAAAGTTAAGAATATCACGACATTTTGAAACAGAGATTTTTGTAGGCCTGCCTATACACACAAGTAATCCTCCACTTCTCACCACCTCCTCGGTGATGATCACATTAGTATGATACTATGAGTATGGTAAAATGTCGACATTTATGTCATTATTGTTCTAGAAAATTCCTAGACCGCCACTACGGTTAGACCTACTAACAACAAAGGCTCAATCATATCCTAGCATTCTACTAAGTCCTTCCATCCTTTTTTTGTGAATTTGAGTTTCTAAGACACAAAGTATGGTGGGGCAACCCTTTTCATGAAATCGTGTAGCTCCTTTATTATCGTGTCATTGCCCAACCATGATATTTCCATCCTGTATAACTCATTGTTGCTGACGGTGCTCCATGGAGGAGCCCACCAAACTCTCACTTATCCCTATCCTTTCCACCTTACACAAATGCTTTCTTCAACCTCTTTTTCTGTTTGGAGGAACATATTGTGGCGATGGTGGCAGAACCTGCACCACCTTCATCACCGCAAGTTGTAACTACTTCTAGGCACTTGGCCATCCATTATTCTTGTCTTCGATCTCCTGGACCGTCTTCAACAGGCTAGTAGCTATATCAGTCAACTCGTTTGTTGTCCCTGCCTCTAGTCCCACATCGCCAGATGTACACTTCCTTGAGTTATTGTTTGAGTTCTGCTGCACGCCCTTCTCTCTCCACCATATGTCACTCCCCCTTCCTCGTGCACCTCCCTACCTCCCGCGGCCACCAAAAGCAGTGCATGCATAACACCATGCCCTACGCACCCCACGATCGAAGGAGCCAAGCCCACCTCTAGCCCCCTAACGGCCAGGGCCATAGCCAGTTTGTAATACCTCAGACACTATGATCTAAGAAAACAAGCCAGGAATGAACCCAAGTGCATAAGGTGTCCTACTGAGGAGGCCCAAGGGCCACCCACGTGTAGGTCCCATCTGAGCAGAACAGGGAACGATACCGGCCAACCACTAGGGTCCACTTTACAAGAACATCGTGACAAGTGCAAGCGGCATAGTTGAAAGGTATGTGAACAGAAATACACATATGCGTATGTCCATGACATACAAAAGTATATCAAAGACATACCATCTAAAAGAAATAGAAATATTCAACGCCATACGGCAAGATCCAAAATACTAGATAGTTCTAATAGTTAGGATACATGCTCATACATCACACATCAGAGTATCAAGTGGAAGCGAAAAACAAGATTCGAGTATGGATAAGAGGCAAATTTGCATAAGATGCCCTGAAAATAAGCACATCCCACCCACATGATCTCAAGATATTCATGCCCCAAAATCTCACACCTGACGGTCGTTGCCACCATCATCGGTCTCCTTGACCCAGTAACCTTACTACGGATATACCTATCCATATAAACAATATTTATCGTCTGAGACCCTAGGGGGATCAACAAGTCTTTATGCATCTAAAGAGAACAACCTGAGGGTGACGCAATTGTAGCAAAAATAAAACCTAGCAATTCTATAGAGACACGCTACAACATCCGCCTAACCAATAATAGACGGACGCTCGTTAATTAAATAATAGTTAAGTACCCAACAGATATATATCAACATAAATAAACATCGCTCGCCCTTATTCTCATTTCCTGAACGAGAAGGCGGAAAAACATCCCATTCGTTGGCAATTTTATTACTCATTCCATGAATGTTGCACTATACTAGACAAGTTTTAGTTAAATTAAAAGCGGTACTTTAGTTATGCTTGTCTATGATCGAGAAACTATGCTCCAAGTCGTCCATAACCGCTGCCACGGCTTTTAGAAAGATTTACCCTACAGGGGTGCACAAATAGCAACACACATACGATCAACCTCGAAAAACAAAATGAAAACCCAACGAGGCATCACGACAAAGCATTCACAAGATTCACATATGATTTCAGGGGGCCACCCCACTAAGCACCCCGCAACGAAGTTGGCTGGCTCCGAGACAGACCTAGGGTTTGTGTCGACGGTTGTAAATGACTAGTAAACTGAAAGTGTGACTGGGATTGTCGATACCGCGTAAATGTAGCACAAGTCCTAAACGGTACAGTAGTAAATTCTCCTCAAGCAACAGTAGTAAATAAAGTAGTAGCCACTACTAGGAAAATGGTCGTCTGTGGCGCACCTAAAAGGACCATCTGTGGCGCACTAGTGATGCGCCACGGGCCTTGCGCTACGGCTTTCTCCTAGCCGTGGCGCACTGCCTGGTGCGCCACGGTTATGTGGAGATAGGCGTAGCGCACCTGCCAGTGCGCCATGGATATGTTGGTAGGTGCGCTACGCCTTAGATCTTCTGTGACGACGCCCAAAGGCGCCACTGTCGCGCAGTGCGCTTTAGTTGCAGTGCGCCACAGAAGCTGTGCCATGTACGCTACGGGTGTCTTTTTTTAAAAAAAATCAGGGCCAGATGATATACAATACAGATTATATAGGCAGATATACACACAGATATACACACAAATATAAGATATACAGTTATATATATAAATACACAATTCGCAAAACAAGATTGAAACAAATACATATAGATAAGTCTCATACATGAATACATAAGTTATATATTGTTTCGATCAAGTTACAAAGTAGTTGGTGACATGCGAATACATGTGTCGATCGAACAAGTTAGAGCTCGATCGGAAGCTCGCCTAGACATCTAAACTAGCTAGACACAAATGCGGGATAAACAACCAAAGAAGATAAGCATGATCACCGCCGCGACGAAGGTGTAGATCTTCATCCGGTTCCTCGTCCTAACTCCCGCTAGATAGCGCGTGTATCTAGCTTCCGTCTCCGCCATAGTGTTGTACCCTTTGTAGCTATTGCCGCTGAAACGGTGCACCTGTCTCCGGCAGTCTTCCCAATCATCGTAGACTCCAGGAACCCGTCCCTTGTACACGACGTACCACGTCATCTATAAGTTGACAATAATAATTAACCGATGATTGAAAAAAAACATATATAATTAAAGTCGCATATGAAGATACACTTATAGAAGTACTCCTAAATCAAAAAGACCAAACTCAAAAAGCATGTCTCATATATAACTAGGTTGTTCGACACAGGAATATGCTACGATGGAACTGTTCGCCAAGTAGGATGCACAACACCTGGACCTGTGCATAGCACAAGGCGGACAATCCCATCGCAGCACATTCACATATAGTGTGCCACGACATTTCAATCATCGGCATTATTCTCGAAAAAGACCAAAGTAACTCGAAAAGAATGCCTCATATATATATATATACATAGGTCGTTGGACAAAGGAATATGCTACGATGGAACTGTGAGCCAAGTAGGATGCACAAGACCTGGACTTGTGCATATCACAAGGCTCACAATCCCGTCGTAGCACATTCACATATATATTGTGCCACGACATTTCAATCATCGGCATTATTCTCGAAAAAGACCAAAGTAAATCAAAAAGAATGCCTCATATATATATATATATACATAGGTCGTTGGACACAGGAATATGCTACGATGGAACCGTAAGCCAAGTAGGATGCACAACATCTAGACTTGTGCATAACACAAGGCTTACAATCCCGTCGTAGCACATTCACATATATATTGTGCCACGGAATTTCAATCATCGGCATTATTCTCGAAAAAGACCAAAGTAAATCAAAAATAATGCCTCATATATATACATATATAGGTCGTTGGACACAGGAATATGCTACGATGGATTTGTGAGCCAAGTAGGATGCACAAGACCTGGACTTGTGCATATCACAAGGCTCACAATCCCGTCGTAGCACATTCACATATATATTGTGCCACGACATTTCAATCATCGGCATTATTCTCGAAAAAAGACTAATAAAGTAAGGAAAAAAAGGACCAAAGTGAGCAAAGGACCAAAGAGTAAGCAAAAAAACCAAGCATTGATTTATATATAATAATAATAAGGAAAAGAAGTAAGCGATGATTCATAAACCTAATAAGATAAGTATAGTAGCATGTGCACTTGTCCACACACACACAAAGGTCATTTATAGTTTGTAACTACAACTAGGCCAACATCAAGCCTTCTGGCTCGGCTTAGGGAACGGGAGGACGCCTTGTCTCGTCATGAACTTTCTAGTCACCCTGCATCTCTAGGCGATCTTCTATGTCACGTTTATTCGGGATATTTCCTCCGTAGAAGATCCCCCCCGAAGTCATGACATCACGAAAGATGATTGCCCCAAACTGCTGCTGGATGCGATACATCTCTTGTCTAATATCTGAATCAGTGATCTTGGCCTTTGCTTTGGCCCACTGTTTGAGATGATCTGGCAGCGTAGAATTATGCTGGTCAAGTAGGAACGCCCTCATGTGATGGAGTGCGTAGTAGGCTTCCTTCTTACTGTTTTCCGGCTGCTTCATGCAGGAGAACTCCGTTACGTGGTTGAATACTTGCCTGCCGAACTTGACCTTCGTACGCACGAAGGTGGTGCCTTCCGTCGAGGCGAAGCCAGTGAGAGCATCATCCAGAACTTCCTTGATCTTGTCGTAGTTTTTCTTCTTTTCTAGACTCCCTGAGTCGAAATACGTGGCGTGGGAATGCTTCGGCGATAAGGAGATGAGCGTGCAGTGTTCATCTCTATGCAAAAAATTCAAATGGAATGTGTTGGAAAAAGAATGATGATAATCTAATAAAGCCAATCGACGGTGGCGAGTGAATAACGACTTACTCGGGAAAGTAAGGCACGAGAATGTATTCCTTTGTCTTGTTCGCCACGAGGATTCTTTTTAGGTACGAGGCCACGATACGTCGTTCGGCGGGGGAACCCAAGCAGCCGTCACGCATGTAGTAGGGGTCCACTATAGCCTGATAGGTCACCAGGTTTTGCATCGGTCCCTACGACAAGGTGAATATGATCTTTTCTGTGTCAAAAGAATGCGATCGCGGGGGATTATCAAGGAGCGTCTGCCTAAACCAACGCGTAAAATCTGAGTTGTGCTCTTTGATTATTTCTCCCTGCGTCCTCTGTATGCCCCGGTCACTGTACTTCTTCTCGATTAACCTTTTGTGCTTCTGTACCCAAGGATCGACCAGTTCTAAATGTTGTAGCGTGACATGGTTTGCTCGATCAAAATGTCGTCTCTTGGCCGAAAATCGAAGTCCGTGCATGCAGATGTGACGACCTCTCGGTGACCAGATCCGTCGAAGCTTGCCAAGGTGCTGCTGACGGAAGACCGACAGTGGTTCTCGATGTCTAGATAATTCGCGTAAAGAGATGCACTCTTCGGCCAGAAAGCCCTTGGCTATGCTTCCATCTGGACGGGACCTGTTGCGAACATATCCTTTGATGTGTCCGTTCATCCTTTCGAACGCCATCATGCTGCGGAGGAACATCAACCCGAGTTGTACGATGTCCTCCACGACATGGACCAGCAGATGCACCATAATGTCGAAGAATGCGGGTGGGAAGTAGACCTCAAGCTCACATAGTATCACCACGATCTCCTCTTGTAGCCTCCCGAGCTGATTCACGCCAATCGACTTCCTAGAGATGACGTCAAAAAACTTGCAGAGGCCAAATAACGTTTCACGGACGTGCTCGTCCATTATCCCTCTTAGTGCGATCGGAAGTACCTGCGTCATTAGCACGGCACAGTCCTGAGACTTCATGCCACTGAACCTCTGCTTTGCCTCGTCTAGGTATCTGCTTATCTTGTCCGCGTAGCCGTAAGGAAATTTGACTCCTAGAAGGCACTTGAAAAACTGTTTGATCTCATCCTCTTGAAGCAAGATTAGAGTGAAGCAAGAAGGAGGGCACTAATATTCGTTCTTCTTGAACTTTTTACCCTTCCGACGACCTTGTGTCGTCTCCGACTCATGATCATCATCATCTTCCTGATCATCAGGAGTAGTGCGTCCTCCGTGAAGCTCCTTCCGGATACCCAAGCATATCAGGTCGTGCCTTGCTTTCGGACCATCTTTCGTCCTATCTGGCATGTTGATTATGGTGGCGACCAGACTCTCGCACACGTTTTTCGTGATATGCATGATGTCGAGGCTATGAGGCGTGCGGAGAAACTTCCAGTATGGCAACTCCTAGAAAACAGACCTTGTTTTCCATACCTTCATCAGTGGCTTGTCTTGTTGCTGCCTCTTTCGCTTCTTTCCAGGCTTAGGACAATCTTTCCAGTTTTTCAGCAACTCTTCCACTTCTTCGCTGCTCCTATGCTCTGGGATTCCTCGGGTCTCGGATTTGCCATCAAACAGGTCTCCACGTTTTCTCCATGGATCATTCTTGCTGATCCACCTCCGGTGCGCCATGAACACGGTTTTCGATGACCCTGGATCTTTCTCTAGTTGGAGATAGCTTGTGTTATCCATGCACCTAATGCATGCGCAGAATCCTTGGATAACCTGCCCCGAGATATAACCGCAACCTGGATAGTCTTGCACCGTAGTGACCAACGCGGCCCTCATAGTGAAATAATCTTGTGCGACGGTGTCGTAAGTATTGGCTCTAGATTCCCATAACGTGGCTAGCTCCTCTTTCAATAGCCCGAGATACAGATTGATGTCGGTACCAGGTTGTTTCGGCCCTTGAATTAGCATACTCATTTGTATGTACTTCTTCTTCATGCACAACCATGGAGCTAGGTTGTACATCCATACAAACACGGGCCAAGTGTTCTGCGTGCTGCTCTGGCTACCGAACGGATTGAGTCCATCGGTGCTTGCACCAAGCCTGATGTTCCTCGAATCTCCACCGAATTCTGGGAATTCGAGGTCCAATGCTTTCCACTGGCTAGCATATGAAGGGTGCGTCAGCAGCTCATCCTTTTCGGGGTCATCATCGTCATCTCCTGGCTTCTTCCTTTCCGCATGCCATCGCATGAGCTTCGCTTCCTTAGGGTCCACGAAATAGCGCTGCAGACGAGGAGTGATAGGAAAGTACCATACCACTTTTCGAGGTGCTTTCTTCCCTTTCTTGTATCGACTCACGCCGCACACCGGACATGTGGTTTTCTCCGCGTCCTTGCCCTGATAAATGATGCAATTGTTGATGCATACGTGATATCTAACGTGCGGTAGATTGAGAAGACAGACGATTTTCTTTGTGTCCTCGATACTAGTTGGACATGTGTTCCCCTCCGGAAGACGATCGTGCCAGAATGCCATCATATCGTCGAAGCTTGCGTCGCTCAATTTGTGTTTTGCCTTCATCTCCATAGCCTTGAGCGTTACATTCAACCGGGTATCATCGGGCCTGCATCCTTCATACAATGGAGTAACCGCGTCTTTCTCAAGTTGCGCAAGCTTGGCTTTCTCTCTAGTGGCAGCCCTGGCGTTACTCGTCTGCTTGAGAAGCAGCTCTTGCACATAAGGGTCCCGCACCCAGCCTGACATTGTTCCATCGTCGTCTGCTCCTCCGGCATCTAGATCATCATCATCCTGGTCTGCTTCCGCACCTTCACCATCTCCAGGAGACTCTTCATCATCTCGCCCGTTCTCGCCATGATGATGATCATCGTCATGTTGCCCACCTTCACCGTCTCCATCGTCTTCGTCATCGCTTATCCAACGAGTGTATCCATCCATGAAACCATGGCGGAGCAGGTGCGCCTGCAGATTCCCGGAATATGGGTCGATCACCCAGTTGAGTTTGCATCTTCTACACAGACATCTTATATCGGTCTTGTTATTTCGTATCATTTCGGCCGTCGCACATTTCAAAAATCTAGTCACAATGCCTTCGCTCATTATGCGGACCATTTTTGCCTGCACGGTGTACACGGTACAATTAGAAGTCTATTAGAACCACATAATGAATGCATGCATGCAATGGTCGATAGAAAATTTCGGCATGACCTATCCTAAAATTAGGACCTTTGCGAAATGCCAAAGTCTTGCCAAAATGGAAAAGAATCAACATTTTGGCAAAACAAATGGCAACTTGTTCACATACAAACACAAGAGAGAGAGAGACCGAGATCCATACACACATGAACATATCATTATCCTCTCCATACACACATGCATGAGCATCATCGATACTCTCCATATATACACACATATGACCATCAATCCTCTCCATACACACATCATGAGCATCGATCATCTACATACATATGAGCATATCATCCATATACACATGAACACATCCTTACATGGACAACTTACCGAGATGAGAGACCAATCGCGATAAGATGGAAAGGAGAGGTGCGCGCGAGACCGGAGAAGGAGATGAGAGACCGGAGAGCTTCCTCTATTACTTATGTAACATACAAGGGAAGTTCTACATGCTAAAAATGGTGAATGGGTGGATAAATTAAGGTGGGAAGGAGAAGGATCCCGACTAGATCTAAGGAGGAAGAAGAAGGGGAAAGTGAAGTGTGGGGTGGTGGATGATCACACATGTGCACAAAGTGGAGCTGGTAAACAAAATCGCCACATCCGTGGCGCACTTGGCCCTAGTGCGCCACAGGGATTAGTAACATCCGTGGCGCACATGCCATAGTGTGCCACGGATGCGTCTGACCGTTTTACAGAACAGAGGAGCATGCGCTTAGGCGTAGCGCACCCCCCCCAACGTGCGCCACGGATAACACCAACAGGCGTAGCGCACCTACCCTATGTGCGCTACGGATGTCTGGCCTGCGGCCAACAGGGCCCTGGCCCACACATATCTGTGGCGCACTATGGTCATGTGCGCCACGGTTGTTCTAGTTACTAGTAGGGCACTGCCCATAGGTGAGCCACGCCTGTTTTAGCCGTGGGGCACTTCAACCATGTGAGCCACGGATGTGCTGATTACCTATAGCCATTTTCCTAGTAGTGAGCATGACATAAGTACATGATAGTAATAACACCCCAAACTAATTTGTGGCCCCAAGAAATTAAATGTGACTCAAGCTAAGACTAAGGGGATTTATGGTCCCACCTGCGGATAGTGCGATAGTCAAGAACAAGAATCGAGTACTCAGGGTCCTACGGGGCACAAGTGAGCTTAAATAACCAAATAACAGATAATACCCACCGGTGTCTCTTTCATTAGTTGTCCCATTACTACTCAATTAAGTTGTTTAGGTACCTCATTATTCAAATACGCTCACAAACCCTACACATGCAATTCTACGACTCACATGGCTCAAACAACTCCTATAGTAATGGCTCATAGGATTGAGGAAACAAGCTTCAGTGGGGTTTAAAAGTAAAGACTATGCAATACTTGGGATTCAATTTAGTTGGGAGTTAGGAAATTAAAGTTATGCATTTATTAAGAAACACGTATTTATTAGCATTTAATAATTCAAAAAAAACTCAAATTATAATTTAAGTAACATATTCACATTCCTGGTATTTTTCTGATTCAAAAACATACATTATTTGTATTATTTGAATTTGTGAATTTAAAGCAATATAAAAGTAAATTTATATTAAATGGGTCAATGTCAAAGGTTTGACTAGTTTGAAATATATTTGAATTGACATATGAATTCACATGTAAAAACTAACTCATTTCACATTAAAATTTTACCCAAATTCAGATTTATTTAAAAGTTATGAATGAATTTGTATTTAAACAGAAATGAATTAGTTTAAATTTGAATTCTAAATTGTCCCAGGATTTTTGTGACACGGACAGGAGGTAGCCATGGCCACTGACCAGTGGGGTCATGGGATGTGTGGCCCACTGCACGGTCAGATGTTGGTGTGTCACGTGGGGCTAAGGGAGAGTGCGGGTTCAGCTAAAAAACATGGGTACCTTTTTTGCAAAAGGGGCGGCCGGGTTTGACTGGGGCTGACAAGTGGGGTCTGAGGGGGATGCCGGGTGATTTTTTCAGAATTGCAGGGGCCTCACTTCAAGAAGTCTAGTCGGGTTTGTCCGACGAACCAACTCTTCGATAGATCTCCAGTGATATCGGGGCATCTCCCAGAGATGATGGTGACATAACCGCTACGAGACAGGTCATGCCGCCAAAATGAAAAATACGTAGGAAAGTATTGGCTCCAACTTCCGTGTTAGGGGTGTTGCTGGTGGAGGACTATGACACACAGGACATGACGAGGAGCAGAGGGGGTTTTGGGCTTGTCACGGTGTCTGATAGACACGCATGGAGGCGGTCGCTGCTTGCCGAACATGACGCGCGGAGTGGCGAGCGAGCGCGGGCTGGCGTGGAGCAGGGCTACACTGTTGTTGCTCTGCTTGCGGGATTGTAGGAAAGCAAGCGGGGAGAATAGGGGCAGAGGCGAGGCGGGCTGCGCGGTTCACGATGGCGAGCGATGGCGCATGCAGGGAGGGCGCTCGACAAAACAAACAGTGGCGAGGAAGCTCGTGACCATGCAAGGGAATGTTCAGCCGCTTAAGGAGGCTCACCAGATCATGAAAACATGGTTTTAGAAGCTTGGGACAAAGGCGATCGTGGGGGAGGCAGGGGCCACGGAAGCTTCAGCGGGTGAGGAGAATAGCGGTGCTGGCCTACTCCAACGAGCTCCGACTTCCTGTCACGGTCCAGCACAGTGAAGAGGAAGTAGAGGATCTTCCTAGTACGGCGGGTTTGACTCGGGGAGCGCCAGATCGGCGGAGACAAAAGAAGGTCGGGGTTAGGGTTTTGGACTAGCCATGGCTAGGTATTGGCTTCGGTGGGAGGAAGGAAAGGTGGAAGTTAGGGTGAAGAGCTAGGGTTGGATGGCGCCTGGGACTTCCTTGGTGGTTGGTGATAAAGAGGATAGGGGAAGGCACATGGGATGTCTCCCTTTGCAAAAGCTAGAGAGGGAGGGGGCTCTCGGGTGGATGGGATCTTCTCTCTCTTGATTTATTGATCAAGGGGGAAGGGAAGGGGGACCAAGGAGGGCAGGTGTGATGGTAGGGTGGATGGTTGGTGTGGGGTGAAAACATGCACATGGCATGGACAAGGAAAGGTGGCCACGGGTTAGGAAAAAAGGCAAGGGCAAAATTAGTTTAGGTAGGTTTTGGTTTGGGTTAGTTTACATGGTTCCTTTTGTTGTTCATTGTTTTTTTTGTTTTTTTTTATCCATGCTTACTTAGCAAGATTCCAAGAGAGACATAAGAACAACACACCAAAGGACATGGAAGTGGAGAGAAAGGGACCTATCGTGGTTTGGAATTGGAAACAATCTTGATGGAATTCAATTCAATCAAGCTTCCCTTCAAGACCAAAAGAATTCAAACAAAAGGAACATGAGGAAAACCTTGCATGGGCCATGCATGTGGTAATAATGGCCATTGATGACTGCAAGTGCACAGATCGTTTGTAGCTAGTTTTGAAATAAAGATATCGATCTCACGGGAAGCAGGCGTCCAAAGTCTAATCATTCTTGAAGTAAATACTAAAATAGAAATGTTGAAATAAAGTTCTAAGTAACAAGATAGAATGTGAGTGTTGTGTAAAAAGGTGTTTTGGGGTTTTTGGTATAAGAGACCAATGTGTAAATTAAAGTAAATTGAATACAGAAAATAAGTATCACGTATATAAAAGAGATTTAGAATTGCAGTGGGGAAAAGCGTTCTCAGGGAGTAGCGGATACACCTCTAGCATTTATAAAGGGATAAGGTAAAGATTATTATCATGAGCATTCTCAACTATTTATGTCTGGGAGGAACTCCATATTTAGAAGAAAAGGCAGCAACCACTACTCACATCATCCTCATAACCACAGTAGATAGCAATCAACATCAATTGAATTACCACGCTATTAAGGGACTTGATCCCGTAGGACGTATCCCATGGCATGGATAGTATTTTATGAGTTTCCTCGATTCCCAAGTTGATACGTAAGGAGTGCCAACAGTTTTATAGTCACTATAAGTGTTAACACACCTCCGTCTACCAACAAGTAGTTCCCTCCATTAAGTCCCCACAAGAGGAAAATATTGAGTGGTTGACTTCTCCCAACATCAAGATGAAGACAATATAACACATGGTCACAACGATGAATATCATAATAAACTTTATCTTATTTAAATATCATGCTAGGGTTTATCCATCTCTCCAAGAACTAATGATCTACTCAGACATGGAGGCAATCAACATCATGGCAAAGACAATGAAATCTATCATAGATGAATAATACTTGTATAAATCCACAATGAGTACAGAAATTACAACAAGATCTAGAAAATATGTAGATGGGATGGATGGATATGGTGGTGATGTAGTGGTTGATGATGAAGATCGATGCCTTAGTCTCCCGGATCTGCATAGGGCGAAGATGGATCCCCGGTGGATGAGTTCCCCCTCCAGATGCCTTCTGGAGGTGAGGTTTCGATGATTTCTAGGTGTTTTGTATGGCGTCTCTCTGATCCAGTTGCATGGGGTGAAACTATTTGAGGAGGCAGTGTCAGCGCCAACTATACAGCGGGAACTATACGGCCAGAAAAGTTCCTCCCGCTGTATAGTTGGTCGTTAAACCCACTGTATTCTCCAATTGCTTCGGGTTTTCTTCTGGTGTTATTGAAATTTCCCAAATAAGTGATTTACGTTGTTTTTTACTCCTTTTCGCTCCAATACAACTGATCTAAGAATTGTGTCCATCATATGCTGATCCTGGTGAAAATAGACATAAAAGATGCTCGCGAACGTCCTAAAATACCAAGATCCTAACTATAATGTAAAGTAATAATATAAAATATGATGCAAATATGCACTCATCAACTTTCCAAAGCTTAGACTCTTGCTCGTACCGAGCAATTTTAGCTTAATGGATGTCATCCTCATATTCATGAAGCTGAGTCAATAAAATAAATAAGGCAGTTGTAGCATGTGCTTATCATATATGATACATATGAACAAGTTCATGAATAGTACCTTACTCGAACCATCCGAATAATATTAGCAGGCTTCCACACCTTAGCATTTAATAGTTCAAAAAAGATCACTCTCAACATGATGTAAAAGTATCCGGTTCAACTGAATGAGTTAGCGAGGTAGTCCCAAATGTTTTAGGATTAATATATTCACTTGGGATTCAAAATCTCAAACGTTGTCTTACTATAATATAGTGATATATTCCTATTTTCTCTTTGCACATTCGCTCTTTTTCTTCTTTATTTTTATATATACGTGCTCAGACTTTTGTTGAAGTAATGTGCAAAGGATCTAGCCACACATTCCACTTCATGTAGGAATTCCAAGTTTAACGATCTCAATTACCAAATTTCAATTGTATATGAAGCATATTTATAGCTTGAATATTCTACCTCGTCTTGTTCTCACTTTAATTTGATAGCACTTAATTTTCCTTTGTCCAAGGTTTATTTTTTAGCTCTAATTCATTAGATATTTTTTCCTTTGTAAATCAAATCATGAACTTACAACATATTGACCAAATTATCTTTGTATGTTTCATTAATACCAATGGTTTGGAAGACTCCTATTGCTATCATCAAGTGCAAGTAAATTATACTCAAGCCATTCATATATCTAATAAGACAAACACAAACTCAATAATGCTCCATGTATTATAATAAACTCGAAATTTCATAAAAGAGATCGACTATTCCTGAAGGAAATTCTAATGATGCAAACTTTATTGCTAAACTCGAATTAATGCAAAACTAGAATGGTAATAAAAACTTATAAGATAGATTACAAGGTCTTAAAGATCTCCCCAAGCTTGGAATCAAGCCAGGCGAGATCAAATAATCCCTCACGATTATTTGATACCCTGATTATTGTAGATTACTGTGGGGCCATGGCGTGTAGCACCGCGGTGTGCATCTTCCTGTTGGTATCCTCTGGAGCATTGATGCGGCTGTAGCACCTGCACAAATCAGATTGCAAAGTGTCCATCGTATCTGCGAGTTTAGTCACCAATGGGAGAAGATCATCCTTCTTCTCTATATCCTTGAGGCGGTGACGGACTTTAGTGCGATGGAGTAGCTCATGCTTCTGATATATCTCCAGTGCTCGCACACGGTCCTTGGTCCTGAGGACAACTTATTCTTCCTCATCCATTATTGATGGATTAGGGAAGTAGAAAATGTTCCTCCACTCTTCTTGAGGCTTCACCCTCATACGAGCTCTAGTGGTAGGCCTCGAGCAGGGCACTATCAGTTCCTTTCTAGCACCTACACCAATGTTAGGTATTTCCTTATGCTTGTGTGGCCTAGGGTTCATGGTGATGAACTTGACTGTCTCCACACGCCCTTTTCCATGCGGCTTGTGACCTTCTCTCTCTTGTTGAACTCTCTTTATCGCTGCCCAGTTGATCTCTAGGGGATCATAGACATCACGACTGATGTAGATGTCACTCCAATCTTCATCGGCATCGCTATTTTAGAAGCTTGGCTCGACATACTCATTGAACCTCGGGCTAAACCTCTCCACATTCTCATTGCCATCCTCCATGGACGGGTTGCGAGAGTTCTCCCTGGAAGGAGCAATGAGACCCAGGGGTTTACCATGGCCTGGGACGGGATAGAGCATGGCTAGATTGTTTCCGGGTGATTATGATTAGAGAGAAAACAATTGCAGTATATAAGAGGGGTAAGAGGTTGGTAAAACTCGCGATAAACACCAAATTCACACCCAAGAAAAGAATCTTAATGGAATAGAAAAATAAATCACGATTTTGGAGGAGTCCAGCCGCGTAACAACCAACTATACGGTCGCGGCCCGAATAGCTCCGGCCGTATAGTTGGTTCTGGGCAAATATTTCCAAATATCTCAAGTCCATGTCGATTTAATTACCGACTTGGAACTGACAAAACAGTTTTTTTTATCATAGATGAATAAAAACAAAAAAGGGTCGAACCATTCAGAAGGTTTAACGACCAACTATATGGCGGGAGGTTTTTCCTCCGGTAGTATAGTTTGGCTGTATAGTCTCCAGATGCCAAAAATTATTTCGAGAAGGGAGTACAGTACCTTTAACGACCAACTATACGGCGGGCGAAGTCTCCAGATACCAAAAATTATTTCGAGAAGGGAGTACAGTACCTTTAACGACCAACTATACGGCGGGCGATTTTCTCCGGCCGTATAGTTGCGCCCGTATAGTTAGTAAAACCCCTCAAAAACTTCAGAAAAATAAGAGAATTCAAAGGCAAAGTTTTTAGAAGTAAAACCTGTGAAGACAAATCACTTATTAGAGGAAGGAAACTTACCTTCCACTTATATTTTATTTAGTCGGGAGTGACAGGCTCCTCCAACAACAAGGACTTCTTCTCTTTGGCGGGAATTGACCTTAGTTCATCTAATAATTCTTGTAAACAAAAATCACCAGGACTAAAGTTCCTCTTAATAATATTGGTGTCTCGCTAGGCAAATATGGACACTGCGTCCAACTATTTTATTTCTTGCCTCTGCATAATCCGCAACTCAAATTCTTTATTAAAAGGATCCAATGGATCAGTCTTGGCTTATGATTCTCGAAATAGGCTTTCGCCCCACTATATTAATATAGCAACCACGGTACAACCAACGATATTGCTGGGGCATCAGCACAATCTAGCCCAAATGAAAATAAAAGGAAACATAAGATAAACATATGCCAACATCGGGCAGATCAACGAAACAAAGATGACTCGCAACTATCGCGCCCTTCGTAGTTGTCCCATCCCACTCCTAGCGCTTAGAGTCGCCGTGTATCAAGCAACACCTTTAAGAAGGAATGCGACGTCAACGACGCTATTGCCCGGACTTGTCCTAGGGTTTCCCCCGATACGCCGTGGAGAGTGGGGAAGAGGTACATCCGACACCCTTCAGGAAGGAAGGTGGCACCCGCAGGTGTCACCGCATCGGTGTCGGACGATCCGGCAGGGATTTCTCCCGACCCCCAACCCACCACCTGGTAGATCCATCGCGCTCCACCAGACTTGCCGTCCACCCCCACACGCCAACCCGGTCTTGCCGCCATCATTATCGTCTCACTATGGCCGCTGATGCGAAGCCTGCTAGGCTGAGAGAAGAAACCACAGGAAACGAGGGAGGCATCGTCGCAGCCTCGCAGGAGGGACCGACCTCCACCACCTTGCGGCAGTAGCCGACCGGACATAACAACAGAGGCACACCAAGCCTAATTAGGCTCGGCCAAGCCTAAATCAGGCCCGTAAAGCCACCGCTGCCGCGCTGCAGCAGGCGCGCTGCCGGCGCCGCCCCCTGGTTCCGAGTAGTCCCAGTTCCAACCCACAGGAAGCATCACCTGAGTAAGACCCGACTCGGCCCGCCCATACCCATCTGGAGCCCAAATGGGCCTATATCTGGGAGGGGTCCAGCCGCCCGCCGTCGCTCGAGGCTCTGCCCCGCCAAGTCGTGGCGTCGCCGCATACCTGCCTCCCGGGAGCACCAGGCCCGTTGCTGCATCTGGCCGCACCGCTGGAATTGAAGACAGCACGCGCCGCCTCCATGCCGAGCGGGTAGAGACGAGAAGCCGCCGCCAGGGTGGGGGTTGAGGGAGGGTGACGGCGGCGATGCAGTCGGCTTCTCACGGGAGCGACGTGGTCGCGTGTGGTTCTTTCGCGAGAGCGAGTGGTTTCCGTCTTCCGAGTGGCTTATGATTCTTCCTAACAAGTAGTTCCTTTAAGTCATCACGATCAGTATGAACTCTTACTTTTGCATCTCTACTACTTAAAAATAATCTCGCGTTCCATCTCGCCCATCTCGCAATACGTCGCTCGTTTCGTCGCGTTTCGTCGCACTCTCGTTTCTCTTTTAATTAAGGCATTAAATCTCAGCAAATCCCCGTTCCTCAATTAACGTTGGAGCTAAATATCTAGAAGCAATCCATCGTCCACTTATCCTCACACTTGCGCCCCTCCGTAGCAGCCCTTGTCCACCTCCAGGCCACCAGCAGTGTCTTTATCACCCGCTATATCGATCCGGGTGGCGCACCATCGAGGCAACCTCGTCCGTGTCGATGGAGAAGCCGCATAGATTCTAGTTCGCTCATGTCGCCCATGCCTACCGGACATCACCGAGGCCCTCTCGCACCGATCCAGGTCGAGGATGCCGGAGTAGGTGGATGCTGGAGTCACTCTCAACCCCCAATCCACGCCCAGATTTGGCTCCCACGGTTATCCATTTTTGTCCTGTTTCCTCTGCCGAGTCACGTGTTTATTGACTCTAATTTAATGTTTCTTCGCTCTGTCTCAATTTAGACGATTCGGAGTTGAGTGAACTCGTTGACTTGCTTTCCTGAAACCTACCTCGGACTCTCACTATCTCAGACTAATGACATGTGAACTGTTATTGTGGAGACAGAGTTTTGTCCACCTCTAACCCGTGTTGCTATTGTTAATTAGTGCAGACTTGGCAGGGCCATGGTGTAGAAGCCAGGAATCAACCTGGCCTGATCTGGATCCTGTAGCGGCGTCAAAGTTCAAACTGGCGGCATGACGGAGACACAACATCAACTTAATGCTTGATCAACTACTAAATTTAGAAGATTGTTAGTATGTCACATCCCTTAAAATATTGTTTGCTATATCGATCTTGATGTGATTTTAGGTGTGTGTGGAAAACTAATGGTATTTTCACATCCTACATAAAAGGTAATGTGAACTTACAATAAATATTTTCTCTTATTTTCTGGTTCTGAGAACGTTACTGCATTCTATGTTAGGCTAAGCATAAGTGCTATGGGCAAGAACATAGTTTACGTTTAAGAGATCTAAAAAAATTAAGGTGTGTGTTGTATTATGAATTATTGTTAGATTCAAGGAGAACAGAGGGAAATGATCACTACCCCTTTGTAAATTTCATGGTGAAGATATTTTTTGCTTGTCCTAAATCCCTATGATCATCTACTAACCGGGAGTTGATTCTGTTTATCGCAGACAATGTGCGTGAGTTCATGGATTCCTAGCATCATAGCTATATTGTTGTACCATTTTTTGATTCAGGTTCTGAGAATGAATTTTGAATGCTATTTTAAAGATGTTAGATTTGTAAAAAAAAATAAGGATGACCATGAGGTGATATGTCAGGGGCCATATGGCCATCAGGGTGTCACATGTAAAATACTGGTCGAAAGTAGGGAGCTGTCTCTGGTGGCAAAACCAAATTGAGAGCAAATTCAAAGGCTTGTGTCACTCGTTACCTCCGCCTATGTTCTCTGACATCACCTCATGGACGTATTCGTCTATTTCTCCACTACATTGTTACTCTTTCGATGCCATGCTGAACACTTGTCGTGCACCTCCATGATATCAAGGTGTGGCCGCCTTCATTTGTTTACCTCCCTCCAACAATTTGCAACAGAGTATTCTGCTCAGATGTAGTATGCCGAGAGGCTCTCTGAGCTGGCTACTCCCTTATGCTTTGATGTCTGTGTCGTCTATGATGGGTAGCTCTAGAATTGTCAGATTCATTTGATGATATATCTTTGTTCCTTTTATCTTGGTGCATGTGTTTTGTAAAGGTAAGACTTTTCAAGGACCGAAGGCCGCCACCTCAATAGTTCAGCGACATGGATGGTTTAGGTAATTCTGAAATTCTCCCTGCATGTTGGGACAAGTACAAATATATGTGATGGTGAACACATGTATGATCCTGTATTGTTTTCTCATAGTTGTTTGTGCTACCAAACCTGTAGTTTTGACTATTTGCATGTATGACAAAAACTAGATGTTCAATGTGATCATTGGAAAATAGGAATCTCTTCAAAAAATTACGTACATGCAAATCATTCGGCTAGGAAAATAAGAGATAAATTAACAAAATATAACAATTTCTTCATATGGCTTTAAAATGCACAATTTAAATTGAAAACAAAGAAAAGATGACGATTATCAGCGTTGGGGATAAGTGATCCTCAACATGTTCATATACTTCTCTGTCACGTCCTATTAATAAATTCTAGGAAATCACTGATTGCATGCAATTCTGATTGTATAGGTTTTCACTCAGCGTGTATTTCATTAAGTGGATTAGCCATTAGAAGTATATTTAAAATATTTTAGTATGTTAATAATTTTTATATTCATGTTTGTAAAAAAATATACTTGCAGAGACTATACCTCTTCCTCGTCTATCAGCTCATCCCTGACGTTGTCCCGCTCTCTGCCCTTCTACACGGTGCCGTCCACAATCCTATCTCTGTGTCGCTGCCGATAGCTATGACACGCTCAGCTACGTGCACCTCCGGGTCGATACCATCCACAACCACCTCTCCTCATCGTCCGTCCTCCTCACAAGACTTATCCTCCTTGAGGATTATCATCTAACTTAAAATTTTGCATACTTTAAAAAAAATAGGAGAATATCTCCAACAGGCTCAAGGACTCCTTTGCTGAACTGTGAATTTTGCTTCGTATACTGGCCAGGATCCATATCTTACCAAATATCTCTGATGTGAAGATGGACGATAGTCACCATGATTCAAGCTAACATAGTTGGCAATCAAGCACGGCAGTACAATACCTTGTGGAAAAATTATATCCGTTACTCCTTATCAATAACCGTTGAGACTTGAGAATCGAGATATATTTATATCTGACGTATTGTTTAGTGGTAGATAGACTGTAGCGCCAGGTGCTATATCATATATTCTTCTAAAGAACATTGTCTATATTTGTTGTGGGGGATATCACTAAGCGGACTAGCATGTACAAATTATGATGTCATATGGGTAGTTACAAACATGGAGTTGATTCTGATATTGTTTATGTCTTGTTCAAAGCGACCAACTCAACTGATGGAGACAAAGAAATATGTCCCTTTCGGTAATGTTGAATTAGTTTATAAGAGATATATTTGCCATGTTCTTGTTTTCTATGCATATATGATGTCCAATCATGTAAAGTGGAAATATTAAGTCGACATGTTTCCAATATACTTGACTGTGGCAATTCACCGACATAATACTTGATGAACACGAGAATTCTAAACCACTAGAATATTTATGACCCTTTGCAACGCACGGGCCAATTACCTAGTCAACTATATAACAACGAAATTTATCACAGGAGAAAAATATAGCAAAGAGTTCTTTTTCTTCCTTAGGATAATTCTTTTGAGCACTATTGAGAGTTCTACTAGCATCATCACTAGCTTCACATATGAAGTCAAAAGTCATATCCCAAATAGGTGGTTTAATAATAGGAGCATGAGATAAAGCATATTTAAATTTATCAAAGGCAATAAGGCATTTATCATCAAAATTAAATCTTACTCCTTTTTGCAATAGGTTAGTTAAAGGTTTGGAAATTCTAGAGAAATTTCTAATGATCCTTCTATAAAAACCCACATGAACAAGGAGACTTCTTATACCTTTTATATCCCTAGGTTGTGGCATTCTCTCTATTGCTTTAACCGTAGCTCTATCTACTTCAATACCCTTACCTGATACCGTATGTCCAAGTACTATGTCTTCTTTAACCATGAAATAGCACTTCTCCCAGTTTAGAACAAGATTGGTTTCTTCGCAATGCCGCAAAACTCTCTTGAGATTATCCAAGCAACTAGTAAATGAAGTTCCATAGACAGAAAAATAATCCATGAATACTTCCATTATGAGTTCTATAAAATACACAAAAATAGCAGTCATGTATCTTTGAAAAGTAGCAGGAGCATTACATAAACCAAACAACATGTGTCGGTGAGCATGTAAACCATAAGGACTAATAAAAGTTGTTTTAAGTTGGTCATCAGGATGAACAACTATTTGGGAAAAACCAGAGTATCCGTCCAAGTAACAAAAAATGAGTGTGGTTTGCTAACCTCTCTAGAGTTTGATCTATGAACGGTAAAGGATAGTGATCTTTCCTAGTTTCTTTATTTAATTTCCTAAAATCTATGCACATCCTATGTCCAACAATAGTTCTAGTAGGTATCAATTCATTGTTTTTATTAGGAACAACAGTAAAACCGCCCTTCTTAGGAACACAATGAACATGACTTACCCATTCACTTTCTTTTACAGGATAGATTATACATGCATCTAGTAGGCGTACTATTTCTTTTATTACCACTTCCTTCATTTCAGGATTTAGCCTTGTATTAAATTCTACAACTGGTTTATCACATTCCTCCATCAATATTCAATGGACGGTTATCATGGGACTAATTCCCTTCAAATCATCCATTGAGTACCCAAGGGCCTTGCGATGCTCCTTTAGTACCTTCATGAGTTATTCTTCTTCATCCCCTGAAAGTTTAGCACTAATAATAACAGGAAATTTATTAGTATTGTCCAAAAATCTATATTTAAGATTATCTGGTAGATTTTTTAATTCTGGGGGTGGTAATTCTTCATCCCCTCTCGTTTCTGGATCTTCAAAAGCCTCATCAGTTGGAGGTACTAAGATGGGACGCGAATCGAATTCACTTTCTAATTCTTCTAGGGACCTGTCCTCCATAATTATTTCTTCACAATTTGAGTCTTCATTTGTTTCTTCTTCTTGATTACTAAAGAAGAGAACTGCCATATCCTCAATAGTTTTTTCTTTCTCTTCTTCTTGTATATATAGAGGTTTTTCTTTAAATTTGGAAAAAATGGACTTATTTTTCCACTTTCCCAAGCTTAAGAGATACAATCTCCTTTTTGAAGTCAACTGTGGCACCTACATCGCTCAAAAAGTTTCTTCCAAATATAATTGGGCAAAGAGTGTCAGCTGGCATATCAACAACTACAAAATCGATAGGGAAATTTTTGTTGCTAATTGTGACAGTTGCATATTCAACTACTCCCATTGAAATTCTGAGATTTTTATTGCCTAACATGATTGTCATACAATATTTTCTATTATATCCAGTACTATCTCTTCTTTTATTTTTAAATAAAAATCATAAGATATAACATTAATTGTGGTGCCAAGATCACATAAACCATAATGCGAGGTTTCTTTAAATATGCAGGGAAGAATAGGCTTACCCACATCTTTTACCTTAGTTTTACCTTCAACCAATACATAAGTCTCTTTATCAAGCTGAACTATGTTACAATATGCATACATAGCCATAATTGCTTTCTTGGTTAACTCTTCATATTTGGTTTCATCCAGATGCTCTTCAACTTCTGGTACACTTTCATCTTCCTTCTTCTCCTATACTGCTTTGACTTGTTCATATTGTAAAATATGCTTCTTTGTAGTGCTAGGAAAAGGTATCTCATACGTTGGTTCTAGGGAGTCCAGTGTTGCTTTAAATTCTTTTTTCAACTTAGGTTCGGGTGGTGGATCATACTTGACCAAACCCTCTTTTGGAGCTTTGATATGTTCTATAAAAGCTTTAACAACTTGCAACACAAGGTCTGAATCTAAGTAAAGTTATTTAGATAATTCATTAACATGGCCCTTTTTATATAGTCATGAATATAATCATAATCTATTTCTATGCCTCCTCCACTTCCTAGACCCAAAATTCCATGAAACTCTATGATCGCGAATTCTATTAAGTAAAGCCCAAGCTTTAGTTATGGGTAGAATAAAAGATCCTCTCGCGCAAGAGTCTAGTTCAATTTTATTAGGTTCAATTAAACCGCCATAAAAGATATACAATAAATACCATTCAGGCAAATCATGATGAGGACATTGATTTAGTAAATCTTTAAATCTAATATAAGCTCTTAGCAATCCTCCATTAGGATGGTTCCTCCAAGTCATTATAAGACACCTGATTCCAAAAGATTTTGATAATGGATAATATTTCGATAGAAATTCACAAGCTAAACTATCCCAAGTATTAGTGGCTTCTGGGGGTAAAGATCTATACCATGAGAGAGTTGTCAAAGTTTGACTAAAAAGTTTAACCCTTACCTCATCGGCAGTATACCCTGTTAATTGGAACGTGCCACATATATTTCAAATAGAAGTATTGGGAAGAATAGTCTTACCCACATCTTTTACCTTCAACCAATATAGAAGTATCTTCATCAAGTTCAACTATGTTACAATGTGCATACATAGCCATGATTGCTTCCTTGGTTACCTCTTCATCTTTGGTTTCATCCAGATGTTTTTCAATTATTGGCACACTTTCCTCTTCTTTCACCTCCTGTACTGCCTTGTGTAACATATCAAAAATATTAATGAGGATATCAATTTCTAATCAACCAAAATTAGGGTTAACAAAAGCTTTTATTAATAAACAGTATTTTTTAATGCATGTGTGTATGAATGTTTGCAATGCCATGTTTGATTGTTGTAAATGATGAGAAATGGTTTAAAGATCAAAACCATATCATCTAGGTCAATTCCAAACCAGATCAAAACAAAAGAAAATTAAAATATGAAGCATATGACCTGTAATGGATGATGTACTGTGCTATCAATTCTGTTATGTCTCGCAAAAATGGTAACCCTAGGATTGTGATGTACGGCATAACAAGCATCTGAGATTAAAAATCCGGGTGTTAATTGGAACGTGACACATATATGTGGATTAAAAAGATGTGGGTAAGCCTATTCTTGTCAAAGTTTGACTAAAAAATTTAACCCTTACCTCATCGGCAGTATACCCTGTTAATTGGAACGTGCCACATATATCTTTGAAACATGCAATATGCTCATATGGATCAGGATGTTCTTCATCTCCGATAAATTGATTCTTGTGTAGAATACCAAGTAGTAGAGGATTTATTTCAAACCCCTTGTCTTCTCGTTGGAGTTGTCTCTTTTATAAATATTATATGGCTTCCCAAAGTGGCTGAGTGGGCTAGCACTAGTCATATGCTCAAACTCCATCATGTTGGTGGAAACATGAAACTCAAAACAAAACTTAACAAAACCAAAGTAAATAAGCAAAAACTAAAAGACCTACAACGCTTAGCTCCCCGGCAACGGCGCTAAAAAATAGCTTGAAGATTGCAAGTGCATAGATCGGTTGTAGCTAGTTTCGAAATAAAGATATCGATCCCACAGGAAGTAGGAGTCTGAAATCTAAGAATTCTTGAAATAAATACTAAAACTAGAAATGCTAAATAAAGTACTAAGTAATAAGATAAAATGCAAGTATTGCGTAAAAATGTGTTTTGGGGTTTTTGGTATAAGAGAACAATGAGTAAAGTAAATAAAACTGAATACAGAAAATAAGTATCACGTATGTAAAAGAGATTTGAAACTTCAGTGTGAGAAATCGTTCTCAGGGATTAGCGGATACACCACTAGCATTATAAAGGGCTAAGATAAAGATTATTATCATGAACATTCTCAACTATGTATGTATGGGAGGAACTCCGTATTTGGATAAAGAGGCATCAACTACTGCTCAACTCATCCTCATAACCACAACAGACAGGAATCAACATCAATTAAATTACTGTGCTATTAAGGGACATAATCCCGTAGGACGTATCCCATGGCATGGATAGTGTTTTGTGAGTTTCCTTGATTCCCAAGTTGATATGTAAGGGGTTATAACAGATTTATAGTCACTGTAAGTGCTAAGGTCCCTCTGTCTACCAACAACTATTTCCCTATATCAAGTCCCCATAGGAGGCAAATATTAAGAGGTCGACTTCTCCCAACATCAAGATGTAGATAATCTAACACATGGTCACAGCGATGAATATCACAATAAAATTTATCTTATTTAAATCTCATGCTAGGGTTTCTTCATCTCCCCAAGAACTAATGATCTACTCAGACATGGAGGCAAACAGCTTCATGGCAATGGTAATGGAAACGATTATCGATGAATAGTACTTGTATAAATCCACAACTAGTGCAAGAATTACAACAAGATCTATATGGGATGGATATGATGGTGGTGATGAAGATGCAGCGGTTGACGAAGATGGAGATTGATGTCTTGGCCTCCCAGATTTGCTTAGGGCGAAGATGGATCCCTAGGGTAAGTTCCCCATCCAGATGCCTTTCGGAGGTGAGGTTTTGGTGATTTCGGGGTGTTCTGTATGTCGTCTCTCCAATCCAGTTGCACGGGGTGAAACTATTTGAGGAGGCAGAGGTGGCTCCAACTATATGACCGCAACTATACAACAACGACCTGTATAGTTGGTCGTTAAACCTTTTGTCTTCTTTGCTCGTTTCGGGTTTTCTTCTGGTATTATTAATATTTTCCAAATAAGCAATTTACGTAGTGTTTGGCTCCTTTTCACTCCAATATAACTAGTCCAAGAATTATGTCCATCGGATCCATCATCTGTCTTGATCCTGGTGAAAATAAACATAAAAAGTGCGTGTGAACGCCGTAAAATACCAAGATCCTACATCTATAATGCAAAATAATAATCTAAAATATGATGCAAATATGCACTCATCAGTATCTCATGGTATGGATAGTGTTTTGTGAGTTTCCTCGATTCCCAAGTTGGTACGTAAGGAGTGCCAACAGCTTTATGTCACTGTAAGTTCTAACACACCTTCGTCTACCAACAAGTAGTTCTCTCCATCAAGTCCCCACAAGAGGCAAATATTGAGAGGTTGAATTCTTCCAACATCAAGATGAAGACAATCTAACACATGGTCACAACGATGAATATCATAATAAACTTTATCTTATTTAAATCTCATGCTAGGTTTTCTCCATCTCCCCAAGAACTAATGATCTACTCAGACATGGAGGCAATCAACATCATGGCAAATACAATGGAATCTATCATAGATGAATAGTACTTGTATAAATCCACAACAAGTATGGAAATTACAACAAGATCTATACAAGATGTAGATGGGATGGATAGAGATGGTGGTGATGCAGCGGTTGATGATGAAGATCGATGCCTTAGCCTCCCGGATCTGCTTAGGGCAAAGATGAATCCCTGGTGGATGAGTTCCCCCTCCAGATGCCTTCCGGATGTGAGGTTTCAGTGATTTCTGGGTGTTCTGTATGTCGTCTCTATGATGCACTTGCACGGGGTGAAACTATTTGAGGATGTCGTGTTGGCGCCTACTATACGTCGAGAACTATACGACCAGAAAAGTTCCTCCCGCCGTATAGTTGGTCGTTAAACCCACTGTATCCTCCAATTGCTTCAGGTTTTCTTCTAGTGTTATTGATATTTTCCAAATAAGCGATTTACATTGTTTTGACTCCTTTTCATTCCAATACAACTGGTCCAAGAATTGTGTCCATCATATCCTGATCCTGGTGAAAATAGACATAAAAGATGCGCGCGAACACTGTAAAATACCAAGATCTACAACTACAATGTAAAATAATAATATAAAATATGATGCAAATATGCACTAATCAGCCACTACTACTAGTTCTGAAAACAACTATTTACAATCATGGCCATATATACATGCATGCATTCCAATATTTGGATTGAGACCAAAACAAATGCAAGCTTGATCCACATATGGAGTGAATATAAATAAGCATAAATGAATATAAATGGCAATGCTAGTGTGGGTGTCACACTAGGTGGCTATTTGTCTCCATTTATATTTAAACATGCTCACTTATTCAAAATCAAGCCATATGGAAGATAGGTAAAATATGCTACTCACATGGCATGCAAAGGTGGCCATGATGCTCCACATAATTCATATTATGAGAACAACATAGACCATATATGTGAGCATGTAGCAATAGAAGTGGATCCATCTTACTACATATGAGCTAGACATAATACCAAAAGAAATGCAATGCTCATATATAGTTTGGATGGTGGAATTATAAGGTGGTGACAAAGAAAGGTGGTGGATGTGAAAGAGATATACCCACAACTCAACTTGGGCATTAAGAAATTTTTCAAGATCCAACTACAATATATCAAGAGGCATATACAAGTAATACAATATGTAATGCATATGTGATAAGAACCAAATAGAGGGGTTTTATATGATGATCAAATGCAAGGTGGCATGGTGACATGAGCATCATATAATGGTGATGCAATGAAATAATGATATGTAGAAAGTAGAATTATAGAATAGGCAAGTATAATTGTAATTATTAGACAATTGGGATGCTATAACTCTCCCCTGCTAAACAAGAATCTCGCCCCAAGATTCCTAGGAAAAGAAAAAGACCAAGGAGAGGAGGGTGTTCGGAACAAAGGTGATCCTCATGTTCCCAAGTTGATTTTTCAACGGAATGGTGTGACGAATACACCTTGCAAAATTGCTAGAATTGTTGCGAGTCTTGCGTTTTGCTTCATGAAACAGAAACTTGCAGAGCTTCAAAAGAAGGGAGCTTATTCCTTCAAGTTGAAGGATGATACACATCGATAGGATTAAAGATCGGGACTGCTCGTGAAGACGATTCTTTCTCTCGCCGGACGGAAAGAACAATCTTGGAGAATTTATCAACCACTATGAAAATAGCATTGTTTCTTCCCTTAGATTTAAGTAATGAAGTCAGTAAAACAATATTGCCTTCCAACAATAGATTTCCTTGACATCAACAGAAAGATTTGGGTTCCTAAATTCTTAGATTAGATTCTTCTTCTGCATGTAAGGACCAAAGGATCATGCAATGGAGGTGTGTAGATTTATCCCTCGAGAAAGAGTGACACGAGTTTATGGTAAAATCCTGAGAAAGAAGTTGAAGATCTGGAGTTATTATGGAGATGCTTATTGCTTTCCTTAACCATGAGGTTATTGTGATAGATTTTGCGATTCATGGCATCAACCATACAAGTAATACAATATGTAATACATATGGGATAAGAACCAAATAGAGGGTTTTTATATGATTCTGAAATGCAAGGTGGCATGGTGACATGAGCATGATATAATGGTGATGCAATGCAAGAATGATATGTAGGAAGTAGCATTATAGAATAGGCAAGTAGCATTGCAATTGTTAGACAATTGGGATGCTACACAGTTCAATCACGGGGAGTCTCTGGATGCCAAGCCTCCATGGGCACAAACATCCACTTGCCAAATTGTAGTTCATCATCCGTAAACTCCCCCGACCCGCATTCCAATGCCACATGTCCCATAAGCCCATAGCGATCACAGAACTTTGATACTTTTTCATACTTGACATGCAGTGTCATGCTTGCACTTCCCTCCGAGGATAGCTTGACAAACCTCATTAGTGGCAGGGCCGAGTTCAAGTTGACCCTCGCCCGGTGAAAATCTCCATTGCCAGCCGATGCAACACAGGTCTCCACCTTCACTACATCCCCTACCTTTATCGCCAGCAGATAGATGATGGGTTTGGCACGGAAAAGGGACAAGATCTTATGAATCTGCACCCATGCTGGGATGCAGTCAGGGACATGAGGGGTGGTTGTCGTGCCATCGTACTTCTCCACTATCAATGCATAATCACGAAACAACCAAGGCCCCTCCTCCATAATGTGTTTCTAGTTTCCCAAACATTGACCCTGCACCATGAATAGATTCTTCTCTATTGCTCTGAACATGACCTTGCACACAGTATTCCAAGACGCAAGCATAGTTTGCCTCAGCGACTCATCACTAAATCCCTTCACGGTAAGCAATCTATCCACTACCATCCACTTAACCTCCGACAGGGATCCCCGCTCCTTCCTAGCCAGGAACACTCCTTCCTTCTCCACCTCACTCAATTTTAGTTTCCCAAGTAGTTCTTCAACTTCCACTCCTTCTCCCTTCGATATGGAGGATTCTGTTGCCATGACGACCAACCAACCGATCTACCTTGGACAAATGAGAAAACCTCCCCCTCTGGCCAATGTCGGTTAACTATGCAGGGCAATCCCTTGTTCAGCCCGAATGGGAGAGGAAGAAAGGCGAACGTATGGGGAGAAGACCGGTACAGGGACACAAGTCGCCACCTAGTCACCAAACCCTAGTTTAGACTAGGTCGTGCCGGAGTGTTATGGATAAGCTTTATAAACTTTGACAAAATTAGCTATCGCTCAACTAGGCCCAAGATTGTTACTGCCTTCCCGTGAACGAGAGCAGAACGAAGCTGGTTCCACACACGTCCTGGGCTTTCTGATTCAGCGATTTTGAAGCCCAACTGAAGTTGCTACTTACTAGGGCCACGAGAGCCCAAGTGGAAGTTACCGGGCCACAACCTTCCATACATCGTTCTCATCATTTATCCCCTAAAAAAAAAACCATCACCCACTCATCTGCTTCCTCCGCCATCGTCCCCGCGCCACCATGGCCACGGCGACACCGCAGAAATGCTGCCTTCCTGCCCCCGCGAGCCCTCCTCCAATATCCGCTCGCCTGCGCCTGCCCTACCTCGCCAGGGGAGCTTCTTCCTGCCACTTCCCGGGACGCCGCACGGTAACGGCAAGGAGAGGAAGAACCGCCTTCGCCTTCTCTCCAAGGTAGCAAATTAGCGCTTCCCTATGGCAAATGATGCAATCCCCGGACCCGTGTTATCTAATTTGGATTGGGTTCTCTTCTTCTGTGTTCGCGTAGATGCACGTTGGAGATGGCTGGCCCAGCCTTTGATCCTCTAGGGCTCTACAAGGAGGACCCTTCCAGCTCTGATTATCAGTCTCCCTTATCGACATTCTTTGGCATCCTGTCTCCGGTGTTCGGGAGCACCAGTGGCTCCAGGAAGGAGAAGTCATCCTATGGCCGAGGAGCAGCAGGTTGTAATTCGAAACTAATCCCTTCTCTATCTATTATTTATGGCAAAAGTAATCTAATCCCTCCATCCAGAAATAAGTGACTTGGATTTATGTAGATTCGTATGTATCTAGATGTGTTTTGGTGTATAGATACATGTGAATCTTGACAAAGTCAAGTCACTTATTTCCGGACGGAGGGAGTATTATTGGTTGGGCAATGCTTTAGATGGATATAGGTATGTGTTTATCTAAGAAGTATTAATTGTATGCTACCATACAAATATGTTACTTTGCACAAATGCTATATTAGTTTAGTTGAGAAAACTGTCACTCCACTGCTTGTGATTTTTTTGTCAAATCGAAATTATTAAAGGTATGGGAGAAAGCCACCCTGTACCTCCTTGTAACTAGTAAACCTCAAGGTCCTCGATAGTCGATACCGATGAAACAATCACGGTAGGACCTGAATATATTGCTTGAAAAGAGCGTTACAAGACCAGGCTCTTGTCCACCCTTGCGGGTTGACATTGGTCAGGATACATAAGATTGTTACATTAGAAAAGGAGAAAGGAGGACAGCTTAAACACTTGAGCAACACTATGGGGCCTATGAGCACGACAACCATCACCAGGAGACAACACACATGCACTAGACCGAGGAGTGCCACTGGATGCTATTGAAGGGAATCACAGTACCGAGACCTTGCAAATGCATCACTACCCGCACACAGGCGGTCATCCAGGAGCTGCGAATTCGAAGCAAAACGGGTCAACGAGTGTCGTCAGCTTTGTCAAAGGGCCTTGCTCCACCGAGACGGCATTTCAGATGAGAAAGCACAATGCCTTCGAAGGGCATTACAAGACCGAGATTACACCAGACTTCACGAACCTTGACCAGAAGCTCTGCTGTAGGGACAACAAGAAGCACTTGCGAGGAGAGGCAGGGCTTTTACACCGTCAAAGGGTGCTGGTGAACCGAGACCGCAGCAGAAACACGAAGCTCAGGTCAAGAGCAGCGGCAGTCGCCGTCAGACAGAGCCCAGCTTGCGGGGCAAATAGCATAGAACCAAGCTTTGTTGCTCTTAGCTTTCACAGCAGACCGAGAACTGAGGTCAAAGGAACCATATGGACTGCGAGGACAACGCATCGCCGCCTGATACCCCAAAACATCAAGGCAACCTGAGAGGAAGACATTGACCGGTGTTCATCGAAGGTGAAGTCACGGAGCACCACAGTACAGTAACATGCAACCGAGCCAAGTCTGGAACCTCTCATGCGCACGCCCCAGTCAAGCAGGACAACCGGCGTTAATGGCGAAAACAGGGGCCCCTCACGACGTCTCCAAGAGGTGTACGATGCCCACACGCGCCATCATCGCAGAGCTTGACCTCACCTGTACGTCCATCGAGATCATTGGCAGGAGGTTGGGAGCATGGAGCAGCACCGAAACCATGCCTCCAGCAAGGTTAGTGACGCCGTGGTCCGCTCATGCAGAAGCATGAGCACAGGCTTCCCCAAGTGGCAGCAGCATACTCACGAACCTCACCAGATCGAAACCGCCGAAGGCGAGCTGCAGGGGATCGAGGCGGAGCAGTGGCGCACCGCGGGGCAGATCCTGAGCGGCGCGGGCATGTTGGCAGAGTGCACAGCTGTGCATCGTCTTGGGCCACGAGCAGGAAAGCCGCGGATCTGCAGGTGCGCCATCTGCCGCAGCGCCCCCGTCGGCGTAGGCTAAGGAGGCCAGCTGTGCGTGCCACGTTGGAGCAGCACAGGGGGTGGATCGACGCCAGGGCAGGGGCACTGCGCATGCCCGGGAGAGCAGCGCGGGCAGCCAGACACACCAGGAAGGAGCCGCACGGCACTCCGACGCGGAGCAGGGCCGGCCGTCGTCGGCGCAGAGGCCCTCTAGTAGGCTGGACCGCGGTGCTTGACGGATCGAGATCTGGAGCGATCCGTGAGATGGCTTCCTGCGGCCCCAGCGGGGGTAGAGGGCGCGGTTTGGGCGGCTTTTGGTGGCGGCGGTGCGGTCACCTCGGGGACGCCTGGGAGCGACCCGGAGGTGGCTAGGGTTTTCACCCAAGCCTCAATTTTGTCAAAATTTTAACCACTGTATCTTGTTGATAAGAATTTTGTTCAACTAAGTCTAAAATTTCAATCTGAAGTTACCACAAATATGTCCATGCTGTTCATTTATTGTGAAAAGTTTTGACCTAGGCCCTAGGGAGTGCCTACCCAACTTGCTTGGGACAAAAGGTTTTGTTGCTGTATGAGTGCCAAGTAGATTGCTAATATTTGACTCCCTCTGTTCCAAAAAAATAAGGCATAAAAATGTAGTAAAAAAGTCAATGCTTCTAAGTTTGACCAATTTTATAGACAAAACTATGAACGTCTACAATACCATAAAACATAATTTAATATAGTATTTATTCAATATTGTGGATTTCTTCTATATATTTGGTCAAACTTAGTAAGCTTTGACTTTGACTAAAGTTTATGTCTTATTCTTTTGGAACCTATGCAATAGTATTTAATACTCCGTCCCAAATTGTAAGGCGTCTAAGATTAGTGAAAAGTCAACGTTTTTAAGTTTGACCAAGTGTATACACAAAAATGCTAACATCTACAATACTGAATAAATATCAACAGATTCAACATAAAGTATATTCTCTCAATGTGTCCATTCAATATTATAAATGTAGATATTTTTTCCTAAATATTTGGTCAAAGTTAGTATGATTTGACTTTAACTAATCTTAGATGCCTTACATTTTGGGACGGAGGGAGTAGCAAATTTCCCGCCCAAGTCCACTTTAGTTTATTCAGCTATATCTATAATGCACTTTAATCCAATTTGAGCAGCTGCAATGGAGGATAGTACTATTGACATTGGTGACTTCTTCAAGGGCCCTCTACCCGGGAAGTTTCTGAAGCTCCTTGGGTTTTTGGCCTTGTCTCGACTTGGTGTGTATATACCTTTGGGTGGAGTGAACCGGGAAGCTTTTGCTGGTAATCTTGACCAGAACAGTCTGCTGGGCACTTTAGATTCTTTTTCTGGTGGAGGCATTGGCCGGCTTGGAATATGCTCCCTTGGCATTGTTCCATTTATCAATGCACAGATTGTGTTTCAGCTTCTTGCTCAGCTTTATCCAAAATTGCAAGATCTTCAGAAAAAAGAAGGGGAGGCGGGTAGAAAGAAGATCCTTCAGTACACAAGATATGCATCTGTTGGTTTTGCAATTGTCCAGGTTAGATTCTTGGAATATTGGGCAGTTCTTGGATATTTTTTTGTCAAGATAATTCTTTGACTAGTTAAAATTACAAGAACAGCTGCTGGATTTTTTTTTGATGTCAATACACTTGGTTCAGAAATGTGCCAAAGAGCACTGCCTGGACACATGCAAGTTCCTTGTTCAGTTCTTTGGTACCTCAGGTTTCCACGGTTCCATGGGGGCACCTCTTGTGTATGACTTACTCGTGTTTGGACAAATGAGCATACAAGCTCTGTCATGTTTTGTGATCACATGCTATATTAATTGAGAATGCTACTTAACAGAATACCATGTTAAAAAGTTTGGACTGTGTCAAATATGCCACACAATTTGACCACATAATTTGCAGTATCAAGGAATTTGACACTTTCATTTTTTAAATTATACATTTTATATACATCGTTGATATTATCTTTGACATGGCAAAGAAAATTTAGAACACAACATAACTTGTTTCCTGATGCTGAGATGTGCATGTTCTTCGCAGAAGTAACTATGCTGTTGAAGGTTACAAATAACAAAAAACAGTTCTGGTATTAGTGAGTTAAGTTTTAAGCTTCTGTTGTCAATAATTTGGGAGAATACTATATTGTTGTATCTATGTTGCATTTTAATACACTAGTATTGAAGAGTTATCGATTATGAAGGTCTAATTTTGTTTTGAATGTAAGTTATAATTGTTCTGTTTATCTTTCTGGTCGCTTCAAATATAATGTGTACTTTTTGCTAGGCTATTGGGCAAGTTCTTTTTCTCCGTCCTTATGTTAATGACTTCAGCACGGAATGGGTGTTAACATCTGTCACACTATTGACGCTTGGATCGGTGTTTACAACTTTCCTTGGTGAAACAATATCTGAGTTGAAACTCGGGAATGGAACGTCACTTCTTATATTTACAAGTATAATATCGTATTTGCCCGCATCATTCGGAAGGACAGTTGCGGAGGGTTTTCAAGCAGGGAATTATGTTGGACTTCTCACAATCATATTATCATTCTTTTTTTTAGTTCTTGGGATTGTCTATGTCCAGGTGAGCAAGTATACTTCGCTTTTCAAGATGCATAGAAATTTATTTATGTATGCTATTTGCTTAATTCAGAAGATTTGTGTGGTTTTAGGAAGCAGAGAGGAAAATACCATTGAACTATGCTTCTCGATACAGTAGCCGAGCTGGAGGCCCCCAGCGTTCTGCATATCTACCTTTCAAGGTTTGCCTTCCTTCCATATGGTTTTATTTAATTTATGTGTCCACACATATGGTTTTATTTTATTTTTGTCTCTTGATACAACAGTTACAGTTTGGAAACTGTCGATTATTTCAAAGCATTTTTTTCAGCTTACACTGAAAATAACTCATTTTCTTAATACTATCCTGAGACGTGTATGGTTTTTTGGAGAACATGCAAACACATCTTTTCATTAATAGAAGAAGCAAAACCGTAATTACAAGAATTCAGATATGCAGTACATTCACCACATAGCACAAAACACCACTTTATACTATCCTGAAACGTGTATGGTTTTTTGGAGAACATGCAAACACATCTTTTCATTAAGAGGAGAAGCAAAACCATAATTACCAGAATTCAGATATGCAGTACATTCACCACATAGCACAAAACACCACTTATACAGCAGAAGGACGGGTGTGGACAAATGGAGCTCGGGCTCCATGGAGCCTGTATTTTGAAAAGTTCAAAAACAGCATTTTGAATATTAAAAAAAATCTGAAAAATACCTAGATGTAGATAATGTTGTGCTTTACTAATGTGCAAAAAATCAACTCAAAATACCTTATATTCGAGGCTACACAAAAATGACAAAATCTGACATCTAAAGTAGTGAACAGCGCAAAATTTCAAACCTCTCAAATCTGTCAGATTTTGTCATTTTGTGTAGCCCTGAATATAAGGTATTTTACACGTTGGTTTAGTACAACATTGTCTCTACATATAGGATTTGTTTCAGAAGTTTTTGAAACTTTAAAATATTGTTTTCAAATTTTGAAAAAAGGGCTCCATTTGGGGTTTCCACACAAGGACCCTGTAGTCTATTCTTAAGGCGGCTCTTACGGCATACGTGTATGCATTATGACGGTCTGCGGGAGTTGTCTATTGTGGTACATTGACTCAGTGAGGTCTGTGTGAGGGTTTGACAGGTGTAGTGAAAAACAGTATGCTTCATCACTATAGTCTGATGGATATTTTACAAGATCAACAATTTTGGGTCAGAAAGTCAAAACTTACCTTGAATCAGCGGTAGTGGCATGGAGGAGGGACCCTTGAGTTCTGATGTTATGCAATAAATAAATAATGGCAGATCCATAAAAGGGAACTCCCAGTGTCATACTGTAACACCACCTTGCTGATGTAATCGAAGGCGTGGGATCTAGCAATTGATAGAAGGATACAAGGGACAGAAGAGAAGAAACGTGAGGAAAAACATGATCTCGATCAATTGGTTCATTCAAAGATTACCTGGATACAGATGGCACACCCCTCTGGCTTATAAAGCCACCCACACACACTTAACTTGCGCACACGTCACCCTCTGGTAACCCACACTCGATGGGCGCCTTTCTCACTTACGTCTTGACTGGCTCGTCATTCTCTTTAGCCCATGACACATACACAATATTTTCTCATATTTGTTCGAATGACTCAACTCAGCATATAAAGTTTAGATTTGAAATTCTATATTTTTTAGTTTCTCAGGGATATGTCCCTTTTTTGAATAAATAAATAAATATTTTTTAGTTTCTTTATGTTAATCTCTTCCCCAAAAGCTTTGTGATATTTGAGAGGAACAATTTAAAATCTCAAAATCATTTTCTAGCTGTCACATGAATACAAGAAAGGAGACCGGGGAGATACTTGCTCCCGTGGGGAGTTGAACCTGTCACATGCATGGAACTGGACATGTGGAATTCATCATTTGTTCATTTTCATGAACCAACAAAGATTCATAGCATGTTGGACTATGCAAAACATGTATTTGTTTCTTCATTAGCAAATGAATAAGATAAAACTGCTTTTATTCACAATTGTGCTAACCTCTGTTTCATACTTTTCCTGATGTTCACTTGTTTTATGACTTACCGGTTGAATTATGGAAGGAATTAGTTCTTACTTCAGTTCCACTACGAGCAGGTCAATAGTTCCGGTGTCATGCCTATCATATTTTCTACATCTTCATTGGCTTTACCTGCTACTTTGGCACGATTCACTGGCTTAGATATTCTTAAAAAGGCTGCCATAGCCCTAACTCCAGGAGGTAAACTGAGAGGTTTTCTAGTTTATTTTGCAACTGATATTTGTTTTTTTAGGGAGAATTGGAATGCCATAAAACACCTATTGTTCACAATTAATTTCATTCTGTTAAATGTCTGCTACAGGTTCTTTCTATCTTCCAACTAATGTGATGCTTATAGCCTTTTTCAATTACTATTACACTTTTCTTCAATTGGATCCTGATGATCTTAGTGAGCAATTGAAGAGGCAAGGTGCTTCAATACCGCTTATGCGGCCAGGAAAAAATACAGCTGCCTTTATTAAAACAGTGAGTTGTTTCTCTCCATCAGAAAAAGATGCATTCCTTTGTCTAATTTTTTTTATAGTGCATGACTTCATTTTTTTTTTGGAAATAGGCATTTTATTACTTAAAGTAACATTTACACGTGGCCTCTACATAACCATGATGCACACAGCCGACAATCATCCACTGGGAAACAGAAGTAAACACAACTAGCTGACAACCATCCACTGGGAAACAAAAGTAGAAACAACTAGGCGAAAAGTATACAAATCTGATACACAAGACACCTAGCTAGATGGAAGATCAATCCGTAGATTACGCTGCCATCCATGTCAGGAAAAAGTATCTCTCGCCGTATCCTCCAAGCGTGTACATCCCTCCGTAAAGAGGTTGCAGAACTCCGCACGTTGTAGAGAGGACCATGAACGGAGAGTAGCCGTATTCCGGTTCCGGTAGATGACCTGCAGATGAGAAGACAATTTATCGTTAAAAACCTGTCATTTCAACATAGCCATAGCGACCAATTAATGGCAAGTGCTCCCACCCTAAACAAAATTCTGTATTTATATGCAATCCCATGTAACCAGTTACCAAATACATTGGCAACAGAGGGGGAAGGAGATAGTCCAGAAGCTACTTGGATGATTGATCATATTGAACGAGCAAAAATACATTGAAAGAATAAATGTTTAATTGTCTCATCTTGATGACAAAAAACACATTGTTTACTTCCTTGCTAATTCCGTTTTACCAGATTATCTTTTGTGAGAATAATCCTCGCCGTAAATACCATGCGAATACTTTCGTCTTTAATGGTATTTTTATCTTCAATATTTTATTATTATCATCAACTGGAATATCAGGTTGTATCGTTACTCTATACATGGAGTCTACCGAGAATTTTCTATTCTCAAGTAAATTCCACCTGAACTCATCAAAACCTTCAGATAACTGTTCTGTGGTTAATCTATATAGAAGATCATTCCATGATGCCAGTCTAGGCCCAATGAGGTCTCTTCTGAATGACACATTTGGAGGGTTCGATTCCATGACGATGAAAATTGTATCCCCTTTGTGACACACAACACAATACTATATAGAGAAGGATATTGCTCTCGGAGAGTAGCCTGACCAAGCCATTTATCCTCCCAGAAACGTATCTGCGATCCATCCTAATATATTACATCCAAAGGATAGTTTGCCAAACACTGCCCTCTGTAAGTAGCTTAAAAAGCCATTTACCCAGAAGAGCAGTGTTCTTGACCTATAAGTCATGTATACAAAGTCCACCTTGATCTTTTGGTCGGCAAAGCACGTCCATTTGGCTAGTCTATATTTTTTTCTCTCACTATCCCCTTACCAAAAGAATCTTGATCGGGAATAATCTAATCTGTTTAAGACTCCTTTCGATAATTGGAAGAACGCGATCATATATAGTACCATATTAGTAAGTACTAAGTTTATGAGTACAAGTCTTCCACCTAGGGATGGCAATTTTCCTTTCCAACTACTAAGTCTTTTTTGTAGTCTTTCCTCACGAGTTTTCATTTAGCATTTGTGAGTCTCCGATAGTGGATCGGGATTCCCAAGTAGTTGATTGGAAATTGACCCTGCCTGTGGCCAAAGAGATCGACATACAGGTGACCCTTGTCCTGGGCTTCGCCAAAACAATACAACTCACTTTTATGGAAATTAATCTTTAATCCGGAAAGTTGTTCAATCAGAATCTTTGCTTTTTCCAAATCGTGTTCCATAAATGAGATTGTATTGTCGGCATATTCAAGAATAGAAAGTCCCCCGTCGGCAAGATGAGGAATTATCCCTTCAATCTGACCATCAGCCTTTGCTCTGTCGATCAAGATTGCCAACATATTGTCGCGACAACTCCGACTGCACTGGAGCCAAGGCGACTATGACCGATGCGAGCACACATGCGACGCGTGTTGGCCTACTACCTGAAGGAGGAACTTCGAACGGTTAATAATCTGGTGAAGATAAACTACAAAAGGTGATGCATGTTTATCGAGGAACCAGTGAAGACTGATGACGTGGGCAAGGAAGGTTGTCAGTGTTAAGAGGAAGGCAAGCCGAAAAAAGCAACAGTGACATGTGAAAGGATCATATAGGCACCTAGAGGGGGGGGGCTGAATAGGTGCTACTTCAAATTTTACTCTTTTTCAAATTAGGGTTTGACACAAAAGGTAAATTCTCTAGATTATGCAACTAAGGTGAATTTACCTATATGTCAATCTAGCACATACACTAAGCAAGAACAAGATAAGTAAAGTGCGGTAAAGGATAGAAGTAACCAAAGTGGAGCACACGGAGACACAAGGGTTTGTTTCCCATAGTTCCTTCCTTTTGAGGGGAAGTACGTTTAAGTTTGGAGAGGGGGTGATTTCAAACCACCAACGCCACGAGAGGCCTCTCTTCTCCGATGAACCTCACCCCAAAGGGTTCGATTCACCTCTTCCACTATATTGGCAACCTTCGAGGTGGAAGCAGACACCTTTACAACAAGTTCGAGGCACACATCCATAACCTAATTGGAGGCTTCCGAATACAAGCAAGCTGTCAAACAATCAAAGACAAGCTCGTAAGAACCAAATCAAAAGCTAGGGTTTCCAAAGAAATACTAGATCAAGGGGCCTTCAAGTGAATGAGGGGGAAATGAAGATCTCTCTTGGTGAAGCTATAGATCAAGGCCTCCTCCTTCGATTCTCCAAAGATGAAAGACTTTGGATGGTTGAGTGAAGAGATCTTGTGGATTTGGTGGCTCAAATGGTGTTGGAGTTCATGAGTGGGTCGAGCAGCTGGAGGAATGGGATAAGGTCCCCTATTTATAGGCCACCACTCACTGAACCGTTTTCTGACCGTTGGGTGACTTGTCAGACCGGAGACTCCGGACCGCAGACCGGAGACTCCGGTCTACACCGGAGACTCCGGCCAATCTCCGGACTGAGCTCCGGACCACCATACCGACTGATCCAGCGGTCCTAGGAAAATCTCCTCCGGAGACTCGTCAAAGATTCCGGACCCTGTGCACCGGAGACTCCGGTCTAGCCACACCGGAGACTTGATCAGGAGTGCTTGCAGGAGACTCAGGCTGTCTTGGTTGATCTCGGACCCCATCTGAGAAAGGTCTGGGCTGATTTGGAGCCCCTGCGGAGATTCTTGGGAAACTCGGACCACGGAGACTCGGTCAGTCGGGCCAGGAGACTCCGGTCTGGAGTTCCCAGAAACGTGCATATTTTGCAGGGACAATTCTGCAGGCCAAGGTCCTTTTCACTTTTCATTGTGTCAACCTGTAGACACTAGCATATTATAAAATGGTCTACGAGTTGTTAACGAACACCAAAATAGATTAAGACAGTAAATATCCTTTCAATCTTCCCCTTTTTGGTGTTCGATGACAACAAGCGATTTTGCATGGAAATATTTGCAATGAGATATAACAAGTGATTTTGCATGGAAATATTTGCAATGAGATATAACAGTGTATAACAATGCTCCCCCTGACTATGTGCACTAGGATAAACAAGTAGAACATGCACGGCAGGAAATAGATACTAAACATAGTTCTCACACAAGTTACAATAATATAGGAGCAAACATGTCCTCACACAAATAGTATCTCGCAAACCAAGGCAACACAAAGCAAATAACGGTTCGAGATTCAAACAACAAGCATATAAGAAGCCAAATCCAAGCCCATGCAAATCCCGATGACAATGTCTTCTCCCCCTTTGGCATCGAAACGCTGAAAAGGGAAAAGACCTAAGCTAGCACCCCAAAGGATCACTCAGAGTCCTTGTCGTCATTATCCTTATCCATGTCCTGATCCTCGTCATCCTCCTCCTCATAGTCATCATCACCATCTGTAGCTGCAGGCCCTTTGCCGTGAGTGCGAGAATATGACGTACCCTGAAACCCAAAACCTGAAGTGACATCAGAAAATGTCTGCCAATCCACCAGGCTGTCCTGTTGGGCATCCCATGCGCCACATGAGAGTGTAGTCTAACTCAGTGGATGGTTGAGCACCATGCTCATCTGTGTACTCATCTCCTCCTTCCTCTTCTTCCTGAGCCTTGATCTCCTTGAGAAGTTTCTCCATGCGACGGTTGCTCTTGTAGGAGGCATGCTGTTGCTTGCGTATGTCCACATTAATGCAAGAGAGGGTCCTCTCCCAGAATGAGGCCTTCTTGACCTTCTCATGTACATACTCGCGTGTCATGGGAGGCATGGGTGCATTGGAGGCATTCTTCCTCCGAGCCCTAGGAGGAGAGGGAGCCCTCTCTGTCTCAGCAATCTCGTCCTCCTCATCAGCATATGAGCGTCTAGGAGGAGGCCCCATGTGTCCTTTCTGCTGGAGAGACACAAGTGAATGTACCATAAGATTGGGAGGCATAGCAAGAGGTGAACCGTGAGGCTGGGTGTTGATGAGCCTCATGACAAGTGGTGCATATGGAGGGGCCTTCTTGTACAGAATGGCATGATACATCTCCTCAAAAATGTAGTCCATGATGTCAATAGGAGCCGCGTCTATGTCGGGGCCAGCCAGGTGAATCTTGTGGGTATGGTATAGTAAGTTGACCAATCTACATCTGATGGCATCATCATTTCCAGCACTGGGGGAAATGGTATGGCGAAAGATCCTCAACATCAGATTGTAAAGGGGCTTGAGGCCCTTGGACCCGCCCACAACTCCCGTGCTGCCATACAAAGGTGCAAGCTTGTTCTTGTTCTCCCCAAGTGATGTAGAGTGCATACGGTGCCTAATATGAGCGGACACACCCTGAAAAGTCTCGGAGATAGCATCAACAAAGTCATAGAAGGTCGCAGTACATCGGTGATCACCAGTCATCCAAGTCATTGTCCTTGCTTGGTCAGACCCAAACACGACAGTGGCATAGAACTGCTGCACAAGAATGATGTTGTAATCCTGGTGAAGCTCCATCAGACCGAACAGCCCTAGCTTCTCAGAAATCCACAGTGCATCAGTGAAGTATGTGCTATTACGCATCTGCTCAATACTCATATACTTCTGGGGGCACACGGGTGACTTGGTGAGCTTGCTGTAAATGTCTTTCATAAACACAACTTGCTCCTTCCTCCAATAACATGGATCCTCGTTGGTCCGTGGCAAGTCATAGAACGGTGTCTTGCGCAACTCACGGTACTCCTTTGACATGCGGGCCAAAGATTGTAGATTGTCGTACTTTGCCCTCTTGGCACAGGTCCCTTCCTCAATACGGTCATGCTCCCTCCTCATGTATGCTGCATCACGGGCCTGCTGCCTCCGGTTGGATGGGGCCACGACAAACTGACCCTCTGACTCATCATATCGCGAATCTGCCCTCCTTGACTTGGCCTTGGTGCGAGGAGGACGACGAGAACCAGAGCCACCTGTGAAAAGCAATGAGGGAGATAGCATGGAGGTAAGCATATATGTCCCTAAAATGTAAAACAAGACCCTCAAGTCTTTGCTGGATGTGCCAGAGTCACTCCACACCGGAGTCTCTGTAGTGCACACTGAGTTTCCGGCTCAGACCGGATTCTCCGGCCCGTAGGTCCGGAGGCTCCGGCCTGGACAGGAGTCTCCGGTCAGGAACAGGGAGGCTTCGGGAGGTAGTGATTCTAACATATCGGGTAAGGAAACGAGACTAATGTGATAGTGTGCACGCGAACAAGTGATTCCAGTGGGCAAAATCAGTACAAATCCTCAAAACATATCAAGGGATGAACCCTAAGTGCAAAAAGAGGAGGAGAGGTACCAGATCTGTCCATTGGATCGATTCCACCGGTGGGAAGGCCCCAAAGGTGGAGGGGAAGATGTTGGCCGGCGGCACGGCGGATCCCGGGGGCTTCGTGACCTCCGGGGCGGTGATTTGGAAGAGGAGGCGACGGGTATGAGAGGAGAGGTCGGGGGTGGAAGAATGAAACTGTTTGTTTTAGTCCATCCTGCCCTCCCTTAAGTGAAGCCCGAAAACCGTCTGCACCGGAGACTCCGGTCTGCACCGGAGACTCCGGCCTACACCGGAGCACACCGGAGTCTCCGGTCCTCCTCAACAAAAACACCAGGTTTGATTGTATGGGGACATATATGAGAGGTAGAGGGTTTATGTTCAGGGATAGGCGTTAAGATATCAAAATGTGAAGAATCAAGAAACGCCATAGAAGTCCACTAAAATGTTCAATAGAGCTCCAAGTAAACACGAACAACAAACCAACTCTTCAATAAGAAGAGGGCGGTGGCCGAGGCCACCATGTAAGAGTTTGTGGCATGACTCCGCGAAGAATTATCCTTGGGTTCATAGCCACTACTCATCAATAAAGCTCACATATCATAAAATGATATTAAGAGAATTGAATTTCTTAATGTTGGCATTATGGGGGGGGGGAGGGATAGTCCAATGTATTAGGACCGCACTCCCCTATCTCCATGCCTGCACCTAAACCAAATAAGAGTCAAGACATAGGTGAGTATGCAAGGTGATCAAGTCAAGCTCATTGAATCTATGATATTTAGTTCATTTCTCAAATAGCAAAATCTTGCTTCATCAAGTGGCTTCGTGAAGATGTCGGCAAGTTGGTCTTTGGTTGATACATAAGATAGCTCAATATTACCTCGAGCAACATGATCTCTAATGAAGTGATGATGAATTTCAATGTGCTTTGTCCTTGTGTAATCCACTGGGTTATAGGCAATCTTGATAGCACTTTCATTGTCACATAGAAGAGACACTTTGTCACAATGGACACCGTATTCTTTTAAAGTTTTCCTCATCCATAGCAATTGAGTACAAGCACTAGCCGCTGCCACATACTTGGCTTTGGCGGTGGAGAGAGATATACAATTTTGCTTCTTAGAAAACCAACACACCAAGGGCCTACCAAGAATTGGCAAGCCCCGAAGGTTGGTTTTCTATCATCCTTGTCACCAGCCCAATTCGAGCCCGTGTATCAACAAAGAGAGAATGTTGAGCCCCGAGGATACCAAATACCATAGTTTGGGGTATGAACCAAATATTAAAAGATTCTCTTGACCGCCATCAAATGGCTTTCTTTAGGAGTCGCTTGATATCTTGCACACACTCCTACACTCAACACAATATCGGATCTAGATGCACAAAGATAAAGCAAAGAACCAATCATAGACCGGTATACCTTTTGATCCACATCTTTACCATTTGGTTTAGTTCAAGATGAGTCTTTGTTGCCATGGGAGTAGGAGCTTCATTTAAATCTTTCATGTTGAATCTCCTGAGCTTATCTTGAGTATACTTGGCTTGGTTGAAGAATGTTCCTCCTCTTACTTGCTTGATCTCAAAACCAAGAAATACTCTCAATTCCCCCATCATAGACATCTGGAACCTATTAGTCATAAGCTTTGAGAATTCATCATTAAAAGCTTTGTTAGATGAGCCAAAGATAATATCATCAACATATATTTGGCATACAAAAAGCTCCCTATTGACCTTCTTAGTAAAAAGAGTGGGATCGATTTTCCCTACCTCAAACCCACGGTTCAACAACAACCCTCTAAGGTGCTTATACCACATGCGTGGGGCTTGTTTGAGCCCATAGAGTGCCTTGTCAAGTTTGTAGACATGGTTTGGGAAGTTAGGATCATCAAACTCCGGGGGTTGCTTTACATATACCAACTCATGCAATGGACCATTAAGAAATGAACTTTCTACATCCATTTGTTGTAATTTAAAGTTATGATGTGCCGCATAAGCAAAAAGGATACGGATGGACTCAAGGTGAGCCATGGGTGCATATGTCTCTCCACAACAATCCCTTCAATTTGAGAGAACCCTTGTGCAATCAATCTTGCCTTATTCCTTACAACAATTCCATGCTCATCTTGCTTGTTCTTGAATATCCACTTGGTGCCTATAACATTGCGGCAATCTTTTGGCTTTTCAACTAACTTCCGTACTTTGTTTCTCTCAAAGTTCTTGAGCTCTTTGTGCATTGCTTCCAACCAATCCGAATCTTCAAGAGCTTCCCATACTTTCTTTGGTTCTACCATGGAAATATGTGCTTGGTGTTCACTAAACCTCTTCAATTGAGCTCTTGTGGACATCCCTCTTCTTAGATCCCCAACCACATTCTCTAGAGTGTGGTCTTTTAATTCCAACATTCTATCCACTCTAGCTTGGCGACGAGTTTCAATCTCCTTGTTGTTTCTTGTGGAGATCTCTTCATTATTTCGGTCCTCGTCTTGACCATCAACTTGACCTTGACCATCATTGGAATTATTCTCTTCATCAAGAGGCAAAGATTGACCTTGGTCTTGATCAGGCACACTTCTAGACCGGAGTTGAGCTGATCTTATGGCAGTTTGTACAGATCTTCCTTGTGTAATAGACCGAGCAGCATTGGACATTCTGGAGAATGGAGACTCAAGCTCCTCCTGGCTAGAGGTTTCTCCCTAATCAACTTGTTGAGGGTCCACATCTTGTCTTTGACTTGGGTCATTGTCCTCCTCGACAGTAGGAGCTTGTTGATGTTGTGAAGATGAGGGCTCCACTAGAGTAGAGCATAGTTCTTCTCGATCCGCCATAAGGGGTTCCTCAACGGGGCGGATGAATCCCACACCCATTCTTCATATGGCATCCTGAGGCATTTCATCATCTACATCACAAACATGAACAAGCCCCCCTTGGGGACTATCATATTCTTCGAAAACCACACTACAAGATTCTATGACAGTTTCAGAGAGCTTATCATAGATTCTATAAGTGTGGGATTCGAGATCATAGCCAACAAAAATACCCTCTAATGCTTTGGAATCAAATTTGGACAAACGAACACCCTTTATGCGATAGAAACACTTACAACCGAATACTCGGAAGTATGACATGTTGGTCTTGTTACCGGTAAGAATCTCATATGGAGTCTTGATCAATTCTTTGTGGAGGTAGAGCCGGTTCGATGCATGGCATGCGGTGGAGATTGCTTCGGCCCAAAAATTGTATGGAGATTTAAACTCCGCCAACATGGTCCTTGCCATATCAATAAGAGTTCGGTTCTTCCTCTCGGCTACACCATTTTGTTGAGGGGTATATGCAGCGGAATATTGATGTTTTATCCCCTTATCACTATGAAATCCATTTAAGGTGTAGTTCTTGAACTCAGTGTCGTTGTCACTCCTTATTGTCAACACAGAGACATTGTGTAGACGTTGAGCCATGTTGATGAAGTCAATGAAGTTTTCTTGGGTCTCACTTTTCAACTTGAAGAAATATACCCATGTGTATCTTGAGTAGTCATCAACAATCACCAAACAATATTTCTTTCCACCAAGTCTTGCATGGGATGGAGGACCAAAGAGATCCACATGAAGGAGCTCCAAGATCCTCTTGGACTTGATGTAGTTCTTCGGCTTGTGGGGAGAATCATGCATCTTTCCTTCAACACAAGCCCTGCAAACACGATCTTTGGAAAAACAAACATTTTCTTTTAGTCCAACAATATGGCCATCCTTGTGGAGGATTTGCAAAGTTCTCATGTTGATATGGGCTAGACGGCGATGGCATAACCAACCCACATCGGCCTTTCCGAATAAGCACATCGCACTTGTAGTGGTTTTCCCCAAAAATTCCACCACATACAAGTCATTTTTGACGTATCCAACGAAAGCGACCTTTAGAGACTTGTCGGCATATGTCACGGATATTTGATCATCATTTGGTCTTAACTCCTTGACAATAGATGTGCTTCCGGTCATATGACTTGTGCATCCACTATCAAGCACCCATTTTGACCCTCCGGAAGCATAGGTCTACAAAAGATCAAACTAGTTTTTAGGTACCCATTTTTCAATGGGTCCTCTTTTGTTAGCAACAAGGGTCTTGGGAATCCAAATAGACCAAGCAATATAACCATCAAATGGGCCAACATATTGTGCATACACATCACCATAATAGTCACGCATTAAAACATTATGAGGGTTAGCACCTCCTGCAAAGTCATCATGAGATATAGTTTTGCCACTTGTGGTCTTACTACCCACAATGGCCTTGTTTTTTTCTTGTGCGGGTTTGGCCTTTTTCTTCTTGTTCTTCTTGGCTTTGGAGACAAAGCCAATGCCCCTTTCTCACCATTTGGCCTCGTCTTACTCAAGAGGTCATCAATGGACTTATTTCCTTTGGAAAATGTGGCTTTAGCTAGCTCCCCCTTTTACCTAGCATTTGTTTTCAAGTATATTTGTACAACTAGAAGGAATGAAAGTACTAGGTGAAGAAATATTGGTCAATTGAGTTTGAAGCTTTTAATGAGACTTTGTGAGTAATAAGAGTTCATTTTCCAAGGCCTTGTGAGCCTTGTCAAGCATCCTAAAGTCCTTGGCAAGTTTTTCATGAACAACACCAAACTCAATCTTGTCCTTTTTAGCCTTTTTATATTTAGCAATAGCATGGTCCCGTTCCTTGACGAGTCTATTAACAATTAGGTCATTTGCCCCATCAAGCCCTTCAAGTTTTAGTTCAAGAGATACCCTAGTCTCTTGTTCTTCTTCTAGAGCATTATTTAGAGCTTCTACCTTAATCATGTGCTTTCTTCATAGTTTACATCTCTTATCAAGAAGCTCTTGTGCGTAGGAAAGTTGATCTAGGAGGTCCACAAAATGTCTCTTGTGTTTCCTTGCAAGTCATTCATGAACACATCAAAAGCAACTAATTCCTTTTTTATCTCAAGAGATATCCCATCATCAAATTCATCATCAACCAAGGAGGAGGGGTGTGATGATGATAATACCTCCGTTCCTCTTGCCATAAGGCAAGTGACGTTCTTGTTGGAGATATTCTCATTTGGAGAGTCGAAGAGGGAAAATGTGGGTGTAGAAGTAGTGGCAAGAGCAGCCACACCACTTAATGTTTCCTCTTCATCATCTTCATTGTCGGAGGAGAATTCTTCATGAGTGATCAAGACAATTTCACCCGACTTCTTGTTGGTAGGATTCTTCTTGATGAAGGGTTTCTTGAAAGGGGTTTTGGAGGTTTTCTTCAACACAAGTTTACCCTCATGATCTTCTCTTTTCTCATAGGTACAACTGGCCACAAAGTGATAGCGGTCACAACAATTGAAGGAAGTTCTCAATTTAGTGACATTGTCTCTTCTCCTATTTGGGTTGCTTCTTCGTTGCATCTCCATCTTGGCCTTGGCAGGATCTTTCCAAAAGTTTTTAGCATAGGAGGCCATATATTCACCATGAGCAACCTTGACATCATCGGGGTGGCTCATAGATAAGCCTTCATCACTTTCATCTGCATCCACATACTCCACAACTTTGGCCTTTAAGGCAAGGTTGACACCATTGCTTATTCCAAGGGCTCGAGCACGGGCATCTTTGGCATTCTTGGCGGCAACCTTGAAAGAGGCCATCTCTTGCATAACTTCATTAGAGGTCATGAGATGGTAGTTGTGTCTTCCTTGTAGGCTCTTCAAGTCGGTGGGCTCAAAGGGCATGAGTGCACTCACATATATTTCTTTTTTATCCAAGCATCATCCATATGTGAGGCACCCACATTCCTAAAGGCGGTGGCAGTGGACTTGAGCCTTCTATACATGTCTTCATGATCTTCACCATCCTTTATATAGAAGCCTTCGGCTTCATTGCTTAGTGCATCATACCGGTTCCTTCTCATGCTCTCATTTCAAACATATAACTCCGTGAGAGCATCCCAAGCTTCCTTGGCGGTGTTGAGGTGTTCAATGTGAGGGTAATCTTTTATACCCAATCCTTGTTGAATCATGTGCAAAGCGGTGACATTGAGTTGACTATTGACAACTTCTCTTCTTGTCAAGTTGGTTGGATCCACAATACGGAGTCCTTCAATGATATTTCATAACTCAATACAAAATCTACGCACATGAGATTTCATTAGTGATTGCCATTGAGCAAAAGTAGATGCAGCAAGTTTAGGTGGGTCTCATCTATTGTTTATATGAGGGTGAGAAATTGGAGGGTCGGGAGAGTACCATCCTTGAGCCTCATGGTGCTCTCCCTTCCCACCATCCTTTTTGGTGGAGGGATTAGCGTTTTCATTTTCCCCCACCATCACACCCGCGGGTGATGACGAGGCATTCACCTTTAGGGGTGGTGGTAGTCCCTCTTGAGGTGAGGGAGGAGATGAGGCTTTAACAAATTGCTCGAATAGATCGCGCAATTGTTTGATCTCGTTGTCCAAGGTGGAGCTCAAGTTTGTTTCCAAATTCTTGAGGTCTGCCATGGACACCATGGTACTTGCATCATCCCCTACATCATCCCCTTTGCTACCCATTTACTCTTAGACGGTAAAGCCCGAATAAAGAGCGGCGAGGCTCTGGTATCAATTGAAAGGATCGTATGGACACCTAGAGGGGGGGGTGAATAGGTGCTACTTCAAATTTTACTTTTTTTCAAATTAGGGTTTGACACAAAAGGTAAATTCTCTAGATTATGCAACTAAGATGAATTTACCTATATGTCAATCTAGCACATACACTAAGCAAGAACAAGATACGTAAAGTGCGGTAAAGGATAGAAGTAACCAAAGTGGAGCACACGGAGACAAAAGGGTTTGTTTCCCGTAGTTCCTTCCTTTTGAGGGAAAGTACCTCTACGTTTGGAGAGGGGGTGGTTTCAAACCACCAACGCCATGAGAGGCCTCCCTTGTTCTCCGATGAACCTCACCCCAAAGGGTTCGATTCACCTCTTCCACTATATCAACAACCTTCAAGGTGGAAGCCGACACCTTTACAACTAGTTTGAGGCACACATCACAACCTAATTGGAGGCTCCCGAATACAAGCAAGCTATCAAACAATCAAAGACAAGCTCATAAGAACCAAATCAAAAGTTAGGGTTTTCAAAGAAACACTAGAGCCAGGGGCCCTCAAGTGAATGAGGGGGAAATGAAGATCTCTCTTGGTGAAGCTATAGATCAAGGCCTCCTTCGATTCTCCAAAGATCAAAAACTTTGTATGGTTGAGTGAAGAGATCTTGTGGATTTGGTGGCTCAAATGGTGTTGGAGTTCATGAGTGGGTCGAGCTGCTGGATGAAGGGGATAAGGTTCCCTATTTATAGGCCACCACTCACTGAACCGTTTTCTGACCGTCGGGTGACTTGTCAGACCGGAGACTCCGGACCGTAGACCGGAGACGACTCCGGCCAATCTTTGGACCGAGCTCCGAACCACCATACTGACTGACCCAGCGGCCCTGGGAAAATCTCCTCCGGAGACTCTTCAAAGATTTCAGACCCTATGCACCGGAGACTCCGGTCTAGCCACACCGGAGACTCCGGTCTGAGTGCTTGTACCGGAGACTCCGAACTGTCTCCGGTTGATCTCCGGACCCCATATAGAAGGTCCTAGGATGATTTCTGGAGCCCCCTATGGAGATTCTTGGGGAAACTCCGGACCACACCGGAGACTCCGGTCCAGTCAGACCAGAGACTCCGGTCTGGAGTTCCCAGAAACGTGCATATTTTGCAGGGACAATTCCGCAGTCCAAGATCCTTTTCACTTTTCATTATATCAACCTGTAGACACTAGCATACTGTAAAATGATCTACCAGTTGTTAACGAACACCAAAACAGATTAAGACAGTAAATGTCCTTTCAACATGGAAGCTACCTGGAACAGCAAAAGCAATTCCAAGGATAACGTCGACGAGGAGCGGTAGGCGCATTTGGGACCCAGGTGGATGTCGAAGGGTGCACATAGTGCTTAGGGGGTGATTGTTAGAAATAATCACTGTATGCATGTATTAGGAGTAGTATCCGAGTAGGTTTTGTGTTGCCGATTAGTATAGGAATTAGGAGTCCTAAATCTATTAGGTTAGCTACAATTGTTAGAAATAATCACAGTATGCGTGTATACGGAGTAGTATCCGAGTAGGTTTTGTGTAGCCAATTAGTGTAGGAATTAGGAGTCCTAATTCTACTAAGTTAGCTACATCAAAACTATTATATATACATGTGTAATACCCTGTAATCAAATCGTGTGGTGCGATTGTGAAATAGAAAATACAAGGCTCGACACGAGCCTTTGGCTATCCAATTGATTCTTGAGGTGTTGTGTCTTCGCGTACGTGAGTAGCTAGCTGGTTTGATCAAGGCGATCAGGCTAGGCCCAGCTCCGGCCAAAAGCGTCGGCCGTCAGCGGATCGATCAGGAAGTCTACGGAGAGCCGGCTTCTACGTGTGTCTCGTTGGAAAAGCACTTGACGAGTTACGTGTTTGTCGCTGGTCGTCTCGTCGCAATGTCCCGGCGGAAGTACTGCTGGGTCTGGGCCAACAATTGGTATCAAAGCCTGAGGTTCTTCGTCCGTGATCTGCCGAAAGTGCAAGGAGGTCATGGCGTTGGTTAAGGCAGGCGAGAGCTCGACATCGGCACCAGTGTCTGAGACGGTGGGCAAGACTTTGTATCTAGGTCTTTGAATCTTCTAGACCCTTCTAGAACCTTTTCGATGAAAACATCGAAATCATTCCCGAACTCCGGAATGGGACTTTCCTTATGAATCTTATTCTCCGGACCATTCCGGATCTCCTCGTGATATCCTGGATCCCATCCGAGACTCCGAACAACATTCGGTTTTCCTACTTATATTCCATATCTACTAAACAACATCGAATCCTTAAGTGTGTCTCCCTACGGTTCGTGAATTATGTGGACATGACCGAGACACTTCTCCGATCAATAACCAATAGAGGAATCTGGAAATTCATATGGCTCCCACATATTTCTACGATTACTTTGCGATCGAATGAACCACTTACATACGATACCAATTTCCCTTTGTCTCGCGATAGTTTACTTATCTGAGGTTTGATCGTCGGTATCTCTGCATACCTAGTTCAACCTCGTTACCGATAAACTCTTTTCTCGTTCCCGTGATATGTGATACCTTGTGAGTCAGTCACATGCTTGCAAGCTAATTGGATGACATTCCACCGAGAGGGCCCAGAGTATATCCATCCGTCATATGGATAGACAAATCCCACTCTTGATCTATGTGCCCCAACACACACTTTTCGAACACTCAATGCCACCTTTATAGCCACCCAGTTACTGTGTGGTGTTTAATGTCATCAAAGCATCCTTCCGGTGGTGGTGATTAACATGATCTCATGGTCGAAGGAATTAATTTACTATGTATCAGAAAGCTTATAGCAAACGAACTATTGAAATGACTTGATCTTATGCTATGCTTATCTATAGGAGTATGTCCATCATACCATTCTCCTAATGATATGATCTTGTTGTTAATAACATCTCAATGTTCATGATCGAGAAACCACGATCATCCATTAACCAAAAAGCTAGTATTATAAAGAGGCTTTACCAGGGACTCTAATTTTAGTTTACAAATCACACAAGTATTAATGTTTTAGGTTAATACTATTATAGCATGAATGTAAACATTTATCATAAACACAAAGATAAAATAATAACCACTTTTATTATTGACTCTAGGGCATATCTCCAACAGTCTCCCACTTGCACTAGAATCAACTAATCTAGATTACATGGTAATATACCGAACACCCATGGCGGTTTGGTGCTGGTCATGTTTTGCCCTTGGGAAAGGTTTAGTCAACGGATCCGTCACATTCAGATCTGTGTGTACTTTGCAAATCTTTATGTCACCATCTTGGGCATGCTCTCGAATAGCGTGAAAACGTAGCTTGATGTGCTTCAGCTTCTTGTGTGACCTTGGTTCTTGCGCATTGGCTATGGTGCCCATGTTATCACAATAGATAGACATTGGGTCCAGCGCACTTAAAATCACATCGTGCTCTGTAATGAACTTCTTCATCCATATCGCCTCTTGTGAAGCCTCCGAAGCAGCTATGTATTTCGATTCAGTTGAAGATCTCGCCACAACGCTTTGCTTTGCACTCCTTCAGCTAACTGCAGCACCATTCAAATTAAATACGTATACAGATTGAGATTTAAAATCATTCGGATCGGTGTTCTAACTAGCATCGGTGTAACTATTAACAACGAGCTGTTCATCACCTCCATAAGAAAGAACCATATCCTTAGTTCTTCTCAAGTACTTATGGATGTTTTTGACCGCTGTCCAATGATTCACTCCTGGATCACTTTGATATCTGCTAGTCAAACTAACAACATATGCAATGTCGGGTCTAGTACATAGCATGGCATGCATAAGAGATCCTATGGCTGAGGCATAGGGAGTTTTACTAATCCTTTCTCTATCTTCTGCCGTTGCAGGACTTTGAGTTTTACTCAAGGTCGTATTGGACAACATGGGCAAGAACCCTTTCTTGCTATCTTCCATTCCAAACCTCTTTAGAACTTTGTCCAAATATGTACTCTGTGACAATAATATTAGGCGTCTCGATCTATCTCTATAAATCTTTATGGCTAATATGTAAGCTGCTTCGCCAAGATCTTTCATTGAAAAACTATTATTCAAATAATCCTTGACACTATTAAGAAGGTCTACATCATTCCTACTCAACAATATGTCATCTATATATAGTATTAAGAATGCTATAGAGCTCCCACTCACTTTCTTATAAATACAATCTTCTCCATAAGTTTGTATAAAATCAAAACTTTTGATCACCTTATCAAAACGTTGATTCCAACTCCGGGATGCTTGCTCCAATCCATAACTGGACCGTTCAAGTTTGCATACCTTGTTAGCATCTTTAGGATCAACAAAACCTTTGGGTTATACCATATATAACTCTTCATCAATGTTTCCATTGAGGAACACCGTTTTGATATCCATCTGCCATATCTCATAATCATAATATGCAGCGATTGCTAATAAAATCCTCACATACTTTAGCTTCGCTACCGGTGAGAAAGTCTCATCGTAATCAACTCCTTGAATTTGCCGAAACCCTTTTGCGACAAGTCGAGCTTTATAGACAGTAACATTACCATCAGCATCTGTTTTCTTCTTAAAAATCCATTTGTTCTCGACAGCCTTCCGGTCATCCGGTAAGTCCACCAAAGTCCATACTTGGTTTTCGTACATGGATCCAATCTTAGATTTCATGGCTTCTTGCCATTTATTGGAATCTGGGCTCATCATCGCTTTCTCATATGTCGCAGGGTCATTGGTATTGTCCACCAACATGACATTCATAACGGGATCATACCAATCAGGAGTGGTACGAGTTCTCGTTGACCTGCGAGGTTCCGTAGTAACTTCAACCGAAGTTTCATGATCAACATCTTTAGCTTCCTCTCTTATTGATGTAGGCGCCACAAGTACTACTTTCGGTGCTGCGCTACTCTCAAGTTCGAGAGAAGGTTCAACAACCTCGTCGAGTTCTACTTTCCTTCCAGTCACTTCTTTCGAGAGAAACTCCTTCTCTAGAAAGGATCCATTCTTAGCAACGAAGATTTTGCCCTCGGATCTATGATAGAAGGTAATACCCAATAGTTTCCTTCGGGTATCCTATAAAGACACATTTTTCCGCCTTGGGTTCAAACTTGTCGGGCTGTAACTTCTTTACATAAGCTTGGCAATCCCAAACTTTAAGGAACGACAATTTAGGTTTCTTCCCAAACCATAATTCATACGGTGTTGTTTCAACGGATTTAGATGGTGCACTATTTAAAGTGAATGCGGCTGTTTCTAATGCATAACCCCAAAATGATAGCGGTAAATCTGTAAGTGACATCATAGAACGAACCATATCTAAAAGAGTTCGATTACGACGTTCGGACACACCATTACGTTGTGGTGTTTTTGGCTGTGTCAATTGTGAAAGTATTCCGTATTTCTTTAAATGCTCACTAAACTCGTAACTTAGATATTCACCTCCACGATCAGATCATAAAAATTTAATTTTCTAGTTACGTTGATTCTCTACATCACTTTGAAATTTCTTATACTTTTCAAAAGTTTTGGACTTATGTTTCATGAAATAGATATACCCATATCTACTCAAGTCATCCGTGAAGGTAAGAACATAACGATAACCACCGCGCGATGATATACTCATTGGGACACACACATCGGTATATATGATTTCCAATAAGTCTGTAGCTCGCTCCATCATACCAGAAAATTGAGTCTTAGTCATTTTACCCATCAGACATGCTTCGCATCTTTCAAGTGATTCAAGAAGTCCATCGGAATGGAGTTTCTTCATACGCTTCACTCTAATATGACCAAGACGACAGTGCCACATATAGGTCGAGTTATCACTCAATTTTAAACGTTTAGTTTCAATGTTATTAATGTGTGTATTTCTACAATCGAGATTCAATAAGAATAGACCATCTATCAAAGGTGCATGTGCATAAAACATATTACTCATATAAATTAAACAACCATTGTTCTCGGACTAACAAATAACCGTCTCGCAAAACATGATCCGGATATAATGCTCATGTTCAACGCAGGCACCAAATAACAATTATTTAAGTATAAAACTAATCCCGATGGTAAATGAAGAGGTAGCGTGCCGACCATGATCACATTAACCTTTGATCCATTTCCAACGCGCATCGTCACTTCGTTCTTCGCTAGTTTTCGTCTATTCTGCAGCACCTGTTTCGAGTTATAAATATGAGCAACTGAACCAGTATCAAATACCCAGGCACTACTATGAGTACTAGTGAGATACACATCAATAACATGTATATCGGATATACCTTTCTTCTTAATGTTGCCGTTCTTCAAATCCGCCAAGTACTTAGGGCAATTTCGCTTCCAGTGACCCTCTCCCTTGCAGTAAAAGCACTCAGTATCAGGCTTAGGCCCAGCCTTGGTCTTCTTCACGGTGTGATAACTTTCTTACCGCCCTTCTTGAAGTTTCCCTTTTTCTTAGACTTTCCTTGCTTCTTGAATTTGGTGGTCTTATTGACCATCAACACTTGGTGCTCTTTCTTGATCTCCATTTTCGCAGACTTCAACATGGAGAAGAGTTCGGGCAACGACTTGTCCATGTTTTGCATATTGTAGTTCATCACAAAGGTCTTGTAACTTGGTGGTAGTGATTGGAGGACACGATGAATCCCCAAAGCATTAGGAATCACTATACCCAAGCTTTGAAGCTTGCTTGCATGGCCATCACTGACGTAGCTGCCCTCTTCCATCTTGCAGTTAAAGAACTTTTCAGAAGCCTTATAACTCTCAATTGCCGCGTGAGCCTCAAATATCATTTTGAGTTCACGGACAATATCATGTGGGTCATGGTTCTCAAACCTTTTCTGAAGCTCCGATTCCAAATCATACAAGATAGCACACTGAACTGTGGAATACTGATTCTTCGGAGCGAGAAAAACATTCTTTACCTCATCGGTAGCATCAGCTGCAGGTGGGTCACCCAGCGGTGCATCCAGCACATAGGTTAAATTACCAGCATTGAGGATAATCCTCAAGCTGCGGAACCAATCCGCGAAGTTGCTTTCATTGTTTTTCAACTTTTCTTTCTCTAGGAACGCATTAAAATTGATTGTAGGGGCCGCCATTGATCTACAACATATTTGCAATAGTTTAGACTAAGTTTATGACAAATTGAGTTCTAATTAATATTTAAATTAATCTAGGTGAACTCCCACTCAAAACAATATCCCTCATATTGTTTTAGTTATCACACAAACCAAATTCACCATATCAAAACCGATCATCACGAGAGTTGATGTAGCTTCAATGGCGAACAATCAACATGTTCATCATATCTACTATATGACTCATGCTTTACCTTTCGGTGATTCGTGTTCCGAGACCATGTCTGTACATGCTAGGCTCGTCAAGATCAAACCTTAGCTTCCGCATGAGCAAATCTGGCTTGCTCCCGTTGTATACACTCGCAGAATCTAACACACCCGATCATCACGTGGTGCTTCGAAACAACGAGCTTTAGCAACGGTGTTTACTAAGGATGAATACTTTATAACTTGAAATTTTGTGAGAGGGATCATCTTATAATGCTACCGTCGCGAACTAAGCAATACAAGATGCATAAAAGGATTAACATCACATGCAATTCATAATATGTGATGTGATATGACCTTTCTTCTTGTGCTTCCGATCTTCATCTTCAAGCACGAACATGATCTCCAGCATCACTGGCATGGCGTCAAGGTCAATGGCACCGCTTCATGGTTGTCGTCCACCAGTATCAACTATTATAACTACTTTGAATAATAGACACGCAGGTCTTAACGGAATTAAAAGACAACCATATGGCTCCTGCCGGTTGCCAACTTACAATAAGGAACATTGCATACATCATATATAATCACAATCATGGTCATATCACATCACAGCATACCTCTGCAAAACAAAGTTAGACGCCTCTAATTTTCTTTGTATATTTTACGTGGTTTGGGGCTTTCAATAAGTCTCGTTCTAACTTACGAACAAGAACCACAACGTTGCTACTAGTATTGTCAATTACCCGTTGTAAATTGAATCTTCACTATGTTGGGAGAAACATGCACCCGCAAAGCCACTTATGCAATACAAGTTGCATGTCAAGTGTGGAGCAAGTCTCATAAACGATGTCATGTAAGGTTAGCCTGGGCCGCTTCATCCCACCATCCCGCAAGATGCAAAGTACACAAAAAGCAATCGACAACAAAAACATCAACTCCCACAATGACCATTGTATTCTACTCGTGCAACAAATCTACATATAGACATGACTCTGATACCACTGTAGGGGTTCATAGCATGGAAAACAAAAAAATTCTACTGCATGCATACAAACAAGCCAATATCTATCTACTAGTTGAAGCAACGAGTCGATTAGAGTACTCACCCTCGAAGATTCCAAAGCGGTTAACGAGAGCAGATTCTCATGGGTGTAGTCGTACACTTGTCGATCTCAAGATCGCGTAGACGATCCTTCCGGCGCTGCGTTAAAGCGGCTTTTCAATGGGTCACCGTTCGATGATCGATGAATACCTTCCTCTCCCTTGTTCCAAGAAATGGAGGTTGTAGTTCTCCTCGCGATTCCAAGGCAAAGACATCGTAGAGTGTTGAAGTAGAGGGAAGATCCCGCAGGGATTCGCCTAAACCGGTGCGAGTTATGGTGGATCTAGGGTTTCCGGCGATCTAGGTTTAGAAGGCCGGAGAGGAGGAGGAGATGTCGGCGGCTGCTAGGGCGATTTGACGGCGCGGCTTGACGCGAGGCTGTGACAGCGGCGTTTGGCTTTATGGTAGAAGGAAGAACTCTTTCCTTCTTTCCTTCTTTGCGGGTAGAAGGAAGAACTCTTTCCTTCTTTCATTAGGAAACTATTGTTCCAGTTTGACTTTTCAAACCTTCCTTTTGACTTTCAATTTAGAGCTTTATTTCTCTTTCGCAAATACCCAACCAAAGTGATCTAGGACATGATCCAATCATTCCACTTAACCATGACACATTCATGGACCATTTCCCTTCTAGTCCGGTGAATCTTCTAGACCCTTCTAGAACCTCTCCGATGAAAAAATTAAAATTATTTCCGAACTCCGGAATCGGACTTTCCTTATATGAATCTTATTCTCCGGACCATTCCGGATCTCCTCGTGATATCCCGGATCCCATCCGAGACTTCGAACAACATTCGGTTTTCCTACTTACATTCCATATCTACTAAATAACATCGAATCCTTAAGTGTGTCTCCCTACGGTTCGTGAATTATGCGGACATGACCGAGACACTTCTCCGATCAATAACCAGTAGAGGAATCTGGAAATTCATATGGCTCCCACATATTTCTACGATTACTTTGCGATCGAATGAACCACTTACATACGATACCAATTTTCCTTTGTCTCACGATAGTTTACTTATCCGAGGTTTGATCGTCGGTATCTCTGCATACCTAGTTCAACCTCGTTACCGATAAGTACTCTTTTCTCGTTCCCGTGATATGTGATCCCTTGTGAGTCAGTCACATGCTTGCAAGCTAATTGGATGACATTCTACCGAGAGGGCCCAGAGTATATCTATCCGTCATATGGATGGACAAATCCCACTCTTGATCTATGTGTCCCAACACACACTTTCTGAACACTCAATGCCACCTTTATAGCCACTCAGTTACTATGTGGTGTTTAATGTCATCAAAGCATCCTTCCGGTGATGGTGATTAGCATGATCTAATGGTCGAAGGAATTAGGTTACTGTGTATCAGAAAGCTTATAGCAAACGAACTATTGAAATGACTTGATCTTATGCTACGCTTATCTATAGGAGTATGTCCATCGTACTATTCTCCTAATGATATGATCTTGTTGTTAATAACATCTCAATGTTCCTGATCGAGAAACCACGATCATCCATTAACCAACAAACTAGTATTATAAAGAGGCTTTACCAGGGACTCTAATTTAGTTTACAAATAACACAAGTATTAATGTTTTAGGTTGATACTATTATAGCATGAATGTAAACATTTATCATAAACACAAAGATATAATAATAACTACTTTTATTATTGCCTCTAGGGCATATCTCCAACAATAATTGGGGTAGGAAAAGAAAGGACTTGGAACAACTTTTTATTCCTGGCTTGTCAAGATTCTTCTTTGCCTTCCAACCGCATCGCTTTGACCAAAGTGTCTTCATCGGTAGCGGACGCTCCATCAACACCCCTCCATCGGCGAAGTATCAGACTTATAAGAGACTTTAGGAGTAATCGTTAAACGATCATACTCCATATGTCTCAAAGTAGTGGTAGAAAATAAAACTTCCTTTGCAGAACTACCCAAGCTAACGCCAACATTGGCTAACTTTGAATTAATAACTGGGGTAGGAAAAGAAAGGACTTGGAACAACTTTTTATACCTGGCTTGTCAAGATTCTTCTTTGCCTTTCAACCGCATCGCTTTGACCAAAGTGTCTTCACCGGTAGCGGACGCTCCAACAACACCCATCACATGAAGGGAGCTTTGCCGTGCGGGGATAGGATCCGATGTCACACCCTTGGAAGCAGGGAGACATGATGCTCCAGGCCCCGACGCGACACCCCCAGTGAATCTCCTATCTATGTTCTTTCTGGTGATGGTTCTGCCATCTTAGTTGCTAGTCGAGGCACTCTTAGCAGTTCCACATTTCATGTTTCTTCTGTTACTCATATTCATCGACTCACACATGCAACTCTTCTCTAGTAGTCAGATTGTTGACTCTCGTTGTAGGGTCACTCTCGACTTTGATTCCTATTTGGTTCAGGACTGCTTGGTGCCGACCCCTGATGCCATGATGGCCTCTAGGAGCTTGACTGGCTTCGTCTTCCTTCCGCTAGTCTTTCGGCCCCTGTTGTCGCATCCACCAGCTCTTTTGAGCAGTGGCATCATCGTCTTGTCCATTTGTGTGGTTTTCGTCTCTCGTCTCTAGTTTATCGTGGTGTTCTAGGGTTTGTCTCTGGAAACACCTCTTTGGATTGTATGGGTTGTAGGCTTGGTAAGATTCAGCTACCATATCCTTGTAGTGACTGTCTGCTTGTCCTTTTGACCGCGTTCATTTAGATGTTTGGGCTACACAACTGGTGCCCGTAGAATTGCAAATTCTAGCAGGCGTTCCGACCACCGAAATTGCTAATCACTAAACGATAAAATCGAGTTAATCGCAAAAAGACAAAAGCAAAGGCCTTCCTCCCGCACATGCGCATGTGGACAAAACTGATTACCTCATGGGGATAAAATATAGAAAATCGAATATTTGAAATGTCTTGTAGGTCAAACCGTGTATCCGATTTAGGATCCATTTTTATCATTGGACTAGACGTGACGAGATCTTCAAAACTAGATCCCATGTTGATATGTTCTGAGAACTTTTTCGGACCCAAAAGTTACCCACCTGTAACACGTAAGTTATCCGGGCTGTAGTATGTAAGTTACCCACCTATAACAACTAAGTTACCCAACTTATAGATATGCTGCTATAGACTATTTTGCGTGCATCCAAAAAAGAGAAAAATTGCTAATGTCGTCCACGTTAAAATGCAAAATCCGGAAATTCAAATTTTTTTTGTTGATTAAACCGTTCATTTGATTCTGAATTTATTTTTCCCGTTCGACTAGTCGTGACGAGATCTTCGAAATTAAATCTTATGTGAATATGTTCTGAGAATATTTTTTTTGACCCAGAAGTTATCCACCTATAACATGTAAGTTATCCGGGCTATAGTATGTAAATTACCCACCTATAACACCTAAGTAATCCACCTTATAAAATAGGCTGCTATAGTATATTTTTGCGTGCATGCAAAAAGGAAAAAATTGCTGATGCCATCCATGTTAAATGCAAAATCCAAAAATTTAAAATGTTTTTTAGGATAAAACGTTTAACCGATTTCGATTCGGTTTTAACCTTTATACTAGTCACGATGAGATCTTTGGAACTAGATCACATATCTATATGTTTTGAGAACTTTTTTCGACCCAAAAATTATCCACCCATAACACATAAGTTATCCGGGTTGTAGTATGAAAGTTACCCACCCACCTAAGTTACCGACTTATATAATTGGCCCCATAACTCTATAAGTAAAAGGTGGATAACTATTACCTAAATATCATGGTAACTACAATGATATGGCGGTGATAGCTAAACCTCGATAGACATACGGATGATAAAGCCTCGAAGGGTGTTAGGGAACCGAGACTTCATCACTCGTAGATGCTGCCGCGTCGATGGCGACAAAATCTTGGTATCCTAACACTTAGGCTACCACGTCTGAATCAAAATAAGTCTAGCTCACACTTAATTAAATAAAAATAAGAGTGCAACCGAGACTTCATTAGTAGAACTATAAAAAGTTACCCACTGAAAAATAAATATTTATAAGTGGTAACTTAAATGAAAAAAGACCTTCCACATAACTCTTTCACAGAGTGGGTAACTTACGTACTACAACATGGGTAACTCACCTGTTAGGGGTGGGTAACTTTTGAGTTAAAACAAATTTCGTCAAAACATATCAATATGGGAGCTAGTTTCGAAGATCTCATCGTGACTAGCCTAATGGTGAATATGGATTTTCAATCGGATAAACGGTTTGAGCTACAAAGCTTTTTGAATATTTGATTTATTGCATTAAATATTGATGATGTTAGCCGTTTTGGTATTTAATGCATGCATGCAAACCGTAGAGAAAATAGATAGGATACCATATGCCCGTGTGTAAACAAGTGTGAACGCAAGAGGGAATAAAGTGCCCATGCATGCAATTAGGAGGTAATGACGCGGGCACTGCCCAGGCTTCTGGCCGGCAAACCTAATTTGATGGCAATTTGATAAAAAAGTAGTGTCATTAGCCTTGTAATACACTGTTTGCCCAAGTTTTGAATAATTCTTGGGTCCGCCACTGGGCCGGTTGCATCCAGTAACCATATGTCCCCGCTGCTCCGGTGTGACTATAGAGTGATCCAATGGGTAGTCATGTTAATAACCTACAACAATTTAGTACCCGTTGTCTTGTTAAAAACCAATTGTTCCTACATATCTAAATAACCCTAACATAAATGCGAAACACCAATGGGAATTCTAGCTTTATTAGCCTTATATCTACTCCATTTAGCCAATCCCGAACATATTTGTGATACTGGATGGAGGTGGAATATTGTATGCAAAATGTACCATACGACAAACAATACGAGCAAAATGACATGAGAGAAATAAGTGATCAATAGTCTCCATAGAGTCACAAAAAGAACACTTCTGACATCCACTCCACTTTATTTTCGCCAAATTATCCTTGTTAACAAAACTTTATTATCGAGGAACCACATAAATATTTTAATTTTAAGTGGGATTTTAATTTCCATAAGTATTTGTGACGGAACCTCGTATGACCATCCATTAGATTGAGATACATAGATCTTACCATAAACAAACCTGTGGGTGTTAGATTCCGAACGAAATTATCCGGTTCATTCAAAAGCTCAGCTAACATGAGCCGGTGGCAGAGATGGAGCCAATCGTTCCATTTATTACCCACTAAAACTCGTCTGAAGCTAATATTAAGCGGCGTATGTGCAAGAACATCGCCAACAATTTCATTTCTTCGTTGGACAATATTATACAAGGCTGGATATTGTTTTGCTAGTGTTGTCTCGCCGAGCCAGACAGCTTCCCAAAAACGAGTGTTAAGACCATCCCCAATTTTAAAAGACCCTCTAGCAAAAACTCATGTTTTACTCACATATGACCTTTCCAAAAAGGAGAATCAGTTGGCTTTCTGCATCGCATGGATCCCCATCCATAAACCTGGGCCAGCCTCCCAATGCAGCATGAGAGGGCTATCCAGGAGATGTTTCTTGCTGCCTCCAAGGTGATGATTGGCAGTGGGCAGCTGACCGTTTTCTGGACGGACCACTGGATTGATGACATGCCGACGAACTCTATTGCCCTGTCCCTTTGAACAAGAATGAGGCCTTAGATCGGTGCTGCCAAATTTTTTGCCCAGAGCCTTTAGGATAACTCTTGGGTCAGTACATCTCCGGTTACCATGCCAATCTTGGCGGATGCTCTGGATCTGGGTTAGCCACAAAACTCTTATTTCTAGAAAGCAGGATGTGTTTCTATGGCGTTTGACTCCTGACTTACAGTATTCTGCATAGTTGGCATATCGTGTCTTCTTCCTTGATCTGATGTTTTTTCCGTACCACAAAATTCTGTGGAAGGCCAAGCACCATTGAAGCGTCGGTTCTTAATGTGGCTTGCCCTACAACACTGCTGCTGGACCATGAATAGATTGGAGTGCCACATCCCCAAGTCACATGGTATGCCCTGTTTCCTCCCTTTGAGCAGGACGGCGGAGCACCTCTTTATCAGGTGCCTGTGGTTGAGACATCTTTGGAGACTCATTCACCGTTGCACTGAGCATGACTCTAGAACACCTGCAGTCAATGCAACCTTGGGAGACTGGTGGATGGAAACGCACAAACACACAGCTGAAGTGATGAAGAAGACTTTGGCTCAGTGCTTGCTTTGGTAGCATGGTCAATTTGGCGATAGATGAACGAATGGATCTTCCAAGTGGTGAGGAATGATCTATTGCTGCTGCGGACAGTGTCAAGGCCTGGATTAGTTTGTGTGTTGTGGTTGCTGGGTCCTTCATGTGAACAGCTTGGACATGCCGTAGCTTGTTCCCTGGCCCAAAATTCTTGTGTTTATGTTGCTTTCCGTATGATGAAAATATATGCAAACAATGTTTGCATATATTCTTTAATAAATCACTACAAGGGCCTGTTGTCTGCCCTTTACGAGATAGTTTCTTGTGAAGCTCACTTGCTCCTTTCTTTCCAGTGACTTATTTTATGCTGTTTCCATTTTCAGAATAAGTTTATGTTTTATTTGTTCACTTACAAAACTAGTGGGAGACACAGCTTGATAGTTGAAAATCATTCGTAGCTCGTATTAATCAAGAAATAAATGTTATATATCTTATACATAACTGGCCAGTCGAATGCTAGCCCTTGCTATGAATCTGGGTATAATCGGCTGATTCAGAACCCAGTATATAAGATGATACATGCGACATCTTCTACAAAGGACACTTCTATCCTTCTAGATTATTCGCATTCATAATTTTACCATTGCACCTGTTGAATATATTGCCTAGCCCTTTCCATCTGTTCGGACTTTTAGGTGTGTTGGCTACTGCATGAATTCAATATGGTATCTAAGCCGTGAGGTCTCAGGTTCAAGACCTGGCGAACACGCTATTAATAAATATAGGTGTGGCCATCATCGATCCCACATCTAAAGGTCTGGAGGAGCCTAGTCAGTTCGGAATTTTGAGTGAATTGGCTGGTGCATCAATTCAATAGCACCGCATATGTGATCAATAGTTTGTGTGATGTGGTCGTCATATTCGAACAATTGGACAACATTTCTCACTTTAAGTAGGAAAACTGTACTATTTATAGTTTTGGAGATCAGTTACATCAGTATATTTCTCACTTTAAGTAGGAAAACTGTACAAAAATATTGGAAACAGGTACATTTCTCACTTTAAGTAGGAAAACTGTACTACTGATAGTTTTGGAGATCAGCAGGTAACCTTACTCCTGAACTGGTGCCCAGTACGTCACTGGTACTTCATGCTGAAATGTCGAGTTCCCCTGTTTCACAAAACTAGTTAATATGCATAATGCATGTGAGAAAGCATGTTGGACTGTGCCCGCACACTGGTTTTGGAAATCTAGTCTTAGACGTCCAACTTTAATTAAAAACCTAATCAACATAACTTAAGCACATCCAGTATTGCAAACAATCCATTGTGATGCTGCCCACCATATCTCAGATATGTCTTGCACTAAAAAAAGATTTTATCTAATTGCAGGTTCTTAGTCGTATCTCTGTCCTAGGATCTGCCTTTCTGGCTGTACTAGCTGCTGGACCATCTGTGGTCGAACAAGTATCTCACCTGACAGCATTTCGGGGATTCGCTGGTACATCAGTGCTGATCCTTGTTGGATGTGCAACCGACACGGCTCGGAAAGTTCAGGCAGAAATAATTTCTCAGAAATATAAGAACATCGAGTTCTATGATATCAAAAATTCTGAGCAATGATTGATCTCACTGATCATTCTTTTGAACATGTACTTCAAAGCTATCTCATATAAATGATTGTTGTATCTTCTGGTAGCATTCCATTTTAATTGTTGTCCTTTTCTTCTTCTGTGTATATCACTTAGATCTCTTCTAGAGGATCAGGGTTCGGAAAGCATGCATCAATATGTAAAAAGATGCTCAAATGTTGAAGCTGTGGAAGCTACATCTCATGGATACCCTGGAAAAGGTTTTTTTAACTGTCTTCCAAATTCCTTCTTAAATTTAAGAATAAAATTATTGGTTGAGTGATCAACGTGTCAGTACAAAGACTGAGAAACAGAGATAAGAAAATGTTCCTTAACTCGACTCAATTATTTCAATTTTGATGCATATGCTACTATTGAAACTCCAGATAAGCTGGCATAGTGGTTTACGCATGTGCGCAAATTATCTTGAAGTCTCATTGGAACTGGTCATGTTTTATTATTATCTGAATACCCATGCTTGCACAAGCCAACCTTGTTTATCTCATTATATTTCACTCGTCATCTTATGTGTGGAGTTGGCCTCACATTCTGTAATGTTCTTCTTGTCTGTACCATATGTAAATACAGGCCACACTAAACCAATTTAAACACGGGAGTACTATTTATGAATATAATTCACAATATCTGAGCTATAATAATCATACAGAGGCTAACATCACCATTTGATGTTTAGGCAGATCATCATATATTTAACTAACAGGTTTACTACTTACATCCTTTAATTATATGAATGGAGAGTATGTGTTACTTCAAAGATCATCTTCTGAGAAATCAGGGCCCGCAGGCCGCTCCATCTGTTCGCTCAGACCTACTTCTGGCATCTGGTGCCTCCGTCATGCAAATTGGATATTGCGCTGTCCATGCCCTCCATTGGTATGAGATTTTTTTCGCGAAAATGCAAAAAGCCTTGTGTTTCGATTTATTGATAGAAAAAGAATATTTGTACAATATATACAACATTTACAACAAGCTGACACCCAAAAAAAAAGCGCTAAGGCCACGTGCTCCCGCTAGAGCCCAAGAATGGGCTTCAAATCGAATTGTATCGAGAAGGTTTCTCATGCTAGGTGACACATTGTCGAAGACGACCGCATTTCGCTGCTTCCAAATTCATCATGCCGTTACATGGTTAGCGAGGATGTCCCCTTGCGTAAGGCACGAGGGGGTGAGCGAGGATGTCCTCTTACGCAAGGCACGCGGGGGGTGGGGGTGGATGACGAAGCCTGCAGTCACCAGTCCACAAAGTCGCCCTCTCCATCCGGTGGTGTGACCTTCTTGGAGGTGTCGCCGTTGGTACATGTCACTTTGTCCCCAGGTTTCGGGCGAAAGCCTTTGGTCCATCTCTGGACTAGGCGGTGACGACGTTTTTGCGTCGCTCTCTCCTTGGAGGCGCCACCTTAGGAACCCAGAGTCTGCTGCCTAACATGGTGTGGTTGGTTGGCGGCTTCGGCAGTGCTTTCTCGTTGTGGACATGGCTTCAGTTGGGAGGACATGCTCTCTTTCTCTCTGGTAATGGCTTGTCTTGTCGTCTTTCCATTCGTGCTCATGGGCGAGCTTGTGCAACTTCTGACGGTACGGTTCTCTTCGAGCCAGAGTGAGGGGACAGGGGTCCTCTTCCGAAGTGGAGGCTGGTGATGTAGCGATTGCGGAAAGCATTTCTTGCAGTAGAGGAGGAAAAGACTTATCCAACGACTCGTCATCTCCGACATCAAGATCTTGCACCTGCGTCTTCTTCAATCAAGCGACTGTTGCAGCTGACGAGAGTTTAGGGTAGTTTCAAGCGGCGTTTCATGTCTATTTTATGTTTGCTTGTCTTTTCCCTTTCTTGTATGCTGATTTCCTCGGCACTTTGTATCATTTATGGCCGTTTGGAATTTATTAATTTAAAGCTAGGCGTTATTGCCTTCTATTTAAAAACAAATGGGCGTTCTTATTGCATGAATTGTTAGAAATAATCACGAAAGCCACTTACCCGTTGAACAAAATCAAGGCATAGATATATTTTATGTCCTGACGAAGATCTGCTGGTAGCTATCTCAGGATCATGTCATCTTCAACTCCCTTTGTTGAAGTCCACTTGTATTCGAAGAAAATCATCAGGTATTTGTCCACTTGTATTCGAAGAAAATCATCAGGTGTTTGATCCGTGACCCAATCCTCCATTTCCATTGGCCACATTCTCCACTCTTCAGCATCTGTACAAAGATATTTCACGTATGTCTGCAGAAATATGATCTTATCAGTTGCTGTTCTAAATAAGTAAAGCTAACAAATATGTTTTTTACAACTCAACTTATGGCTAAGCGAACAAACCAACGCCGAGAAGGGTTAGCCCTATTGCAAATAGGTTTTCACGAATGAAGGAACTAGTCACCAACGAATTGATGTATGCGTCGACAGAAAGAATAACATTTCTATTTATGTGAAATCATAGGAAATCTTCCACAAATAGTGCAAACAGTATGGAAGAGTTGGTAAGAATAAGTTTTTATATTGTACGACCACTATACAATAATTATTTCCTATGTTGCTATATTGGAACTCCCAAAATACATTGAGTTATTGCTGTACAATTGTATAAATGTCAGCTGTTGGAGTCCCTACCACATGGGTGTATAAATAATGTTGTGGAAACTCTATTTTTCATTGCTTCGATGAATATGCCGTTGTTTATTTTCTTGAAAATCGATGCTCTATATTACTTAAAGATTTAAACATTACACTCAGGCTGAGAATGGGGCAAGAACCGCACCCAAGCCTGCCCATTCACGAAGTCATGTCACTCCTACACCAACCTATCCCACTAGCTAATCTTAGAAGTCCAACCCACACCAACACGCACAGATTTTAACCCCGATCCACACCACCCCATTTGCCTTTTGCAGTTTTCAACCAACAAACAACCCACGTAAAATTCATAAAAAAAATACGTATTGACTTGTATTGTATGGCGAGGAAAATGTGCAACTATTACAAATACATGAAGTCTTCTCAGCATGGAGTCATGACCTAGCATGGCTGATGCGGGTTAAAAACCACGGTTGAGGCCATTTGTAGTTATTTTTTTGCGACACCACGCCGCACCACCCCAGTCCGCTTTTCCGCGAGTCCGCACTGCTCCGCTCCACCGTGTGTTTGCAAACCGTTTTAGCCCAACCAATCGAGTCCACGACATAACCCGCACTGTTTTGCCCATTCCAACCCACACCATTCTCAGCTTGACATTATACCCGCCCTGCACACACAGCCACCAAAAGTTTGATCACAATCAAAGAAAGGAAAAAATGCCAAATACATGAAATCGTTAGAAACTGAGAGTCAATCCAAATATCACACTACCATTCATGCTCAGTAAAAATATCTCTCATTGTATCCTCCAAGCGTGTACATATCTGTAACAGGACATGAAACTCCACGTGTTGTAGAAACTACCATAAACGAAGCGTAGCGGTGCATTGGTAGATTGAATGCATAAAGGTAGACATTTTATCATTAAAAACATTGTCATTTTTATATTGCCATAGCGACCAATAACGCCGAGCGCTGTCACCTAATATGCCATAATTGATATTGACACTATTTCTATCAATGCTGTAATTTATGAACACATTTCTGCTATTTGCCCAATTTTGAGTGCCATGTTGACAGTTAAAGATCTTGCAATGTTTGTATGAAAGAGGTCATACTTGTGAAATAGGAAATGAACTAGTATGTGGACGAATAAGTTTGTTATAGCCCTTTTAGGATCTGCGACAAGCTCGTTTTTTTGCCAAAACACTTTGGAGACTGGATCAACATATGAAGTGCAGAATCAGTATAAACTTCAAAGAACATGTCAATAAGAGAAACATATGCAAGTCCTCCTCGAAACATGCCCCATTTTATAAATAAAGTCAAACGTCCAAACCGATACAAGTGATGAGGGAACCCTCTTACAAGAAGATCAAAGATAAATAAAAAAATAACAAGAAGAACCCTCCAAGAGGGTAACAACGCAACTCGCGGTCACCGGCGAGACCAAACAGTTCAATGTTTTCATCTGAATCCTACATGTGGAGAAGGTGTCCACAACCGTCGCCCCAAGAGGGCTACAACACTCACTGGCATCATCGCCGGTGGCACTAGAGCGCTGAGGTTTCGTCCGCAAAACCCTTGAACCACACCAGGTATTTTAGATTGTTCACAATCCTCGAGTCTAGCCTCCAAAACACAATCTGAAAGCTTCCTTTGCCAAAGCGCCGCCACCACTAGGATCCCCTACCACCTCTTCTCGTCATCCCCATGGCCAAGTAGTAAGGCCATCACCAACGACATGTCGCTTGCCGAAGAGGCGCCTACGCATTCAACCTTTCGAAGTCTTCGACCTGGCATCCAAGATATCACACTAACAACATGGAAAACACCACCACAACAACTCCACCAGAGTTGTCGGAGAGGTCAGGTCCACAAATCAGTCGACAAATAGTGTAAAACAGCGAGCGAGACAAGCGTCCACAGCTCTGTTCGAGAGATGTTGGGCGGTAAACGGATCTAGGCCTTCGGCCCTGGATCCAGCACCTCTGCCACTCCATGACCGATTGGATGACATCCCAAGCATGTTAGGAGATCCTAAAACCACATAGACAACATGTCCCACCATCCCGAATCAGGCCTAGATGGGCCCAATTCTCTATTCCTCTTATGCTTCCATATTCTATCATGCAAAGGTTATGATGGTCATGTAGTATATCCTCTTCAAGAGTAGTGGATGAACACATGTCAATGAGAACATTCACGTTTGTATGCCCCGGATCCAGCACCTCTGTCACTCCAGTGATGGGTGACCTCCCAAGCCACTTGTAGTTGAAGCGTTTGACATGATAACGCCCTAGAACCCGCAATATTAACCCCCTTATTAAAAGAGTCGTACTTGAATCTAACAATTCACCACCATGGAGAGGAAGTAGATCGGCTTTATTTTTTTAAGGAAAGACATTATGGATGATTTTATTCATTGGGTAGCAGAGTTACATCATTCGCTAGTATAGAAATTAAATAATCAAGAGGGTCCTCATGCTACACATTTTACATAGGCCCATCCACATTTCTAGCTAGAATATTCGCCGCTGCATTGTCTTTCCTAGGACAATGATCAAAACTAGCATCAACAAAATTGCGAATAATAAAACTACATTCCTCATAAATAGCATCTGCTGAACCAAGTGAATTCCCTCCGTTCTGCATAACTTCGATGACAACCATGCAGTCCGAGGTGATCTCAATGTTGTTACACCCCATCTGTCTAGCCAATATGAGCCCATCCGAAGCGCCATAGCTTCTTCTATTGAAGCGTCAGAGACAAACAGAATACCTTTACATCTAGCCGCAATGAAGTACCCTTTATCATCTCGTATAATTACTCCAAAACTGCACATATGAGAGTCCAAATCAAAACAAGCATCAACATTATTTTTCACATAGTCTAATACAAGACATGTTTCCTTTCGCAACGACTGGGCGTCGGTAGTCGTAGAAGGCGTGTATTCCGCGATGAAATTCTCGGCTCGATCGTGGCCAATGCAAAACTTTCTTTTTCGGTTTCGCGCCCCTCTACTACGACGAAACTGCTAAAAACATGGACGAAGCTCAACGGGCGCATGGCAAAAGTAAGATTTCCACTTCCTCGTGAGATGTTGACTTACCAAAATAATTTTTTGCGTGTGGGTCCCGGACGTCAGTGACTCTAGTGGACCTAACTTTTCGGTCGCGTCTTCCTGATTTGAACTTGATAACGTTGTTCGATGTCTCTTCCGTTTAGTCAGACTGCTAGGATCTGCATGTCTGCCTCACATTAGAGGAATCGTGTGTACCGGTGGAATTTTTCCTTCCCTATTCCGAAATTGATAGCATCGCTCAATGCATCTACCGTTTAATCAGGCTGCCGGGTCCCATGTGGCATCCTCACACTAGAACAAACATGTGTATGATGGATTTTTTTCCTGGGCTCGTTCCTCCTGATATGAACAGATATGAACTCGATAACGTTGCTCGATCTATCTGCCGTTAATCATGATATTGGGTCCCACATTCTAGCCTCTCATTAGAAGAATCGTGTGTATGATGGAATTTTTTCCTTCGCTCCCACTATCCCGTTCCGAACTTGATTGCGCTGCTAGATGCATCTACCATTTAATCACATAGCTGGGCCCACATGTCATCCTCTTATTACAAGAAACGTGTGTATGATGGATTTTTTCCCTCGGCCGCGCCTCCATGTTAACTTGATAGCGTTGCTGAAAATGATAGATATTCCTCCTAGAGGGGGGGGGGTGAATAGGCGGTTTAAAACTTTTTCAAGATGGGCTTAATAAAGGCGGAATAAAACTAGCGTTTACTTTGTCAAGAACAAAACCTATATAAACTATGGTTCACCTATGTGCACCAACAACTTATGCTAAGCAAAACAAGCAACTATGTGATAGCTAGATATAAGAATTTAAGCACGAAGGCTATCACAAAGTAATGTGCAAAGGGTAAATAGCTCGGGTATAGAGATAACCGAGGCACGCGGAGACGATGATTTATTACCGAGTTCCTCCCATAAAGAGAGTATGTCTCGTTGGAGGGGTGGGCGGTACTAAGACCACCACGCCACAAAAGGCCTCACCCTATTCTCCCGTTAACCTCTCCACAAGAGGCCTGGTTCACTTCTTCACTATCGGCGCACTTGTCGGTGGCAATCCGTAACCTCTCACAAAGATTGGGGCACTTCTCCATAACTCAATTGGAGGATCCCAACAAACAAGCTCGGGGAAAGCTTCACAACTTAATTGGAGGCCCCAAGTAATCCACAAACCTGCAAAACAACTAAACCGTCTAGGGTTCCAAGAACCCAAGAGTAAAAAGCTTCTCACCTTTCACCCAATCGAATTCTCACCAAGAACTCAAACCGATGCACCAAATGCAATGACAAGAACACAAGAAGTGCTCAAGTCCTTCTCTCCCAAATTTCACCAAAGCTACAAAAGCTAGTGGGAGAATAAGAGAGGAAGAACACAAGAGGAAATCCACAAAAGAAACCCCAAGATCTAGATCCCAATAAGTTCCCCTCACATAGAGGAGAAATGGATTGGTGTAGTTGTAGATCTAGATCTCCCCTTTCAAAACCCCCAAATAGGTTCAAGAAATATGGGAGGGATTGAGAGTATTTGCAAGCTCTTGAAGGTCAAAACAATGGAGAAGAGAGAGAATGCAGGCCACCAGCCAAAGGAGGAAGAAAGGGTCTATTTATACCCCTCACTGATACGTCCATTTTGCATCAGCATTCTATATCATAAATTGCTTCTATTCATTGATATATTTCATATTAAGAGGTGATACTTATGTTATTTCATCTACTTTTGCATGTTGGATGATTCCTTGGAGGATGAACTGCCGGAGTCAGGATTCTGATGGAAAAAACGGTGTCTAGATGCAATTTTTGCGAAGATCAAAAAAATACCAGAAAAAGACGAAGGATGCCAGAAGGGGAGGCGGAGTTGGGCCACAGGGGGCCCACACCCCCCAGGCACGGGCCACCCTAGGACGCACCTACAGGGGGTGTGGCCACCCTGGCCCACCTCTGGCTCCGCCCTCTCGCCTATATCTTATCCCCGAAACCCTAAAGTGAGGGGAGCAACCACAGAAAGATTCCGCCGCCTCTGCGGGGCGGAAACTACAGAGAGAGAAAGAGCTCTCCGGCAGACAGATTTCTGCTGGGGAAATTCCTTCCGGAGAGGGGAGATTGTCGCCATCAACATCGTCATCAAGGTAGACTTCATCGGGATCATCATCATCCACACCATCATATCCACCAGCACCATCATCACCACTCCATCCCGCTGTAACAATTGTGTTGAATCTTGCATAATTCTTAGGGGAAACTTTCCCGGTATTAATTACTATTGTAGTTAATGCTTGTGAATGGAATCATTGAATTATTGTTTATGTTCAGATTGTTATCCATCATTATGTCATCTCTGATCTTGATCCATATGATGTCTCATTAGCCATGCTGGCGAACATCAGGTTGATGCCGCTGCCGCCGTCCATGAAGACGCGGCTCATCTCAAATCCTCCGATCTGCGCCTCGAGCACCAGGGCAGCATGACCTAGGTGAGGGATCCGGCGAGGGTGATCCAAGCGATCGAATGTGATGCAGGACTCCGAACCACTAAGGTACTCAGGGATAGCAGGTGGAGTGGTCACGTCCAGGATGACCTGTCGGGTGATCTTCTTTTGCACCCCGTTGGTAGGGCGTCCCTTCTGGATCATCAAGGCCCCCTTTGGCGGTGGGTATCCTCCTGTACCATTGTTTGGTGCAGGTGCGATTGCTGGATTGGATGGTCCCATGGGTGGTGGTGGAGGAGCTCCGTGTGCGATGTCACCTAGTGCAGGTGCGGGTCCAAACCCAGGGTTCACAATCTGGCGCCGCATTTGGGTGAGACCCTCGCTGAGTTTCTGGACCTCGCGATAGTACTTGAGCATGTGGCTGGCCTTCTTTTTGCCATCCTGCTTGTAGAAGTGGATGGTGCAGGGACCAGACAACTTGTCGTATGCCGAGGGTTCATCGTCACGGCTGCGGCGCTGCCATGCTTGTGTAGGGCGCCCTCCTTCGCGGGAGTTGCCTCCGTGGTATCCGCTGTTGCGGTTGCTGTCGTTGTGGCGATCGACATAGCCAACCGCAACCATATCGACTCCATCGCGGTCATCGTAGACACGCGATCTTCGCTTGGTGCGACGTTCGCGTCTGCGGCCGTAATCGTCCTTGTCATACGAATGCATTCGGTGGAGGGAATCTTCGCCATCTGCCCACCTGTTGGCGATGTCCATGAGGTGGTCGAGCGTCTTGGGCTTGACGCGCCCAAGTTCTTCCTTGAAGTCCGGGCGCTTGAAACCATCCTTGAAGGCATCGATCATCGTTTCCTCAGAGATGTGTGCGGTGGAGTTCTTGATATGGGACCAGCGTAGGATGTACGAGCGAATGGATTCACCCGTACGCTGAGTGCAGGCCCACAGTTCCTCGATTGAGGCTGGCCTCTTGCTGGTGCCCTTGAAGTTTCGGATGAAACTGTACGCCAGCTCTTCCCAGCTTCGGATGGAGCCAGAGGACAAGATGCTGATCCAGATTCGAGTTCGAATTTGCGGTACCAGAAGGCACTATAGCGCGATGTTTACATTCACCATTATCACAGCAGACGAGAGGTGATCGCTGAGCGAGGCCTTCGGGTCATGTGTGCCGTCGAACTTCGGAGTGTCCGAAGGAAGCTTGAAATTTTTCGAAATCCGTGTGCGCTGAACAGATCTGCTGAAGCATCAAGCTCCGCATAGCTCTCTTTCGTCGTCCCCATCGGATTTGGTTGAGCACGCGCGTTTTGCGCGAGCCTTGTCGACCTTGCGGTGGGCGAGGTTGTTTCGAGCGTCGTAGTCGCTGCTGTGATGCCTTGGGCTTATGCGACGTCAAGGTAGATCATGCTCGTCCTTGTCGGATGAGGGTGTGGGGTTGCGGTTGAATCTGACCGCGACCTTTTTCTTTGGCTCCGCAGGAGCTTCATTGTGGAGTGCAGATCCGATGAGTACGAGTCCGGCTAGCGCGGACTTGTGCATGGCACTCTTCGAGTCCCCCACCGGAGGTGTATGGGATGCGAGGTACATGGTGGCTGCCATGATCGCAGCCTGTGGCGTCTTCGGTATGATGTTGCCATTGACGTCGATCTCCATGAAGGACGTGTTGAGGGTTTTGGTGACCTCACGTCGTGCGGTGGGGTCCATGTGCTCTATGCGAGAGCGATGCTTGTTGGTGTGGTTGCCGTGCGAACTGGAACCACCAGTGGCGGAGAGCGCAGCTCGCCGCACGCTAGACTCCGAAGCTGCTTGCTTGCGTTTGTCGAGTTCCTCCTGCAGTTTTACCTGCCGGTTATGCTCACCAATGAGGAGGAGGTGGTATGCCATCAGCAGATCCCATGAAGAATTCATAGGTAGGATCTTGTTTCCCACCACGGCTTCGCGTGTCTGGCGTCATCCGTCCTTGTTGAGGTTGATCCTTTGGTAGGCTTCAGCGTCGCCTTCGTTGGGCTGGAGGGTAGAGTTTCCTCCGTTTCCTCCGTTCCCAGCCTGCGGGTTGGGCGGTGGATTGGGTCATGGGTTGGGAGTGGTCGAACCTGGTGGCAGTTCTGATTCACCCTAGATAACCACGACGCATTGGTAGCGCCCGTGGATTGGGTCGCTGCTGCCGCAGCTTTCAGATCCGGAACTGTAGGTTCCTTCATCTGATGGAGGGCCGCACAAATCTGAGTTGCAGCAGCTATTGTAGTAGGACTCATCTGTCAGCGTCGACGTGCGTAGCACACCGATGGGCGGGACGCACGAAGCGGTCCTGATGGATGGTAGTGGCACCTGCTCTAGGAGGCGAAGGGTGCCGGTATGTCCCACCTGGAAGCAGAAGCTCCCGAACAAAATCTCGAGCCCGTCGCCTACGGGCTCGAAATCCTTCATGGTGGATGGGAGTGGGCGGTGAAGTCAAAAGTGCCGAAGAGGAGATGACTCTCCTTCGCCGATGAGTTGTAGATCGCTCTGGATGGGACCGTCATGATCACACAATCAGCACCCCCAGTTCCCACAAACGACGCCAATTGACGATGTTTAATCTCGTCAATGCCCATTGTTATGGACTTGGGTTTTGGAGAAGATGGGGATGCTATAGATCGCGGAACGGTTAGCAAACAAGCAACGCGGGGACACAAAGTTTACCCAGGTTCAGGCCCCTGGAGGGAAAACCCTACTCCTACTTGTCTGCTCTTGATTACGGCGGAACCGAAAGTTACAGGGGTGCACAGATGCAATCTGGCGTGAGGTGTGTATGAGGTGGGTTGAGGAGACCCTCCTCACCGTGCCCTCCTATCCTTTATATAGATAGGCAAGTCCCGGGAATAGGTCGAGCTGGTTTTATAGATTAGGGTTTACCCGTTTGAAATTCTATCTACTCTAATCTTGTTCTCCAAGCATCCGAAGGTGTCATAGGCTTGGGCCACCCGAAACCTCCGCATGCCGCGTATCTTGTCATGGGCCTTCCTTGGGCTAGACTAGGTATGCTGATGTTGTGTACCCGTGGGGTATAACTATGTCAAACATGCTTCGTAAGATGCTGGAGGGTTTTCTCACCCTAAACAAGGGAACACCACCACCACCAAAGGAGTAATTCGTCATCAGGTTTTGGCATCCCCTTGGCTTGTTCCAAGCTTGGGGGAGTGCCGCGTTATCGCATCATTATCTTTTATCTTTTTACCTTTTTAGTAGAGTCATATCTTGAATAGAGAAGTTATCATATAGGTTGGTTTGCATTGTGGAAGTATCTCTCCTTTAGTTGGTTATCTATGTATCCCTTAGTGTGAGTGCCTTTGTGGATTATTAATGAGAAGTTCCATCTTTTACTTTTTGCACTTCTTATTTTAGTTTGCAATCTCTATTATATGTTTGATCTTGTTGATTAGTATTGGTATCACTTTGGGAGCATCAAGTAAATCTAAATTGGTTTTGGCAAACCGAGCTCTGTTCAGTAGCAACACCTTTTTGAGGTTTGAAAGGAAAAGAGAAAAGCACTTACAGGTATTTTATATCGTTTTCTTTCTTTCTTGATTAGCTCATAAGCTCAGTATTCTTTATTTAAGATCTTTTGTGTCTTCAAGGAAGATTGCACATTTGACTTTATCACTTGTATGTTTGCTTGTTTCCTTCAACTCTTTTGCTTTCTACCCAGCCCTGCTAGCTAAAAACCTGTACTGAGAGGGAATACTTCTCGTGCATCCAATCCTTTAAACCAAAACCTATGCCATTTGTGTCCACCATATCTACCTATTAGCATTATTTCTATTCCAAGTAAATTCTCAAGCTTCATCTATCTTTCAAATTAAAAATTCTTTTGTTATGTGAAAACTAGTTAGTAAAGCTCTCATAAACTTGATGGCACACCTTATTTTATTGCCCCTGATAAACTTGAACCATTGTGTCATCGAAGTTGTATATGCTTGCACCTATAGGTTGGGATTAGCAGAACCGTGCTGTCACTGGGAACGCTTTCAACACCTCTAAATATCTACCCAGTTGATATCATGATCTTTTGTTTGCGGATGTCTTCGGTGTGAAATAAAAGGGGAGCTTGCAAGTCTATGGAGTTATGTATGTGTTAGAGAAATGCCTGGGCCGCTAGCCTAAGCGTTGCCTAATCATGGTGGAAACTTGCAGCACCACCATAGTGAGCAATCTATGAAGCTTTCTTGTTATAAAAAAGAGAGAGACATTGAAAAGAGGAAAGAGAGAAAAAAACACCATTTTCCCATGGTAAATAAGAGATTGCTGAGATGCTCATTGTCTGCTTGCCTTGTCATTTTGATATGGGATAGCTCCTGTATCATGTGCAAGGGGTACCCGTTGGCGGTTCTCTAGTATATACATGTACTTACTATGACAAGAACTTACCGGTAACTAAAGTTGAGTAGCATGAGGAGCGGCCCTCGTACTCAAGGGACATGAGACTGCCAACTTATATTTCGTCAAGCATATACTCCATCTTTGTTCCCTTTAACCTTAATCACCTCAAGATGCTTATGATAGGGGCAATGAGAGCTCAAAGCTAGTAAGTACCATAATCTTTTGAAAGCTCTTTATGAACTTGAAATCCCTGCTTCCCTCTTTGAAGGGCCTTTCTTTTACTTCTTAATTGAGTTAGTAAACCTTTTTCCTCTCTACCTCCAGTAAGCATTTCAGTTGTTGTGTTTCAATCATTCATATGATGATTTATTCAATCATGTTCCTTATCTTCCTTGTTTTTCACATTGTTCTTATCTAAATTAGTATTACTTTGAAAGCCATCATTGTGAAAACCCTTTTATGTTTGAGCAAAGAGTACTCCTGTTATAAACTTCTTTACAAAAGCTTTGCTTGAAAACTGTTTGCCAACTGTTCTCTGACCAAGAACAAAGTTTGCCATTCCCAGTTATGATTTATATTTATGCATATTTATTGTGGCTCCCATTCTAGTTGCAAGTTAAGTTATATAATGGTGAGTTGCTTTCTACTATGAGTTGTGTATTGGTAAGTGTGATGCTTTCTTGTGCATATTATTTTAATCGACACTTCACTCCATAAACCTGTGGACATGTTTACTGCGATCAGTTTTCGCTTGGGGACAAGCGAGGTCTAAGCTTGGGGGGAGTTGATACGTCCATTTTGCATCACCATTCTATATCATAAATTTCTTCTATTCATTGATATATTTCATATTAAGAGGTGATACTTATGTTATTTCATCTGCTTTTGCATGTTGGATGATTCTTGGAGGATGAACTGCCGGAGTCAGGGTTCTAATGGAAAAAGCGGTGTCTAGATGCAATTTTCGAGAAGATCAGAAAAATACGAGAAAAACTATGGAAAATTATATTTTCCCAGAAGACGAAGGATGCCAGAAGGAGAGGCGGAGTTGGGCCATAGGGGGCCCACACCCCCTAGCCGCGGACCACCCTAGGTCGCGCCTACAGGGGGTGTCGCCACCCTGGCCCACCACTGGCTCCGCCCTCATGCCTATATCTTCTTCTCGAAACCCTAAAGTCAGGGGAGCGACCACATAAATATTCCGCCGCCTCTGCGGGATGGAAACTATAGAGAGATAAAGAGCTCTCCGGCAGACAGATTTCTGCCAGGGAAATTCCTTCCCGGAGAGGGAAAATCATCGCCATCAACACCGTCATCAAGCTAGACTTCATCGGGATCATCATCATCATCATCAGCCACACCATCATCTCCACCAGCACCATAATCACCACTCCATCCCACTGTAACAATTGTGTTGAATCTTGCATAATTCTTAGGGGAAACTTTCCCGGTGTTAATTACTATTGTAGTTGATGCTTGTGAGTGGAACCATTGAATTATTGTTTATGTTCAGATTGTTATCCATCACTATATCATCTCTGATCCTGATGCATATGATGTCTCATGAGTTCATGAGGACATGGGAGAAGTCATGTTGTTAGTAGTGGAATTGTGTTGAGGTATTATTCAATGGTTTAATATTTAAGTTGTGGTGCTATTCTTCTAGTGGTGTCATGTGAACGTCGACTACATGATACTTCACCATTTATGGTCCTAGGGGAATGCATTGTGTATTTGTCTACTAATTGTGGGGTTGCCGGAGTGACACAAACCTGAACCCCCGTTAGGAAACCTTTGCACAAAGGAGTGTAGGATCTTAAGGCTGTGGTTAGGTTTTTATCTTAATTTCTTTATTGTAGTTGCGGATGCTTGCATGGGGTTTAATCACAAGTATGTATTAGTCCATGTAAGGTCGATACATTAGCACATGTTCACCCACACAACACTTATAAAACCAAAGAATATTAATCAACTATATGAAACGAAAGCACTTGACAGTATTCCCTTGTGTCCTCGAGAACGTTTGGTCCTCATAAGTATTACCACCGGCTTGTCCTTTGCTAAGAAAGGATTGGGACACTTGTTGTAATTATTTTCTGTCTTTATTTGCTTGCACTTTATTTCCTTGCTTTATCAAAAACCCCTAAAAATCCGTTTGCTAAGTATTTACAGAGATTTCCTGCTCCAAACCACTAGTCAAGACCTTCTGCTCCTCGTTGGGATAGACACTCATATTTATCGAAAGTACTACGACACACCCCCTATACTTGTGGGTCATCACTCACCAATGAAATATGACCGTTTGGGACCTTACATGCCGGATAATCCGCCCCTCCTCCGGATATTCTGGGTTCCCCGGGCCAAAAAATGGCTAAGGACTTTGCGGCGCGTCCCTTAGTATAGGGGGCGGATATTTTTTCCGGATAATCCTCTCCATTACTGGGAGCCACGCCTCTAATACCTTAGCCGTTTTCCAAAAATTGGGCCGGATAATCCGCCCCCATTACTGGAGCCATGCCTCAAAGTCCTTAGCCATTTTCCAAAAATTGGGCCGGATAATCCGCCCCAATGTCTAGATAATCTGCCCCTGATAACTGGCAGAAATAGATAAACTAAATCAATCATAACTTTTGCATCTGGACTCTGTTTTTGATGATCTTGGGCTTGTTTTTAAGAGGACAATGAGATCTACAAGATCATCCAGAGAAACATCATAGTACAGCAATGTAGGATAGAACTAAAAGTCAAAAGGTTTGACCTCTCTCAAAAATACGAACCGGTAAAACCTCCAATATTGAAAATGCAATAGAGAATGCATATGAAATTCATTTTTGATAAACTTGAGCTTGTCATGGAGATTAAAACAAGATATAAATCCTCACATGAGTAAGACCCAAATAAGAACCAAGAAAGATGATGCCAAGTATGCAAAGGTTTGACCTCTCACCAAGGGATATGATCAAGTTACTCACTCGAGAGCCCCTCTTGATAATACAGTTATCTATCCTATAAACCGGTCTCCCCAACTAACACCACGATACCGGTAAGAAAAAACCCTATCAAGATCAAACCTTTTCCTTGTGTATATTCCACTTGATGTTGATGATGACGATCTTCTACACCTCAAGATGGAACACCTTTCTTGATTGCGCTAGCTTGGTGAAGACTTGTAATTTTCTCCCCATACTCCACTATGGAAGAGCCTCTATTTTATTCATATCTTCACATATCCATCATCAACATAAGGATGTAAATCTTCAAGTATATGATCTCTTCGAGATGGCACTTCTTGAACTTGCACTTCATTTCTTTCTTATTTATTGTGTTGGTGTCTTGTAGGTACACTTGAGATTATATTATTCTTGAAGACACACTTTCCATAGGCTTAACTCTCTTATGACCAATCTTTGGATCACGCCTTAAAACCTTGATCAACACTTGATCTTCTTCACTTTCTTCTTCTTTCAACCTTGAAGCCAACATATTGTTGAAGCATTGCCTATGGACAAATCCTACAAGTAAAACTCAATGAAAACATAAGTCCATAAAACATTGTCATTAATACCAAAACCACACATGGGGGCACACATGTTCTTTCAATCTCCCCCATTTTGGTAATTGATGACAATCCCTTTGAGAGGGTTTATATATATATTCAACATGCAAATCAACAACAAAGATGCAAGAGCATGAGAGGCTCCCCCATTTTGGTAATTGATGACAATCCCTTTGAGAGGGTTTATATCTATATATTCAACATGCAAAGAAACAACAAAGATGCAAGAGCATGATAGGCAAATGCTTAAGAACAAACTCAAAGCATGAAACCAACTTCCCTTAAACCCTCCAAAACTTCCCCCATTGGCATCGATTGCCAAAATGGGTGAAAAGCTCTATATGGCCAATAGGGTGATAATTCCTCCAAAATGTGTACATTTCTCATAGTATCACTACTAGGAAATCCTTCATCAGTGGCGCATCTATATTGGGCTTCTGTGGCGCATGGCAGGGACGCCACTGTTACGTCGCCACTGATGAAAACTTCTGTGGCGCATTTCTAAATGCGCCACAGAAGTCATGATACTTTTGTGGCGCATTCTGGGTGATGCGCCACAGGACTCTGTTCAGTGGCGCATTCTGGAAATTGCGCCACTATAGAGCTATGCGCCACAAAAGGTAAAAATAATGCGCCACTGGTTTGAATATCAGGTATTAAAAAAATCCAAACTTGTCCAAATATACTGTATTATATAGGTATTATACAAAAACAGTATATTTTACTTAGTATATGAAAACAAATATAATACAAACACGAATATAGTGCCATCACACTACTTAGAGCCCGATCGAGGTAGACAAGTGATCATCATATTACAATACAAGTCAAAGGTGGCGAATATTTATACAAGTGTTTGTTACAAAGTTCACCATCTCATCACATTACAAATGAAGTGTTCACCGCCTACACTAGAATCAAACAGAATACAACTGTGATGACGGTGAGCAAGAGCAAGAGCACTAGCAATATCTTCATCCGGTTCTGCTTCCACAGGTGGTTCCTCCACTTGGCTACCGCCTCCTCTCGAGTCGCGTATCCTTTGTAGCTATTGCTGCTAAACTTGTTCACCTGTTTCTGACAGTCCTCCCACTCATGGTAGACTCCTGGAACCCAACCCTTGTACACCACGTACCACTTTGTCATCTCTATAGATAAGGCATATTAGTAAATCATGCAATAGAAAGAACTAAATTGGTTCACATGCATATATGTTCACATAAACTAAAGCAAAAGATCAGTAAACATATAAGATAGCACATCGATCACAATCATAGAACTTCGACGACAACGACCACAATAGTGAAGTTTACAACATACGACCACAGTAGTATATAGTTTGTGACACAACACTACACACAAACATCTATGATAATTCTAGGCGCACACATCGATCAATGTTGAGAACTGCTAATGCTCGGCTTCGGGAATGGTAGATAGCCATCCTTCGTCATCCACGTTCTGTTGTCACCCTGTTTACAAAGAATATTTTCAATCTCCCTCTTAGTCAACCCTTTGTAGTGTTTTAGGACCCCTCCCCTTGTGTTGACATCTTCCACGATGATTTCCGACAACTTAACCTAGATGCGATGGAAGTCTTATCTAAGATCATCATCGTCCCTTCGCGCCAAATTTTCGGCCCATGCTCGGAAACTAGATGGCAGAGTTAGGTTCTGGCAATCCCGGACAAACCCTTTAAGGTGATGCATGGCGTAGAAGGCCTCCTTGGTGCCGCCAGTAGCCGGCTCCTTGACGCAGGGGAACTCGAGCACGTGCTTGAACACGTGCTTGTCATCCTTGATACATTCCCCCTTGTTGAAGAAGGGGCATCCCTTTCTAGCGTAGCCCTCGAGAGCCTCATTCAAAACACCCCTTATTCTGGTGTAGTCCTTCTTCTTCTGACTCACCGAGTCGAAATCCGATGCTATCGAGTACTTTGTGCAAATGACGATGAGTGTGCAGTATTTGTCTCTGCACAACACGATTGAAACGGGATGTTGGAAAAGGGCAAAGGAAGAAAGCTATAAGAAAGCCTAAGTTACCAATGCTAGGGGGTGTGTGTACTTACTCGGGAAAGAAAGGAAAAAGAAGCATGTTCGTCCTCTTGTGGTCCACCATAAACTTCTCGAGGTACGCCATCACCTTGACACGCGTCTCTGATCCTTCCCTCAACTGGCTATCACGCATGTAGTGGGGATTCACTATCACGATGTAGGGGGTTTGCTCTCTCTTGGTCTTCATCGCCAGATTGAGCGCGAATAGGCGGACCATGTTATAGTCCAGCCGTTTCAAGAGAAACAGCTTGAAGACGTCCTCGTACGCTATGAAGAACACGTCCGCGGGGGCTTCATGGACGAAGTCCACGTCCGATGGCACCTTGACAGTGAAAATGGGTAATTTGGATCTTTGTCTTTAAGAAGAATGCCCTCAAGTGTCTTGATACTATCACTCAAAGCGAGCATATGTCCACCAGGAAGGCGAAGTAGCTCCGGAGTCAGTATCGCTTCACCGGCTATATGTATCCTGGGCAAGCCATCCTCACGGGCTGGTACGGTGTCATCCTTAGCCCGTATCCTCTTCGGAGGAGGTTGGCTCTCGGCTTTCTTACCTCTCTTCCTGTGCTTCTTCGTCTTCTGAGCAGGCTCCTCCACTAGGGATGATAAGTGCTCAACGGCCGCCTTTTGGAGTGTGCCAGGGTAAAGACGAATCCAACAGGTTTCTCCTGTTGATCGGCAGCCGGAGGCGTCTCTTGAGATAAACCATGGAAGACCAAGCGTTGCGTTCATGTAGTGGGACGCCCACCTTGACCCTCGCGAGCGACGAAGGGTTCTTCATCCACAGCAGGCATGTACAATGTTATGCCGGTGCCAGTGTTGATGTAGTCGTCGACATTGACAAATTCTTCATCATCATCGTTGTTGGCGCCATGTGGTGATGGTGGTGGCGGGGCGATGGCGGTTTCGTTGCGACGGCTTCGCCTTGGGGCGGACCACATGCTCCCAACAGTTGTTGGTGGCGACTGGTGGTGGCGATGATGAAAGGTGGCTTCCGAGGTGGTGGCCAGACGATCGAGGTTGCGCCGGTGACAGGTGGCATCCGAGGTGGTGGCCGGACGATCGAGGTGGCGCCGTGGCATTCTGCAAGGGTCTTGTGTTCGTCGGCTCCCTAAGGTTGAAAGGCGGGGTCCATGTCGTCGCACCCTGGCAACACCCGAGCAATCTGGACCCTCATCACGGCATCGTCCATTGCATTGTTGTGCATCGTGCGTTTTGCCGGTTGTATGATACTGCCCTTGGCAACATCCGTCAACTCACCGCCGACAACTTTGTGGAGTAGTACGCAAGCAGCGTCTTGAGACAAAACACATATGTATTGGGCATCATGATCGAGGTGGCAGTCACCAAAGGCGCATAAAGAAGATGAAGCGGAGTAACTAATTAGTTACCTTGGTGAGGGCGTTGAGCTCGGCTAATGTAGACACACGGCCGGTCCTGGCGGTAGGCCTATCATCAGCATTCTCCCGCGGTACTGGTGCCACCGCCGGCTGTGCGATACTGGTATTTTTGGTGGGAGTAGCAGGGGGCAGCTGTGCGACGACCAGCTCTTGCGGCTGCGCCGCGGCGATGGTGGCCGGCGGGGTCACCAAGTCCGGCGACGCATTAACGTTGATGCTCAAGTTGCTGACGCTATTGCGGGGCACGTGTATCGGCCCCTATCGACCTACCGCATTCCAAACATCTAGCACCTCCATCAACCCAGGGGGATGATCGCGCCAAGCTTCTCCTCCAATAACTTGTCCATTGCTTTCTCGTCCACTTTTTCCTCTAATGTCTTCACCTTCAACTTCAGATCTTCAACCTCGGCTTTATCTTTAGCCGCCGACTAGTTCTTCCTCTCCCTCCTCTTCTTTGAGTCCTCTTTGTAGTACTCGGTAAACTTTATGCTTGTACCGAAGCCGGACATACGGCCAGCTGATTTTGGAGGCAAATTCTTCTCCCTCTTCTTGTAAGTGTTTGTCGCCCTGTTGAAAACAGTGTCCCATGGCTCCGCCGCTGAATCCTGGGACAACAAGTCCTCGGTAGCGTTCAATTCCTTCTCCTGCAGAGAGACAAGGAGAGGTGAACCCATGCATTTAGATTCTTGGCTTAACTATTTTAATGAGAGATCCGCGGTAAATTCCTTACCAGCTCATCCTCAAAGGCCTTCACATCCGGGTCATCGCTGACGAACTCCCCTGTAACAGGGTCCAGGTAGTAGCGGGCCCGGACAAATTGTCGGATCTGCAGCTCTGTGATTTTATGCCATGGGTTCTCTTTACCCATGCGTTCAAGCTCGGCGTCCTCCTTGTCCCAAATGGGTTATTTACCTCTGTATCCACCGCTTCCAAGCCGGTGGTTACCTATGTTCTTATCTTGCATAGTCTTTCCCCACTCAGTCCATGCTTTAGAGGCAGCGGTATCTAAGTCCACCTTGAATATCTTGAACTCTTATTCGTCGAGCATCGGATTTTCCTACTCATAATCTCCCAGCTTTCACCTTTGTCAATGTTGTTCTTTACCCGGGTTTTCCAGCTGCTGAAGGCGTTGCTCATCTTTGTTAGTGCTAGTTTGTTCACCAGGTTCTTACTCTCCAGGTTTCTGAACTTCTCCGGGAATGTGTATCGCTTGTGAAGCTTCTTAAGGAGGTTCTCGACCAAAGCATGATTACGTCGGATGTACTTCATGTTGATCGACATGCTTTCCCGGACGATGCACCCGAGTTGCATGCCGTACTCGCAAGCAATCGATGCAGGCGCAATGGGCTAGTCACCTTCTGTGACCTCGGTGAACTCATCACAGACGTTGGCGAGCACTTGCGGCTTCCGATCCTTAATATCCTTCTTCTTCTTCTATATAGCGGCCGGGTTGCCGCTACCACCATCTGTGCACTCGCCACCATCCATGGTGGTGTTACCCTCCTCCCCGCCTTCACTAGTTCCGTCGTAGTCGTTGTCGACCCCCTCGTAATCTGGATCTTCCTCGTTGCCCCCAGCACCACCGACGATGGTCGTCGGTGGTGGTGTCATTCTCATCTCCTTCGCCTCCTCATGCTCTTGGGACGCCCCCTAGAACGACTTGTTGGCCTCTCGGGCTAGATCCTCGACGCTCATTTGTTTAGAAGGACCGGCCTCATTGTTAGTCGACATGTTTGCGCTTTATTACTAAAAAAGAGGCAAAAGGTTAGCACAAATATTGACCGAAAAATTCGGCATGACCTTTGCTAATTTTTGGACCTACGAGTGCCCATTTCTCAACCGAAACGGAAGTGAATCGACACTTCGGGAGAAACGGGCAACTCAATTGAAATCCCTGCAAGAAAAAACACCCCATCCCCATTGATAACCCCATTTCATTCACAGTAGCAGCACCATAGTAGCAGCACATCATGCATATATAATAGCACCATAGTAGCAGCACCATAGTAGTAGTAGTAGCACAACACCATAGTAGCAGCAGCACCATAGTAGTAGCCGTAGCACCATAGTAGTAGCAGTAGCACATCACCATAGTAGTAGCAATATAGTACAACACATCAGGGAAAAAGCATTATATAGTAGCAGTAGCACAACACCATAGTAGTAGCAGTAGCACATCACCATAGTAGCAGCAGCACCATAGTAGTAGCAGTAGCACAACACCATAGTAGTAGCAGCACCATAGTAGCAGCAGAGCATTGGCAGCACATCATGCAAATTACACAAAGCTACAACACCATTTCATTCATAGTACCAACTGTAGAGGATGTACTTAAAACAGATACTAAAACAGATGTACTTAAAACATATATTAAAACAGATGTTGCCAAAATGCTGTACGACATCATTCAGACACCATTTCTTAATTCTGTACAAGAGCAACACCTACACACAACACATCAGGGCAAAAGCAGAGTTGCCAAAATGCATCCCCAGCAAATTAACCCAGACCACTGATATGCATCCCCAGCAAATTAAGCAGACTCTAGACTAATCTCTATACAAAACATTAGCATCTGTGTAAAAATACTACATTGTGTATCTGAAAACATTGTGTAGTGCTGATCTGTCTTGACCATGTGTTCTGTTCTGTACATAGATGCTGTCTTTGGAGTTGACCTGATTAATTAAGTAAATAAAATTTGGTTCTAGCAAAATAATAATATGTTGGCTCATTGCACATTTTTGTTGTTTAACTTCTGGTATATATGAAGGGTTGAGATGCTTTGAACAAGAACAGGGTAATCTCACCCTCCCAGATCCAATGAACGTGTTTAAAAATCTGATGATGTGAACTCCTAGTGCTTAGTAGTAGTACTACTCTACTAGTTGTACAGTCCCTTGGTCAAAAGGTTTCTGTACTATACAGTGTTCTAGCTAACCAAACTGTGAATTGTTTTGAAGTGACATTGCAGGAGGAGGAGCACACGACATAGCTTTTCAGTAGCAGGAGATCTCTGGAGTGTCAATTAAAAATTCCTTGTAGTGTAAGTTGGCCAGCGAGGCCAAAACTAGAGCGAGGCAGAACTCCAGCTGGACCAATCGGGGTGCGGTGCCAAGAGCCTGACACACAGTGTGTTTTTTTAGAGGAAAAGGGCATGCCCGAGTTCCATTGCATCGAAGCCAAGTATTTACAGCGTATTGCATACAAGGTTTAAATCACAAACATTCCAGGAGCAAGATCAACCACGATCATTTCGGAGACTACCAGGCAGAAAAACAAACTATCTACATGAAGCATTACATACTCCAACCCTAGACGACAGTCGAAGACAAGACAAGTACTCGAGACCTTGATTAGTACATTGTGGGATCCTTACATAACTAATGAGAGATGTATACCTGGCGGCGGTGGCGAGATGGTGCGGGATGGGGAGGTGGTCCTGGCGGCGGACTGGCCTGCTCCTCCTCCACGGACGGGCTCCTCCTCCACGCACGCCCTGCTCCTCCTCCACGCCCGGCCTGGCCTGCTCCTCCTCCTAGGGCGCACGGGCTCCTCCTCCCGCGGTGGCGAGATGGCGCGGCTCCTCCTCCACGCACGGCGGCTCCTCCTCCGGTGTGGCGGCTTCTCCTCCGGTGCGGCAGGCGGCGGTTGGGCGGGTTCGCTGGGCGGGGGTTCTAGGGTTCTTCGGGTTCGCTAGGGCGGGGTAGGGTTCGTCGGGGACGATGTTTGAATTGGGAGAAAGTGAAACAGATCGAGGTGGGGAACGAAAAGGCCGAACCATCCATTTGACTAAGTGTGAAAGTTCAGTGGTGCATATCGCCAGAATACGCCATAGAAGTTCCAACACGCGGCTGTAGTTTGACACGAAATAGACAGTAGCTCAATGGTTGTGAGACAGTAGTTGGACATGAGAACCTGGCAGCCAGGTTCGAATCCTGGCTGCATCAAATTTTTATTTAATAATTATATGATACAAATATATTTAAACCAAGCACATACACATATGTATATTTATTCAAAAAACCTCTCCAAATTATATTTATATATTGTGCTTCTCACAAACACATGTGAAGTTATACGCACACGAATATCACGATATATGTTTAATTAGTCTCTAACTAATACACAAAAAAGGTCACACATCATCGTGTGATATTTCGAGCTAGCTAGCCTCTATTTACAATATTCTTGCCCTTTTTCTTCGCGGTTGAATACTTTAGCCCGGGCACTACGAGATTTCTTCTCGTGAACGGACAACCTTTAGTAGGTAGTGTAGTCTTTCTTCTTACTATAGTAGTAGTAGGCATGTTGAAGTACTTGTCGAACTCCTGTTCGATCTTCGGATCGCCGTTCTTGTCGAAGTCTTGCTCGTTGGCGGATCCTTCCATTCCGATGATGCTCCTCTTGCCTCTCCTCACTACAACACGACTGGGCTTTAATGGGTTGGTAATAAAGAAACATTGATCAACTTGGCTAGCGAGTATCCACGTTTCATTTTTCGTGGAGGCCTTCTTTGCCGACTTCGCATCAGGTATAACGCAGGTGGTGAAATATCGGCCTTCTTTTTCAACGTTCTTGGCCCATCTAACACGAAACATCGGTACTGTCTCTCCACAGTAGTCGAGCTCCCATATCTCCTTGATCCTTCCATAGAATCTTTCTATGATAGTAGTCTCGTCATCGGTGAAGGACATCATAGTTACTCCTGATTTTTGATATTCCCTATTCATGTCCTTTTCCTAGGTGTAGAATCTGTAACCGTTGATGTCGTATGACTGATAGGTCTTTACGTTATGCGCTGGGCCCTGTGACAAGGAGAATATGAGTTGTTGATCTTCCATAGAAGGCGTCTGTGGGGGATTGTCCAGCAGCCTTTTGTTGAACCAACCCGTGAAGCTGGAGTTGTGTTATCTTGTTACGTCTCCTTTCTTTCTCGGGCGGGCCCGGTCCGCGTACTCCTGCTCGATCTCGCTTTTGTGCACTTCCACCCAAGGGCTGACCAATTCAATGTGTTGTAGTGCGACTCGGTGTGCCCTGCCAAAGTCGGCGCGTCGATTAGCAATGCCGACATGTAGTGAGCGGTGGCCCTCGCGGTGACCATACCCAGCGAGCCTGCAGAGGTGATTCTTGGTGGGTATTCCAACATCCTCGTTCTCGGTGGTTAGATAGTTCTGGCAGAAAGAGATGCACTCGTAGATCAGAAAGCCCTTGGCTATGCTTCCATCTGGACGGGACCTGTTGCGAATGAACCCTTTGATGACACCGTTCAGCCTTTCAAACGACATCATGTTGTGCAGGAATGTCGTCCCAAGATGGATGATGTCATCCACGACATGGGCAAGTAGATGCACCATGATGTCGAAGAATGCGGGCGGAAAGTAAATCTCGAGCTCGCATAGTATCACCACGATCTCTTCCTGTAGCCTGTCGAGCTGCTTCATGCCGATCGAATTCCTAGAGATGACGTCGAAAAAGTTGCACAAGCCAAACATCGTCTCACGGATGTGCTCGTCCATTATCCCTCGTATGGCAACTGGAAGTATCTGTGTCATCATCACGTGACAGTCATGGGACTTCATACCGCTGAACCTCTTCTTCGCTATGTCGGGATACCTGCTTATCTTGCCCGAGTAACCGTGAGGAACTTTGACTCCTAGGAGGCACCTGAAAAGCTGCTCGATCTCCTCCTGACACAGAGTGAAGCAGGCAACAAGCACAACCACCTCATTCTTCTTAACCCTTTTGCGGCGACCCTGAGTCCCTTACGTTTGATCGTCATCATCATCACTATTAGGGTACTGAAGCTTCTTCTTGATGCCAAGCAATTTCAGGTCGTTTCTTGCTTTCGGCCCATCCTTGGTCCTCTCCGGCATGTTGAGGAGAGTGGCAAGCAGACTCTCGGTAACGTTCTTCGTGATGTGCATTACATCGAGGCTATGGGGCATGTGGAAGACCTTCCAGTACGGCAGGTCCCAGAAAATAGACCTCGCTTTCCATACACCTAGAAGTGGCTTTGTCCTTGGTCGCTTCTTTCCTGGTGCTGGGCACTCATCCCAATTATTCAGAAGCTCCTCGATTTCTTCGCCGCTCCTCGTACGCGGGGATCTTTTGAGCTCGTCTTTACCATTGAACAGGTCACCGCATTTTCTCCAGGGGTGATCCATGCGAAGCCACTTTTGAGTCCCTTGGAACACGGTTTTCGAAGACCCGGGATCCGTGGGTAGCTAGAGATGCGGGGTCTTATCCATGCACTTAACACATGCATTTTGTCCGTGGTTCACCTGGACCGATACATATGCGTAACCAGGATAGTCCTGCACTGTCGTGAGCAACGTGGCTCTCAGAGGGAAATATTATTTAGTGTAGGCGTCCCACGTATGGGCTGGCGTCTCCCACAACGTGGCTAACTCCTCTTTCAATAGTCCGAGATAAAGATGCATATCGACACCTGGATGTTTCGGCCCCTGAATAAGAATGCTCATGTGTACGTACCTTTGCTTTGTGCAGAGCCACGGGGGGGGGGGGGTGTTGTACGGCCATACAAACACGGGCCAAGTGCTATGCGTGATACTCTGGTTGCCAAAAGGATTGAGTCCATTGGTGCTCATACCCAGCCTGACGTTCCTTGCATCGCCCCCGAACTCTTCGAACTCGATGTCCAATGCATTCCACTGGCTAGCGTCTGAAGGGTGTGTTAGGATCTTGCCCTTCTCTGGATCATCTTCGGGTTTCTCCCTTTCCGCGTGTCATTGCATTAGCTTTGCTTCCTTAGGATCTACGAAATATCTCTATAGACGGGGAGTGATAGGAAAGTACCATACCACTTTTCGAGGAACTTTCTTGTTCCCTCTCTTGTACCGTCCATGGCCGCACACCGGACATGTGGTTCTCTCCGTGTACTCGTTACGATAAAGTTCGCAATCATTGATGCATGCGTGGTATTTAACGTGCGGTAGGTCGAGAGGGCACACAATTTTCTTGGCCTCCTCTATACTTGTTCGCAATGTGTTCCCGTTAGGAAGACGATCGTGCCAGAATTCCATGTTAGCATTGAAGCTCATGTCAGTCCATTTGTGTTCCGCCTTCATCTCTAGAGACTTGAGCGTTACACTCAGGCGTGTATCCTCGGGCCGACACCCAGGATACAATGGAGTCATCCCATCTAACTCCATTTGCGCTAGCTTGGCTTTCTCTCTGGCTACAGCTTTGGCGTTGCTCATCTCCTTGAGAAGCAGTTCCTAAACATGAGGGTCCCTTAACACCGAAGTTAGCAGCGTCTGGGTGTTCGCTTCTTCTCCTTCTTCATGATGGTCATGTCCGTCGACATCTCCTTCTTCATCATGATGATCATGCCCACCGCCTGTATATTCTTCGTCATCATGACCATGCCCGTCGGGAGACTCTTCATCTTCTTGCCCGCCCAAGTCTTCATGATGACCAACACCATTTACTGCCAGCTCTTCATCGAAGTCGAAGCAAGATGAAACCGCTGAGCAGGTGATCCTCCAATTGTCCAGAATCAGGGTCGATCCAGCGCTGGAGTTTGCATGTTCGACATGGACATCTTATCTGGGTCTTGTTGTTCCGAATCATGTCCGCCTTCGCGTCTTTCTTATACCTAGTAACTCGACCTTCGCTCATGCTGACGACCATGGTAGCCTGCGCGGTATGAACATATAGAGCAAAAGACAGAGAGTAGGTTAATTAGAAACCACACCTTATGCACACACAAACACACATGCATGGTCATCACCGGAAAAATTCGGCATGACCTTTCCTAAAAGTAGGACATATGGGTGGTGCAAAAATTTGCCGAAATGGAAATGAATCAACATTTCGGCAAACATCCATGCACCACGCCGGGGCAGACAAGCAAAAACAAGAAACTTCTTCCCATACAAGCATTCATGCACCACACAAGCTTCATGCACAAACATCATCTTCGCGCCATGCATGCATCACATATACACACCGCCCGTGCGACAAGCTTTACACCTACAAAACATGCATATTCATGGCCAATTACTCACCGGGTAGATTGAATACCGATTCGAGAGCGCGATGTGAGAGAGTGTGGATCAATAGATCTATAGAGAGATAATAGTACACAAATAGAGATGTGGAGGAGAAAAGTAGGTGTGTTTTAGATCTACTAGTTGGAGAAAGGCTTTCAATAACCAATCTATCAACTATAGTAGGTTTAAATACAACAAAATGTAGAAAATTATAGACACAATGGGGTGGGAGAGAGGAGGAAGCAGAGCTGGGAGGAGGGGGAAGAAGGATGTGAAATGGATGGTGGTAGATAGAGGGGGTGCAAAGCTTCCACCTTTTTGTGCAGATCTGGTCGAAGGATTCTGTGGCGCATATAAGCAATATGCGCCACAGAAGTTCAATCTTCTGTGGCGCATATTGCCTGTATGCGCCACAAAACCTTGGCCATAGGGTGCAATGGGGCCAGACTTTGGGCCCCGTGACCCAATGTTCTGTGGCGCATAGCACACATATGCGCCACAGAACCTTGGCCATAGGGTGCAGTGGCCAGACACTGTGGGCCATAGGGTGCAGTGGCCAGACACTATGGGCCCCTGCATTCAGTGTTTTGTGGCGCATATTGTTGATATGCGCCACAGAAGATTGAACTTCTGTGGCGCATATCAACTATATGCGCCACATAACACCGAGTGCAGATCTGCATGAAATAAAGGTGGCAGATATAGCTGCTTTAATGACAACCCTCTATATATACCACACTCCCTGTCCAAAGCAACATACCTACCCCTGATGTCTTCTTCCCACAACTCATCGGAAGACTCGCTAGAGAGCACAGCCAGCTCGTGTTCCCTGTAGACTACTCATAGTGGAGGGGCGAGGTTGAGGGGCAGTGCTCGGAGTCGGCCGCCGCGGGATTCGGAGGTCAACCTAATCGAGGAGGAGGCCAGACTGCGGCACGAGGCCCTCTACAACAAGGCCATGAGGTTGTACACCGTGCTCGCGTCCCCAGAGGAGAGGGTGCGCATGGCGGAACCAATCGGGTGGCGGCCGGTGCTCGACCCAACGTGTCCATGGAGGATCACGTCCGCAGGCTGCATGCGCGCGTGAACAGGGAGGTTTGGCATCTTCCACCGCCATTGGCCCCACCAGCTCTGTGAAGGGTTTTGCAATGTTGTAGTTTGTGTATTTGTAATGATGTATGCCATTGTTGTTTTTCTGTTCAAGGCTATGCGCATGTGCATTTGCAACGATGTATGCCACTGCACATGTCTATCTACTAGATTGTCTAGTATTCTACCTATTCCACTAGAACTTGTTTAGTTGGGAAAAGCATAAGAGGAAAATGTGTGTACTATATAGGAAACACTCAATATAATCTGAGTAGCATGAAGCATTCTGTGGCGCATACTGCACACATGCGTCACAGAAGTTTGTTCTTCTGTGATACATATGCACATATGCGCCACAGAAGATTATACATAGGTGTCCAGAGAGTGGGGCCCACATAATTGTTCTGTGGCGCATATTGTGATATGCGCCCATAAGATATAAACTTCTGTGGCGCATCTCTTGGTATGCTCCATAGAAGTTTGGTCAAAGCACGGTCAGACCCCGTCTGCTGTGGGTCCCACATGATGATTCTGTGGTGCATCAGGCAAAGTGTGCCACAGAACATAAAAATTCTGTGGCGCATATAACAAGATGCACCACAGAAGATTCATGGTCCAAGGGAATCAAACTATAGCTAGTTTCCTAGTAGTGTATGAGTGGAATAAAATGCACGTATCCAATGACGAATACTTTGAGGGAATCAAACTATATTGAGGATCAAAATATTGCAAAAGGATAACAAGGTGAAGAAGCATCAACGATTGAAACAAGCAATCAAAAAATCCAAAGAACCGCTTGACACAAGGGAGATACCAAATGAAAGATAGGTATTATGATAATAAGGAAAAGAGAGTCTTCTAAATAATATGAGGAGGCTCCCCAAGGTTTGTGCACAATCTATAATTTGCATTTGAATACAATATGCACAAACATGGCATCCTCACTCCCTCGATATTATTTACATCAAAAGAAATACCAAGAAGAAAAATATGATAAACACAACGTGGTGTTATAAATAAAATTAGGAAGCTCCCCAAGGTACGTGCACAAATTAGTTTTTTTTGTATTTGAATACAATGTGCACAACATGGAATCCTCACTTCTTCTATTTTACTTAAAACACAACTATGTCCAAAAGAGCATATACCAAGGCATAAAACTTGCAATAAACAAATGGTTGAGAAACAAGTAAGACACAACATAATAGCAGGCTCAACAACAAGGATGTGTGAGAGGCATGACAAAGCATATTATAAGACTAATACAAGAATGATCATTGAGCATCAACATAGTCTTCAATGAATGATATTGCTTAGTATGACCATACAACACACACGAAACAAAGAAGATATCAAAATAGAGAAGTAACATCCTCATGTTTATAAGTTTCTAAGTAGAGAATCTCACAAAGATATTTATCCACAAATAAACATGTACACACAAAATAGATACTAAAATAAATATAGCAAGATATCCAAAACGAAGTCATGAAAATACACCACTAAGATCTTTGCTTGATATCATGGAAAAAAGGCTCAATTTTCTCTTATTGTATATTGAAGAACTTCTACCACAAAAAAATTTAAATACAAAAATTCATGTCAAGACGCAACCTACAAGAGGTTGGAAGAAATATATGTATGCATGAGTAAGAGATAGTTGTTACTGATTTATCATTGGTGTGATGAAGTATATAGGAGTTCGTTGATCATACTAGCTTGTCTCTAATTATCATTGAGTTCTCACTTTATGAAAGATACAAGCATCCAATGCATCTCCAATGTACCTAAAAAAATTTATGAACAATATGGTCCCCAAACTTATTGGGTACAAAGTAGTTAGAGAAACTACATTACATAGGAGAGACTCCACAAAAATATGTGCATATTGATATGAAATTGAATTTCAAGCACATCTTAGCCAATTAGGATTTGGTGGAGTTTCCCCTATATATTGGATCAGGGAAATCAAGCACGCCATAATATATATACATTTATAAAATATGCATGCACATGACTTTCAAGAGCCAAACTAGATACAATTTGGACAAAACACCAAGTAAACCAAGAAGATACACCAAAGTGTGACATGACTAACGGTTGTCCAAATTATATCAAAGACCAAATCAACACATGAAAGACCATAAGTTAAACAAATGAACTTGGCAAAAGCCAAAGAGCAAGAGATAGAAAAAACACAAATGCTCAAGGATTTATCTCATTCTAAAAGGCCAAAATAATTAACAGGGAATGAGACAAAACCAACTCCCCAAAATAGAAAGGTTCCAACACTCAAAACACCAAGTAAAATCTTTGTTTCATGATGGAAAAAAGTACCAAACTAAAAATATTTATCATCCAAAGACATAAAACATGATATGGATCAAAGCAAAAAGCAGAAAAAGAGTGTTCTAAATAATATAGGAGAACTCCCCCATGATTAGTGCATTATTTAATATTTTGCATTTGATTACAAGATGCACACACACGGGATCATCATCTCTACCTACATAAAAATAGATAACTAAACCATTTCAAGTCAAATCAATATCCATAAGAGGCAAAAGGATAAAACTAGAGAATATTAATGGACATTATAGAATTTGAATTTCTCATGAGTATGACATACCACATAGAAACTAGATAATCTTGCAATATCAATACTAAGTGGTATTCCTCATGTACATGCATTTTCAGGATTGTGGAATTCCCAAAGCACACCACTCCCCCAAAATGGGATTGTCCATTAATATCTAGCAAGAGCCAAATAGTATAAAAATATATTCAATAAAGGCTCAACATAACAAAACAAGTACATGGCGTGCAAGCCAACATACAAAAATAAACTTGATAACTCAAGATAGGTAAGTGGTAAGCACAACATATACAAACAAATGCAAGGTACGAAACCAACACATTCACAAGGGGCGAGTAACTTTCAATGTAAATGAGTTGAGAACATGTTACCACAAGGAGGAGCAATGGATATATGATAGAGATATGATAATCGAAATGACTTGGATTGAGAAAATATAATTGATGAAGTTTCCTTAATTCTTCATGATGTAGCCAAGTATCCAATGACCTCTAACCAACACCTATTGATCAAGTTTTAGCTAGATGGTCCCCAACCAAGTTGGGTCCTAAGAAGTTAGTCACAATAGGCTTGGCTACCCAAATGGTTATTTTCTTGTCACCATGTTGGGCAACAACATATTTGGCAAACAAATTGCCAACCTCATCCTTACAAATATAATAAACTTCATCAATCATGATAGGGTTGGATGGGGTACCAATAGTGCAAGAGGAAGAGATGTGACCCTTCTCATGACATATGTAGCAAGTTCTTCTCTTCACATTCTCTTCACTGGATTTATCCACAATGAGAGTATTAGATTGATTATTCTTGGGAAGTGGCCTCCCTTGAACTTGAGATAGGCCATGACTTTGAACTTGAGGCAGCTTCCTTTTTTGCTTCTCAGCAAGAGGCTTATTCTTCAAAGGGAAAGATCTAACATGGTGCCCTTCAATTTTGCACTTGAAGCAAACAATCTTGGATGCATTCTTGACTTTTATTGGCCCTTCTTATTGTTGCTGTTGGACTTTTTCTTAATAGTGGACTTGTTATTGACATTGGATTTGAATTCAAGTCCACTCTTGTCATTGGGAGATTTTTGTACACTCAAGATCTTGGTGAGCGTGGTCTTCCCTTCATGACCATTTTTCAAGTCATTCTGCAAAGAAGAGACTTGAGCCTTGAGCTCTTTGATTTCCTCCACATGGTTAGTGGCAACACATATACTAGAGGAAGTAGAAATTTCATTTCTAGAGCAACAAGGAAAATAATGTAATTCATCACAAGATTTAGCAATAATGTTAGTGGACGAATTACTAGGACTAGCACATGGCAATATTATATTATTAGTACAGATTGTGCTAGTGACCAGATGAGGCTCACAAGATGTTATCTTTGTAGAGATATCCTTATGAGCTAACTTTAGCCTAGCATAGGATGCTAGAAGATCATCATTAGATCTAGATAGATTTTCATGACTTTCTTCCAATTTCCTATACTTGCTAGTTAGCAACTCAAGTTGAGCCCTTAGTTCAACATTCTCCTTCAAAATAGATGCTTCACAAGAAGTAGAGTTAGTAGCACAAGCATAATTATAATTAGAAATAGAGGAAGACAACTTGGCAAGATCATTATATTTTCTTTTGAGATCAATCGCCACCTCGAGAGCTTTATCACAGGTTTCCTTTACTTTAGACACTTCTAGAGTAAAAGCCTCCTCAAGAGATTCTTTGGTTGCTTGTGCTTTATTTTTAAGCACTTTTAATTTGGCACAAGCATGGTCACATTATTTAGTGAGTTTAGAGATTATTTCATTATGAGACTCCTCAATGGATTCTAGTTCCTCCTCAAGAGCAACCTGAGTCTCTTGCTCTTCCTCGAGGGCATTTTTAAGGATGCAATCTCATTATCATACCCACGCTCGAGATCACCCATTTTATCAATGGTGACCTCATTCTCCTCAACTTGAGATTCTAACTTATCAATATGTTCCTTGCTCTTAATAGCAATACCCAAGATTTCAACAAAATTAGAGCAAGCAATATCATTCTTAATAAGAGCACGATAAATAATCTCACCATTTTCATGTAACCAATCAACATCAACCTCTTCTTCCCCATTATCCTTATACTTATCATCATAAGAGGTATTGGGTTCCAAATAAGGAGTTACCTTTGAATCCCTAGCCATAAGGCATAGATGTGAACCGTGAGAAGATGATGATGAAGAATTTCTTGAGGCTCCATTTAAGATCTTGTCTTGACCAATAGAATCTTGTGAAAAATCACATGTTGATTAAGTGGTAGAAAATGAGAACTCATCTCGATCGAAAGTGGAAGAAACACAATCATCCTCAAAAATATTTGACACACCATATTTATCTTGAAGTTTTGTCCATAACTCATGAGCACTCCAAAAAGGTATGACTGAAGAAGTAACTACATGGCTCAAAGCATTAACAAGCACATTAGAAGTTTGAGCATCGAGATATAAGTTTTTTTCGTCCTCACAAGATATATTTAGGAAATCCATTGGAGGAGAAAAACCTATATCTACAATTCACTCCAAATTTTGGTCCATGGCCCGAAAATGATTAAGCATACGGATTTTCCAAATCTCATAACATGTGCCATCGAATATGAAAATGTCACTGTGCATTAATCCCCTAGCCGACATATTTACTCTCAAGGCAGTGAAGCCCAAAAAGAGAGACTAGGCTCTGATACCAATTCAAAAGGATAGAGATGCCGCCTAAAGGGGGGTGAATAGGCGGTTTAAAACTTTTCCAAGATGAGCTGAACAAAGACGGAATAAAACTAGCGTTTACTTTGTCAAGAACATAACCTATATAAACTACGGTTCACCTATGTGCACCAACAACTTATGCTAAGAAAAACAAGCAACTATGTGATAGCTAGATATAAGAATTCAAGCACAAAGGCTATCACAAAGTAAAGTGCATAAGTAAATAGCTCGAGTATAGAGATAACCGAGGCACGCGGAGACAATGATTTATTACCGAGTTCCTCCCATAAAGAGAGTACGTCTCGTTGGAGGGGTGGGTGGTACTAAGACCATCACACCACAAAAGGCCTCACCCTATTCTCCTGTGAACCTCACCACAAGAGGCATGGTTCACTTCTTTACTATTGGTGCACTTGTAGGTGGCAATCCGTAACCTCTCACAAAGATTGGGGCACTTCTCCACAACTCAATTGTAGGCTCCCAATAAACAAGCTCGGGGAAAGCTGCACAACTTAATTGGAGGCCCCAAGTAATCCACAAACCTACAAAACAACTAAACCATCTAGGGTTCCAAGAACCCAAGAGTGAAAAGTTTCTCACCTTTCACCCAATCGAATCCCCACCAAGAACTCAAACTGATGCACCAAATGCAATGGCAAGAACACAAGAAGTGCTCAAGTACTTCTCTCCCAAATTCCACCAAAGCTACAAAAGCTAGTGGGAGAATAAGAGAGGAAGAACACAAGATGAATCCACAAAAGAAACCCCAAGATCTAGATCCCAATATGTTCCCCTCACATAGATGAGATATGGATTGGTGGAGTTGTAGATCTAGATCTCCCCTTTCAAAACCCCCAAAAAGATTCAAGAAATATGGGAGGGATTGAGAGTATTTGCAAGCTCGTGAAGGCCAAAACAATGAAGGAGAGAGAGAATGCAAGAAACCAGCCTAAGGAGGAAGAATGGGTCTATTTATACCCCTCACCAATGAAATATGACCGTTTGGGACCTTCCAGGCCAGATAATCCGCCCCTCCTCCAGATATTCCGGGTTCCCGGGCCAAAAATGGCTAAGGACTTCGCGGCGCATCCCTTAGTATAGGGGGCAGATATTTGGGCCGGATAATCTGCCCCTTGTCGTGGTATTGCCGACGAGTACGCCATGGAGGGGTCCTCACAGTGCATGTTTAGAGACGTGGGCTAAGGCGGAAGGTTGGCGGGTACGAGGTAACACAGCTTACCCACGTTCAGATCCCACAACAGTGGCGGGATCCTACTCCTGCTATAAATCACTATAATGGAAATACGCCAGGTTACAGGGATCGGTTCGCTGTGCGCGATATGAGTTGAGTTGTCTGATTGTTGCCCTAAAGGCTCCCATAGGTCCGGCTTATATAGTCAGCAGATCCTAGGGTTACAAGCAAAGTACTAGCCGGACAGGTCACAGAGTCCTACACGGTACACAACTAGTTTAGCATGTCTTGTACTCCAAGGCTCCGGGTACGCTAGTGACCCCCCCATAGCCTTCCTTTATCCGACATAGGCCTCCCTTCTGGATCCATCTAACTGGGCCGCCCAGCAGGCCATGGGTCTTGCTACCAACTATGGGCCACCCGGGTTATACGGATTAGAGACATGCTATGGTGATATCCATTTAGCATATCCCCAACAGTAGCCCCCGGAGAACTATGAGATCTTGCGTCGTCTTGCCTCTTCAGGTTGAATGCTCTGTCTAGATGAATCTCGGCAAATTCTCAAGCAATATCTTGTAGTCCTCCCAAGAACCCTGCAATGCCCTCCGTCTTCAACATGTAAGTTGGAGAACTTCTGAATCTTCCATCGTACTCTTCTCGTAGCCGGACTGAATCTGTCCATGCCAGAATCTTCAGATGGGATGGTTCATCTACCTGTGTCAGCAGAGCAACATAGACCATAGGTCAGCGATGCCTCGTAACTCACACATGCAGAGAACGCGATCATAGCCGTTTTCCCGCGTGAAGGATGTGAAATGTTGGCAGCGGAGGTGGGAACGTGACGAAATTTCCGCGCACGCGCATGCACACGATGTCCACACAGCAACCATCCGATCAACTTGCACGAATCTTGATGCTAAGTACTATAAATTATAAATGTGGTAAATTTTATCCTTTCACCGCATTCTTCCTTGCATCATATTCTTCCTCCAGCAGACGCCTCCTCGAGCTCTCCGTGTGCACCGAGAAAAATCCTAGCTTTCCCCCACTCCCATAGTCACCTTCCTCCCCACACCAATGGCAAGCAGCAGTGCCACCCCATCCATGGAGGCATCGAGCGGTGGCACGGCCAAGCCTGTGGGATCCGTTCATGTGCCCCCAGAGGGCCTGGTGCTGCCACGCACCGCGGTGGTGGAATCCACCGGCCGTGACCATATTCCAGCGAGGCTGGAACAACTGGAGGAGGAGGGCGACTCTCAGAAGGGAGAGTGGCGCGGCTCCGATATCACCGAGGGCAATCTCAAGGAGATGCTCGTCGAGGGGAACCTCCCCACGACGGAGGGGCTAGTTTGGCGAGCGGCCGGCTAGCGAGGTCATCCCTTCTCCCCAAGCCTGAGAAAAGGTGTACCTCCAAGCCCAACTGGTACGCGGCGTCTCCCTCCCAATCTTCGACTTCTTCATAGAGGTCCTTAGCCACTACCGGGTCAAACTCAGAACCTTTCTCCGAATAGCATCCTCGTGCTTAGCAACTACGTGGCGCTTTGTGAGAGATACCTAGGAATTAGGCCTAGGTTAGATATGTTTATATATTTCTGCACCGTCAAGAGGGAAGCCGGAGTGAGCAAGGACGAGCTCAGAAATTGTGGAACAATTAGCTTCAATATCCGGCCTGGACGGCGGTTCCCCGACATTGTAGGCCACGAGTCCTGCAAAAACTGGCACATGACGTACTTCTATGGCCCAGATATCCCTCTGGCTGGCCGAGAAGCATCGTGCCCGGACTTTGTCGACGGGGCCGCTGCTGAAGCCACGACGTGGAGATCCCAAGCCCTCCTTCCCTCCGACGACAAAGACTCCCGCATTGTTAGGCGGATCGAGTGGTTCGTAGACATGGGTCTGACCGGGTTGGACCGAGCCATGTGTTGGTTCATCAGGCGGATCCAGCCTCTACAGCACCGTGCGAAGCTGATGCACCAGTATACCAAGGATAGGAAGGATAGACTCCGCATCTCCGAGGACAACTTTTCGAGTGACTCCATCAAGCTCCTCCTCAAAGACATCGTCAAGGTGAAGGACAGGAAGCGTGGCTTCACCATCACCTACAACATGTTCGAAGGCGGCACGTACCTAGAGGTACTTTTTTATTTTCCGTGTATAACATATACTCCCGTTCTTCCGTCTAACCTTTACCATTGCATCTAACACTTCGAGATTCACTTAACAGCTAAAGAGTCTGGATGAGGACATTATGGTTGTCCAAGTCTATGACCCCAAGATGAAGGAAGTCACCGTCGTGTCCGACGACGTTGTTCCGTTGGCGCGTAAGCGGAAGAGCTCCACCTCTGACGATGCCGACAGAGGCAAGAAGAAGAATATGGAGGGTGGAGCCTCCAAGATGTCCACCGCCTCCCTGGAGGCGGAGAAAATAAGAATGATTGGTATACCTTTGACCAAAGCACCAACCGTTGTGTAAGCTTCTTAACATCCGACATTGTCTCTTGCTCGTCTTGTTCCTGTACTTATACTTTTGCATGTTTCAGGAAGAAGGCCAGTATGAGTTTTAAGAAGACCTCCAAAACATCGGGGGTTTCTAAAAACATCAAAGAAATGTTTCACCAAGCGTCTCCCGCCATTGCCCCTAGAACTCCCAGTGTCCAACCTGCTACTACACCGACAAGCTCTCCAGACAAGGTAACGCCTGAACCTTCCGCCATGGAAGTGGACCAAAGCGTTGCCGCGGAACTTGCTGTTGTCGGCGAGCAGGCGACATTAGAAAGCACCGCATCCAAAGTGGCCAAAGCTCCGGCTAAGGATGCCACTAGTAGCGGTAAGGCGATGGTGGAAGGCAGAACTTCTGCCGCAGGCGGCGCCACTACATCCAGGACACCAGCAGAGTTTTCGAAGATCGTCTACCCGGTGCTTACACCAAGTAGCTCAACTCTAGTTCCCGATGCTGCGTCGACTTCTCCGACATGTGGTCTTGAGGAGTTGCTCAAGAAGGCGGATATCCTCCGCAGAAACAGCCTTGCCTTCAGCAAGATACTTGCCGAGAGCGCCACCAACCTCAAGATCATTGCACTTGTAAGTTTTGTATGCCTTTTGCATTTCATATGTAGTATCCCACTATAGCCCCCGAGGATTTAGATGGAAAACCATAGGTATTTGTGTCTGAATGCTCTAAGAGGGACTAAGCTAGAAAACTTTGCACTGTAGACCCCAAGGATGTAGTTTGAATGAATTATTCCAACTAGATACTTTTAGAGTAGCATACGCAGTGTTTGTAAATTTCAATACTGTAGCCCCCAAGCCTCTAGTTGAAACAAAATTAGTTCCGACTAGATGCTTAAAGAAAAACTAAGCATATTGTCGAGTTAAAAACTCTCATTGTAGCCCCCAAGCCTCTAGGTGGATATTTATCCGGCTAGATGCTCCAAGTAGACTAAGTAACTTTGATCTTTTTCGCGGAATGAGAATGCTCGGAGAGGTGTCGTCAATGAGAAGTTCCATAAGCTGCGTGCTGACCTGGAAGCTGAAAAGGGTAAAACTACTTTCTTGAAGGATCAAATCACCAAGAGCAAGAGTATGTTTTTCTTTTCAATTTTGCACTCAAACTTGGTCTTGTGCCATTACACTCCGACTACTCATTGTGCGTTGTTATTTCTCCGACACGCAAAAGCTATTGCCAAGGCGAAGGACATTGTCGAGCAATCCAAGAACATAGAGCTGTTGGATAGCGAGAACAAGATCTTCAAGCAGGAGAGGGCTGACACTCTGAAGATGCACGAAGCGTCCATGAAGGCCATGTAGGAGTCTTCCAATACGGAGATCAACCGACTGAAGGAGGAAATTGCAATCCTCAAGGAGCAGAACAAAGTTGCCGAAGAGCAGAATAAGCGCAACCTTGAGGCTTACAAGGTCCTCCGACAAGAACGGATCTCCATGGAGGAGACACTTCAACAAGCCGAGACGAGCATCTTTGGTAAGCAATATCCGTCTTGTACTTCTGTAAGCCAGGTACTCTGAACTTTATGTTTATTTGAACTCATCTAATCCATTGCTTGGTCGGAAATGCAGCTCCTATTGGTTTAACCGATACGCGTCCTCCGCCAAAGGAATGCATGGTTCTTGCCGGCAACTTCATCAGCACCGCCATCAAGCAAGCCAAAGAGATTGCCAAGCCCTTTAACATCAACATCAAGGGGGCGAATTCCGTCATGAACTACTCGGAGATTCTGCGCCAAGCCCCCGAGCATATCGTAAGCTGGAAAGCTTCATGTACCCGGGCTGGTGCAAGAATGTCGCTGGCGATGGTCAAGGCCCACTACAAGAATGCTGACATCAGCACGGTGACCTCGAGTCTGCCTGACGTAGATGATGACGGCCAGAAGATTGATCACAAAGCTATCTGGGCATCGCTCACCGTCTATGACACCAGAGTCGCCGAGTTGGTCGATCCAAACTCCTTTGTGCCACTCGAGATCATTGATGGCAACCAGCCCAGCTCCTCCGAGTCCCTCAAGACCACCGACTTCGAAGATGATCAGGATGACTCTCCTGCCGCCGACGATGTTACCTCAAAGTCTCCTTTGCTAGAGGAATGAAAAACACTTTGTAATATTTGTTTCCTCTGGATGTATGTATGCGGAAAAACTACTGTTTTAATCTTAAGGCGGAAAACAATAGCCATACGTTTCCTGCTACTTAAATACTGGTTCTAGCATGTATATATATTTTAAGCAAGTGCTGGCTTATCCATTGCTTTGGTTTTTATGCTTGACTTATCATGAGTCGGAAGACTCGTAGTCGGAACCATTCTTGCAGACGGGTTGGGGGACATAGGGGGTCTATTGTTTCTCGGGGCATATCTTGCAGACGGGTTGGGGCGATACTTCGGGGTATGGTGGGATCCTGGTTGATGCAACATTCGACGCGTGCGATCCTCATTGGCTTGGTTGATCTTGCCTTCCATCTAGATTGCAGAATCCACTAAGGCTTCAAGGTCAGCAAAGGGAATGTTGACCAGCACTGTCTGCACCTCATCATGCAGACCATTTAAGAATATCTGCTTCTTCTTGGCTTTAGTACCAATCTCATCAGGGCCATACCTAGACAGAGACATAAATCTATCACGGTACTCTACCACAGTCATCCTTCCCTGCTTCAGCTCCTTGAATTCATCCCTCATCCGCAGAATCAAACCCGGTGGCACATGGGTTCGGCTGAACTTGAATTTGAATTCATCCCAAGCCATCATCTGTCCTCCATTCATGGTACGAATGCTATTCCACCAAGCTCTTGCATCACTTGCCAGATAATGGGTGGCAAACAGTACTTTCTCATTAGCCTCCACTCCTGTGACCTCTAAGTTGTTCTCCATGGTCTGCAGCCAGTCATCAGCATCTAATGTCTCTTCAGACTTACTAAATATGGGGTGATTGGTGTTTTGAAAGTTCTTGAGCTAGGATCCATGGTTGTCCTGGTTTCCATGGCCTTGATTATTATGGGCCATCTGAGCTATCTGTTGAAGGGTGGCTAAATTAGCTTGACGTTCAGCTCTTCCAGCTTCATGGTCAGCAACCAACACTTGTAAGATTTGCAACATCGGGTCTTGAGATGAGCTACTCCCTCCGCGGGGCATCTGAAGATTGAGATAGATCATGAGACAAGAGGGAAATTTCTAAGGTTCAAGGGTTTGTTTTTGAAAAGCTTTTAAACTTTGAGTGTGACTCTGGTTTTGCCAACTAGCAACATTCTTTTCATTCAATCATTCATAGCACCCAATACAAACACACACCACACTAGGGTAACAGATGGTTTTAGGAACCATTCTGTGAAGCTACAATATAGTGGGACCGGATACAACTCACACCTACGATAGTTCTCAAGTCTACTACTTATCAGAACCGGTGGCTTCTTCATCATCAATGAAGGCGGAATCATCATCCTCAGTGTGGAAGTCCATGTCGAGGTCCTCCAGGTAGTCATCATCATCACTGAGGTATGGGTAGGGATCTCCACGGATATCTTCCCCTTCGTTCTCCCTCTCCTCAAGCTGCATGTCCCGCTCATGGATGGTCTCCTCCAAAGACGACACCCTGTGACAAAGGCGGGCAATGATGCGATCCTTCTTGTCATGCAGACGGCGAAGTGACTTACACTCCTTCACAAGGATGGCGAGGGTCTAGTCCTTCTTGACTGCAATGGCATAGTTGTGGTTGGCGTAGGCGCGGGTGTTGTCCAACTCCTTTTGCCTGTCATACAGCATGAAGTCGAGATGATCCACCTGATGCTTTAGCTCCGGATGACCTGGTACCTCCAATTGTTGTCCCATAGCATCACGCCTTGTGTAGTAAGCAAAGCGAGTGCCATTGATCTGGTTGATGCTTTGCCCACACAGACGGGCAAGAGCTTCCTACATAGCCCTGGCGAGTCCATCTAGCCAGTTGTTCTCCCTCAAGCTGAATTGGATCCCCTCTGAGGTGGGTGCCTCCATCTTGCCTCTGAGATTTGCAACTATCAGCCATTGTAGTTCTCCTCCTTGCTGATCATTGAGTTGTTCTCCGAAGAAACTCTGAGTGCAGGTGCTCAAGAAGTTCCAAGAGTTGGTTTAAGTCGCGCTCATACTCCGTTGCCCAACCGGTAGAACTTTCTATACTTTGACTTCCATCTATAAGAATGTAGGATGAGTAAGTTAGTGAGGTGATCAAGTGTGTCAAATTTTATGTAAGATTGCAAGAATTTTTGAGGAACATGATTTTTTCTTGAAAGAATCTTAGTGATAAGAATGAGAATATGTTTTCATAAATACTCAGTTCTTTTGTTTTGAAACTAAGTTTTTGATTCAATCGTCCATTCTAACTAGGGTCTCCTATGGTCAGGATGGCTCTGATACCAACTTGTCAACACCCGAATTTTTAATCCTAGATGCCTGCTATGCCATACATCGCAACCCTAGGATTACCATTTTTGCGAGACATAACAGATTGGTACCATAGTTCATCATCCATTACAAACCATAATAAAGGTCTTAAAAAATAAAGGATATCATGATCCAGTCTTAATACAATCAACACAGCGGAATAATAATAATAAGGGTAGCGTGGTCGAGGCTCCATCTTCAGGGTCATAGGTGTAACACCCCCGGTCACTCCGGACCGACGGCTGTCACTTCTGGCAGCTCACTAGGATCTCTAGACTAACCCCACAAACCAACACTAGTCTTTTTCACAAGACTTTGTCCTCACTGCCCGCATTGACCACTTCCCTTCGGTCACCCATCCTAGAATTGCTCTAGGCCAAGCACACTTAACCTTAAAGTTCTTTTCGAATGAGCTTCCGGAAAAGAAGTTGCAACTTGTTGGTATGGGTTTCCTATCAATCATATTGAGACATGTGCCAAGGTCTCACAATAGGCAATGATGACGATGTGAGATGATCCTAGTTGTCATAGACTTCCTGCTTTCCATCATCCTGGTAGTCCTCCTCATAGTCTGGCCATAGGAATATCCAGGGAAAAACCATGAGTACTCTATAAGTACTTGCAAACTATCACTAACAAGTAAAGTATTTCGAGTAGGAATCCTAAGCTCTAGGTTTATTTGCAAAAAGGCAGATTTATCTCAGCTGAGTTTATAAGTAAATAAAACTAGTTTAATGTTCCACAACACCTAGTGGGAACTTAGTTTTCATGTTCAGAACCCTGTTTCATTTCACAAGTCATTTTGAAAACATCTGACGATGGAACAGTATGGCCACGCCAACTGTCCATGACCGCGGACGCGGCTATTCGAATAATTTGACACTCTGCACAGGTGGTACAATTTCACCACAACATTCGATACATCCGTCAGGGATAACCCTGAATAATCATACTTAGTTCGCGGATAATCAAACCTAACCTTTCAATTACACACCCTAGTATAGGCACCTCCCCTACGAGTGTGGCCTCCCAACCATGACCATCTGTCATCTTGGGTACTGCATAGGTGGACATTCATCACGAGGTAGCCTCAGCTCCAATCTCTTCTGCAAGGGAACTCATACTAAGACATATAAACTTCTGGTCAAGCCTTACCCAATTCAGGTATTGTAGTTGTACGGTAAAATTGGAATGGTGTCGCATCCGAACCCAACCATCAGTTTTGAAAAGGGCTAAGGCTCATGCCTCAACATTTTCATCATCAAATCATCTTGTGTTCATAACGCATGTCAAAATATTTCAATAGAATTAATCTTCATTTTAAGGTTTTCATAATCATTTTCACCAAGTATTCCCATCTAAAGTGATCAACTTTTATGCTTAGCACTAGCCACTAAAGTTGAGGGTATTCACTAATGAGGGGTGATAATCAAGTGTGACTATCCAAATCTAGTCTAATGCCTTAGTATGACATCTAGTTCTAATTACTTAGGCCTAGTTTTATGATCTTTATGCTATCTATACTATTTTTCCAAAACTCACAAAGCACTAACTTGTACCGCCCCTAAATCGGGTTTGTGCAGATCTTAGCATTTCCCGCCAAAATCCGCATAGAAGCGATTCAAAGACACCCACCAAACACTTTCGTGTGGGTGGAATTTGAATACAAGTAGTTACATCACAGTAGTTTACAACAGAGTCCACGAGAACTTGTATATACAACAACGAATCAACAAGTCAAGAATACAAAATGATACAAATCATAAAGAAAGCCAAATAGTATCCGAGTACGGATAAGATCCAAATGGGACTAAGAGTCCTGAAGAATAACCAAGCGGTGTCCAACTCTGCCCAGGCCAAGCCGGAAGGGTAACCTTGCTAACGTCGTCAATCACATACCTGTCAAGCCAAAAGGGTGCCGACAAAGGGCAAAGGAAAACAGAAAGAGAGCGGTCAGTACTGAGGCCAGTACACGGTGAGACTAGAATTCGGCGGTCCTCGCCTACATAGGTATGGTGGGCTCAGCGGAAGCAAAGCTTGCACTATCTACTTATAGAGACACGCTACAACTTCGGCTATTAGAGCAAGATAAGAGAGCACTATACGATAGCTATATATAACACCAAACATAACCTATCCAAAGATTTCCCCCTCGAAGACCAGTCGAGGAAGTACCCTTACGAAACACACACAGTGACAATTTTACTTAAGCAAGTGTTTAGTTGATAAGGCTAATTACTGATCATATTATTAGAGGCAAAACATTAGTGACGTTGTCTATGATCATGACACTATACTCCCGAGGTGTCCATAACCGTGGACACACGACTTCTCGGAAAGATTTACCCTACAGGGGTGCACTACTGTACCCAAACGCATGCTCAACCCTTCAAGCAACATATCACGTGTGCCATCCGAATCTCACAACAAGAACCGTCCCTTAACTATGTGCATATCCAGAGGCATCACCTACTGTGTTGATCCAACCAAGAGGTACGACGATTCTCGAGGGAGGCACAGCGTTTGACTCTACGGCCGGGCGATGATCGGAAGATAACTTGTAGAGCTCCATCCCACCTCCGACACGATATCCCAGTTTTATGCAATGCAAGCCATGGTAGTCCACCAAAATCATATCACAACTCAACCCATGTCCGAGGACATATTATGCGTATGCACCAAATGGAAAACCAATTTTTTAACCTTCTGGATATACGAATAGTGCCGGTAGTTGAGGGGAGGGGGGATCCCAGAGGCCCCCACATTTGGTTACCGCGATCAACTCAGAACTGGTATCGTAGAACGAACGGGTCCTAGGTCGGCTCAAGCAGTTTCCAAAGGTGGTCCCTGCCGAGGCCTTATCATTAGGTGAAACCATAACCATAACCAACATCACCAATTTAATTATCTTATCACCATCAATATCCAAGTATCACGTTCCACCTGTATGAGAGCAATACTAAGCATTCCTACGACTCGCAAGGACAAGGCTAGCTAGTCAAACAAGGCAATAGGATAACCAAGACAATATAGTGGAGTAGGTAAATACAGGGACAATACTAAAGCATCGACAATAAGGATAGCAATAGATCAAAAGAAGGAAATAAAGACTATAAATGCAAAATAGGTGGAAGAGGGAGAATGCTCGCCTGTGGGACAAAGTCGGGTAGCCAGAGGCTTGTCGCAACTCGCGTCAACTCGTCATCCAATCCGGGGAAGAAGCAAAATACTAGAAAGAACACCCGATGCAATATTTAATACTAGGCGGAAGATCCAGCATGCTTATGATATGATGCATGGCATGGCAATATACGGTCTATCTTAGCAATATTAAGCGGAACAGGAATCCCGACATTTAAATAAAAGGTTCAAGTTATTTAGCTACCCGCAAATTAAATGTTGAATTAACAAGGCAAAGCATGGCATTGGTTCGCTACACAAATTTAAATGGGTCCAATATAAGGCTAGATTTGCCCGCATATGGTCTCCATATTTGATTATAAGATGAATCGGCATAATGCCCCCAAACCACATAAATATGTATGCAACCATGAACAATTTATATGCATCATATATATATTATATATTATAAAAATATGGGTCTTGAGAAAGGGGTCGCACATCAAAGGGTTCGGCGAACTTGGTTCGGTCTTTGGAGCCTTTGAGTTTCGTGAGGAAACATCTTCATACTCAGACTCAAGCGTCAGAGATGAACTTGGATCCACACTAGTCTCATCGGGAAACTTCATTATCGGAGGCCGAATGGTCCATGGGATGCCATCATCTTCGGCGACGGTTCTTGTCGATGGTCGACCTTGAGGGTATCGTGCATCGGGATTCTTGTCCACTGGTTGATCTTGCCCACCGTGTATGTCGTCAGTTCTGCTAGTTCCAGCCGGGGTATCTAATCGTAGCATGTCCAACACCATCATCTGGCTAACCCCAGCTCCATCTTCAAAGAAGCACACGCAACAAACAGAGTCAAATTCCAGCAACACCTTCTCACAAACACGTACATGACATGTTGCCCATGTCGGAATAAGAACGGCATAACACATCCCTGGTGGCGACCATGATTGATGAAGAGCAGCGTGCAGGGAGACAGGGTCGCGCGCGAGGACGCGCTGGTCGGCAGGGCGCTCAGGGAAGGCAAAGGAGGCACTGCAGGGGCCCTGGAGGTGACTTGCCGGCAGGGAGACGCGGGGCCGGCTGCGCGGAGGAAGGCCAGTGAAGCAGAGCGGCGCGGCGGCGAGCGAGGTACTGAGAGGGGGGCCGTGGCAGCGGCAGGGTCTGCAGGCGGTGCGGCAGGCCGCAGAGGGCGCATGCGGCAGCGGCCAGATGACGGGGAAGGCAAGCAGGAGGCGCAGGGGTTCTCGAGGGCGACGACGAGGTCGAGGAGGAGCGGGCCAACGATGGAAGCCGAGCTGTGCTCGAGCGGTGGCGGAAGGGTTCTAGGGCGAGGAAGGAGAGGCCGCCGGAGCAAGATGCGAGAGGCGGTGGCGGCCTTGAGGGATGGGGATGGAGACAAGCGGGGGCTCCCGCGATGAGGCCGTGCGCGCGTGCGTTGAGTCGTGTGGACGTGGTGTGTGTTGGGGTCAGGGGCGAGTGCGTGTGTGGTGTACCGTGTGCGCGGTGGTCTTGTGTGCATGACGGTGCGTGAGTGCACAAGGACCAAGTGTGTGTTGCGTGCGTGCCGCTGCGGCGGCGGCTGCGGGTTAGGGTAGAATTAGGGTTAGTTTTGTCTAGGGTTCAGGTAGTAGGTGGCTAGCTGGGCCGTTTGGTCCGGCCGGCTGCCTCTCCATAAAAATATTTTTATTTATTTATTTTATTTTTAAATAGGTTTTTATAAATAGTTTTTAGATAAATAAAAGATTCGGAAAATACCAGGGTTTTGATTTGGAATTAAAGGAGGGACTAGTTAGAAAGAAAAATAGGCTTTTGGTTAAAATATTTTAGAGTAAAAATATGCATGATGATGTGAAAAATAAAACAAGAAATTTTATTTCGGAATATTTTTCGGGGCATTACAACTCGACACTACTTACAGGGATCGCGTCCCGAGATCCTATCAAAGACACCTGGGAGGAAGAGGTCAATGATTGGATATTCTTGAGTAGGGTTGATGGTCGCGACACCACTAAAAAGAATTCTTGTTCCGTCTTGAAATCGTCGACACCATCAACAAGGGTTTGTTGCTCATGTTCTTCGGGAGAACACTCTGGAGAGGCAAAGGCTGAAGTAGAGGTATCAAAGATAAGGCCACCTTTAACTTCTGCGGAAGGAGTAAAATTGCATGGTTACACCTATCAATGTACAAGAGTGAATGATAAGAGTAGTGGCATGGTAGCTACTCCATCCCACACACAAAGCATTACTTTGTACATGAATAGAAGGATCATGCAACCAGACTCGCAGAATTCAGACTGAAGATCTTGACTAACAAAAGATTTAGGTAGATGATGTCATCGCAGAAAGTTGTAGGACACCTGGAAACATTTGAAAAGGGATCAAATAGAATGAAATCTAGATGTAGATCCACCGTTACAAAAGAAGGATAGCAGAACCCTGAAGGTACGACGGAAACCCAACCACGAGAAATCCTAGACTTGAACAAGGTAAGAGAGAAGATTAAAACATGCAAAGATAAGAAGAGAAAGAATGGAGGTAAGGAGTAAAATCAGAGCTAATCAAATCTATCCAACGCATTTGTAGCAAAATAGTTCTGACGCTAGACATCGTCCGTTGGCAATGTTAACCTACAGGCTGGACCAGTGGGGTATCATAAACCTTTGATCTGATACCACTTGTACCGCCCCCAAATCTGGTCTGTGCAGATCTTAGCATTTCCTGACAAAATCCGCATAGAAGCGATTCAAAGACGCCCACCAGACACTTTCACGTGGGTGGGATTTGAATACAAGTAGTTACATCACAGTAGTTTACAACAGAGTCCACGAGAACTTATATATACAACAACGACTCAACGAGTCAAGAATACAAAATGATACAAATCATAAAGAAAGCCAAATAGTATCCGAGTACGGACAAGATCCAAATGGGACTAAGAGTCTTGAAGAATAACCAAGCGGTGTCCAACCCTGCCCAGGCCAAGCCGGAAAGGTAACCTTGCTAACGTCGTCAGTCACATACCTGTCAACCCAAAAGGGTGCCGACAAAGGGCAAAGGAAAACAAAAAGAGAGCGGTTAGTACTGAGGCCAGTACACGGCGAGACTAGAATTCGGCGGTCCTCGCTTACATAGGTATGGTGGGCTCAGCGGCAGCAAAGCTTGCACTATCTACTTATAGAAACACGCTACAACTTCGGCTATTAGAGCAAGATAAGAGAGCAATATCATAGAGTTGTGCTTGTAATTGGTTGGTGGTCTGATGCAGTGAGAGAATTTCATCTTGAAGCTCGGCAGTCTCCTTCTTGTGCTTGGCGATGAGTTCTGATCTTATCTTATGGATGACGTTCGCTTCGCGTTCCGCCATCTTCTTGTACCTAAAAACTTCCTGCTCCAATGCTTCCATCCTATCTTCCAGACTGCCTTCTCCTTTAGGGCCCTGAACTTCTTTTATCTGTACCTTCCCATCCTTGAGTAACAACTCCTTGGGGTGAATCTTCAACTCATACATGTACGGGTTGATGACATCCGTGGAGGAATCCTCCATGGGTGATCTAGAGGAAGACATTGTGGCTCTAAAACTGAGAATCTACCTGACAGAAATAGATCGAAACCAAAACACGACGAGAACACGATATACGAACCTCGGGGGATCCGGGGGGTTATATATTACGAAGTTTTACAACATAAGGAAGGCACTATGCGAAAACGGGGCGGAGACGGACTCCAGGGGGATCACACCCCTAGTGGCGCGGCCAGGGAGGGCCCGCGCCACTGGTGGGTGTGGCCCACCCGAGCTCCTTCTCCTCCTCTTTTTTGTATCGTAACCTTCCATATGTAATAAAAACTGCAAAAATATAAATGTTTTTCGAGAACCTTCTGTTTTCAGCACTTTTACCTATTCAAAGATGGACTGCAGATTCTGGAGTTTGGTCTCTAATAAATTATTTCGGAGTCACCATTTTAATAATATCAACATCTTCATTATAAGAATCTCCAGAAATATAATGTTTGAGCCTTTGACCATTCACCACCTGTATAGTGTTGTCCCTCAAAGAAGATATTTTTATAGCTCCTGAACGATACACGTCCTCAATAACAAAAGGCCCTTCCCATTTTGAGAGTAGTTTTCCTGCAAAAAATCTGAGACGAGACCTATACAATAGAACTTTCTCACCAACATGGAACTCCCTTTGGAGAATTCTCCTATCATGCCATCTTTTTACTTTTTATTTAAAGAGTCTAGCATTTTCATAAGCTTCACTTCTCCACTCATCTAACGTACTTAAGTCAAGAAATCTTTTCTCACCAGCAAGTCTAAAATATCTATTTAGTTCTTTCACTGCCCAATAAGCTTTGTGTTTTAATTCTAGAGGCATGTGACAAGCTTTACCATAAACCATTTTGTAAGGAGACATTCCCATAGGATTTTTATAAGAAGTCCTATAAGCCCATAAAGCGTCATTAAACTTTTTAGTCCAATTTTCCTAGATCTATTAACAGTCTTTTGCAAGATAGATTTAATTTATCTATTTGAAAGTTCTACTTGCCCACTGGTTTGAGGGTGATAAGCTGAAGCAATTCTATGGTTAACATCATACTTAGCAAGAGTCTTCCTAAAACCATCATGAATAAAATGAGAACCTCCATCAGTCATGAGATATCTAGGCACACCAAACCTAGGAAAAATAACATCTTTAAGCATTTTTAAAGAGGTCTTACCATCAGCACTATTTGTAGGTATGTCTTCCACCCACTTTGTAACATAATCAACATCAACAAGAATATGAGTATACCCTTTTGAAGGATGAAAAGGACCCATAAAGTCAAATCCCCAACAATGAAAATGTTCAATAACAAGATAATAATTCATAGGCATTTCATTGCATCTAGAAATGTTACCAACTCTTTGACATTCATCACATGATAAAATAAACTTCCTTGCATCCTTGAAGAGAGTAGGCCAATAAAAACCTGATTTTAAAACTTTTTGTGCAGTTCTATCTCTAGCATGATGTCCTCCATAAGCCCTTCCATGCCATTTTATCAATATCTCTTGTTGTTCATATTCTGGAACACATCTCTGCATAATACCATCTAATCCTTCTTTATATAAATGTGGGTCATCCCAAAAGTAATGCCTCTGATCATAAAAGAATTTCCTTCTTTGCTGGGCTATAAAGGTTGGAGGCAAATACTTGGAAACAATAAAGCTAGCATAATCAGCATACCAAGGACTCTCTCGCGGGCTTACCTTTATTGCAGCCAACTGTTCATTTGTAAAACTATCATTAACAGGCATAGGATCTAAAGAAATGTTTTCTAAACGAGATAAATTATCAGCAACAGGGTTTTCAACACCTTTCCTATCCACAATATGCAGGTCAAACTCTTGTAAAAGCAACACCCATCTAATAAGCCTAGGCTTAGCATATTTCTTTGTCATAAGGTACTTAATAGAAGCATGATCAGTATGGATGCTAACTTTTGAATCAACAATATAGGGTCTAAACTTATAACAAGCAAAGATTACAGCTAAGAACTCCTTTTCAGTAGTAGCATAATTCTTTTGAGCAGCATCAAGAATCTTACTAGCATAATGAATAACATTCAACTTTTTATCTATTCGTTGCCCAAGAACAACACCCACAGCAAAATCACTAGCATCACACATAATTTCAAAGGGTAAATTCCAATCAGGTGGTTGGACAATAGGAGCAGTAGTTAAAGCTTTCTTCAAAGTTTCAAAAGCTTCCTTACAATCATCATCAAAAACAAAAGGTGCATCTTTTTGGAGAAGATTAGTAAGAGTCTTTGAAATTTTGGAGAAATCTTTAATAAACCTTCTATAGAAACCAGCATGACAAGGGATACTACGAATACCTTTTACATCCCTAGGACAAGGCGTTTTCTCAATCGCCTCAACTTTGGGTCTGTCCACTTCAATACCTCTTTTAGAAATTTTGTGTCCAAGAATAATCCCTTCATTAACCATGAAGTGGCATTTCTCCCAATTAAGAACAAGATTATTTTCTTCACATCTCTGCAAAACTTTATCAAGGTTGTGCAAACAATTATCAAAAGAAGTTCCATAGATAGAGAAATCGTCCATGAAAACTTCCACAATTTCTTCACAAAAACCATGAAAGATAGCAGACATACATCTCTAAAAAGTGGAAGGAGCATTACATAAACCAAAAGGCATACACCTATAAGCATAAGTTCCATAGGGACAAGTGAAAGTGGTTTTCCCTTGGTCTTGTGCTTTCACAGCAATTTGAGAAAACCCAGAATAACCATCAAGAAAACAAAAGTGAGTCTTCTTAGACAACCTTTCTAGCATTTGCTCAATAAAAGGCAGAGGATAATTATCTTTCTTAGTGACTTTATTGACCTTTCTAAAATCAATGCACGTCATATAACCAACTACAACTCTTTGAGGTATGAGCTCATTATTTTCATTAGGAACAACAGTTATTCCTCCTTTCTTGGGGACATAATGAACATGACTAACCCATCTACTATCAACAATAGGAAAAGTTATACCAGCATCAAGAAGTTTTAATACCTCATTTCTTACCACTTCCTTCATCTTAGGATTTAAACGATGTTGATGTTCAACAACTGGCTTTGCATCAGGTTCTATGTTAGTAACATGCTGACTTATAGTACGAGAAATCCCTTTTAAATCATCAAGAGTATACCCCATAGCTCCTCGGTGTTTATTCAATACTTCCAATTATCTTTCCTCTTCCTTTCCTGAAAGTTTAGAACTAATAATAATAGGATATATTTTCTTATAGTCTAGATAAGCATATTTAAGATCATCAGGTAGAGGTTTTAAATCAAAAACATGATCCCCTTTAGGTGGTAGTGTGGTACCCAAGTCTTCCACAGGTAGGTTATGCTTAAGCATCTCAGGTTGACGAAGGAAAATCTCGTCAATCTCATTTCTTTCCTTCATGAAGATCTCACTTTCATGATCTTCCATATATTGCTGCAAGGCATTGTTAGGAGCAAGAGAAAGAGCAGCAAGTTATTCAACCCTGAAATCCTCATTAGGCAATTCATTTTCATAAGGAATTTTAGCAAATTTGGAAAAATTAAACTCATAAGCTTCTCCATCAAACTTGGTTAAAACTTTCGTCTTCTTACAATCTATAATAGCTCCACAAGTGTTCAGAAAATGTCTACCAAAAATGATAGGACAAGTTTTACTAGCTTCTGAACCAAGCACTAGAAAATCTGCAGGATATTTTATCTTATCACAAAGAACTTCCACATCTCTTACAATACCAATAGGGAAGACCGTATCACTATTAGCAAGGTGAATAACCACATCAATGTCCTCAAGTTCACAAGGACCAATTTCATGCATAATTTCCTTGTAAAGCTCATAAGGAATAACACTAGAACTAGCACCGATGTCACATAAACCATAATAGCAATGATCACCAATTCTAACAGAAAGCACAAGGACACTAGCTTTCCTAGCTTTACTAGGATGAGAGACAATATTAGAAGCATCTTCACAGAAGATAATGTCCCCATCTTCTACATTTTTAGTGACAAGGTCTTTCACAATAGCTACTACTGGTTCAATATTTATTTGTTCATCAGGTTCAACAAATTTATTTGTACTCTTGCTAACCACATTAGCCATAATAGAATGTTCCTTTACTTTAGAAGTAAAAGGTATTTTCTCAATATAGGGTTCAGGAAAAATAAGATCAATAGTACAAACTTTAGTATTTCTAACAGGAACATGACTATTAACATCTTTATAAGGTGCATGTTACTTGTTCCACTCATTTTTGGGAATTTCAATATAAGAGGCAAAGGCCTTAAAGCAATTTGCAAGAACTTGAGAATCAAGACCATACTCAGTACTAATATCATGAAAGTCATCAATTCCCATAAAAGATTTAATGCATTCATAATCATAATTTATACCTGACTTTCTTCCTTTGTCATTCTCCCATGCTTCGGTGTTTTCTTGAATACGATCTAGAAGATCCCTTTAGCTTCTTCTTTCATACATGTGAATGATCCAGCACAAGAAGCATCTAATAAATCTTTATCATGAAGAGAAAGCCTTGCATAAAAGTTATTAATAATAATATTGTTAGGGAGTTCATGAATACGACATTTAAGCATTAGTAACTTCAATCTCCCCCAAGCTTGGGCTGTACTCTCTCCATCACGAGGCCAAAAGTTATATATTAGATTCCTATCCTTATAAATCTCACTGGGAGGATAGAATTTAGAACAAAAGAGAGGTACTATTTCTTCCCATTCCAGAGATTATCCATTCTTCAACAGCTTATATCATTATTCATCTCTTCCATTCAATGATATATAGAGTAATAATCTATTCAGTTATGATACCTGCACACTTAAACAACCCGCATAATTCATGGATAAAAAGCAAGTGATTACTAGGATGGACAGTTCCATCCCTAAAAAATAATTATCCATAACACGATCAACAATGCTTGTAGGTATCTTAAAAGGATCTATCTCAATAGGTGGTGGTTCATCTACTACCCTAGCAGTGGTAGTGACTTTCCCAAACAGGAAACCAAGTGGGTTATCCATATTGGAAACAAAGTAACAAACAGAAATAAAAAAGCAATAATCATAGTAGAAGTTTACTTTACCAGTTCCACTCTTCAATAGCGCTTCACTCCCTGGCAATGACGCCAGAAAATAGTCTTGATGACCCACAAGTATAGGGGGTGTATCGTAGTACATTTGATAAATAGGAGTGTCGATACCAACGAGGATCAGAAGGTGTTGACTAGTGGTTTGGAGCTAGAGATAAAGTGCAAGTAAATAAAGACAACAAATAATTGCAGCAAGTGGACCAATCCTTTCTTAGCAAAGGACAAGCCGGTGGTAATACTTATGAGGACCAAATGTTCTCGAGGACACATGGGAATACTGTCAAGTGCTTTCGCTTCATATAGTTGATTAATGTTCTTGGGTTTGATAAGTGTTCTGTGGGTGAACCTGTGCTAATGTACTGACCTTACTTGGACTAATAAATACTTGTGATTAAACCCCTTACAAGCATCCGCAACTACAAGAAAGTAATTAAGATAAAAACCTAACCACAACATTAAACTCTGAGATCCTACACTCCCTTGTGCGAAGGTTTCCTAACAGGGGTTCAGGTTTCTGTCACTCCGGCAACCCCACAATTAGTAGCCAAATACACAATGCATTCCCCTAGGCCCATAAATGGTGAAGTATCATGTAGTAGACGTTCACATGACACCACTAGAAGAATAGCACCACAACTTAAATATTAAACCATTGAATAATACCTCAACACAATTCCACTACTAACAACATGACTTCTCCCATGTACTCAAGAACTAAACGAACTACTCACGAGACATCATATGGATCAAGATCAGAGATGATATGATGATGAATAACAATCTGAACATAAACAATAATTCAATGGTTCCACTCACAATTATCAACTACAATAGTAATCAACACCGGGAAAGTTTCCCCTAAGAACTATGCAATATTCAACACAATTGTTGCAGAGGGATGGAGTGGTGATGATGGTGCTGGTGGAGATGATGGTGTGGATGATGATGATGATCCCGATGAAGTCTAGCTTGATGACAGTGTTGATGGCGACAATCTCCCCTCTCCGGGAAAGAATTTCTCCGGCAGAAATTTGTCTGCCGTAGAGCTCTTTCTCTCTCTGTAGTTTCCGCCCAGCAGAGGCGGCAGAATTGTTCTGTGGTCGCTCCCCGAACTTTAGGGTTTCAAGAGGAAGATATAGGCGAAGGGACAGAGCCATAGGTGGGCCAGGGTGGCCACACCCCTGGTGGCGTGGCCCAGGGTGGCCCGCACCTGGGGGGTGTGGTCCCCCTGTGGCCCAACTCCGCCTCCCCTTCTGGCTTCCTTCGTCTTCTGGAAAAATATGATTTTCCATAGTTTTTCTGATATTTTTCCGATCTTCCCTAAAATTGCATCTAGACACCACTTTTTCCATCAGAATCCTAACTCCAGCAGTTCCTCCTCCAAGAATCATCCAACATGCAAAAACAGATGAAATAACAAAAATATCACCTCTTAATAAGGAATATATCAATGAATAACAGCAAATTATGATATAGAATGGTGATGCAAATTGGACGTATCAGGGGGAGGGGCAGCTTTCCCCTCCCCAAGCCTTCCAATAGGTGGCCAAGGGGGGGGAGAAGGCGGTGGCCAGGGGTGGGGTAGCCCTGGGGCTCCCAAAAACCCTAACCCTAGGCACCCTAGAATATCCCTAGGCTCATGGGCCCTTAGGTCCCACCTGGGTGGCCATCCCTCCTTCGGTTTCCCTCATGGGCACTTTTTCCCAAGGAAATTTGGCCCATCAGTGGGATAACTATTTAAATCAGATTTTAATATTGTATTTAACATTAATTATATTAATTTATATGTAAATACATATTACCAAATCTGATTCGACCCAAAACACCTTTCGGTTCCCCTTCTATATCCTCCGAACAGCTTCAAAACATCCCGAAACAATTATAGTCCTCTCATTGGAACTTTTCTGGTTTCCTTTCTTTCTCCGAACAACTCCGGATTTCTCTCCACGAAACACTTCTGGCTTTCTCTTTATCATCTATTATTACAACTTATGGATGAACTCAAGCTCGTCCCACCCTTAAGTGGATCCCCTCACAGCTAGGGAATGATATAGACATGACCAAGACTCTCTTGTGTCAATGATCAACATCGGGACTGTGATGTCCATAGTGACCACCTGTCAATTCCTAATTGACAATGTCGTTTGAATCGTAAACATCGAGTCCATTTCCCTTTGTTACTTCGATACTACTTTTCCGAGATCCGATCGTTAAGGTATCTTCATACCTTATTCAATGTCGTTACCGACAAGTACTATTTACTTGTTACCGCAATATTACATCCCCATGACATAGTCACATGTTGCAACATTTTTGGATGTAATCTCACCAAGTCGGCCTAACTGTATGTTACCAGTCACTGGGTGAACAAATCCCGCTCTTGACACAGTTTCCTCAACCCGTTCCTCTGGATACCAAACGTACATCTTTATAATCACCATTTCACTAAGTGACGTTTGATGTCATATAATTAACCTCGGGAGACAGTGATTTGATATGGTCTCACGGTATAAGGAGAAGGAGACTTCGTTTCTGACTATTGCAACGATGAACTTTGTTACTTGATCGTGTTGCAATCTTTGAGGAATGTCCATCATATCATTCACTAATGATATGACCTTGTTGTCAACCAGCACTATCACTTCATGACCAGGAAACCTTGATCATGATGTTTCCCAACAAACTAGTAATAGAGGATACTAGGGACTTATGTTTCATATCACACCTGTATCAATGTTTCCACTTGATATAGTTATAGCACAACATGAAACTATTACGAAATTATTGGGATATGAAAATAATAAACCTTTTATTATTTTCCTCTAGGGAATATTCCCTTCAACCTCCCACTTGCATTAGAGTAAAAATAATCTAGCTTGCATTTACTAATCATAAACCATATCCCCATATGCGATTATTGATCATGATGCTCATGAGAAACATCATGTCCCTGTTCTGTTTTACCATATAAGTATGTCTTCTGAAAATCATTAATGTCCACCTAATTTTGATATTCCCTCCATTATCTCATAATGGGTTGAAGTATTCATTTTTTCATGTGAGACTTTGTTTCTATTGTTTACAATGTCGGTAATTGAGTCAATTAACCTTCACTGTTGTCATGTAAACTATGGAAACACACTTAGAGAAGTCGAACTTCTTTAGCCAAAACATACTTTTATATTTATGTAGATCCTAGTGCATAACATGGAACTCTGTGACTAACTCCGCTTCTTGCCATTCAAGAACGAACTTTACTCTGGTTCAGTGATTAACTACGGAATCACTTCAAGGCATGTTCTTTCAACCAGATCCTTTAGGGTTATTTTATGTCGAGTATACAATATGGTTCCATTAAAGAACCTATGACTAAGGAATAGGAGATGTCAACGCATCTCTTTCTTTCTTTTAACCATAGTTGTAATACCGAGTCTAACTCAATGTCTCATACAAGTAAGAACCTCTTTATTATCTTGTTCCATTCTAAACTCCTTCAGAATCTTACCTAGGACATTCTGAACGCCTTCAGAATCAAGTCCAGGAAGCATCCAATAATAATGTTTATTAAACTCACCAATATAGCTTGATAGATTCCATTGTTTAATAACTTCATCAACTTCATCCATATTTACTAACTACAATATTATTAATACGAATCATCTTGGACATTCCTAAATTCTTTGATCATTATCAAATTGAGAATTTTAACTACGAGTTCCCAATATCCATATATTTCTAGTGTAAATCTAATAGACTCAAGTATTAGTACATTTGTAGTAAACTCCTTGAATTTGTCCAAACATCCTTTTGTGACAAATAGAGCTTTATGTCTTTCCATTAAATTTCATTTCTTTCTTATGACTTTGCAGTCATTTCAGAAACATCAAGTAAACATCTTTACTTAATAAGATCAAGTAATAGATTACTTTCTAATCATAAATCTAACTTAATATAGGATTACATGACTCCTAGTCATATCTCACACTTAGGTCATTTCGTAGGTATGTCTTGTTCAAATAACATGACAAGTGAATCAAAATATAATCCCGCTAACTTGCAGAATATATTCTTGAATCCTACTTTCTTTCAGTAAAAGTATTCGTTGAAACTTTATGATCATTATCATTAGTTTCTCCTCTATTTGTAGAGTTCGGTATCATGAAACCAATTTTGCTGCGCCACTCAACAACCAGGAGTTAAGGTCAAATACCTTGTTTTGAACTTTTACTTTCTTCCACCTATATCTTCATCAAGACACATAAACTTAGGACAACACTAGGTTTTCCCTCTATGGAACATGTATTCATAGTTTCGTACGAATACGCTACAAAGACTTGTTTATTCGCCATGATTTCGAATCATTGAAATCTCCAGAAACTCGAACATGCCATAACCCTTATGGTGTTGCTTCCACGAATCCTTAGATGTTCCTTTGTATTTCAAACGAGTGTTTTCTTATTTCGATATTTAACTCTAAACCATAACTCTAAACCTTATAAGAGATAATGTTTGACAATATCTATCTAATACAAGATGATTATGATGTTTAGACATATCAACACCTTGAACTTGTCGAGTTATCATAATTTGTGAAACATCTTTCATAAGTCCCTTTTATGCCAATACTTAACTTCAGTACTTTAGTCATATCGATCAAATCGAAGAGACTTTGTATTCCTATTAATTCCATATCCCACTTTGTTTTGAACTCATTTGAACAATTCAAGTCATTTCAAAACTTCTGTTTCATTAAGTAAATACACCTATTTACTTAAGTCCATAATGAAATAATGATTTCCACTATTTTTTGAATATGTGATACATCACTATGTATAAGATTCAACAATTCTTCGCATATCACCTTTTTAGCAGAATGTAGAGTTTTAGTCATTTCGTAAAACGAGGCACGGTTTTGCAAAGTCTCTAGATCAAATATCCAAGACCCCGATATTCATATAAGTGAAAAACATGCAATAGCCACCTTGACTTAAACAATAGTGTCACTTCGTTATTAACCTTGGATATCTTTCAGCATTCTTATCCTTTATAAATGCGTAAACTATTATCATTAACATAGTGATGAGAATAACTTATTTATAATCATAATGTGACCATAAAGGTATTACTCATAAGAATAGTAAAACTGGATTGTAACTTATTCATATGAATAATCGTTTTGCCAAAAGCAAGACACAGAAATAGGGATTGCAAATTTTATTCAATTCCACTAATCCAAATGATAATCTTCGAGGGAGGAGTGATGTCGGCTATGAACTATTTTTCTTGCCATCATCAAGCCACATTGCCTCAATTCAAGCAATTCTCAAGCAGACCATCCTGTTTTCACAAAACGGGACATGTACCCAATACTTCGTAAACCGCAACGAGTTTTGCAAGAATCACATTTATAACTTTGTTTATCTCACATATACCCTTTTCATCCATGACATTCATTTCAATCAATCCCTTCTGAGAGTTCTCAACCCTAATACAAGAATCCTAAGTGGTTCTCCAAATATTCTGTTTTTCATCCACGATAGAGGAAAACTCATCCAATGGCTCATACTCTATGTGCCTGATCTTGCAGAATGCAAAATTGTAGTCCAACTCTCCATCAAATGGAGAATGGTACCTTTTGGATGATTTATGGAGAAAACACAAACTTATGGAGTCATTGGATTATCTCCTAATTATTATTGTATCAAGAAGAGAAGATCAGCTTATTACGAGGATATCCCTCGGGCGTGGGTATTAATCTTTGAAGTTAGACCCTTCTGCTAAGTTCCATATCAAGTAAGAAATTTCTCATGGTCACAAAGGACCTCAATGAGATAGGCCATGATCTACTAAGATATTTGCAAATAGACATCTATACTTAGTTCATAATAATGATTTCATTTCATAATTGATCTCCCACTGAAATCGTCATCCCTTGGACAATTTTAGCGATCACACGATCCCAATCCACTATGCAACCCCCCTCGTCAAGGCCAGAAACATAGCTTCAAAGGTAGACAATCTCCAATGTCAATCACATCATTCATGTGACTCATGCTCGATCTTTCGTTCTCCTGTATTTCGAGGCCATGTCTACACATGCTAGGCTCGCCAACTCAAACTCATGTGTATTACAGTGTAGCCTTTCTTACACCCACTGTATGCAAGAGTAGGTATGTCTAGCCCCCGATTGTCACGATTGGATTCATACTGAAGAACTTTCTTGGTGGTGCACACACAAGGGGAACACTATCATTGGAATTTCGAGGCCATGTCTGTACATGTTAGGCTCGCCAATTCAATATTGCTACCGTTGAGTATTTAATACTAGCACACAATAAGATGCAAAGCAGGTATCAACATCATATGTATATTGTGATATGATATGGCACTTCTTGCATCTTGATCTCCATCGAGCGCTCCAGCATGATCTCCATCGTGCCACTAGCGTGATCTCCATCATGCCACCGGTTTTGACGCCAAGTCCACAACGCCACAAGTAGGTCGTCCATCGGAACGATGGCTATTATTACACAACTTAGTAACATAAAAGTAAACTACTTTACCTTCATAAGGACCATGACCATATAAAATCACATGCCCCTCCTACAACATACAGTTAGACGCTTCTACTTTATCTATTGCAAGTTTTACGTGGTTGTTAGGGATTTCATAATAGAACCGTTTCTAATCTACAAACTTTCCAACCACAACATGGATCCATATAGTTGTCTCTACTACACCCCTTTTGGGGCCCTCCATTGTAAATGCTATATCAACTATTGTAAGAGAGAAAAACACCCTCTAGCCACTTATACGGAACAAGCCGTATGTTGAGCATGGAACTAGTCTCGCGTAAGCTTACATGTAAGGTCGGTCTAGGCTGCTTCATCAAACAATCCCGCGATATAAATAGGTACACGTGGGAGGGTAACAACTATAGCATCAATGCGCACACAAACACCGTGTGTGTACTATCCGTACAACAGAACCATGCATAGATCGGCTCTGATACCACTGTTGGGGTTCAGTGCAAAAAATCAAAAAATTTACGACACGGGAACCCTGATTGCCCAAGATCTATCTACGAGTAATGCAGTAACGACCAAGAAGTTTGGAATACATACCCTTGTAGTACGAAAGTGGTTAACGTTCCGAGGGGAACGTGGTTTTAGTAGTCGTGCTCGTAGCCGACCTCAAGGTCGCAATGCTCCTAGCAGGTCACCACTTGCTTCATCACCATGGAGCAGTTTGGCTTACGACATCATAGTTCCCCAAGTATTGCACCTCGTGGATTTGTACACATATGGTGTACGGCGAGAACCTCCGTCTCCCCGATCATGCTGGGAGTATGTTGCTAAAGTAGATCTCCGGCTATGGAATTCCTGTAGCCTAACGACGTGCTGCAGATGCATCATCTCTTGCACGAACAACCCTGGGCTATGCCAACGCATGGAGACAACTAGCGATAGAGAGGGATTGGAGAGGAGGAGGACGAGAGCTCCCAACTCATGGGATCTGTCGTATTGGTGTGTCCTCCAAAGGGGAGAGGGGGCCTCCTTATATACGGAGGGAGGGGCAGCCTTGCCCCTCCCCAAGCCTTCCAACCGGCGGCCAAGGGGGGGAGGTGGTGGCGTCAAGGGGTGGGGCATCCCTAGGACGCCCCATAACCCTAACCCTAGGAGCATGGGCCCTTAGGGCCCACCTGGGTGGCCATCCCTCCTCCGGTTTCCCTCATGTGCCCTTTTCCCTGTGAAATTTGGCCCATTAGTGGAATAACCATTTAAATTAGATTTTAATATTATATTTAATATTAATTACATTAATTAATATGTAAATACATATTACCAAGTCTGATTCGACATGAAACAACTTTCGGTTCCCCTTCTATATCATCTGAATAGCTTCGGAACATCCTAGAACAATTCCAGTCCTCTCACCGGAACTTTTCTGGTTTCCTTTCTTTCTCTGAACAACTTTGGATTTCTCTCCATGGAACAATTCCGGCTTTCTCTTCTGCTTTCTCTTCTCATCTATGATTCCAACTTACGGATGATCTCAAGCTCGTCGCACCCTTAAGTGGATCCCCTCATGACTCAGGAATGATATAGACATGACCAAGACTCTCTTGTGTCAATGATCAACATCGAGATAGTGATGTCCGTAATGACCACCTGTCCATTCCTAATTGACGATGTTGTTTGAACCGTAAATGTTGAGTCCATTTCCCTTTGTTACTTCGATACTACTTGTCCGAGATCCGATCGTTAAGGTATCTTCATACCTTATTCAATGTCGTTACTGACAAGTACTGTTTACATGTTACCGTGATATTACATCCCCGTGACATAGTCACATGTTGCAACATTTATGGATGTAATCTCACTAAGTCGGCCTAATTGTATCTTACTCGTCACTGGGTGATCAAATCCTGCTCTTAACACAGTCTCCTCAACCCGTTCCTTCGGATACCCAACATACATCTTTATAATCACCATTTCACTGAGTGACGTTTGATGCCATATAAGTAACCTCAGGAGACAATGATTTGATATGGTCTCACGGTCTAAGGAGAAGGAGACTTCGTTTTTTACTATTGCAACGATGAACTTCGTGAATTGATCATGTCACAATCTTTGAGAAATGTCCATCACATCATTCACCAATGATATGACCTTGTTGTCAACCAGCACAATCACTGCATGACTAGGAAGCCTTGGTCATCATGTTGCCCAACGAACTAGTAATATAGGATACTAGGGACTTATGTTTCATATCACACCTGTATCAATGTTTCCACTTGATACAGTTATAGCACAACATGAAAATATTAAGAACTTACTGGGATATGACAATAATAAACCTTTTATTATTTTCCTCTAGAGAATATTCCCTTCACACCATCCTTCTTTGATGGATGGTGCATTTTGGCTGTTCATTTGCCTGAAGCTGCACTTTATAGATGTCCCATATAGTATGGATGGATGTATCCTATAGAATGTCGAGTTTGCACTTTCAAGGGTACTGTTAGGAACAAGGCTAGAGAAGAGGCTTGCATTGCAGATGAATATATTGTTGCTGAAGCATTTTCATTTTTCTCAGGATACATTCCTGATCGTAAAACGAGATCCAATCTGGGTGGCAGAACTGAAGAAGTTGAAAAATCTGTTTTTAACCATGGTGCTCGCCTAGTAGGAAAGAAGGAAGATAGAACATCATGCATCAAGAATATGACCAACTCACTTGGTATGTGCTGAATAACGCCGATGAGGCTAAAAACTTAGTTGCGTGAGTACTATTCATACATATCCTCACATATATGAAATGAAACTTGTAGCAAGATATGTTCAGATGTATGACTTGAGTATCTTTTTTGTAGGTTATTTAAAGCAACCAAAGGAAAAGATTATGTTGCACCCGTATGTGGGGGTGGGTTTCAGGAATGGTTTAGGAATCATGTAAGATGTTCAACTGAACTTTGAATTGCATACGAATTGTGTACATGAGATGGCCTCTTGATTATTTTGTATAACCGCATATCACGAAGCCGCGTGAAGAAAACTCGAGCGATGTTAGTGATGGTATCTATGCCCTATCACGTGGTCCTGCAAAGAGGGTGCAGACAACTTCAGCTTGCAATGACGATGGTATCCACTACAACACTTACATGCGTGAGAAACATTTGAAGACATAAAACAGTGGCATCACGACTAGTGGAGAGAACTTGACAATCAAAATGAAGAAGTCAGAGGACTATGATCATTATGGTCGCATAAAAGAGGTTATTGAGTTGAACTATAACGATAAGACTGGTGGTCGATCTGTGGTTCTATTCAAGTGTTATTGGTATGACCAAGATCCAAACAAGAAAAGAGGCCCCGGAAATGATGGGAATTTCATATCGATCAATACTACTGCTGAGTGGTACAAGGAGGAACCTTATATTATGGTAACTCAAGATTCCAAGGTAATATTCTTGATGACAGAGATAATAACGTCTGGCAATATGTACAAAAGTTTTTGGCAAGGAGAACTTATGATGTGAATGAGTATGACGAGCCAGTCACCATTGATGTTGCCCACCAAGATGATCCTAGTGTTGTATGGTAACTGAACTGGCTGACGTTGATGAAAATTTGGTTGCTAGAGGTGGATCTACGCATGATGGACAAGTAGATTTCACTGTCGAGGTTAGTGTAGTGGACAAAGACAGGAATAAACTGGTTCTACCAGATGAATCTCAGGACATGTATGATGAATGGCAAGAGGAAGAAGATCCAACCCAGTTAGAATATGTGGATCTAGAACGCGGCGATGCTAAAAGCGATGATGGTGAAAATGATTAGAATGTTGTTTCATATTATGTAGTGAGATGACGAACATTGATTGTTTTTGGTTTTCACATTTTAAAATGTGTGAGACATGATGAAATTTTCCTGTTGGATTGTAATCCTAGACTAATTGTTTTCCCTGTCTAAATTGGATTAAGATTAATTTGACAAGTGCAAACATATGTAGAACAGGTTCAGTACATTAATTAATTAGCAATCACGTGACCAAGTTTCATACAGAAGGGGGCATATGCACCTCGTGTCATTAGAGATGGGCGAGCACATTGCCTCGACAGATAGGGCATCTGGCGTTGGTCTCAAACCAAGTGAAGATGCACTTGTGGTGGTACGGATGGTTGCATCCCTGCAGGAGCACTATTGTGCGCTTCGACAGTGCCTGCATGCATATGCGGAAGTGGACATCCTCTTGCTCAACCAGGTACCAAATATCTTGAAGTGCCGACAGGTTGACGATGAGCCGAAGGTCGATGCTAAGGGTTAGGTGGAAGTGGAACCCATCGACCCACACAGATGCCTCATGCCAGAGCCGATGCAGAATGTCATAAGGCATGATGATGTACCACTCCTCCGCCGTGAGTTGCAGGTTCTTCAGTAGCCATACATGGCCAAGAACCTTCCACATAGTTTCCACGACCTTGCTATCTCGTCGCAACTTGCTGGGAGGAAGGCTGAGATTCAACACCTCCTCTTCGCAGCGTGTGGCCGCGACATCGTCCTTGTCCAGAGGGGCTGGGAGGGAGCCATGCATACTCTTGAGCTCGTACGTCCATCTTCATTGTCATTGTGTATGGCATCGCCTCGTCAACTAACTACGACCCGATGAGCTAGAAGTCGGTTGTGGTTGCAGAGACGCGGCAGGCATGGAAGACATGGGGTCCAGACTTGATGATGTGCTCCTGTGAGGAGCGCTCTAGTTCTGGTGGCGCCGCCATTTGGGGATTTTTTGGTGGGGGTCGGGAGGGAGCAGGGGGAGGGGTGGGGTAGGGTCCAATCGATGGCGAGGAGTTGGTTTTTTAATTTTGGGGTCTCTGGCGCTGGTCTAGATGAGGGGGGAAGAGGCCAGGGGAAATGCGTGAGAGCAGAGAGCTCGAAGGCGAGGCCGAGCTAGCTCGTCACTCCCCAATGTCAGCCATGGCTTGTCCTCTCTCCATGGTTCTATTTATGGGGGAAAATCCAAAATAAATATTGAATTTGTAGGGAAAAGGTAAATTCGAACCCAACACCAAATCCTTGAAATTGGCACTCCAAACTTATAAATCCTGGTATAATTTGAACCCTAGATCTGTCTGAGATGGGATTTTGTTCTCCCCTTTTTTATCTAATAGAGAGAAACTATGTGGATGCAGTGGTAACACCCAAGTTCTATGGATTTTAAAGCTTTCTTGCTGAAGGACAACAACTATGTTGATGCATAGGCTGGTGGTACTTCCCCTTATTATCGGTAAAAGAGAGAAACTATTTGGATGCAATGATGATTCAGTTTATTTATAACATAACTAGTACATGTACTCCACAACCATGGCAGAAACTAAATACCATACTCTAGATGGAATCGTCACACACATGGACACCCGCATATCATACGGTTCTTTTCCGTCAACAACCTACAACGCCCTCTGCCGCGTGTTCGATGTACTCAAATAAGCTGCCCCTCATGGCTCACCCTTTTTTGTTGCAAGTGTACCTCACTACCAAGGACAGCCGATCCACAAAAGTGTTTAGTTTGAAGACGCCTCCGTGCTCACATCCCGGGCACTTGCCATCGGATAATTTTCCAACGCATTCTATGCATGCCATGTGCTCATAGCCAGTGCACTAATCGTGCAAGAAAAAGAGATTTATCCCAAAAATCAACAGTTGTATAGAACCAGTATGACACAGAAGGAAAACATCCAGAAGAAAGATGTAATTAACCATGTACGCAGGACGATGAATAATTTGAGAACAAAGCCTGCAGCTGAAGAACTGCATCATATTACTCCAGTCAATCGCAACTTTAACCCACTTGTCCGCCATAGAGACACCACTCATGTCAATCGTAGCTTCAACTACGGATCTAAGAGGGATTTTTGAGACCAAGCGAGAGATCAGTGAGAGAGATAGGGTTGATGAGAGCGAGTGGGAGACAATTGCAAGTTAAATATTACTAGTAATAGTAGACTTCCCATCTCACTCTAGGGAAGCGAAAGAGAAAAAGACTGGCATAGAGAAAACTAGGGTAGCACTGTGTTTCCCGACTAGGAGTAGGTGAGGAGTTACTCTAGTTTTTAATTAATCTCTGACTCGGTGTACATGATGCTTTGACGACCTAGGGCTACATGCAAGACTAAATACAGTAGTACTAGTACATAGGAAGGAAACCACTTTGGTCCTTGGCTACAAAAAAATTCAAACTTTTCCGGTTTCAAAATTTTCACTTGCTTCCCAAACATCGAAAGGGAAGGTTATTCAAAAGATCCGCCATACACAGTAGTACTTGTTATCTTATCTTTATCTTGTCTTATCTCTTACAATACCATACCACTACAAGTGGATGATACCCTTGCCTAGTCAGGGTCATTTAGGGGTTTAGGGTTTAAGGTTTAGCGAACTTTTAATAATGTTCAAGATTTATGCTTATAATCATGGAACATAATGGTGTTACCGCAATTTAATGAAAGTATCTCAAATTTGGATCTATAAGTGCATGATACCCTGCTTGGTTAGGGCATAATTATTGGTTGAAGGGTTTAGGGTTTTAGTATTTAGGGATTTAGGGTTTGGGGTTTAGGGGTTGTTTATTAGGGTTTAGGGAATTTTCAATATTGTTCAAGCTTTATGCTTATATTCGTCGAATAGAATGGCGTTGCCCAATTTAATGTAAGTATCTCAAATTTGATATACAAGTGCATGATACTTTCTTGGTCAGGGTTTAGCGGTTTAGTGTTTAGGGTTTTATGGTTTAGGGAATTTTCAACAATGTTCAAGCCGCTTTATGCTTTTAATCGTGGAATAGAATGGTGTTACCGTAATTTAATGACAGTATCTCAAATTTGAATCTATAAGTGCATGATACGTGCTTGGTTAGGGTTTAATTTTAGGTTTAGGGGTTTAAGGTTTAGGGAATTTTCAATAATGTTCAAGGTTTATGCTTATATTCATGGAATATAATAGCGTTACCGCAATTTAATGAAAGTATCTCAAATGTTGAGCTATAAGTGCATGATACATGTTTGGTTAGGGTGTATGTGGGTTGAGGGTTTTAGTATTTATGGGTTTAGGGTTTAAGTTTTAGGGGTTGTCTAGGGTTGTTGGTTTAAGGAATTTTCAATAATGTTCAAGCTTTATTCCTATATTTTTGTCGAATAGAATGGTGTTACCCGAATTAATAGAAGTATCTTAAAATTTGATATGTAAGTGTGCATGACATCTGCTTGGTCAAGATTTAGGGGTTTAGTCTTTCAGGTTTTATGGTTAGGGGTTTAGTGTTTCAGGTTTTAGGGTTTAGGTTTTAGGTATTTAGGTATTTAGGGATTTAGGGTTTTGGGAAATTTCAGTAAACTTCAAGCTTTATGCATATATTCATGGAATAGAATGACTTAGGAACAATTTAATTATGAAAGTATCTCAAATTTTGATCTATATATAAGTGGATGATACCTGCTTGGTTAGGGTTGTTTATGGGCTAAGGGTTCAGGGTTTTAGTATTGAGGGTTTAGGGTTTTGGTTTTTAGGGGTAGTTTTGGGTTTAGGGTTTAAGAATTTTCAATAATATGTCCGAGCTCAGGGTTAGGGGTTGAGGGGTTTAGGGTTTTAAAGGGTATTTGGCTTAGGGTTAAGGCTTTAGTGGGTTAGGGTTTAGGGTATTTTAAATAATGTTCAAGATTTCGTGAATTAGAATGGCGTTAGCGCAATTTAATGAAAGTATCTCAAATTTTGATCTATGATGAGTGCATGATACCTGCTTGCTTGGTTATGGTTGTTTATTGGTCGAGGGTTTAGGGTTTTAGTATTGAGGGTTTAGGGTTTTTGGTGTTTTAGGGGTAGTTTAGGGTTTAGGAATTTTTCAAAAATATGTCCGAGCGTACAGTTAGGGGTTGAGGGTATTTTAGGGTTTTTAGGGGTATAAGGCTGAGGGTTTGGGCTTTAGGGGGTTAGGGGTTTGGGAATTTTCAAAAATGTTTGAGCTTTCGTGAATTAGAATGGCGTTAGCGCAATTTAATGAAAGTGTCTCAAATTTTGATCTATGAGTGCATGATACCTACTTGCTTGGTTAGGGTTTTTCATGGTCGAGGGTTTAGGGTTTTAGTATTGATGGTTTAGTGTTTTGGTTTTTTTAGGGGTAGTTTAGGGTTTAGGAATTTTTCGATAATATGTCCGAGCTTAGCGTTAGGGGTTGAGGGTTTTGGGTTTTGAGGGGTATAGGGCTTAGGGTTTAGGCTTTAGGCTTTAGGGGGTTAGGGTTTAGGGAATTTTCAATAATGGTCGAGCTTTTGTGAATTTGAATGACATTAGTGCAATTTAACGATGTATCACAAATTTTGATCTATAAGTGCATGATACCCCCTTGGTCAGGGTTTAGGTTTGTAGGGTTTAAGTTTTAGGATTTAGGGAATTTTTAAAAATGTTCAAGCTTTATGCTTCGATTCATGGAATGGAATGACGTTACCATAATTTAATGAAAGTATATCTCAAATGTTGATCTGTAAGTCGATGATATATTTGCTTAGTTAGGGTCATTTAGGGGTTTAGGGTTCAGAGGTTTAGGGTTCAGGGAATTTTCAATAATGTTCAAACTTTATGCTTATATTTCTGGAGCATAATGGCGTTGTCGCAATTTAATTGAAGTATCTCAAATTTGGATCTATAAGTGCATGATACCTACTTGGTTAGGGTTTAATTATGGGTTGAGGAGTTTAGGGTTTAAGGTTTTAGTATTTAGGGGTTGATGGTTTGGGTTTCAGGGGTTGTTTAGGGTTTAGGGTATGGGACCCCGGATTTATGGCCCGAGAATCCCCGTTATGCTGCAATTCATGTTCCCATGATCAGTGAGCCGTGAGCATAACCAACGAGTATCATTACAACATCCAGAAAGTAACGAGTACAAGACTTATATGATTGCTTTTAGGGCGATTACAATCATCAATAGCGGAAGTATTTATTCTCAGAGCCCATGTCAAGCCTTAACCTATCTGTGACTGACTGGGAAGACATCTTAGCTCGCTTAGACATCAACAATCTTCATCGTTCCTCGTACTTCTGAAAGTCTGGCCAAGTAAATAGCCAGGGACAATGCCGGTGAGTACTTTGAATGTACTCGCAAACAACCTTACATGAAAAAATAATAAAGGATATGCAATATGGCTGTGGTAGTAGGAGGGCTCCATAAGAGGTTCTTTTATAAACTAGTTTCTCTTGTAGATATAGCATGTCTATATCTTCGTTTAAAACTTTTGCAAAACATTTTAGAAACCTTTTTGTAAAGTTTTGGGAAAACACTAGGATGGGGTCACCCATTTGTTCTTCTTTCTGGTCATCCCATGACCAAACACTTTCCTTCCTTTCCGACCATCCCATGTTCAAAAAATTTCCAAGCCATTGCTTTTCCGAAGTCCTTTTGAAATCAAAACCAGCACCACTCCACAACAACCTTCCCAACATCCCATTACCATGGACACCGTTATTCAGATAGATTTACACTCTGTAGAGGTTGTACACTTTACCCACACCACCCGGGTACCCTTCCCTGATCTACACTGATCGTGTGTCGAGTAACTAGTCAAGACTCTCCAGATGCCTACTCCAATATAAGTGCCTACCCTATGAGTGTTTTTCCCCCTCAACACCGGGATGCCCTATATAGTTTCCAAGCCAACGGGAGCGCTTTTTGCACTGCACCAAGTGTGCGCTTTCCATGAGGGGCTCATAGTAACGCGTGGAAGCCCGTAGACCCTTAGTTCCTTCTCCCGACGATGTTTTACATGGACCATTGTTCCAGAGAAGGCCCACCCTCGAGGGATTTATACCCACTGTTGTAGTTGTGAGGCATCTTATACCAAAGTAAACAAACATCAAATCTAGCCCTGTCGCATTCTAGAGTAATGTGGTTGCACGAGTTAATTGTTCTGGCAAAACTGGAAAGAACCGGGTGCGTTTTCATAAACATTTTTCCTCCTTCTCCACTTTAGCATCATTTGCAAAACCAAAAACCTTTCTCATTTTCAAACTCACTTGGCAGGCCAAACCTCACCAAGATTTTCTCATAAATGTTTTTGTAAACTTTTCTGGGGTCTTCCCATCCCATAGTTTTGCTTTGGCTAAAACAGGGTCTCTAAAGGGGTATGGTGCTGTACACCATCTAACATACTAGGGTTAAGTCGGTGTCGTCAAAGGGATTGTACTTATTAGTACAAATGGTATTAGTTGGAGGAGCCAAGCCACTACCAGGTATAAAACATTAAACAGTAAACTAATGTACTTTGTATAAAAGTTATAAAACATGCATAAGTATAGAAGTAGGACAAGGGCTTATTAGCAAGAATGTGGCTTTCCTGTGACCAACGAGATGTCCCTTGACTTCTTTAGGATACTAGAATACCAATAACAAAATAATAATAAGAATGATCCGATGTTTCCTTCTTCTCGGCGTCACACAATCACAACTATCGCTGTTATCAAGCATACATGTAGATAAACAATACCATATTGAATACAAAGAATACAAACATCAATACTTATAGCAAGCAAATATACAACACATGATTTACTTTAGTAGGTTTTGAACAATTTGGACTAAAGCAATTGATTTCATTTGAGTTGCATTTGTGGAATTACAATTAAGATTTTTGGGGCCAAAACTACCTATTTATGGGTTTTAATCCAAGGTCAAGTTCTGTATGATATAAATATGCAAAAATGATATCATCAGATAGGTATTGATAAAATGGAACCAACAAAACTGGTTTCACTATTTTATCAACTTCCATTGATTTACTATGTATTTTATAGTGATTAAAACTCTTGTTTTAGGGAAAATTCACCAAAAATGTTCTGAAGGTCCAAACTTTATTTCTTTGGATGGTTAAGTAGGGTTTGATGGATTGATTCACTGAGAGTTGGAATCCATTAAAATATTTACCAGTATGCCCTCAGGAAATTCCCAAAGGCAGTTCTGCAGGGTTTTTGTCTTCTTCACCATATTTATCGTATAGAATATATTGATGTGATTCCAAAGACACATAGTAGGTATTTATAATACCTTTCTGTAGAAATTGGATTCACCTTTTTGGATTTATAAAGCTACTTTAGTGATTTTCTTAGTGAATTAAACATACAAATAATAGTTTAATTCACCAAAACTCAACCAAGACTTAATAAATTATGGGATGGTATTGGTATGCATGTGCTCTGAGAGTTAGAATTAGGTCAATACCAATTGTGGTTTGGCATATAGAAATTCCTAAATTCAAATTTGGCATGTTCTTGTTATTTTTACCAAGGGCAATCTAGGAAGCAATTTAGGGTAGAACAGAGGGACATGCAAGGTATGACTAATACCTTTCAGTACCAATAGGGTTGACATCATTTGGACTTATAAAACTTACAGAAATGATTTATTAGTTTAAACAGATACTTCTTTGCATTTATTTTACCAAAAAAAGATGAAAACTATTTTGAGCAGAGGGTTTGTTATGCATGTTAGAGGATTTGTCATAGAACAAGCACAAAAATGGATATGGGAAAAACTACTTAGTTTCCATTTTCAATTTGAATTAAACTGAGAAGCTCTCTGTAGATCTCTAAATATTCAGATAAAAAGAAAAGGGGTAGAGGTGGTCGGGCTAGATCTAGAAGGGAAATGGGCCGCTAAGGGGAAATCGGCCCACCCGGGGGCACGCTGCATGCGGGAGGGAAATTTTGAATGGGACATAGCAGGGATCGCTAGTCAGCGGTCCAGGGTGGTGAAGGGGTACATAGGGCTGGGGGTGGTCAAATCTAGTTAGGATGAACGGCTCTCGCTTGTCTTCCACCTTCAGCCAGGGAACAGAAAGGGGGAAACCTAGGGGCAGCATGGAGGGTTCGGGGAGCTCACCTTGGGCCTCGCCAGCGACAGAGAGGTGGTGGAGCAGACGCGGCACACCAGTGCGATCTCAGGGACGGGCGGCAACGCCGGGTTTGACGCGGATTTGTGAGGTCCCACGTCGGGCAGAGAGCTAGGCCCCGAGCTCTTCCACTACGGCGCCAGGGAGAGACCTAGGAAAATAAAAGGGGGCATGGTCAGATGCATTAGGAAGAGGTTAGTCCAGGGTATGACATGTAGCAAGGAGGAGCAGAGGAGAGGGACATGCGAGGACATCCATGGGAATGGCCAAAGTTTCATCTCCTCCTTCTACTAAGCAAGATAAAGCAGGGGATGGGGTGAGGAGCTACGAGATAGGTGGTATGAGTGTGGGGGAGAAATGAGGGGGAAGAGGCATGCTGGGGGTGGCCTCTGGCCTTTTTATTTAGGGAGAGGTGGGTTCATGGTGAACCAAGCTCACAAAAGTGGAGAGGGTGGTCTAGGGCAAGCCATTGGCCACAGGGGCGTGGAGGGAGTATGGTGGGGATCTGAGTCGAGCACTGAGTGGAGAGGAGGGTGGTGGCTGCTGCTTCCCTATTACTTTACAAGATTTGCAATAGGTGGCTTATCTCTCTCTCACTCTCTTCAAGAACTTGGGATCAAGGAGGGCAGTGCTACAATATATTTTGGCCAGAGTGGAGGTGGTGTGCTGTGCAAACTTGCTTAACTAGGTTTGTGGAAGGTTTGGTGGGATTTGGAGAGGTGAATTTGAATGCTTTCAAAAATTAACCAAAATGGTGTTTATGAAGAGAGTCAAGAAAGTTGGTCTTAACAAAGTGAATAAAATGTGCTGGTAGATAAAGGAAGTCACGAAATATCTCCATGAATTTCAAGCGATCCAACCCATTAAAGAATTGGATCCTGTGTTTACAGTGCGAGTCCCTTGGATCGATTAGCTAGCACGCAGTTACCGATGCGTCACTTTATTACAACGATTGATCCAAGAATATAAATGTTACAAAGTTGCTTAGCTCACAGCTAGCTCAAATAACATAGTTCAACAAGTAGACAAAATATAATGGCTCCATCACACCACAGGCAATTTGCTGAGTGGAGATTCGCAACCTAAACGATAACCTTACTCATCGTCGGAGTAACCTGCAACATAAAAAGTTGCAGCCACGAATGGTCAATACATTTGAATTGTATTGGAAAGATATAACTTGTAAGTGGACTCAACTAGCAACCTATCATATACATGCTCACTTTGGTTAGTGGAGTTCAGGCTATTTGCATAAAGCAGCATTTTCTCCTACCTTTTTAAATAAAATATTAGTTCTTCAAAATAACTAAGAACACCTTTAGTCACTCGAGAGCTCCTAATATAACTATGGACACATTGAGTCACTCAAGTGCTCCTATAACCCATTAAGTTCATCCATAAAGTTTTATTAGAGAAGTTGGAATGCATGAGACTTTTCAACTGCGTCAAGAGAAGTTACTCATATTTTCCATTACTGGGGACACGACTAAGTGCTTAGTTCTTAAACCATCTGTAGAGGCTAGTACACTTTACCCACAAGACCCGATCAGCCCCTTTTGAGAGAAGACCAGGACGAGACCTTTGGGAAACAGAATCATGAGCCTAACCCCAGACCATACCATCCTATAAACACCTATATCTGCTAGACACGGTAGGACATGATACCATAACTTACTCAATCAAGTCAGAGCCCATATGACATGTGTCTATACATGGAAGTTACTAAACAAGACTATCTATTATCTCTTTGAAGCCTGGGCGGCAATCCCCACCAAAATCAACACTTGATGACCCAATCAATGCCATTCCACCCAGGTGATTCATTCATTAAGTGGTTTTCTTTTCAGCAAAAATATAACCTTCTCATACACATATGTATAATGAAAACCACCCACGCATCTAATAGCATTGCTAAGCAATCTAAAATACGATGGCTATCAAAGAATCAACTGGGGACCTATGACAATTCTATTGGGTACTCACACCATATCATAGCATATCATATAAGGTAAAACATTTCCAATACATGCAAATCTACTGAAAACTAAATGCATAGGAAACAATATGGAATTTATGATAGTGACACTTGTCTCAGTTGTAGCACTCGTTCACATAGTCGTCGCAATCACAATAATCGCACTCCGGGCAATCTATAGTGCAAAACAATAATTTCAATCAATCATACAGTAGCACAACACAACAAAACAGTATGCATGCATTTTCGAAAAGAAAAACAAGTTTAAAAGCTTTTCATAGGCATTTTCTCTCAATCAAATAGGCTTAGGCATTATTGGAATATGAATACTTTCAATACAAAACTGTTCTAGAAAAATCTGAGAACCATGTTACTGTATAGACAAAGTTCATAGCTTTCATTTGCCACTGGTTTCACCTTAAAATGATTTATATAATAAAAGTTATATCCAAAGTACTAATTTAAGGGATTTAATCATAGTTAATTATTTTGTACCATAACAAAATCAACTAATGCTACAGTGGCATAGATTATAATTTTATGAATCCATAGACACCAAATTTGCCAACTTCGATTTGTGGATATTGTCTGATGAATTTTATACCAATAAAGATATTTATATAATTCAGAAAATATGCATTGGGCAAAGTGACAATTTTATTGCAGAATCATGTTATACACATTATTGTGAATCCAGGGATATATCATATGCATTTTTATGACCAATATTCTATTTTATATGATTCTTATAAGATTAATACATTTTCTGACTATTTCTTCTATTTTACAATTTAACAAGAAAAAATCCGGCTGACGCGATGCTGACCGTGCTGACACGCGGCGCAATGTGGTTGGAACGTACCCCTTTGGCGCTAGATAGAACGTGAGTCGTTGGATGCGAAGTAGATTGGACATCTGAGGTTGACCCGGGCGAGTCTCACCAGCGAGGTGCCATGGGCGGCGACGGCGGCTTTGCACGGCGGAGCTGGTGGTGGCTTTGGCGGTCTCCGGCAAGGATGATGTTGATAACGAGATGTGTGAGATGACTTCTAGCGTCCTGGCGCCTTTGGAATCAAGATTTTCTTCCTCGATCTGCGACGGCGGGCAGCTGAAGTCATGCGGCTGCGGGAGTGCTCCGACGAGGTCCTGGAGGCGTCGTACTGTGAGAGGGGAGGGGAAAACAAGTTAGGGATATGCATTGTACCAAGGGTAAGAGAACATGGGAGGAAGGGGAGGCACGGGGTGCTCCAGATCCTCGGGCTCACGCTCGACGGGCTGCGTGCGACGGGCGAGTTTGGACATATCCGATTGGGGCGGCCAGGGTTCCAGAAAAGCGAAAAAGGGCACGAGAGGATGCGGGGAATTTATGCAAGAGGGCAAGGGGAACGAACCAATCTGGCTGGATTTTAAGGTAATTCGCGACAGGGTCGGAGGTGGTCTCGTGGGCAAGTTTGTCTCCTCCTAGAGTTTGAAGATGACGGTGGGCCTAATCCGTTAGCGTCTCAAGGAGAGGGGAAAAAGGGAGAGGGATCTCGGGTGTGGGATGGCTCAGGCTGTTGCCTGTTGCACCGGATGGGCCACTGGCGGGCTGGCGGCTGCTTCTGCACTGCGCTTTGCGTACGCACGCGTGGTAGGATAGGTGATGGGCCGGCCTGACCCAGTTAGGTTTAGTTTTTCGTTTCTTTTTTATTCTTTTTCTTTTTTCTAGTTTCTTTAATAAATTTTGAAATATAGCTCAAAATGAGCTCAAACCAATTTCAGGATTTTTCTAAAATTCCTAAGAACAAACTAGGACACTAGGGAATATATTACTTTCCATTCAAAATATTTCAAACTAAATTTTCAAAGAAACCCTAATAGATGCATTCAAGGGATTTCAAAATAGGGTTTTTGACTTTTTTTTGAAATTGAATTTTTTGCAAGACGGTATGGATGCAATGCATATGAATCCTATGAATCATTTCCATCCAAAAAATCTAGGATGTTACAGAATTATTTTGGATTTATTTCATGAGTTTTAGTCCACTTAAATCTATTTATTCAAAAGGTGCAGAATTGGTTTATAGAAGCTCATTTGATATTTTTACATTGTAGAAGGTTGGTTTTTGATGTGGGATGGTCCTAAATACCATATCACCAATTGGAGAATTTTCTTGGAATTTATTTGGAAGGGAAAATATTTTTAAGCAATTTTTTTTGCCATTTAAGGAAAAGGGCAAAAAGAAATACTAAAAGATCTAAAAAATATTCATTTTTGGGATGGGAAGGTAGGGTATGATGTAAAGGACTCATATGTGCCTTGAGTTGGCAAAGTGATTTGGAGAAAAACAAACTTGCCTCTATAGGAAAGATTTTGTGAATTTTGCAAGGAAAGGAATTTAAATAGTTTTAGGTTCCAAATAATTATGGAAATTATTTGGAAAATGTTATATCCAAGGTGGATGATGTAAACTTGAAGTATCCATCTTTGGAAACCTTGGGTTTTGGAAAACAAGATGGATTTTTAGAAGAGAGCAAGGATTAGAGGATCTAGGGCATTAATATTTTTATACCACCTAAACAAGGTTGGATTAGTGAGCTCAGATCTCACCTTGATGCAAGGGATAGATGGATAGTTAGACCAAGTTATATATATGATCATGGCATAAGGAGTTTGGCTTGGTTGCATTTGAGGTGGTCTAGAAGTGATGGCAAACTTTGTTGAAAATAAGGCTTCCATTGCACATGAGTCATGATGCCTCAAAAACCAGGTGGGTTTAGGAAGCACAGAGGTCCCTTGGAAACAAGTGAAGGGTGGGTTGATAGACCATTGTTAGTAGATCATAACCATGCAGAGAGTGGGTCAAGAAAAGATAGCATAAGGATGTGAGCTTCTGCCAAAGTAGGCAAGATCATAAGATTTGCAGAAAAGGTTATTATCTTGTCTACAAAACCATCAAGGATGAGTGGGTTCAAGAGGAGTTTAGCTAGGTTCTAGAGTGGTATTTTTGTAGTACTAATGATGTACTAAAATATGGTTCAAGTACATTCTCAAGAATGCACACTAGTTGGAATAAGTGGGGTTCTAAAGATTGAATCCAGTAAAGGATTTCAGACTTAGGCAAACTTGGCAGATTGGTGTATTTTGATAAGTATGAAGGAGGGAAAGATTTGGAGAGATTGCAAGGGTCCATACTCATCATCAAGTGGATGATATTGGAGAATAGCTTGTGTAGATAAGATTTCCTTCTTGAAGTGGGTCTTTGATGGGTTATATGCTAATGCAAAGTATTAACTCGGGATTGATATGGGTAAGTAGGTTAACGAGTCACTTGGGTGACCTAGGATATATCCAGCTTGGGAAGATTGGTTCACGATTGGATGATTTTAACCATTGGTTTGATCCTACATGATGAGCTCCTAGATTGGCTCATGCCACTTCCTAAGAAGACAAGTCATCACTCATACCAGATCAAGACAATTCATCATATAGAAGATCAAGGCAATTCATCTTATCAAACTTATCCAACTTCTTCTAAGGTTACCATCAGGCCTAGCTTGGGTAAGGAGGGGTATTTTGAAGGGGTTGTATTTTGAAGTAAGGTAAGGACCTCTTGGTATTTCTACCAAGGTTGGAATGAAAAGGTTTGAGGAAAGGTTTTGGCAAACCTAGAGATAAGAGTAGTTGAAAGTTCTGTCTTGAAAACATAAGATTATATATAGGCCTCCATAGTTTTTGTAATAGAAACTTGTAAAATAATTTGTTGTGTTAGAGTCATCTTAGATCAAGTTTGAAATGTCAGAACATTTGAGAATATGAAAGATGAGCCAAGACATCTCTTTTGAAAAATAGTTTTTGTCAACAAGTGTTGAGGTAAGGAGTATATTATCTAATACATAGTCAATTGCATGAACACAAGCAAACAAGTAAGCAACATTGCAACATGTAGCAAGATTTTTTTGTTCCCCCTTATTTTTTCATTTTGAAAACAAGTCTAGGTTGCTGAAATTGGGATGTTACAGACCTTTCCCCCTTAAAATAATCTCGTCCCGATATTAGGGAGGAGTAGGGTTAGGTAAGAGCATCGTCTTAAAAAATTTTAGCAGAGGAATTATTTAGATGATAAAGAATTGTTATAATAGACATGCTTGGTTGGCTAGGGGTCGGGGTCGAGTTACTTCCGGTTGGGTGTTTTAATTTAAGCTAGTGGAAAAGACACATTCTTTTCCCCTTATGACGATTCTAGGTAGGTTTAGCATAGAATCAATTCTTCTTCGGGAAGCGAGAAGATGAGTTGAGCCTTGTTTCATTCTTTATTGCTGAAATCATCTTTTCTGCCTTCTTGGTCTCGATACGTTGGGAGTGGTGGATGGATGGTCTATCTTAAATTCGGGGACTTTTCCCGAGGTATCTTCTGATTCTGGAGCATGCCGATTGTTGTCCTTCTTGCAGGGTCCACTAGCCTGCTTTAGAGGATTTCCATTACCTAGAGATGACTAGGGGTTGACTTTCTAGGGTTATTCTGGTGGAGGTTTATTCTAGTTTTGCGGGAAGGACGTAGTATTTCCCCCTTAGAGCGGGACTAAGGTGCTTGGTGATGTTGCGATACTACTTTATTCGAGTCGCCGATTGATGCTAGAGAAGCGATGCACCTTTCATCTGGAAATGGGTATCTTATGTCGACCTTGTACTGCTTCTTCTTGATGGACACCATTATCACTTCTAGGGTAGGCGGTCTATTGGGGAAGGCATTTAACTAGCTTCCTGGTAGTTGGTTCTGAGCTAGCTAGAGGTCCGATAGGTTGGAGGATGCCGTTTGCCGTCGACGGGCTAGGGAGGCGGTCATATGGGATGAGGTCATTTCGAGTTGGGTGTAATGCAACATCATGAGTAAAACACGAGGGATAAGGAACTTCAGGCCAGTATATTATCAAACTGAGTTCATGCATAAATTAACATGTCTGCGCCTACCATTGGCGGGTGTACTTAAAGTATTACAAACCAGGTCTGTGCTGCCAATCGTCGAGACACTTAGGGTTTCACAAAACAGGTTCTAGGATGACACATAACTCTACCCTATGCCATAAGGGTGAGTTGCATGGTGAGAAAGGATACTCCATGAGTGCTTCTTGAATCTTATCGCCGCCCTAGGTTTGGATACTGACTTTGGTTACTATAGTTCCTCGGGGGTGTGAGGGATATGCAGCTCCTCGGTAGTGAAGGTTGCATCTTCTGGGGATGGTGACTGGAAGATGGGTTGATACTCGTAGAAGGACATTATTTATTTTTAGGCCTAGGGTTAGCAAAGTCAGGGGCCCTTTTAGGTGGGTCTTTAGCAGAGATAGCAGAGAAGGCGCTTCACGATGTATTTAGAGAATCTCGATTCTTTGGGTTGTTTTCTACTCTTTGGAGAGTATTATTGGCGGCGTCAAGTAGTCTTGTCGTCTTCATTCTGAGCTTTGCGGAGACTAGGAGGATCGAGTAGACTTCAGAGGATTGATGGTGAGGTCTATGTTCTAGTTTTGAGTGGAAAGATGCAATCTTTCTACCTTCAAGCTTTACTTAGGGTTGTCGAGGCTAGGGTAGATCCTTCATCTTGGAGCATTGGCGTGACTCTTGAATTGAGGTCTTTGAGGGGCACGTTATTGTGACTACCTTGCTATGGTGGTTACCTAACAAAGCCGGAAGGGTTAACTATGGGTAGGTTGAGCGGTTAGCAACGCTTATTGTTGATCTTTAGTCGAGGTGGAGGCCTTTTTTGCTTTAGAGAGTTGTCGTATCTTGAACTCTTGGTGTTGCTTCGGTTGAAAGATGGAGTAGACGTGTTGTCTTCTGGCATCCTTATATTCCGGATTTTGTGGCATTTGTTTCATGGTGAGGACTTCCCGTTGGTTCGGCAGAGGGTTGGATAGGATCGTTGTGCTTTTGGGGGCGGTTGGAACTAGTTAAGGGAAGGGGTTGTGATAGATTTCTTTATGTGGCCATCCTGCCGAGGAGAAGTTTCAAATTACAGGGTTATGGGTGTTGGTGTTGGGATACACAAACAAGGCGGTATAAGCGATAGGGTCGAATGATCCAAGGCAGATATGCAACACATTTCAAGCATTTTCATTAGCACATTACAATCAAGAAGAGCGTACCATAGGTAACAAAGGTTGACAACGCGCCATAAGGGGAATCCTATATTGAGGGTATTTATCCTAAGTAAGGACATTACAGAAGGTCTTGACATCCGTCTTGCCATCTGGCTTGTTGATGCCGAACTTGATGCATTTGGAGATAGTGGAAGGATTCCGTTGGTAGGGCGATCTTGTAGTGTCTTTCTTTGTTGGTAGTTTCTTTGGTTTGCTTGTCTCTATTGTGCTTTATTTAGGTACCTCCCTCTTCGCGGTTTCCAAGTCAGACTTGTTTTTTTGAAAACGGTACATTTGAAGGTAGGCGAGGTATAGAGTAAGCCATTTTCAAGTAGTTTAAGTCAAAGGATATGAGATAAGGAATCTTTCGAAAAGCTTTTGGGAAGAGTTTTCAAAAGCCGGGTTTTTAAGAAATAGTGGTTGTCCTGTCTAACATCCATGCTAACTAAGGTATCCTACAGTCAGGATGGCTCTGATACCAAGTCTATGGGACCCTGGATTTATGGCCCGAGAATCACCAAAGAGTATCAATACAACATCCGGAAAGTAACGAGTACAAGACTTACATCATTGCCTTTAGGGTGATTACAATCATCAATAGCGGAAGTCTTCATTCACAGAGCCCATGGCAAGCCTTAACCTACATACGACTGAATGGGAAGACGGCCTAGCTCGCATAGACGTCAGCAATCTCCATGAGTTGTGAAACATGAAAAACAGGGTGAACTATCCGGCAGTTCCAATTTGTAAGCCAGGATCCTCTCTGAAAGCCGATGGCTAATAAGATGATGCCGATCGGATAATGGAAATGAAAGGCACATTACTTCTATCGAAATTGATATCACAATTTCCACTAGGCGAGAAAAGATCGTAGTATGAGTTGTCAGTAGTTGGAGTAGGTTCCAGCTAGGTGAGATTCCTTAACTGGCTATATATAGACTTTGACTCAACTAAGCCCTTCTGCAGTGATTTTGCTTGCTTCAATAAGATGTTTGTTTCCAGTTACCGTTTAGAAATCGTTCCTCGTACTTCTGAAAGTCTGGCCAAGTAAATAGCTAGGCAAAATGCCGGTGAGTACTTTGAACGTACTTGCAAACCACCTTAAAGTAATGAATAATAAAGTATATGCAATATGGCTGTGGTAGTAGGAGGGATCCATAAGAGGTTCTTTTATAAACTAGTTTCTCTTGTAGATATAACATGTCTATATCTTCATTGAAAACTCTTGCAAAACATTTTAGAAACCTTTTTGAAAAGTTTTGGGAAAACACTAGGATTGGTTCACGCATTTGTTCTTCTTTCCGGTCATCCCATGACCAAACCCTTTCCTTCCTTTCCGACCATCCCATGGTCAAAACATTTCCAAGCCATTGCTTTTCCGAAGTGCTTTTTGAAAATCAAAACCAGGACCACTCTACAGAAACCTTCCGAAATATCTATGACCATGGACACGGCTATTCGAATATATTTACACTCCGCAGAGGTTGTACACTTTACCCACACCATCCGGGTACCCTGCCCTAATCTACACCGATCATGGGTCGAGTAACCGGTCAAGACTCTCCGGATGCCTACTCCAATATAAGTGCCTACTCGATGAGTGTTATTCCCCTCAACACCGGCATGCCCTATATAGTTCCCAAGCCAACTGGAGCGCTTTTTCCACTGCACCAAGTGTGCGCTTTCAATAAGGGGCTCATAGTAACGCGTGGAGGCCCGTAGATCCTTAGTTCCTTATCCTAGTTGATATTTTACATGGACCGTTGTACCATAGAAGGCCCACCCTCCAGGAATTTATACCCCCTATAGTAGTTGTGAGGCATCTTATACCAAAGTAAAAAAACATCAAATCCAGCCTTGTCCCATTCCAAAGTAATGTGGTTCCATGGGTTAATTGTTCTGGAAAAATGCAAAGAACCCGGTGCGTTTTCATAAACATTTTTCGTCCTTCTCCACTTCAGCATCATTTGCAAAACTAAAAACCTTTCTCATTTTCAAACTCACTTGCCAGGAAAAACCTCACCAAGGTTTTCTAATAAATGTGTTTGTAAACTTTTCGGGGGTCTTCCCATCCCATATTTTTGCTTTGGCTAAAATAAGGTCTCCAAAGGGGTATGGTGCTGTACACCATCTAACATACTAGGGGTAAGTCAGTGTTGTCAAAGAGATTGAACTTATTAGTACAAATGGTATTAGCTGGAGGAGTCAAGCCACTACCAGGTATAAAGCATTAAACAGTAAACCAATGAACTTTGTATAAAAGTAGATAAAACATGCATAAGTACAAAAGTAGGACAAGGGCTTATGAGAAATAAGGTGGCTTTCCTGTGACCAGCGAGATGTCCCTTGAATTCTTTAGGATACCAGAATACCAATAGCAAAATAATAATAAGAATGATCTGATGCTTCCTTCTTCTCGGCGTCACACAATCGCAACTATCGCCGCTATCAAGCATACATGTAGACAAACAATACCATATTCAAAATAAAGCATATGAGAATCAATACATATAGCAAGAAAAGATACAACAAATGATTTACTTCAGTAGGTTTTGAACAATTTGGACTAAAGCAATTGATTTCATTTGAGTTGCATTTGTGGAATTACTATTAAGATTTTTGAGGCCAAAACTACCTATTTAAGGGGTTTTAATCCAAGTTCAAGTTCTGTATGATATCAATTTGAAAAAATGGTATCATCAGATAGGTATTGATAAAATGAAACCAAGAAAAGTGGTTTCACTATTTTATCAATTTCCATTGATTTACTATGTATTTTATAGTGATTAAATCTATTGTTTTATGGAAAATTCACCAGAAATGTTCTATAGGTACACAATTTATTTACTAGTATGTTTAAGTAGGGTTTGATGGACTGATTCACTGAGAGTGGGAATCACATTAAAATATTTACCAAAATGCCCTCAGGAAATTCCTAAAGGCAGTTCTGTAGGGTTTTTGTCTTTTCACCAGATTTATTCTACAGAATCTCTTGATGTTATTCCAAAGACACATGGTATATATTTACAATACCTTTCTGTAGAAATTGGAATCACCCTTTTTGGATTTATGAAACTACTATAGTGATTTTATTAGTGAACTAAACATACATAGACTAATTTGATTCACAAAAATTTAACCAGGTCTTAATAAATTATGGGCTCCTGGTTTTTGAATGGTATTGGTATGCTTGTTCTCTGAGAGTTGGAATTAGGTCAATACCAATTGTGGTTTTGCCTATAAAAATTCTCAAATGCAAATTTGGCATGTTCTTGTTATTTTTACCAAGGGTAATCCAGGAAGCAATTTAGGGTAGACCAGAGGTACATGCAAGATATGACTAATACCTTTCAGTACCAACAGGGTTTACATCATTTGGACTTATAAAACTTACAGAAATAATTTATTAGTGAAAATAGATACTTCTTTGCATTTATTTTACCAAAAAAATATGAAAATTATTTTGGGCATGTTAGAGGATTTGTCATAGAACATGCAAAAAAATGGATCTAGGCAAAAATACTTAGTTTCCATTTTCAATTTGAATTAAACTGACCAGCTTCTCTGTATATCTCTAAATATACAGATAAAAAGAAAAGGGGCAGGGGTGGTCGGGCCAGATCTGGAAGCGAAATTGGCTGCCAAGGGGAAATCGGCCCACCCGGGGAGAGAAATTTTGAACGGGCCACGACGGGGCCTCCCGTCAGCGGTCCAGGGCGGCGAAGGGGTAAGGAGGGCTGGGGGCCATCAGATCTAATTAGGATCGACGGTTCTCGCTCGTCGTCCACCTCCAGCCAGGAAACAGAAAGGGGGAATCCTAGGGGCGAGAGGGAGGGTTCGGGGATCTTACATTGGGACTCGCCGGCGATGGAGAGATGGTGGAGCGGACGCGGCATGCCGATGCAATCTCAGGGATAGGCGACAACGCCTGGTTTGACGCGGATCTATGAGCTCCCGCGTCGGGTAGAGAGCTTGGCTCCGAGCTCGTCCACGGCAGCGCTAGGGAGGCACCTAGGAAAAGAAAAGGGGGCATGGTCAGATGCATTAGGAAGAGGTTAGTCCAGGGTATGACATGCAACAAGAGAGGAGCAGTGGATAGGGACATGCGAGCACATCCATGGGGATGGCCAAAGTTTAATCTCCTTATAATGAGCGAGATAGAGCAGGGGAGAGGGTGAGGAGCTCGGGAAGAGGTGGCAGGAGTGTGGGGGAGAAATGAGGGGCAGCGGCATGCTGGGGTGGCCTCTGGCCTTTTTATTTTGGGAGAGGTGGGTTCATGCTGAACCAAGCTCACAAAAGTGGAGAGGGTGGTCTAGGGCAAGCCATTGGCCACAAGGGCCGTGGATGAAGTGTAGTGGGGCCTCTGAGTCGAGCACTGAGTGGAGAGGAGGGTGGTGGTTGCTGCTGCCCTATTACTTTACAAGATTTGCAATAAGTGGCTTATCTCTCTCTCTCTCACTGTCTTCAAGCACCTGGGATCAAGGTGGGAAGTGCTACAGTATATTTCGACCAGAGTGGAGGTGGTGTGTTGTGCAAACTTTCTTGACTAGGTTTGTGGAAGGTTTAGTGGGATTTGGAGAGGTGAATTTGAATGCTTTCCAAAATTGACCAAAATGGTTTTTATGAAGCAAGTCAAGAAATTTGGTCTTAACAAAGTGAATAAAATGTGCTGGTATATAAAGGAAGTCATGAAAGCTCTCCATGAAATATTTTGGATTTATTTCATGAGTTTTAGTCCACTTAAATCCATTTATTTAAAAGGTGTAGAATTGGTTTATAGAAACTCATTTGATATTTTTACATTGTAAAAGGTTGGGTTTTGATGTGGGGTGGTCCTAAATACCATATCACACATTGGAGAATTTTCTTGGAATTTTACTTGGAAGGGAAAGTATTTGTAAGCAATTATTTCTTGTTTCTGCCATTTCCGAAAAAGGGCAAAAAGAAATAATAAAGGATCTAAAAAATATTCATTTTGGGATGGGAAGGTAGGGTATTATGTAAAGGACTCATATGTGCCTTGAGTTAGAACATTAATTTGGAGAAAAACAAACTTGCCTTAAATAGTTTTAGGTTCCAAATAAGTATGGAAATTATTTGGAAAATGTTATATCCAAGGTGGATGATGTAAACTTGAAGTATCCATCTTTGGAAACCTTGGGTTTTGGAAAACAAGATGGATTTTTAGAAGAGAGCAAGGATTAGAGGATCTAGGGCATTAATATTTTTATACCACCTAAACAAGGTTGGATTAGTGAGCTCAGATCTCACCTTGATGCAAGGGATAGATGGATAGTTAGACCAAGTTATATAGATGATCATGGCATAAGGAGTTTGGCTTGGTTGCATTTGAGGTGGTCTAGAAGTGATGACAAACTTTGTTGAAAATAAGGCTTCCATTGCACATGAGTCATGATGCCTCAAAAACCAGGTGGGTTTAGGAAGCACAGAGGTCCCTTGGAAACAAGTGAAGGGTGGGTTGATAGACCATTGTTAGTAGATCATAACCATGCAGAGAGTGGGTCAAGAATAGATAGAATAAGGATGTGAGCTTCTGCCAAAGTAGGCAAGATGATAAGATTTGCAGAAAAGGTTATTATCTTGTCTACAAAACCATCAAGGATGAGTGGGTTCAAGAGGAGTTTAGCTAGGGGAAAGAGTGGATTTGGTAGTACTAATGATGTACTACAAGATGGTTCACGTACATTCTCAAGAATTCACACAGATTGGAGTAAGTGGTGTTCTAAAGATTGAATCTAGTAAAGGATTTCAGATTTGGGCAAATTTGGCAGATTGGTGTATTTTGATAAGTATGAAGGAGGGACAGATTTGGAGAGATTGCAAGGGTCCATACTCATCATCAAGTGGATGATATTGGAGGATAGCTTGTTTAGATAAGATTTCCTGCTTGAAGTGGTGGCGTCGTTATGGAAACGGCAGAGCCTAAGCAAGCTAGAAAGATGTGTGGGAGCAAAGCAGGGAAGCGTGCGACGGCGTCCGCAGGCAGGATCGGATACAAGCAAGTGTGGAGACACAGGAAGTACCCAGGTTCGGAACCCTCGATGTGAGGTAAAGCTCCTACTCCTCCCGATATGTCTATCTGGATGATCACTGAGGGCTACAATACTCCTCGAGCTGTATCGGGTCTGGCTAGTAGTAAAAGAGAGTCCAACCCTTGCTCAGTTGCCCCTACCGCCCCTTATATAGGCTGAGGCGACGTGTGCAACGACCTGGCCGATTGGCGGGTCCCACAGGAGGGCCCCAACCGGCTATGTGATCTCCAGTGGCCGGCATGGGAGGGTGTACTCACAGTCAAGCCCATGCCGCCACACCCTCTACAGTGGTTGCCGTGCAGGTAGTTACACACAGTGCCACGTACTGTCTACTGTTGCAACCGTCATCGGTAGAAGTCATCGGTACGGGCCGAATGTCTCAGTCTCCTTTCTGTCTTGTCCGCTGTCCTGGTCGTACTGCGCATTGTGCCCTACGTCATCTGGTACTTTGTGTGTCTTGGGAGGCCGGCTAGAGAGGTCTAGTCGGCTGGCCTTCCTGGGCCGGATGGTCGGTTCCATCCGTCCACTCTTATGCCCTTGCTTGTTTCATCCGGCTGATTCCTCTACCGGTTGGCTCTTGATCTGTCTTGCTCCAGCCAGCTGTCTTGGTCGAGCCGGCTGGCGCTTTTGTCGATGGTTTTCATCCGACTGGCTGTTTTGCCAGTCAGGTCTTTGTCTGTTCCTTCTTCTGATCTGTCTTGAAGTTTTTGCGCCTGGCTGCCCTCAGTCGGCTGTCGTGCTTGGTGCTCTGTATCTTGTACGGTTAGCCTACCTAGGGGCAATCCCCCCGACACTATCCCCCGAGTGCGCGTAGATTCCGCCCCTTAGATGAAATGTGCGCGGGCTCAAAGAGCTAGATTTTTGAGTTTTTCCCGGTTGAATTTCGCGGTTGAGCTGCCCCGACTGCGTCATCACCGATGTCAGCCATGCGTGATGATGGTCGTGGGAGGGCGTGCATCGTGGGGTCGCGTCGGTTGTCGCCTCGGGAACTGTCGCTGGTGCCTCGCCTCCCGTGCTGGGATCTTCTACGCCTGGGGTGTGGCCGCAGATGATCCGGGGACCGTTGGAGCGGAGGGAGGCCGCAACGTGGCAGGCCGGCGGTTTGCCTCTCTGACCCCTTTAAGTAGGGTCCGCAGCGCCGCGCCGCTCCCCATAGGTCATTCGCCCCCCTCGTCCTCCTTTGACGCCCAGTGCCCTTGCTGCCTCTCTTTTCTCCGCCCTTTTTCCGTGCTGCCGACGAGCTCGCGTCGCCTGCTCCGCCTGGCCTTTTCTCCGCTGGAGCGACAGGCAACCGCTGCTCCTCCGCCGCTCCGCCACCGTCTTTCCTTACTTCCTCTCCCTCTCCTCCGTGCTCTGCCGTTGCCGCCATGGCCGAAAGCCGAGACGCTTGGTGTGGTTCCTCCGTCATGGAGGCGCAGGTAGAGAAGTACCGGCGGTCGTGCCTCCTGCCGACCGCCGGCGAGGTTAGGGTCCAGCTGGCCCCGACCGATGAGATCTCACTGGCTCCGCAAGCTGGCGAGCGAGTACTCTTCCTGGCGCATCTCGCGCGTGGCCTGGCCTTCCCGGCCAGCGCCTTCTTCTTGTCCTTCCTTTCTCATTTTGACCTCCGCCTTCACCATCTCGGGCCAAATGCAATCGGCACTTTGGCCCATTTCGTCGCCTTCTGCGAATGCTATCTCGGGATCCAACCGGATCTCGGGCTCTTCTACTGGCTGTTCCTGATCCACCCTCAGGTGCAGTTTGCCAAGGGTCCGCTGGTGACCTGCGGCGGCGCCTCCATCTACAGCCGGTCGCAGACCGGCTACCCCAAGTTCAAACTGCATGACATAGTTAAACTGTGGTAGCAGACGTACTTCTATGTACGGAACTTGGGGTCGGAGGACCGGCTGAACCTCCTGGCCTTCCAGGACACCGAATCCAGTCGGGCGCACTTGGATAAGAAGATCTTCGGCTCTAAGGCAGAATCGGACGCGCTCCTCCACCAGATGAGGGCTTGGTGATGGCTGGTCTAACCACCATCGATGTGACGCTGAGCTGGGCCAGCCGGCTCATGATGCCCCTACAGCAGCGAGCACACAAGATGTGCTACTACTCCGGGCGGCTCGACCCCACCCGGCTCTCCCGCCGCGACCCCTCCTTCGCCAACATCTACGAGTGGGTCTGGATGATCACGAAGGAGAAGGTCGCCTCCAACTGGAAGTTCGGCGTCACGCCTTACACGCGCGAGAACCGCGCGCCCCGGGTAAGTAAACTTGTTCGCCCTTCTTCCCTTTTCTCGTTCTCTTGCTGTCCGGCTAACTCTTTTATCTGGTTCGACTCGTGTGTTGCTCTGCGCAGATGTTCCCCTGCATCATCCGGGAGGAGGGCGATGCACCCCTCCAGGTCTTCACAGCTGACCGCTCCGATCCGCGCCCGCGCCGGAACAGCGGCGAGGGCTCGGACGGCGAAGACGGCTTCTTCCCCAGCCGGGATGACGAAGCGGTGGAAGACCCGCACGGCCCCGATCCGGAGGAGAGCGATGGCACCGCCGCGCCCGAGCCTGTCTGGAAGCGTGCAGCGAAGCGCTGCCGAGGAGCCGGCGCTGCGCAGGCCGGACAGCCGGGGTCCCTCCATGTCCTGGCCGAACCGCGGGCGGCCGGAAAAGATCCGCGCCCGTGGTGCAGGGGTAAGTCCTCCACCTTCTCCTTCCCGTTCGTTTCTTTCTTTGCGTTGGCCCGTGGCCTTGCTTTGGTCTTGTTCTTGTCCTGACCTTGCCTTTGTTTGTGGGCAGCGCCATTCTGTCCTTCGCCGCGAGCCCGGCTTGCAACACGCCCACCGCTTCACCGCCTTGCGACCTTCCTCCTCCTCCGGCTGCCCCCATGGTGGCCATCCCGCCCCTTCGACCGAGACCATGCCGCCACCAGAGTCGGCTACCACGGTCCAGCCGACCGCTCTGCGCTGGCAGCGGAGAAACCCGGCGTGACCTCCGGCCAGGCGAGGCTCGCCACCAGCTGGGGGCTCGGGCACCAACAGGGACATGGTCTTCGTCGAGGACGTGGACTCCAACGACGAGGCGACCGCGTAGTGGCAGGCTGCGATCCGCGATGCCCCGGCCGCTTTAGTCGGGCGGAGGCGGGAGATTCGCTATAGACCCTTGAGGTCAATCTCGAGGTCGGTCTGGCGGAGGTGAAGCAGCTCCAGGGCACACTAGCCGGCGCCAACGAGGAGGCCGCCAAGCAGCTAGCCGCGGCGCGCGGGACTGCGTGGAGTAAGTTTTCCCGAGGATTCCTTTCTTGCGCTCTTTTTCTTCTTGCTTTGCTTCCGGTTTCCGACTTTCTCATTTGCTTTTCTTTCCTTCACCCCCAGCCATCATGGTTTGCGCGCAGCGGGAGATTGACCGACTGAAGCGCTCCAATGCGCGTCTTAGCCGGGACAAGGGTCCGACCGCTTGAAGATGAAGACCCTGGGATGCCAGGTGAATTTGTAGATGCTTTTCTTCTTCTTGTACTTGTGTTTTGAACAATCTGGACGTGTGGGGGCTTCGTCCCCTAAAGTTTAAGGGTTTGCCTTCATGCACCCACTTATGCTCGTGTCTTGGTCGACTGGCCTTTTCGGCTGGTCCACTCCAGCCGGATTTATCTTGCATTTGTCTTGCGCTTTATTTTTTCTGACTTCCTGATGGTCTGCCGACTTGCCCTAGACGGTTGGCTCATCTGCTAGCCGGACGCTACATCCTTCCAGTGGGGGCGCGCTAGCGCACCCACTAGATGTAGCCCCCGAGATTCGGAGCAGCTAGAGTAGCCAGGTGTTTCAAATCTTCAAAAAATTCTTGTTTTTCATCTTCTTGTACCGCGGTTCGGCTAAGTATGTCCGACTTGATTTTCTCTATTACTTTCCTTTCTCCTTTATTTCCATCTTCCCTTCTTCATCTTTCTCTTTCTTTCTTTCCTCTTTCTCCTTCTTGTTAGGTTTTTCTAATGCGTCCGACTAGCTGCGGCTAGCCGGCTTGGGCAGGTGGTGCCCTTGAGTTCTGTACGCCTTTGTGTTTCTCCTTGTACGGCTGACGCACCCTTTAGCCAGACATCGCATGCTTCCGGTGGGGGCGCGCCAGCGCACCCACTGGGTGTAGCCCCTGAGATTTGGAGTGGCTACCATAGATAGGTACTTCGAATCTTCACTGTTCTTGATTTCCGACTCGGTGTGATTATTGCAAAAAAGAGAAACATACAGAAAATGACTCCTTGTCAATATGTTTCCTTGTTAAGCGTCCCTCTACTGTCCGATTATAGTTTTTTGTTTTTTCAAAAACTAGATCATGCTCTTCTGGACACTTAGTCACTTTCGCGTGTGGGGTGCTGTTTACGCTACACCTTGCCGGACAGCCGGGTTGCGGTCTCGAGCCGGAACCGAAGGGAGATGACAATACACCGCGCATGGTACTAGGGGCTTTGTACCCGAAAAATAACCAACTAGGCACATGGTCGGAATGTCCGATCTGACGCATCTTCTGCCGTTTTTCGTGTGGGATGCCCTCAGGCTTTTTCTCTTGCTAACCGGACAGCCGGGTTGCGGTCTGTAGCTGAGACGAAGAGTGGGCCTCTGGCATCGTCGCACACTACTCAGTCGGTTTACAGAATTGGCAGGGCGGGACAACCGGCGAGCCCCCGGGTAGGGGTCTACGAAAGCCGGAAAAATCATTGCAGGAATTTAATCGGATAAAAACGATAATCTGATTGTCCGGCAAGGAGCCCCCGAGCATCAGCTGGGGTTATGCATCTTTCATTCATTCAGGGATCCGGATACATACACTGATTGTTGCGACTAGGTGTAAAATGGTCGGAGGAGGTCCGCGTTCCATGGTCGCTCGGTCTCCTCGTCCGACTTGTCCATATTGTTCTTGCGCGGCTGCTGTGCGTTGACGAGGTAGTAGGAGTTGTTTGCAACGCCTTGCTGACGATGAAGGGGCCCTCCCACGGAGGGGACAGCTTATGCATGCCCTCCCGGAATGCGACTGGCTGGATGCGACCGGAGTGATACCGGTGCAGCCCTTGCTGGTAGATGGCCGACCTGGTTAAGGCCAGCTCACGGGCCTCCTCGAGGAGGTCCATGCTGTCCTCCATCGCTTCCTGGTTCTCCTTCTCCGTGTAAAGGAGTTTGTGGGGTGAGTCGAACTCAATGTCTGCCGCGAGAACTGCCTCCGAGCCGTAGGTGAGGAAGAACGGGGTGAATCCCGTTGATCTGTTCGGGTTGGTGAGGAGGCTCCACAGCACAGCCGGTAGCTCCTCGATCTAGCAGCCGGGTGATTGCTCTAATGGCTCGATCAGCCGGGGCTTGATTCCGACTAGCACCAAGCCGTTGGCTCTTTCCACCTGCCCATTGGATTGCGGGTGTGTGACGGATGCGAGGTCCAGTCGGATCCCTTTGTTGTGGCAGAACCGGGTGAAGGCCCCCTTGGCGAAGTTCGTGCCATTATCGGTGATGATGCTGTGGGGGTAGCCGAACCAGATGATGATGTCGCGAAAGAAGGTGACGACCGTGGCCCCGTATAGCTTCCGGATCGGCTTCGCCTCGATCCACTTGGTGAACTTGTCCACCGCCACCAACAGGTGGGTCATGCCGGCTCGAGCTCGCTTGAAGGGGCCGACCATGTCCAACCCCCAGACCACGAAGTGCCAGGTGATCGGTATCGTCTTGAGCACGAAAGCCGGCATGTGCCTTAGCCAGCCGAACCGCTGGCACCCATTGCACGCGCGAACCAGCTGGTCCGCGTCCTCTGAAGCAGTCGGCCAGTAAAATCTGTGGCGTATCTCTTTCGACACCAAGGCATGCGAGGAGGCGTGGTGGACGCACTCCCCCTGGTGGATTTATTTCAACAGCAGGTAGACGGTACCCGCATCGACGCACCGCTGGAAGACGCCCGCGGCGCTGCTCTTATACAACTGTTTGTTGATGATGGTGTACGTGTGCGCGTGGAGCCGGATCTGTCTTGCCTCCACCTCATCATCCGGAAGCTCATCATTGAGGAGGTAATTCATGAAGGGCTGGGCCCAGGATGGAACTTCCCGGATAGTGAAGACGCTGGTCGGCACGACCTAGAGCTCATCCGGAGTGCGGTCGGGTGGGATACCCGAGCCACCAGCCCTCGGGCCTTTTGTCTTGCTCCCTGACGGCTTGCATGAGGAAGAGGCAGCCCCCGGGTCTTTCGAGCCGGAGGTCACCATAGCGGGGTCCGACTCTTTCGAGCTGGCAGCCCCAGGTCTGCTACCCAGATGATGGACTCGGACTCTAGAGAGGGTGTGATGTTGGGCTTGCGGAGATGTTCCAAGGATACTCCGGGCGGAATGGCTGCTCTGGTGGATCCGACTCGCGCGAGCGCGTAGGCCGCCTCGTTGTTGGCATGGGGGACGTGGTGGAATTTACATCCCTCGAAGCCAGCACTTAGCAGCTGCACGTGGAACCGGTATAGAGACATGTTGGCGTCCCTGGTGTCCCATTCGCCGGATACTTGCTGCACCACTAGGTCCGAGTCACCGAAGCAGAGGATTCGGTGGATGCCGATGTCTTTTGCGAGCCAGAGCCCGTGCGCGAAGGCCTCATACTCAGCGACGTTGTTTGACGCAGTGAAGTGGATCTGCAGCACGTACTCCAGTCGGTCTCCCTTGGGCGAGGTGAGCACGATGCCGGCTCCCAAGCCCCCATGCATCTTCGAGCCGTCGAAGTGTAACCTCCAGTAGTCGGAGTCTGGGACCGGCGGCAGGTACTGGCTCTCTGCCCAGTCGACGAAGAAGTCCGCCACCTCCTAAGACTTGATGGTGATCCGGGGCTCGTACCGGATGCAGTAGGCGGCCAGCTCGATGGCCCATTTGGCTACCCGACCCGTGGCATCCTTGTTGCTGAAGATCTCGCCCAGCGGCGCGGTGGACACGACGGTGAGCGGATGCTCTTGAAAGTAGTGCTTGAGATTCTTGCAGACCAGGTATACCCCGTAGCACATCTTCTGGTAGTGGGGGTAATTCTGCTTGGAGAGGGACAGCACCTCGCTGAGGTAGTAGACGGGGCGCTAAACCGGCTGCTCCTTGCCCGGCTCGGGACGCTCGACCGCTAGGACGACGCTGACGACCCGGTTGGTTGCGGCTATGTAGAGCAGCATCGACTCCTTTGCAGCCGGCGTGGCAAGAACCAGTGTCGTAGACAACATGCGCTTGAGGTCGTGGAAGGCCGTGTCTCCCTGAGTTGTCCAAGTGAACTTGTCCGTCTTCTTCATCAGCTGGTACAGGGGCAAGGCCTTCTCTCCCAACCGGCTGACGAATCGGCTGAGGGAAGCTAGACAGCCGGTAAACTTCTGGATACCGAGCAAGCTCTTGGGTGGCTGCATCCTCTCGATGGCCGCAATCTTCTCCGGATTGGCCTCGATTCCCCGGCTCGATACGAGGAAACTGAGGAGCTGTCCGGCTGGCACGCCGAACACGCACTTCTACGGGTTCAGCTTCATCTGGTACCGGCGGAGGTTTGCGAACGTCTCGTCGAGATCTTCCAGCAGGGTCTGCTTCTCCTTCGTCTTGATGACGACATCATCCACGAATGCATGCACGTTCCAGCCAATTTGCGACTGCAAGCATTTCTGCATGCAACGCTGATAGGTAGCACCTGCATTCTTCAGGCCGAATGGCATGGTTACATAGCAGTAAGCCCTGTACGGGGTGATGAACGATGTTTTCAGTTGATCAGCCGGATTTGATTATAGCCGGAATAACAATCGAGAAAAGAGAGCAGGTCGCAGCCGGCCGTAGAGTCAATCACTTGATCAATACGGGGCAGAGCAAAAGGGTCTTTTGGGCAGGCCTTGTTCAGGCTCGTGTAGTCGATACACATGCGCCAGGTCTTGTTCTTGTTCAGCACCAGGACTGGGTTGGCCAGCCAGTCCGGGTGGTACACTTCCATGATGAAGCCGGCAGCAAGTAGTCGGGCGATCTCGTCACCGATGACCTTCCTTTTGTCCTCCACGAAGCGACGGAGGGGTTGCTTGACCGGCTTGGCATCCGGACACACATGAAGCGAGTGCTCGGCGAACTCCCTCGGCACACCCGGCATGTCTTTGGGAGACCATGCGAAGATGTCCCGATTCTCACGGAGGAAGTCGACGAGCGCTCTTTCCTATTTGTTGTCCAAGCCAGCGCCGATGGTGACACACTTGGAGGGGTCAGCTGGGTCGAGCGGGATCTGGCGGGTCTCCTTGGACGGCTAGAATGCCATGTCCCTAGCCGGCTTCATACCAGCCGGCACTTCCTGCTGCAGCATGGCAACATTGCACAACATCTCGCGCTTCTCCTCGGCGATGAGCAGGGCCTCGACTATCTGGGTGCCTTCTTTCGCGCAAGCCATCAACCGCCTGTGGCAGCCGGCCACAGTAATCACACCGTTCGTCCCCGACAACTTCATCTTGAGGTATGCATAGTGGGGGACCGCCATGAACTTTGTGAGGGCAGGGCGCCCAAGAAGGACATGGTAGGTGCTAGCGAGGTTGACGACCTCGAACCAGATTGGCTCACGCCGGAAGTTTTCTCCCGAACCGAATATGACATCCAGCCGGATCTTGCCGAGAGGGACGCACGGTGGCCCGGGTGCGACGCCGTGGAACACAGTGGTCGATGGCTGCAGGTCGCACTCCCGGATGCCCATCTTGTCCATGGAGGACCGGTAGAGAAGGTTGAGGCTGCTCCCACCGTCCACCAACACGTGCGAGAACCGGTAGGTGCGCGTGTCGGAGATGATGAGAGGGTCGAGAACCATCGCGTAGCCCCCGGGATTCGGGAGCGAATCCGTCTGGTCGGCCTGGCTCCAGGTGATGGGAGTCTTAGACCAGTTGAGGTGCAGGGGGACGGGGTGACGACGACGTTCACCTCCACGCTGTGCTGCTTCCGGCCGTGATTATCAATCGGCTCGGCCTCGAAGATGTGGTAGTTCTCGTGCTGCTGGGGGTAGCCTCCATTGCCGCGGTTGTTGGCGGTAGCCCTAGCCGGCGGTGGGGGACCACAAGGGGTGGTGGGGGGAGAGGAGGTAACCCGGCTTGCTCCTTGATCTGCCTGGTCCAACTGCACTGCCGAGTGGTGTGCATAGCCGGCTTTGTGCCGCTGTGGTACTTGCAGGGCCCGTTGAGCATTTCCTGGAAGGTGAAGGCATTCCTCTGCCTCTTGTCGTCGTGAGCCGGCACGCCCTGCACCGCGTTGACCTGCTGTTGGTGGTAGCGCGAGCTCTGCTGCTCAACCGGGCGCTTGCCCTGGTAGCGGCTGTCATTGCCATGCCGTTTGTACGAGCCGACATCACCGCTCTGGCCGGCAGGCTTCTCCCTAGCCGGCTCAGTAGGAACCAGATGTCCTTCCGCTTTTACCCGGAGGGGCTTCTTCATGCCGCATCCACGGTGGTGCACTGGTCGGCGACGGTCATCAGCTCTGCCATGGTCTTGGGCTCGTCGCACAGCAGCCGGTGGCGTAACATCGTGCCCTCGCGCCACCCTTCGATGAAGAAGCTGATTGCCTGGTTCTCCATCACCCCTTCGCAGGAGTTGTGCAGCTCGGTCCAGCGGGTGAGGTATGCACGATCCTACTCGCGGTCTCCCTGGACACACAGAGAAAGATCACGGGGCCTTCCCGGGCGCTTGTATGTACCGTTGAAGTTCCGGATGAAGACTTTCTCGAAATCTGGCCAAGCGTTGATGATGTTGGGCGCGAGTCTATTGATCCAGGTTCTCGCCGAGCCGGTCAGCATGAGGGGGATGTAGCGGATCACGACACGCTTGTTTCCATGAGCGATGCCGACTGCAGTGACGTAGTCGGTCATCCAGTCTTCCGACTTCATGCTCCTATCATACTTGGGGGTGTCCCGGGGCAGGGAGAACTTGTCGGGAAACGGCTCTTTCTGAAGGGATACGGGTAGGCTACACTAGCGCAAATCAAAATTTTCTACCACGTAAACCAGGATTACTATTGTCATAGATCACGGGATTACCACTAGACGCGCAGTTGCGGAATTGATGAAGCGCGTCGAGGCAGTGCAGACGTTCCACGTCTCCTCCTTGTCATCGTCCCACGAGAAGCTCCCCATGCGCGGCTCGTCCAAGTTCCACAGATGCAGCACCTCCGAGGTATCAACACGTGCGGGATGGAAGCGTCAGATGCCAGAGTGCTAAGTCCGCACGTGCAACACATGCCGAGGTGTGGCGGCTGGGTGGAATGGTCTAAGGTCTAACCTTGGTCAGCTCGCCCCACCCTCTCTTATATAGGCGTCCCTAGTGGGCTTCTACATTAGCAGCCCATTAGTAGCCTAAGCCTGGTCTAATTCGGATCCAATCCTCATTAGGCTTCCAGCCCCTTAAGTGTGTGACCCTATAGGTTCATATACGTATAGAAATGACACGAATACACTTATTATGTCAATAGTTGGTAGCGGCCTCTAGCAAGACGTGCCAACTCCTAAACACATACAAAGACCATATCGGACGAACCATCACAAGGTTTAGTACATGTCTTTCCCTTTCCTCATGATATTTGGTCTAGCTCCAAGCTGACCTCCCTTTCTCGATACTGTAATTCGGAATCCCTTTACTAGGTTAACTCTTAACCATATGTAGCACGGCCATGCATTTCTGGATCCGATCACTCGAGGGCCCAGAGATATCTCTCTCAACTAGAGAGGGGCAAATCCCATCTTGATTTACCATGCCTTGCAGCATGCTTCAGGACAAACCCGAAAGCTACCTTTATAACTACCCTGTTACGGTGCAGCGTTTGATAGCCCCAAAGTAGGTTGATTCACATCTCAAGTACATGCGGCAATCTCAGGTCTAAGGACAAAACGTACATGATGTGTATAGAGAGAGCTGCAACTAATTGCCAGTCTGAGGTTGGGTCAGTCCAACCCCATGTTCATAACATGTGTCCACATTATTGGTTTGACATGTCCATGTCTATGACTTGCGAAACATAGTCATCAACCGATCGATGTGCTAGTCTAATATCCACGTGTGTCCTCACATGAACTCCGACCAGGGACAACTATTAAATAACCATACAAGTAAAGAGTTTCACAAACAATTTACATAATTGCCAATCAATACTGGGGTCTACATACGAAAGAATGTAACACTCTACAGCTTCGATACTCAAATAACCAGCTCATTATGCTTAGGTCGGGTTAGGAAAACGAAGCTTTCCAAGTTTCGCGCATCTGTTTCTCCATCCGAGTTGCCTGATATGGATATTCAAGGAACATTACAATAACTCATGGATACATATGAAATATAATCATATCTATGATTGCCTCTAGGGCATATTTCCTTCAAAACTTATGTTGTCACCCGAAGACTCATAAGGACCTCGTGTAGCAGTCCGAGCGACAATCCCGCAGCCACCTAACTTGGAGGAGCTCGAGGAACTATCATCGTCAGTGGCCACTAACTTCAGGGAGAGCATATCTGCCTTTGAACTCGTGGCCTTAGAGTCCACGACTCCCTCATACACTTCATCCTTGGAGGCCCCTTCCAAAGTAGACTCCGTGTTAATCAAGCAAACAAGAATATCTATCACAGAACTAGGGCAACTATGCTCAAATAACAACAGTCAAGACACTTAGGTGTTGGAGTCATCGAGGTCAAAAGCCTCCTCATCGGCTCTCTTTTTCTTCTTGGCCTGAGGCGCAGGCGGCGCATTCCGAATTGGCACCGTCGAGATCAGCTCATGTCACATCCCAAAATTTTCCAAATTTTGAAATGAGAAAATAAACAAATAAAATTAATAAAGGATGAAATTTAGGGGGAAAGAAACATTTTGTTTCTAAATGGAAATATCAAAAACCTAACTCAAACACAATGAATTTTGAATCAGGAAGTCACAAACAAATCAAATGAAATCATGCATGGAATGTCTCTTGATCATTAAGCATTTGCATTTTAAACCCTAGAAAAGAACAAGACTCAAAACCTAAACCCTAATAAGAAAATCTTCACATCAAGATCAATTCAAGTCTATTTCTATGTTCTATATAAATATTGAGCATAAATATTCCTAAGTGGTCCATAATGGACAATAAAAATTAAAAAACCCATAGGAATTGGTTTCACTATATTTGGAGCCATGCATAAAAAGTTATGATTTTTATATGTAAAAGAAAATATTCCAAGGTCCATAAATCTCATAGCTAAAAACCAATACATAAATGCAAGAAAAGTATTTTTAAATATTATATAAAGATAAATAATTATTAAGTAAAATTATACAAATTGGAATCACCCTTTTTGGAACTATGAACCAAAAGATATGGATTATGTAAGATAAAGAGAAAATAAATAAGAAAATATTCACAACAAGTCGAATTAAGTCCATAGACTAAATTCAATATTTACAAATTTAGAAAAAGTGATCCTAAATGTTCTATAATGATAAATAATAACTATACATATCTATATAAATTGTACTGACCCTTTTTGGAGCTCTAGATATAAACATATGAAATGGAGATAAAAAGAAGTGTGGAAATACAATAAAGACATATAGACTAAAGTGCCATACTCAAATTTTAATTAAATTATTTTATATAAAAATAGTGCAAACGTATTCTATTTTGTATAAGCTATCAAGTGGTTATATATTCAAAATTTTATAAAGTGGTTTTAAATCAATCCAGAATTGAAATCAATATTTAAAAGGAAAATAAAATAAAAGAGAAATTAATAACCAAAAAACATGAACCAACTCAATGAGTGGATCCACTCAAGTCCGAGCAAACTTTATTTCTTTATTTGTTTTTCCTTTATTTCTTGCTTGAGACGCATCTTTATGGCCCATCTAGGACGATCTAGCACAGCCTCGCTCTCGCACATCGTCCTCCTCGTTCACGTATAACCTAGAGCATTACTCCCATGACCACTGTATTCTCTCCCTCTTCCTATCCTCATCAATAGGGCGACCGTTTGCACTTGAATTTAATATGAAATATGTTCAGAATTTCGTGGTGTTCTGTTCAGGGTATTAGTTCCCCATTTTATTGTGTTAATTGTCAAACCAAAGTAGTGCTCCGAATGCTACCTGTCAACATACATCACCCGATCTCCCTCCCTAGATCATATCAAGACAAACCGAGAGAAGAAGCATGTACCGCTAGTCCTCCCCCTTCACTTTCATTCCTAAACATTCTCCAGAGGATGTCTCTACAATCCATACCAACGATGCCAACTTTCAGCCTCAAATTTGAGTTCATCGTCAGATCCTGTCTTCCACGATGAAACCCTTATCAATTACTTGAATTGGAATACTTTACTCATGTAATACCCCACCTTCTAAGGTAAAGGTCCCTGTGATTGCAATGCTAGTCCCTGGATCAAATTCTAGCATCCACAGTTTAAGATGAAGTACACATATACAAAGGTTGTTATTATATCGTCATTCTAGAGATAACATAGTCTTTACAACTAAATAGCCCAAGGCTAATACATAGAGTTCATAACATCAGGTAAATAACTATAAGTCTTCATCTTCATGTGCCACAGGCAAGCATGTTGAGTGTAGACTCACAATCCTAATCTCCATCAGAGTAACCTGCAACATCATAAGTTACAGCCACAGTGGGTCAATACATTTGGAATTGTATTGGCAAGTGATACCATAGTAGAATAGTAGTGACTAACATCTATATGAATTTGGCTAAGTATAGCTTAGGCTTGCTTTTCTCCAAGTAAGGTTTTCCTTATTAGTTGAAAACACTAAGTTTTTGTTTGTCATAAACACCCAAGGAACAACCAATAGACATTGGTGAACATTTACCCTTGTTCAACCACAAGCTTTTAACATAGAAATTGGGATGAGGAGATCCTTGATTGCTTCAATGTCTTTGATGCTCAAATTGTCCGTTGCCGGGGACACGACTAAGTACTTAGGTTTTACCCTCTCGAGATGTGGTGCAGTTTCCCCACAAGACTCGACATACATCGAGACAAGACTTTTTAGAAGCATTTCCTTAGACCACCATGGACGCGTTCCATCCTATCACCCTACCACCAACTGTCCATCTAGCTAAGTTCTTGCAACCTATTTGGTCAAGGCAGAGCCCATATTCCATGTGGTTACACTAGAAGCTTCTCAACACTAAACATCTCAAATCCCTTTGTTCCTGGGTGGAAATCCACAAGTATGATACACAAGGTAAACCATACACATGGGCCTTGTGTAACCACTCAACATAAACCAACCATACCATTCCACCCAGGTGATTCATTCACATAGTTGTTTTATTAATCAAAAACACAATTCATAGACTTAGCAAAAATTCATAGTAGGAATATTCCACCCTTGTTTTCTAATAGCTAGGCTAAGCATGATAACATAACAAGTTTTCTTAACTTAGGGAAAAATCTACTAAGACTACAACTAGTAGGATTTCCCAAGGCATAGAATATATATACTTAGAAAATTCCATGCAATTCCTACTCAAAATATCACTAGTGCATAGTCAAAATAATAGGACAAAAATATGAATAACCACTTGCCTTGGTAGTTGGGATAGTAGCAACAATCCTCACAATCACAATCACCATAATCACCAAATCTACACATAAAATCATAACACTAAAATCACATTCAAATATTCAAACAAAAATATACATGAATGCATGAAAAAGCAATAGGATGATTTTCTACACTAAACAAGTCAAACCAACCAGTACTGAACACAAGATAAACTTTCTAAGGTTCAAATAAAACAAGTTTTACTCTAAAACAAAATTCTAAACATTTTATATAGTCAAAATAAGCTTATAATTGATTCAGCAAATAATCCTATTTTTCCAGAATCAAAATACTAATTCAAGGCCACAGAAGTGTGGGGCTTCATTTTGTGAATCCAATGATATATTATTTGCATTTTTTGGACAAAGAGATCAAAAGATATGAATTTTACAAGTTTAAATCCCTAATAGATTCAAAAACAGATTTTAAATCAAACCTACAGACGCGTGGCAGCGCCTGATTGGCCGATACCGTTTTGCTCAGGATCACCCTTCTGCGCCGTTGGATCAAGTCAGATCCAACGCTCCAGATCAAATCTTACCTCTTCGCTCTGCATCTAATCTTAGCCGCCAGATCTACATCTAACGGGCCAGATCTCACGATACCGCTTCGGCTTGGTGATCTAATCTAAGCCACTGGATCCAGATCTAGTGTACCATGTTGCTCTAACCTAAAACGAGCGGCACAAATGGCACTGGTGGCGGTGGAGCTACTGTCGGCGACACTCTGGCGAATCCAGAGGGACCTAGGGGTGGTGGCAAGGTTTACCTGACTCGCGTGAACACGAGGATGCTCAAGGTGGTCTTGGTTTGGACAGAGGCGTGTTGCTGCGGCCGTGGGAGCCCATCGGAAACCTAACTGGCGTCGGGCACGGGTTGGCGGAGACGACGGGGACGACCTAGATCACCATACGACAGACGAACGGCATCAGTGGCTGCGCAAGGACACGACGCACATATGGGTTTGAACTAGAAGGCAAGGGGCACTCGATTCTTACCGGAATCCCTCGTCGGAGTTGGACGGATCTTCGGGTGCTCGCAGAGGTTGATGGCAACGGCGACCTGGGGGATATAGGGCGAACCAGTGGTGTCAGAAGGAGCGCAAGGATCAGAGAAACAGGTTCGTATGAATGAGGAACAGGGGGCGCTCGAGGCTGACCGTAATGACTCGCCGGAGTTCGTCGGGCAGCGGCTGTTCGAGATTGAATACAGGCAGCCTGGGGGCATTCTGGTGATGTGGGTTGAGGGGAAATGACCATGGCGATGTGGTGGTTAAATAGCAGGTTGGGGCGAGAGAATTACTGCCAGAATCAATGGAATTGATTCGGCTTGATTTGGGGAAGAAACTGGCAGTGACGGCGTGGTCAGCTGCGCGTGAATGAAGACGATGAGCTTGCATGGCGACAACGTGGCGCAGGGGCCACTAGCAGTGAGTGCGGGGTACGGATTGTGCGGATGAGAGAAGAGTGAGGGGGAGGGTGGCCCGGGTGAGCTTGTTGGGCTAGATGTGCTTCTAGGCTGAATAGGCAGGGTGGGTTCTGTTTTTTTCTTTAACCCTTTTTATTTTCTGTTTTGAATTTTAGGAATGAATTTGATACCCTAATTCAAACTTGTTTGATTTCAAACCTTTTCTAGATTTTTGTACTGTGAACCTTGCATTCAAAAGTGTGTCAAACACATATGTCCACTCAAAACACTTTGGTCTTTTGAAAATAAAAATAAAACCATGCCTCATATGAATATAATAAAATGGGCATAAATATGGTTTTATTTGGTTCAAAACTTTGATTTTTTTTGTGCAAGATCTAGATTCTATGATGATATGAATGCAATGCATGCTTTTACAATTTATGAATTTTTGGGATGTTACAACTCATCTATGCCTACCTCTAGGACATGGTGGTGCACCTTCTTGTTGTAGTTGGCCGTGCTGCCGGACATCACGCGTCACTCTAGCCAAGGATTTCTACCTCTATTGAATCCTAATGATGATGCCATGGTCTTCATCGTATTCACCTTGAAATTATCTACATCGTCCATGCCTTCATCTACTCCAGTGACTTTCCTAGCAACAGGAATGTCTATGCTGAACCCGCTACCGCTATTCTGGCAACCTCTCCGATGAGTTACTCCGGTGAGCTTTCCTAGTCCGTCTGATATTCATCTAAAGGTCAATACCATCTCACTTACCGAAGGGGTATAGGCCAATGAAAATTTGTCACTTGTCATAGATTTGCACATCCCAAAATTTAGAAATTGGGACTGGAAAAATGATTTTACATGTCATTCATGAGCATTGCATTGCATCCATGCAAAAATTTGCAAGACGGAATTTGAAAACCCTGACTCTAATAGGTTTTCCAAATATTCCTATGAGGAATAAACAAGGGTTTCATAAATCCAATAATATTGAACTAAATAAAAGGATAGAAAAATGATCTTAAAATGATCTACTGAATATTTGAGTTTTTTTGGACAAATTTAAACTCATTTGGTGTTGGGGATATGCTAAATGGGTATCACCATTGCATGTCTCTAATCTGACTAACTCGGGTGGCCCATAGTTGGTAGCAAGGCCCATGTCCTGCTGGGTATCCTAGTTAGATGAATCCACAAGGGAGGCCCATGCCGGATAAATGAAGGCTAAGATGTAGTCACCAACCATCCTGGAGCCTTGGAGTGCAAGACACGAAGAATAGTTAGTATCAGTGTAGAACTCTGTAACCTGTCTGGCTAGGTATTTTCCCCGTAACCCTAGGTTCTAAAACTTAAAAACTTACTCAAACCTTTATTTCACATGGGTTGCCTCCCATGGAGCTCTCTTTTATGGTCAATAGCTTGACCTTGATGTTGTTCACTTAGGCCAGATGAGTGGAACACCCACTATAAAATAGTTGGCCTTCAAAGTGATGGCCTCCTTCTCATCATGCTTGTCTTTCTTCTTCCTATAAAAATGAATAACAAAAGGATCCCGTGAAGTCAATTGAACCTTCATATTCCCTTCATGCAGATTAATCACAGGCTTAATAGTTCTTAAGAACAGATGACCTAATATGATAGGAGTAGTAGCATCTTCAGGCATATCAACAATAACAAAATCAATAAGAGTAGGACAGCCTTTAATGTAAACTAAAGTATTTTATTTAATCCCTATAGCTTTTTTGTAGGTAGAATCTGCAAGATGTAATTTTGACTCGGTGATTTCAAAAGAGCCAAGATTTAACTTATTAAAAGGACTCTTTTGAATTGTTGAAACGCTTGCACCTAAATCACAAAGTGCAGCTATCTCATTAGTCCCAATTTTAATCTTAATAGTAGGCTCAAATATATCATCAAGCTTAATAGGTAGTTTTTTAGCAATTTTCTTATATTCTTCCTCAAGCTCACGTACCTTTATTGCTACCTGATTAACAAAGTGTTCATACATAGCTACTCATTTCCTTCACTTACTGGAATATTGATATTGATCCTTTTCACAAGATCTTCAACCATGTAATTTGGTGAAGGAGCATTTCTATAGTCAAGTTCTTTAGGCTCCTCCTTTTGGATTTTTATCATCTTCAGCTTTACCTGCAAATTTAGCTAGAATGAGAGTTTGGCTCTCGGTTATCTTACCTAGTTGTGCCTCAACAATCCTTGTTTTTTCTTGGAGGGCCTGCAAATCATTTCTTAAACTTATAGCTTGGTTACATAATTTTCCAAGCATATTATCATGGTTCTCCGTTATCTTGCAAGGATATTATTTTGCTCATTTTGCGAGTCCATAAAGGACTTAAGAGTTTCTTGGAGACTACCATTACTTGATCACATATTATTATTATAGCTACCTGCAGGACTAGAATAATGTTTCTAGAAATTAGGATTATAGTTCTTCTTCCAAGCAGGATTATAATCATTATGAGATATGAAGCCTATTTCTTCAATATTTGATTCTATGATGTTCTTACCTGGGTTTCCTTACCTTTTACGGCTAATATGAGCTCATCCAGCTTAGCATTGAGTTCTTCATTTTCTTGTGGTGTGACGAAGTTCACCTTCTTTGTGTTTGATCTTTCTACATGCCATTGGGCATGGTTGTCTTGCATATTATCTAGCAGATGCTTTGCTTCGCTAATTTGTTTTCCCATAAATGTTCCTCCAGCTGCAGTTTCAAGCATAGACTTAGATACAGGGTTAAGAGCATTATAAAATAAATGGATAATTAACCAATCTTCCATCCCATGGCTGGGACAGTTTCTCATGCATTATTTCATCCTCTCCCATGCAAGCGCTAGTGGCTCACGCTCTTCTTGTCTAAAACCAGTAATATTAGATGTTAGTTGCAAGTCTTTGCAGGTGGGAAAAATTTAGTCATACATAAAAAATTACACTCCACCCATGATGCAATAGTATTTCTAGGCAAAGGTAGCAACCATTATTTTCCTCTTCCTCTAAGAGAGAAAGGAAATAAGCGCAACTTGACTGCATCGGGGTCAACATCTTTAATGCACATCATATCACATATTTCAGTGAAAGTGTCCAAGTGCATACCTGCGTCCTCAACAACAGAGCCTCCAAAATTGATTCTATTGAACCAAACTTAAATAGTGGGGCTTAATTTCATAGTCCTCGACAGTAATTGCTGGCTGGGTAATATGAGTATGCAAATAATCATTCTTGGGAGTTGCAAACTCCCAAAGGTTCTTTTTAGACATATTTCCTATGTTTTTGGTTTTTTTAAACAAAGACTTATGATAGTAAAAACAAGAATTTAAAGACTTACTAATTCTTTGGTTTTTCAAATAAATACTGAAAGCAAACTAACAAAATTAAAAACAAGAATTAAAATTACCAAGGTTCCTACTAACCTTACCAGGGTAGCTATGGCTTCCCCGGCAACAGCGCCAGAAAAAGGGTTGATACCTTTGATCCGGATTACGGATGTAGTATATCTCTTTTTCCCTAGTAGACCTAGGTTATCGAATCCTCGGGAAGCAGAAAGCATAGTAAAGTTACTTTAACGGACCTTCGGGAGATTTATAATTATTTTTGTGCTTTACCGGACCAAGAGTTTGCGATCTTTTGTTGTTGTCGATGATGGAGAGAGAGGGCCTGGGGCTTTCGGTTTCACCTGTAGATATGCATTGTATCTGATGGGAATAAAAGATAATTATAAAGTATGCATGTAATTGTTAGAGTAAGATAATTATATGTGGGCAGTGCATCCATAATTGCTATTGCCTCCACAACCACTTATAGCAATATCCTACTAGTCTCATCCATATAAGAAAGAGAACTAATGATATACATAATGATGTCACCATTAATCCCAAGTAAATCCCTCACATATAGATGTACTACACTTTCTATCACTGGAGTTCCCATCCTGCAGATTAGTCATTACTCACACTCCCTATATCTGGATCAATCCTTGGGGTCTTGGGTACCTGACAAGTCCTTAGATTGAGGCAAGAGAGGGTACAATAATCATCATGTCATATAAACTAATACATGATCCCATCTACGATAAATAACATTCACAAAGCTACATGGCTAGGCTGAAGCCCTTATCCCAAGGAGAATTACTCACACATAGAGATGAAATTAACAACCATAAACATTGTAATGGAAATCATGAGATTGATAGTAATAGTCTTACAATGTCTCCAATTGGAGATGAGATCTACTATTACAAGTGGTGGAATATGGCTATGATGGAGAAGGGTTTGGAGATTAGATCTAGATCTATTCCTTCGGTGTTGTGGTTTCTAACGGCTGGGTGTCGTCGGGGGCGAAGCGGGAGAGTTGTCCTATCACCCGAGGCCTCTTTATATAGGGGTCCCTTCACGAAAGTTGTTTTGTTTGACCTAGCGGTGTTGGTGGCAACTATACGGCCGAAATTTTATTCCCGCCGTATAGTTGGTCGTTAAAGATTCTGCCTCCTTTTCACGACTCCTGATTTCTTTGGGTTGTTAGAAATCTCATATCTTTGACTTTAATGTTATGATTCCCATCATCAAACGTTATTATCTGGATTGCATACCCCTTTGATCATTAGGCATTAGTGGCAGGATTTAGAGAGATATTTCATCAAAAATATGAATAATATCTAGTTGTGGACGTGGATGGCTATATTTCATATCCATCAATGACATGGTCGTATTTCTACATCTACTGTGGGTGACTGTTCATCATATCATTCTGCAATAATATGACCCTGTTATTAACAACATCCAATGTTATGATCAGGAAACCTTTGACCATCCGTTAATTAACAGGCTAGTATAAAGAGAGGCTTTACTAGGAACCTTATCTATCTATAATTTACACATGTATTAATGTTTCCTTATTAATACAATTATATCATAAAAAATAAATATTTATCATAAACAGGGAATAGCATAATAACCACTTCATTATTGCCTCTTGGGCATATTCCTTTCACCCCTGCTAGAGCCCGCCCAACGTGCTCCACCTCTCTCGATCCTTGCACCAGCTGCACGGGAGCCTCCATCAAGGTTGGTGTTTCTTCAAAAAAAATCCTATTAAATCTATATTTTTTGCCCCAATGAGGAATCATTGAGCAAATTATCTCCACATGTGTTGGTTGAGTATGTATATATTAGATATGTAGTTTTTATATTGCCTCATAACATATTTTTTTATGGGATAAGTGATTGTTCAATGTTGTCTGCTGAAAGGTGGATCAAAGTAAACCAATTGCATCATTGGATTTTATAGTTGTGCCCCCTCATGAGATTGTACCTGTATTATGTATTGGTGTGTCATAATGATCTGTGTCACTGGTTCTATTTGAAAGAATTTTTTGTTATGTTGGCTTAGTATGGCAAAGTGGTTTCCATGAGAAAACTCAAATGGAGTGGAGGATAGCATACTAATAGCACAGCATGTCGACTGTGTCTTTTTTCTGAATCATCGCTTAAGTATTAACTCTTAGTTTAATTGCACTATTTCCTTTCACATGTGTAGCTAGCTAGGGGTAGCAACCAGATGAACATCACTAAGAACCAGTGTATGCTTTCATTGTAGGAATTTTGATGTGCATAATGGTGAAATAAGAGATAAATTTTTCTTTTTGTTGGGTTAATCAGGACATCATGTTGCGTATGCAAAGGATGTGAGGAACGTGCCAGCATTTCAATTGAATAAGGAGGTATACCCATCCCTATGAACACACACACGCATACCCTACCCCTATAAGCACCTCCGAGAACTTGAGCCGACGGATCATGTCTTGAGATTGACGAAGTCACCACGGGCGCCTCGTTGTCGACGGGAACGTCGCCTCCCACTAAAAAAATATTCCGCCTTTTATGCAACACACAGTATCAAACCTGGGGTTTGAACTCTGGTGGGCTTGGGGTACAACCATTCTCCTAACCATCCAACCACAGGTTGATTTTCCTAGATTTGTCTAGATTTGGATGAATCTAGACACTATTTAGTATATAGGTTCATCCAAATTTTGACAAATACAAATAAACTAATATGGGTCAGAGAGAGTACCATACTTCAGTTTATCACTATTTTGCGTCTATTCCTCACTAACACCCCGCGTGGCACTCTGCTAGAATGTTCTTTATCTTTTTTTTGCGAGTAATCATTGTTATCCTGAAAATTTATTCCTAAAAAGGAAAAGTGCAAAAGGAATACTCACATAACGTTGGAAAATGAAGAACACAAGCACATGACATGAATATATCAAAGAATGGGCGTGCCATGGATATAAACTAAGACCAACAGCCGCAACAAGGACCATGATAGAATGCAAGGTTGAGTTATACTGTTTCAGATCTGACCAATGAGAAGTTGAGAATACATTAACATACATGCATATGAAATTTGTATGACCTGCTAATCAAGAAGATGTAGTATCACTAACATCCTAAGATTACTGACATTTCAGGTCTCACTAAAAATTTGCGACTAATATTTAGTTAGATCCTATACTGACAACTTCAGAAACTCACATGCAAACAAATAAAAAATACAAATTCACCACAGAATTGTATTGAACAAATAACAATAGCTACTAAATATGTGTCATGGCAACAGATAAGAAAAGTATTAAGACACCTACAATTTCATAAATAATCAAAACTCACCAGAACTGTGGATATTTCAAGGAATCATGAGCTTCACACTTAATATTATTTCCCATTGTCCACACTTAAGCCCATATTTTCTCCAATCCTACACCAGAGCAGACCTACAGGTGATACACCTGACAAAAAATATAAGCATTTGAACAAATAAAATATGATAAACCAAAACGAAAAAGCATGCAAAGACCAAACACTAGCGTAAATAAGGAAAACACAATACAAACCAATCGACCGAAGAAAGGTATGACATGGCACAAAACAAGGTATGCCATGTCGCAAAACAAACATCACATAATAGTGCAACAAAATTTAGAACCAAGAGTACCACATGTCAAGCAATCCCCAAACTCAACAGAAATTATACCATGCATGCCACCAGTTCCTCAGGACAACACCCATCCCCAAACCACGCAAACCCCAGGAGGCAAAAACAGGAATGGCCAATGCTCACCCATCATACAAACACCTATCCCCCATATGGCGAACGAACACCTGCACCGCCAGCAAGCATGCTCGGGTAGAGCAGCTACAGAAGACACAATGAACCGACAAAGCACCGCCGCTCAAAGGGGAACCAGAGTGGACAAATAGAGGATTCGGCGGCGTGGCCCCACAATCCCAAGATGAAGACCACAAGAAATTAAGACATCTCTCTCTTGATTATTTTAATTCCTTCTGTATCAGCAAGGAAAAGCAATCATGATGACATTCGACTCTCAACTTCTCCTCCCGATGGATGGACATCTCTCTTTTGACTATGTCCCTGCAGAGCAGGAGAAAAACATACATTAGAACAACATATTTGTTAGATTAGGGGATTACAAAGCTCTGGCGTCCTATATTTGATCCTTGGAAAAAGTAACTTAACATACCATTAACATACATACCCTTCCATTTCAAATAAATTGACCCGGATTTGTCTAGATACACATGTACAAATACACATTTTAGCCTATCTAGAAAAAGTTGAGTCAATTAATTTCGATCGGAGGGAAAAAAGTAACTCTTTTCGTGTTCCATTATATAGAGGCCATTTTTCTACCCTTGCCTCTCCAACTGAATCAAACTAATTCGTAAAACGTCTCACATACGTAGACTATTATGAGGAGCAGCAACGCAATGTCACCCATGGCACATGCCAAAGTAACTAAACAATGCTAGTGAAAGAGCAATCGACAATATAAAAAATCACTAAACAAAAAGTAACCTAATCACTATACAACCATAGTAACCTAAAATCGCACCTGACCTAAGTTGGAAACTGATACAATTGCGACAAGAAGATAACAAAGAACGTAAACGAAAAACACAACAAGGGGACACAGATTTAACGTGGAAAAACCTCTGCAACAAAGAGAGGAAAAAACCACGGGCGCCAGCCAGCGAAACTTCACTATATCGAGGAGTGTTTACAAACGCCGGGGATTTCACAGATGCAACTCTCCTAGGTCTTCAACGATCCGTACCGTACAAACAAAGCAACCATCTCCCTGAACAAACAAAGCAAATACTTTCGGCGCCAATAGCCACTTGGGCTAATCAGTTTAACCAACTAAGTTCGAGCAAAGCTCAAACTTAGCAACAGGAACAGGTTTAGTCATCATATCAGCAGGATTATCATGAGTGCTGATCTTGCATACCTTTAATTTACCTTGAGCAACAATGTCTCTAACAAAATGGTACTTTACATGAATGTTCTTAGTTCTCTCATGGAACATCTGATCTTTTGTAAGGTATATGGCACTTTGACTATCACAAAACAAAGTAATACAAGAATCATCTCCACAAAGCTCAGCAAACAAACCTTTCAACCAAACAGATTCTTTGCAAGCTTTAGCAATTGCCATGTATTCAGCTTCAGTAGTAGATTGTGCAACAACAGCCTGAAATGTAGCCTTCCAGCTAACAGCACAACCACCAACATTAAACACATAACCTGTAACATCCCAAAAATACTAAGCTTGGATCATCAAACTCTAATCATCAAAATTAGGGTTAACAAAAACTTTTCTAAATAAAATTATGAATGCATGCATATGTGTATGCATTGATTTTGAATTCTTTTAAAACCACCTTGTTTGTTTGTTTCATTGCTTGTAAAATGTTTCTTAGGTGAAATAAACATCATCTAAAACATTTCCCACACTTTTCCTAAAGACAAGTAAATCAAAACACATATATTAAATGAATGGTCACTTTGACCAATTTAACTCCCATGCCTACTTTGGCTGTCTCAAATTTTCAAAACCTAACAGAAACTTTTCTGGATCTTTGCACCCCTTGAATGTACTCATAACAAAGTATCAAGGCCCACTTTGTGATCATCCAGAAACTTTCAAATGCATAGTTTAAATGACAATTCAAAATTGAATCTTTATCATATGGGAAGATCCCACTTTTTCAAAAACCACTCAAACAAGCTCAACTTTCAAAACCCAAGCATCTGCAGACTCACCAGCACCAATCTAGCAAACCCACCAAAAATATTTTCAAAATTCAAAGCTTGATTTCATGCGGCCATTTCATCAAACAGGTTGCAAACACAAATCATACAAAATCTAAACACTATTTGGAGCAGTGATTTGAGCCTAACTTGTTCCCTCTCTAGCTCACAACCATCTCAGTAGATCATCTAGCTAACTAAACCAAGCACTAGCACCACTGTGAGCTTGCCATTATCATCAATGGTGAACAGCCGAGCACACTCTTGCCACCCCATAGTCGACATCAAGCTAGGAGCAGCAGCAAGCCTAGCCAGCATGTCTGGGAGGCAGCCCACCGTCCATCGCCACTCCTCGCCCATCGCCGAGCCTTGCCAAGCTCGACCACGCGCACGAACCGCGCCTGACCGCCAGAGACCATGTCGGCGTGCGCGAGCGCCACCATGCCAAGCCCACAGCATCGCGCCCTCACCGCGTGCATACACCATCCCCACCGACCCAGGAGACCGCCAGACATCCCCGTTCACCGCCCCGTGACGCATAGCCACCACTCGCTGTCAAAGACGCCGCCTCTGCCGCGTAGAGCATCGCCCGTTCCAGACCAAGCCGCACCGCCCCATGCCTCGAAACCATGTCGTTGAGCATCGCCAAGAGACACCACACCGTCCCCTACCCTTGCCCATGCCAATAGCCGCCTGTAACATCGCCCCCGACAAGCTTACCGTGCGCCCCACGGTCCCCTCGCTCGACTATAAATAGAGGCCACCCCCGCTCGATTTCTTCACACCATCTCACTCCCCTCTCCTCACTGATCATGCCACACCGTTCTCAGAGCAAGGCGAGCACCACCCCGCCGGAATTTCACCGGAGCCCGCCGCCTCTAGAGAAGAAGGGAGCCATCGATTTCGTCCACCCCAGGAGCTTCACGACTTCGCCGTCAGACGCCTCGTCGACCCTCGCCCGTACCCCGGTGAGCCCCCAGCACCCCCCCCCACTGGGCGTGCTAGGTTTCGTTCTCGCAGGCATTGTCTCGCATTGACGATGACTCCCAGCCGTTGGATTAGAATCAGATCGAACGACCCACGTTGCCCCATACCGCTTCGCCCAGCCCCGTGTCACTAACGAGTGGGGACACCCACTTAAGCAGCCCGCGGGAGCACTGCGCTTAGCAGGCCGGCCCAGTAACTTTTCCCGCGCAGCCCAGTTATTTGAATTAAACTTTTCCATTTCAATTCAAACTCACTTCTGTATCCAACTTCAAAATTCAACCCAGATCGATTCAGTGCACCAATTTGAATGAAACCAATTTTGTTGGAAAGGACTATGAATGCTGAATCCAAGCCCGTTGGATTCAAGTCATTTGGATCTATAGATCATCCTTAGTAAAAATAACAAGGCAGAAGCTTTTCTGCATTCAAACATTTTTCAAATTTAAACCATAATAGCTTTTGAGTTGATTCCAACTCTCAAAAATCAAATTTAACCATACCTTTCAGAATATATAAAAATATATAGGTTTACTTGCAGAAATAATGTTCAAGTAGTAAAAGAATGCTACATAGGCATTTCTAGCCACTTTAATTAATTAGAATAAAGGGGTAAAACCTTATTAAATTGTGACACCACTTTAAATCACATTCCCATGGACTACAATATGTGGTGATGACATGTGTCAACATGATCCCATGTTGGTTTGGAGAATATTAAATCTTAAGTAGTTTTTCATTGATTAGAAATTACTTTTCTAAAAATAAAAGGAATTAAATCAAGCCTTAACCTTGTAATGTTAGAGATGATGCTAGATCATCTATAGGACCCTTGTGTGTGATGATTGCAAGTAGTTAAGTATTGTTTGGTGATTGTGTACCTCGTATTTATTCATAGACGCTAGTACCGACCAAGGATACGAGGAGGAAGGAGGATACTACGAAGAAGAAGCCGAGGAGAACTTCAACCATCGCTTCCGCACAAGGCAAGCCTTACTAATCAAGTTGAACTATGCAAGCTAACACTTGCAATTTAGCAAGCTTATACTGATTTTGTGCAAGCAAATACTTGCTTGTTACTATGCCTACTATATGCCTTAAGCATATGTGATCATACCCACTTGATAAACCAATCCTAGTTTTATTTGCAAGCTTCTTACTTAATTTTTTTTCAAAGCTTTAACTTAGAGTTGACTTAAGTGACTTGTAGATACTAGAAAGATTCTGAAGGTTGCATAAAGAGCATAAAATTTGGCCTAAGTTAGAAACCTTAATATCATCCTAAGATATAAGGTTGTACTTAGTTGAAACTCCACTAGTTTACCACCCCTCATTAGTACTACCCCCACCTGTAGATGCTAGTGCTAAGCATAAAACTTGATCAACTTTAGATGGGTTTACTTGGTGGAAAAATGGTTAACCTTGGAATGATGGATCATTCTATTGAAATTTTTTGGACATGTGTTTCCGAACACTTGATGATTTTGGTGATGAAAATGTTGAGGCATGAGCCTTAGACCTTTATAAAACTGATGGTTGTCTGGATGCGATACCATTCCAATTTTATCGTACAACCACAATACCCGGATATTGGGTAGGGCTTGACTAGAAACTTATATACCTTAGTATTAGCTCCCTCACGGCCAAGGTCTGAGCTGAGGCTACCTTGTGAAGATTGTCCACCTGTGCAGTACCCAAGATGACAGTTGGTCATGGTTGGGAGGCCAAACTCACAGGAGAGGTGCTTATACTAGGGCGTGTAATTGAAAGGTTAGGATTGATTATCCGCATACTGAGTATGGTGAATTCAGGATTTGTTCCTGACGGATGTATCGAATGTTGTGGTGAAAGTGTACAATCTCTGCAGAGTGTCAAACTATTCGAATAGCCGCGTCCGCGGTTATGGACAGTTGGAGTGGCCATATTGTTCCCCCGTCAGACTTTTCAAAATGACTTGCGAAATGAATTGAGACCTTGACTTGACCACAACAGAGTTGTGATGTGAAATACAAGTTCCCACTTAGGAGTTATAAAATTGTGACGAGCATTCGTTGCTTCTAAACTTAGTAGAGATAAATCTGGCTTTTGCAAAACAACCCTAGAGCCTAGTGTCCTATTATCCAAAAAACCCTTTTACCTGTTAGTATTAGTTTGCGAGTACTTAAAGAGTACTCATGGCTTGTCCCTGGCTATTCCCATGGCTAGACTATGAAGAGGAGTATATGGAGGATGGACCCCAGGGAGGTTACGACAACTAGGATCATCTCCCATCGTCAGCATTGCCTGTGACCCCGAAGATGGAGCTTCGCCTATGCTACCGTTATTATTACGTATTCCGCTGCTTGAAGTTGTATTAAGAACTGGATCATGATATCCCTATTTGTGTAAGAACTTATGTATCGTTTGTAATGGATGATGTACTATGGTATCCAATTCTGTTATGTCTCGCAAAAATGGTAATCCTGGGATTGTGATGTATGGCATAACAAGCATCTAGGATTGAAAAATCCGGGTGTTGACAAGTTGGTATCAGAGCCATCCTGACCATAGGAGACCCTAGTTAGACTGGACGGTTGAACCAAAAACTTAGTTTCAAAACCAAAGAAAACAAATATTTACAAAAACTTATTCTAATCCTTATCCCTTTTATTCTTTCATAAAAATTCATGTTCCTCAAAAACTCTTGCAAAATACATAAAATTTTGACACACTTGATCACCCTGCTAATCTACTCATCCTCTATTCTTATAGATGGACGTGAAGTACAGCAAGTTTTACCAACTAGGGAATGGAGGAGACCTGATATTTGAGAGGGATTTGGACCAGCTTTCGGAACTTCTGGAGCGTCCGCACCCCGAGTTCTTCGAAGCTCAGCTCAATGAACAAGGAGGTGAAGATCTGGAGTGGCTAATTGTTGCAAGTCTCCGAGGAAAGATTGAACCTCCCACTGCGGAGGGAATTCAGTTTACCTTGAGGGAAAACAACTGGCTCGATGGACTTGCCAGAGCAATGCAGGAAGCTCTTTCCCGTCTGTGTGGGCAGAGCATCAATCAGATCAAGGGTACTCACTTTGAGTTTTTCCCAAGGCGTGATGCAAATGGACAACCACTGGAAGCCCCATACCACCCCGAGCTGAAGACTCAATTGGACCACCTTAGCTTCATGATGTATGATCGTCAGCAGGAGTTGGACAACTGCCGTGACTACTGCAACCACAAGTCTGCCATCATCAAGACAAAGGATCAGACCATCGCCATGCTAGCAAAGGATCGCAAGTCTCGCCGCCGCCAGCTCGACAAGAAGGAGCGCATTATTGCCCGTCTTCGCCACCGCATCTCATCTTTGGAGGAGACCATCCACGAGAGAGACATGCAGTTGGAGGAAAGGGAGAATGCCGGAGAGGATCTTCATGGAGACCCTTACTCCTATCTCAGCGATGACGATGATTTTCTGGAGGATCAGGCCATGGACTTCTTCACCGATGAGGATGATTTCGCCTTCATCGATGATGATGAAGATGATGAAGCCACAGACTCTGAGGAGTAGTAGCACTTGAGCACTAGCGTAGTGAGAAGTATTCGGTCCCACTGTATCGTAGTTCTCAGAATGGTTCTTAAAACCATCTGTTTTTCTTTGTTGTGGTGTGTGTTGTACTGTGTGCTATGAAGGAATGAATGAAAAAGCAAGTTGACAGAAAAATCTGAGTCAAACCTTTAAAACTTTTCAAAGTCCCTGAAACCTTAGAAATTTCCCTCTTTTCTCATGATCTATCTAAATCTTCAGATGCCACGTGGAGGAAGTGGTTCAGCCCCGGACCCGATGTTGCAGATCCTGCAAATGTTGACTTCGACCGTGGTCGAAAGAGCAGAACGTCAAGCCAACCTAGCCACTCTGCAACAGATAGCCCAGCTAGCCCACAACAACCAAGGCCACGGAAATCAGGACAACCATGGATCTAAGCTCAAGAATTTCCAGAATACCAACCCACCTATTTTCACTAAGTCAGAAGAACCCCTAGACGCCGATGATTGGCTGCAAACCATGGAAAATAACTTAGAAGTCGCTGGAGTAGAAGCCAACGAGAAAGTTCTGTTTGCCACCCATTATCTAGCCGGAGATGCTAGGGCATGGTGGAATGTTGTTCACAAGAATGACCGGAGGCCAGATGATGACCTGGGAGGAATTCAAGGTCAAGTTCCGCAAAACCCATGTGCCACCGGGTTTGATCAAGAGAATGAGAGACGAGTTCAGAGAGATGAAGCAAGGAAGGATGACTGTAGTGGAATACCGTGACAAATTTTTGTCATTAGCTAGGTATGCCCCGGACGAGATAGACACGGAAGCCAAGAAGAAGGAGAGGTTCCTAAATGGTCTGCATGATGAGATGCAGACGGTGTTAGTCAATATCCCCTTTGCAGATATTGATGCCCTTGTCGACTCTGCCATCCAGATGGAAGGAAAGATCAACCAAGCCAATGAGAACCGCAAGCGTCGTATGATGCATCAGCCAGGAACCCATCAGACCCCAAAGAATCGCCCCAACCCATCTCCAGGATTTGCCCCAAAAACCAACAGACCCCCGATGAACCGTCCCACCTATCCCAACCGTGGAAACCCTAGACCCGGAGGAAATCACAACAACCCCGGCAACTCTAGCAATTCCAATCGTGCCCCACCCAAGTTCAACAACAACAATGTTACCGCCAACACCAACAATGCCCCGAGGACTGGAAGCAATGTTGTGCCTGTCGCAGCCAAGGACAAGTCGCAAGTGACTTGTTATGACTGTGGAAATAAAGGACACTATTCCAACGAGTGCCCCAACAAGAAGAATGCTACAGCCCCCAATGCCAATGCCCCAAAGAACAGCTGTCGTGTTCACCAGGAGAAGATTTGCCCTGTGGAATTCACTCAACCGCAATGGCCTTCTTTTTCTCATGCATCTCAAGAAGCTCGAGCGCCAGACTCGTGCTGGGTATGTTTTCTGTTAATTCAGTACTTGCAAGAGTGTTGTTTGATTCTGGTGCATCGCATTAATTTTTCACCGAAGAATTTGCATGCACTAGTAAAATTCAACCAACCAAACTGAAGCATGTTATGATTGTTCAAATTCCCGGATCAACCACCAAGGCTAGGCAAATTTGCAAAGCCGTCCCTATCTGAATCCATGGCATAGATTTTTATGCTAATCTGGTAGTACTCGGAACTAAAGGTTTGGAAGTAGTACTAGGAATGGATTGGATGTCCATACATAAAGGATTAATTGATTGTGCCAAGAAAGCCATAACTATGACCAGTACCGCCGGAATATCAGTCGAGCATATATCTGAAACCTTACCTCGCCAATTCAAGTGTAACAAGAGTATAGCCCAACCTACCATTGACCAAGTCCGGATAGTCTGTGAATACCCCGATGTATTTCCAGATGTTTTGCCCGGTATGCCCCCAGATCGGGATATCGAGTTTATCATTGAACTAATCCCCGGAACCAGACCCGTAGCCTAGAGACCCTATAGTATGAACCCGTCAGAGCTTGCAGAACTGAAGAAGCAACTGGATTCCATGTTGGAAATCGGATTGATTCAACCAAGTGCGTCACCATGGAGATCACCTGTCTTGTTTGTGGACAAGAAGGATGGAGGTAACCGTTTGTGTACGGATTATCGGAAGTTGAATGATGTCAGCATCAAGAACAAGTACCCCTTGCCCAAGATAGAAGATTTGTTTGATCAGTTGACCGGTGCCAAGGTGTTTTCTAAGATTGGTCTTAGAACTGGCTATCATCAACTCAAGATTCGTGCAGAGGATATTCCAAAGACTGCCTTTACCACCAGATATGGATTGTATGAGTATACAGTCATGTCTTTCGGATTAACCAATGCCCCCGCTTATTTCATGAACCTCATGAATAAGATTTTTATGGACTTCATGGATAATTTTGTCGTTGTTTTCATCGATGGCATTCTGATTTATTCCAAATCAGAAGAAGAACATGAGCTACACCTAAGGACCATTCTTGGAACCCTTAGAGAGCATCAGTTGTATGCAAAGTTTAGCAAATGTGAATTCTGGTTACAGGAGGTAGGATTCCTCGGTCACATTGTATCAGCCGGAGGAACTGCCGTTGACCCTGCCAAAGTGAAAGATGTAGAAGATTGGCAAGCCCCAGCCACTCAAACCCAAGTTCGTGCTTTTCTCGGATTGGCGGGATATTACCGCAAATTCGTAGAAGGATTCTCTACTATCGCCAGACCCATGACCCAATTGCTGAAGAAAGGCAAGAAGTTTGAATGGACCGACAAGTGTGAAGCGAGTTTTCAAGAACTCAAAAGGAGATTGATTTCAGCCCCAATCTTGATCATGCCGGATATCACGAAGCCCTTCGATGTGTATTGTGACGCATCCAAGATTGGTCTCGGATGTGTGCTAATGGAAGAAGGCAAAGTTCTATCTTATCTATCTCGACAATTGAAGCAACATGAGAAAAACTACCCAACCCATGACCTCGAACTCGCAGCCGTAGTTCTAGCCCTGAGGACATGGAGACATTACCTGATGGGAAACCGTTGTGAGATTTATTCGGATCACAAGAGCCTAAAGTATATATTCACTCAGAAGGAGCTGAATATGAGGCAAAGAAGATGGATTGAGCTAATCAAGGATTATGACCTGGACATTCACTATCACCCTGGTAAAGCCAACGTGGTAGCCGATGCCCTTAGCAGATTGCCGTGCCGCTTGAACTCCATGATTTTGAAGGAGCAACCAAGTTTGCACAAGGAGATGGAAGATTTTCGAATGGAATTAGTACGTGAAGGATTTTTGGCTAGCATAGAACTCCAGCCCACTTTGATCAGTCAGATTAAGGAGGCGCAGAAGGAAAATGCTAGTATCGACGGAATCAAGCGTCGTATCGATACAGGCAAAGTACCTGGATTCACCGAGGACGAAGAAGGAGTTTTGTGGTACAAAGGACGCCTTTGTGTACCAGCAGATTCTGAATTGAAAGAAGTTATTTTGAAGGAGGCTCATGATACTCTTTATTCTATCCATCCCGGAGGAACTAAGATGTATCAAGATTTAAAAGAGCAATTTTGGTGGCATAAGATGAAGAGAGAAATCGGAAGCTATATCGCCAAGTGTGATATATGTCAGCGAGTCAAGGCAGGACATCAAAGACCCGCTGGATTGTTGCAACCTTTGCACATTTCGGAATGGAAATGAGATTCTGTAGGAATGGACTTTATCACTGGACTGCCTACTTCTAGTAGGGGAAATGACTATATCTGGGTCATAGTGGACAGATTGTCCAAAGTCGCCCATTTCTTGCCCGTGAAAACCATATATCAGAGTTCAAAACTAGCGAAGTTGTACATCGCTAGAATCGTTAGTTTGCACGGAGTCCCCAAGAACATAGTATCGGATCGAGGAACTCAGTTTACCTCGAGATTCTGGAAGAAAGTCCAAGAAGGTTTAGGAACCCGTCTAGATTTAAGTACCGCGTATCACCCTCAGACCGATGGACAAACGGAGCGAGTAAATCAAATACTCGAAGATATGCTGAGAGCATGCGTGTTAGAATATGGATCCAAGTGGGAAGACTATCTGCCGTTTGCAGAATTTTCTTACAACAATAGTTATCAAGCCAGTTTGCAAATGGCCCCATTTGAGTTCATGTATGGAAGGAAGTGTCGCACCCCTTTGAACTGGTCGGAAGTAGGAGAGGGTCAGATTTTTGGACCCGACATCCTACGAGAAGCAGAAGAGAAGGTTCACAAGATTTGTGAGCACCTCAAGACCGCCCAATCCAGACAGAAGAGTTATGCCAACAAGAGACGTCGAGACCTCGCCTTCAATATAGGAGATTTTGTTTATCTGAAAGTGTCGCCATTGAAGGGAATGCAGCGTTTCCAACTCAAAGGAAAGTTAGCCCCCAGATATATCGGACCTTTCAAGATTCTGAACCGTCGTGGAGAAGTATCATACCAATTGGAACTACCTGAAGAGATGTCAGCCGTGCACAATGTGTTCCATATCTCGTTACTTCGCAAGTGTCTCGAAGTCCCCAAGAAGACCGAAGTGTTCAAGAATATCGACCATCAGACCATAGAGATCAACGATGACCTGACCTGTCCCGAAGTACCCATCCGCATTTTGGAAGAAGCTTTTCGAACTACCCGAACCCGAAGCATCAAGTTTCTCAAGATTCAGTGGAGCAACCACACAGAAGAGGAAGCTACACAGGACGCGAAGATCACATCAGGACGGAGTTTCCCGATCTCTTCAAATCCTAGGTAATCTTTTCGTCCTTTTTCAAATCTCGGGACGAGATTTTGTTTAAGGGGGGAAGGTTTGTAACATCCCAAAAATACTAAGCTTGGATCATCAAACTCTAATCATCAAAATTAGGGTTAACAAAAACTTTTCTAAATAAAATTATGAATGCATGCATATGTGTATGCATTGATTTTGAATTCTTTTAAAACACCTTGTTTATTTGTTTCATTGCTTGTAAAATGTTTCTTAGGTGAAATAAACATCATCTAAAACATTTGCCACACTTTTCCTAAAGACAAGTAAATCAAAACACATATATTAAATGAATGGTCACTTTGACCAATTTAACTCCCATGCCTACTTTGGCTGTCTCAAAATTTCAAAACCTAACAGAAACTTTTCTGGATCTTTGCACCCCTTGAATGTACTCATAACAAAGTATCAAGGCCCACTTTGTGATCATCCAGAAACTTTCAAATGCATAGTTTAAATGACAATTCAAAATTGAATCTTTATCATATGGGAAGATCCCACTTTTTCAAAAACCACTCAAACAAGCTCAACTTTCAAAACCCAAGCATCTGCAGACTCACCAGCACCAATCTAGCAAACCCACCAAAAATCTTTTCAAAATTCAAAACTTGATTTCATGCGGCCATTTCATCAAACAGGTTGCAGACACAAATCATACAAAATCTAAACACTATTTGGAGCAGCGATTTGAGCCTAACTTGTTCCCTCTCTAGCTCACAACCATCTCAGTAGATCATCTAGCTAACTAAACCAAGCACTAGCACCACTGTGAGCTTGCCATTGTCATCAATGGTGAACAGCCGAGCACACTCTTGCCACCCCATAGTCGACAGCAAGCTAGGAGCAGCAGCAAGCCTAGCCAGCATGTCTGGGAGGCAGCCTACCGTCCACCGCCACTCCCCCATCGCCGAGCCTTGCCAAGCCTCGGACCACGCGCACGAACCGCGCCTAGACCGCTAGAGACCATCTTAGGCGTGGCAGCGCCAAGGAAGCCCACAGACCGTGCGCCGCCCTCGCCGCGTGTATACACCATCCCCACTGACCCAGGAGACCGCCAGACATCCCCGTTTGCCGTCCTGTGACGTATAGCCACCACTCGCCGTCGAAGACGCCGCCTCTGACGCGCAGAGCATCGCCCGTTCCAGACCAAGCCGCACCACCCCATGCCTCGAAACCATGTCATTGAGCATCGCCAGGAGACACCACACCGTCCCCTACCCTTGCCCATGCCAACCGTAACACGTAATATCGCCTCGACGAGCTCACCGTGCGTCCCGTTGGTCCCCTCGCTCGACTATAAATAGAGGCCACCCCCGCTTGATTTCTTCACACCATCTCACTCCCCTCTCCTCACTGATCGTGCCACACCGTTCTCAGAGCAAGGCGAGCACCCCGCCAGAATTTCACCGGAGCCCGCCGCCTCTGGAGAATAAGGGAGCCATCGATTTCGTCCACCCCAGGAGCTGCCGTGACCACCCCTGAGTTCACCGTCATCGACTTCGTCGTTCGCCCGCCTTGCCGACCCTCGCCTGTATCCCGGTGAGCCCCCAGCACCCCCACTGGCCATGCTAGGTTTCGTTCTCGCCGGCGTTGTCTAGCATCGACGATGACTCCCAGCCGTTGGATTAGAACCAGATCGAACGACCCACGTTGCCCCATACCGCTTCCCCAGCCCCGTGTCACTGACGAGTGGGGACACCCACTTAAGCAGCTCATGGAGCACTTTAGCAGCAGGCCGCCCAAGAACTTTTCCCATGAACCCATTTATTTGAATTAAACTTTTCCATTTCAATTCAAACTCACTTCTTTACCCAACTTCAAAATTCAACCCAGATCGATTCAGTGCACCAATTTGAATGAAACCAATTTTGTTGGAAAGGCCTATGAATGCTGAATCTAAGCCCGTTGGATTCAAGTCATTTGGATCTATAGATCATCCTTAGTAAAAATAACAAGGCAGAAGCTTTTCTGCATTCAAACATTTTTCAAATTTAAACCATAATAGCTTTTGAGTTGATTCCGACTCTCAAAAATCACATTTAACCATACCTTTCAGAATATATAAAAATATATAGGTTTACTTGCAGAAATAATGTTCAAGTAGTAAAATAATGCTACATAGGCATTTCTAGCCACTTTAATTAATTAGAATAAAAGGGGTAAAACCTTATTAAATTGTGACACCACTTTAAATCACATTCACATGGACTACAATATGTGGTGATTACATGTGTCAACATGATCCCATGTTTGGTTTGGAGAATATTAAATCTTAAGTAGTTTTTCAATGAGTAGAAATTACTTTTCTAAAAATAAAAGGAATTAAATCAAGCCTTAACCTTGTAATGTTAGAGATGATGCTAGATCATCTATAGGACCCTTGTGTGTGATGATTACAAGTAGTTAAGTATTGTTTGGTGATTGTGTACCTCGTATTTATTCATAGACGCTAGTACCGACCAAGGATACGAGGAGGAAGGAGGATACTACGAAGAAGAAGCCGAGGAGAACTTCAACCACTGCTCTGCATAAGGCAAGCCTTACTAATCAAGTTGACCTATGCAAGCTAACACTTGCAATTTAGCAAGCTTATACTGATTTTGTGCAAGCAAATACTTGCTTGTTACTATGCCTACTATATGCCTTAAGCATATGTGATCATACCCACTTGATAAACCAATCCTAGTTTTATTTGCAAGCTTCTTACTTTATTTTTTTTCAAAGGTTTAACTTAGAGTTGACTTAAGTGACTTGTAGATACTAGAAAGATTCTAAAGGTCTCATAAAGAGCATAAAATTTGGCCTAAGTTAGAAACCTTGATATCATCCTAAGATATAAGGTTGTACTTAGTTGAAACTCCACTAGTTTACCACCCCTGATTAGTAATACCCCCACCTGTAGATGCTAGTGCTAAGCATAAAACTTGATCAACTTTAGATGGGTTTACTTGGTGGAAAAATGGTTATGAAAACCTTGGAATGATGGATCATTCTATTGAAATGTTTTGGACATGTGTTTCCGAACACTTGATGATTTTGGTGATGAAAATGTTGAGGCATGAGCCTTAGCCCTTTATAAAAATGATGGTTGTATGGATGCGATACCATTCCAATTTTATCGTACAACCACAATACCCGAATATTGGGTAGGGCTTGACTAGAAACTTATATACCTTAGTATTAGCTCCCTCATGGCCATGGTCTGAGCTGAGGCTACCTTGTGAAGATTGTCCACCTGTGCAGTACCCAAGATGACAGTTGGTCATGGTTGGGAGGCCAAACTCATAGGAGAGGTGCTTATACTAGGGCGTGTAATTGAAAGGTTAGGATTGATTATCCGCATACTGAGTATGGTGAATTCAGGATTTGTTCCTGACGGATGTATCGAATGTTGTGGTGAAAGTGTACAATCTCTGCAGAGTGTCAAACTATTCGAATAGCCGCGTCCGCGGTTATGGACAGTTGGAGTGGCCATACTGTTCCCCCGTCAGACTTTTCAAAATGACTTGCGAAATGAATTGAGACCTTGACTTGACCACAACAGAGTTGTGATGTGAAATACAAGTTCCCACTTAGGAGTTATAAAATTGTGACGAGCATTCGTTGCTTCTAAACTTAGTAGAGATAAATCTGGCTTTTGCAAAACAACCCTAGAGCCTAGTGTCCTATTATCCAAAAACCCCTTTTACCTGTTAGTATTAGTTTGCGATTACTTAAAGAGTACTCATGGCTTTGTCCCTGGCTATTCCCATGGCCAGACTATGAAGAGGAGTACCTGGAGGATGGACCCCAGGGAGGTTACGACAACTAGGATCATCTCCCATCGTCAGCATTGCCTGTGACCCCGAAGATGGAGCTTCGCCTATGCTACTGTTATTATTACGTATTCCGCTACTTGAAGTTGTATTAAGAACTGGATCATGAGATCCCTATTTTTGTAAGAACTTATGTATCGTTTGTAATGGATGATGTGCTATGGTATCCAATTCTGTTATGTCTCGCAAAAATGGTAATCCTGGGATTGCGATGTATGGCATAACAGGTATCTAGGATTGAAAAATCCGGGTGTTGACAAGTTGGTATCAGAGCCATCCTGACCATAGGAGACCCTAGTTAGACTGGACGTTTGAAACAAAAACTTAGTTTCAAAACCAAAGAAAACAAATATTTACAAAAACTTATTCTAATTCTTATCCCTTTTATTCTTTCATAAAAATTCATGTTCCTCAAAAACTCTTGCAAAATACATAAAATTTTGACACACTTGATCACCCTGGTAATCTACTCATCCTCTATTCTTATAGATGGACGTGAAGTACAGCAAGTTTTACCAACTGGGGAATAGAGGAGACCTGATCTTTGAGAGGGATTTGGACCAGCTTTCGGAACTTCTGGAGCGTCCGCACCCCGAGTTCTTCGGAGCTCAGCTCAATGAACAAGGAGGTGAAGATCTGTAGTGGCTAATTGTTGCAAGTCTCCGAGGAAAGATTGAACCTCCCACTGCGGAGGGAATTCAGTTTACCTTGAGGGAAAACAACTGGCTCGATGGACTTGCCAGAGCAATGCAGGAATCTCTTTCCCGTCTATGTGGGGAGAGCATCAATCAGATCAAGGGTACTCGCTTTGAGTTTTTCCCAAGGCGTGATGCAAATGGACAACCACTGGAAGCCCCATACCACCCCGAGCTGAAGACTCAATTGGACCACCTTAGCTTCATGATGTATGATCGTCAGCAGGAGTTGGACAACTACAGTGACTACTACAACCACAAGTCTGCCATCATCAAGACAAAGGATCAGACCATCGCCATGCTAGCAAAGGATCGCAAGTCTCGCCGCCGCCAGCTCGACAAGAAGGAGCGCATTATTGCCCGTCTTCGCCACCGCATCTCATCTTTGGAGGAGACCATCCACGAGAGAGACATGCAGTTGGAGGAAAGGGAGAATGCCGGAGAGGATCTTCATGGAGACCCTTACTCCTATCTCAGCGATGACGATGATTTTCTGGAGGATCAGGCCATGGACTTCTTCACCGATGAGGATGATTTCGCCTTCATCGATGATGATGAGGATGATGAAGCCACAGACTCCGAGGAGTAGTAGCACTTGAGCACTAGCGTAGTGAGAAGTATTCGGTCCCACTGTATCGTAGTTCTCAGAATGGTTCTTAAAACCATCTGTTTTTCTTTGTTGTGGTGTGTGTTGTACTGTGTGCTATGAAGGAATGAATGAAAAAGCAAGTTGACAGAAAAATCTGAGTCAAACCTTTAAAACTTTTCAAAGTCCCTGAAACCTTAGAAATTTCCCTCTTTTCTCATGATATATCTAAATCTTCAGATGCCACGTGGAGGAAGTGGTTCAGACCCGGACCCGATGTTGCAGATCCTGCAAATGTTGACTTCTGACCGCGAAGCTGAAAGAGCAGAACGTCAAGCCAACCTAGCCACTCTGCAACAGATAGCCCAGCTAGCCCACAACAACCAAGGCCACGGAAATCAGGACAACCATGGATCTAAGCTCAAGAATTTCCAGAATACCAACCCACCTATTTTCACTAAGTCAGAAGAACCCCTAGACGCCGATGATTGGCTGCAAACCATGGAAAATAACTTAGAAGTCGCTGGAGTAGAAGCCAACGAGAAAGTTCTGTTTGCCACCCATTATCTAGCCGGAGATGCTAGGGCATGGTGGAACAGTGTTCGCGCAATGACCGGAGGCCAGATGATGACCTGGGAGGAATTCAAGGTCAAGTTCCGCAAAACCCATGTGCCACCGGGTTTGATCAAGAGAATGAGAGACGAGTTCAGAGAGATGAAGCAAGGAAGGATGATCAGGTGGAATACCGTGACAAATTTTTGTCATTAGCTAGGTATGCCCCGGACGAGATAGACACGGAAGCCAAGAAGAAGGAGAGGTTCCTAAATGGTCTGCATGATGAGATGCAGACGGTGTTAGTCAATATCCCCTTTGCAGATATTGATGCCCTTGTCGACTCTGCCATCCAGATGGAAGGAAAGATCAACCAAGCCAATGAGAACCGCAAGCGTCGTATGATGCATCAGCCAGGAACCCATCAGACCCCAAAGAATCGCCCCAACCCATCTCCAGGATTTGCCCCAAAAACCAACAGACCCCCGATGAACCGTCCCACCTATCCCAACCGTGGAAACCCTAGACCCGGAGGAAATCACAACAACCCCGGCAACTCTAGCAATTCCAATCGTGCCCCACCCAAGTTCAACAACAACAATGTTACCGCCAACACCAACAATGCCCCGAGGACTGGAAGCAATGTTGTGCCTGTCGCAGCCAAGGACAAGTCGCAAGTGACTTGTTATGACTGTGGAAATAAAGGACACTATTCCAACGAGTGCCCCAACAAGAAGAATGCTACAGCCCCCAATGCCAATGCCCCAGCTCAGCAACAGCGTCGTGTTCAGCCAGGGAGAAGATTTGCCCCAGGGAATTCACTCAACCGCAATGGCCTTCTTTTTCTCATGCATGCTGAAGAAGCTCAGGAAGCGCCAGACTCGTGCTGGGTATGTTTTCTGTTAATTCAGTACTTGCAAGAGTGTTGTTTGATTCTGGTGCATCGCATTAATTTTTCACCGAAGAATTTGCATGCACTAGTAAAATTCAACCAACCAAACTGAAGCATGTTATGATTGTTCAAATTCCCGGATCAACCACCAAGGCTAGGCAAATTTGCAAAGCCGTCCCTATCTGAATCCATGGCATAGATTTTTATGCTAATCTGGTAGTACTCGGAACTAAAGGTTTGGAAGTAGTACTAGGAATGGATTGGATGTCCATACATAAAGGATTAATTGATTGTGCCAAGAAAGCCATAACTATGACCAGTACCGCCGGAATATCAGTCGAGCATATATCTGAAACCTTACCTCGCCAATTCAAGTGTAACAAGAGTATAGCCCAACCTACCATTGACCAAGTCCGGATAGTCTGTGAATACCCCGATGTATTTCCAGATGTTTTGCCCGGTATGCCCCCAGATCGGGATATCGAGTTTATCATTGAACTAATCCCCGGAACCAGACCCGTAGCCTAGAGACCCTATAGTATGAACCCGTCAGAGCTTGCGTAATCAAGAAGCAACTGGATTCCATGTTGGAAATCGGATTGATTCAACCAAGTGCGTCACCATGGAGATCACCTGTCTTGTTTGTGGACAAGAAGGATGGAGGTAACCGTTTGTGTACGGATTATCGGAAGTTGAATGATGTCAGCATCAAGAACAAGTACCCCTTGCCCAAGATAGAAGATTTGTTTGATCAGTTGACCGGTGCCAAGGTGTTTTCTAAGATTGGTCTTAGAACTGGCTATCATCAACTCAAGATTCGTGCAGAGGATATTCCAAAGACTGCCTTTACCACCAGATATGGATTGTATGAGTATACAGTCATGTCTTTCGGATTAACCAATGCCCCCGCTTATTTCATGAACCTCATGAATAAGATTTTTATGGACTTCATGGATAATTTTGTCGTTGTTTTCATCGATGGCATTCTGATTTATTCCAAATCAGAAGAAGAACATGAGCTACACCTAAGGACCATTCTTGGAACCCTTAGAGAGCATCAGTTGTATGCAAAGTTTAGCAAATGTGAATTCTGGTTACAGGAGGTAGGATTCCTCGGTCACATTGTATCAGCCGGAGGAACTGCCGTTGACCCTGCCAAAGTGAAAGATGTAGAAGATTGGCAAGCCCCAGCCACTCAAACCCAAGTTCGTGCTTTTCTCGGATTGGCGGGATATTACCGCAAATTCGTAGAAGGATTCTCTACTATCGCCAGACCCATGACCCAATTGCTGAAGAAAGGCAAGAAGTTTGAATGGACCGACAAGTGTGAAGCGAGTTTTCAAGAACTCAAAAGGAGATTGATTTCAGCCCCAATCTTGATCATGCCGGATATCACGAAGCCCTTCGATGTGTATTGTGACGCATCCAAGATTGGTCTCGGATGTGTGCTAATGGAAGAAGGCAAAGTTCTATCTTATCTATCTCGACAATTGAAGCAACATGAGAAAAACTACCCAACCCATGACCTCGAACTCGCAGCCGTAGTTCTAGCCCTGAGGACATGGAGACATTACCTGATGGGACACCGTTAGAGATTTATTCGGATCACAAGAGCCTAAAGTATATATTCACTCGTAAGGAGCTGAATATGAGGCAAAGAAGATGGATTGAGCTAATCAAGGATTATGACTGACATTCACTATCACCCCGGTAAAGCCAACGTGGTAGCCGATGCCCTTAGCAGATTGCCGTGCCGCTTGAACTCCATGATTTTGAAGGAGCAACCAAGTTTGCACAAGGAGATGGAAGATTTTCGAATGGAATTAGTACGTGAAGGATTTTTGGCTAGCATAGAACTCCAGCCCACTTTGATCAGTCAGATTAAGGAGGCGCAGAAGGAAAATGCTAGTATCGACGGAATCAAGCGTCGTATCGATACAGGCAAAGTACCTGGATTCACCGAGGACGAAGAAGGAGTTTTGTGGTACAAAGGACGCCTTTGTGTACCAGCAGATTCTGAATTGAAAGAAGTTATTTTGAAGGAGGCTCATGATACTCTTTATTCTATCCATCCCGGAGGAACTAAGATGTATCAAGATTTAAAAGAGCAATTTTGGTGGCATAAGATGAAGAGAGAAATCGGAAGCTATATCGCCAAGTGTGATATATGTCAGCGAGTCAAGGCAGGACATCAAAGACCCGCTGGATTGTTGCAACCTTTGCACATTCCGGAATGGAAATGGGATTCTGTAGGAATGGACTTTATCACTGGACTGCCTACTTCTAGTAGGGGAAATGACTCTATCTGGGTCATAGTGGACAGATTGTCCAAAGTCGCTCATTTCTTGCCCGTCAAAACCACATATCAGAGTTCGAAACTAGCGGAGTTGTACATCGCTAGAATCGTTAGTTTGCACGGAGTCCCCAAGAACATAGTATCGGATCGAGCAACTCAGTTTACCTCGAGATTCTGGAAGAAAGTCCAAGAAGGTTTAGGAACCCGCCTAGATTTCAGTACCGCGTATCACCCTTAGACCGATGGACAAACGGAGCGAGTAAATCAACATCAAGATATGCTGAGAGCATGCGTGTTAGAATATGGATCCAAGTGGGAAGACTGTCTGCCGTTCGCAGAATTTTCTTACAACAATAGTTATCAAGCCAGTTTGCAAATGGCCCCATTTGAGTTCATGTATGGAAGGAAGTGTCGCACCCCTTTGAACTGGTCGGAAGTAGGAGAGGGTCAGATTTTTGGACCCGACATCCTACGAGAAGCAGAAGAGAAGGTTCACAAGATTCGTGAGCACCTCAAGACCGCCCAATCCAGACAGAAGAGTTATGCCAACAAGAGACGTCGAGACCTCGCCTTCAATATAGGAGATTTTGTTTATCTGAAAGTGTCGCCATTGAAGGGAATGCAGCGTTTCCAACTCAAAGGAAAGTTAGCCCCCAGATATATCGGACCTTTCAAGATTCTGAACCGTCGTGGAGAAGTATCATACCAATTGGAACTACCTGAAGAGATGTCAGCCGTGCACAATGTGTTCCATATCTCGTTACTTCGCAAGTGTCTCGAAGTCCCCAAGAAGACCGAAGTGTTCAAGAATATCGACCATCATACCATAGAGATCAACGATGACCTGACCTGTCCCGAAGTACCCATCCGCATTTTGGAAGAAGCTTTTCGAACTACCCGAACCCGAAGCATCAAGTTTCTCAAGATTCAGTGGAGCAACCACACAGAAGAGGAAGCTACCTGGGAACGCGAAGATCACATCAGGACGGAGTTTCCCGATCTCTTCAAATCCTAGGTAATCTTTTCGTCCTTTTTCAAATCTCAGGACGAGATTTTGTTTAAGGGGGGAAGGTTTGTAACATCCCAAAAATATTAAGCTTGGATCATCAAACTCTAATCATCAAAATTAGGGGTAACAAAAACTTTTCTAAATAAAATTATGAATGCATGCATATGTGTATGCATTGATTTTGAATTCTTTTAAAACCACCTTGTTTGTTTGTTTCATTGCTTGTAAAATGTTTCTTAGGTGAAATAAACATCATCTAAAACATTTCCCACACTTTTCCTAAAGACAAGTAAATCAAAACACATATATTAAATGAATGGTCACTTTGACCAATTTAACTCCCATGCCTACTTTGGCTGTCTCAAATTTTCAAAACCTAACCGAAACTTTTCTGGATCTTTGCACCCCTTGAATGTACTCATAACAAAGTATCAAGGCCCACTTTGTGATCATCCAGAAACTTTCAAATGCATAGTTTAAATGACAATTCAAAATTGAATCTTTATCATATGGGAAGATCCCACTTTTTCAAAAACCACTCAAACAAGCTCAACTTTCAAAACCCAAGCATCTGCAGACTCACCAGCACCAATATAGCAAACCCACCAAAAATCTTTTAAAAATTCAAAACTTGATTTCATGCGGCCATTTCATCAAACAGGTTGCAGACACAAATCATACAAAATCTAAACACTATTTGGAGCAGCGATTTGAGCTTAACTTGTTCCCTCTCTAGCTCACAACCATCTCAGTAGATCATCTAGCTAACTAAACCAAGCACTAGCACCACTATGAGCTTGCCATTGTCATCAATGGTGAATAGCCGAGCACACTCTTGCCACCCCATAGTCGACAACAAGCTAGGAGCAGCAGCAAGCCTAGCCAGCATGTCTGGGAGGCAACCCACCGTCCACCACCACTCCCTGTCCACTGCTCGAGCCTTGCCAAGCCCTGTACCACGCGCACGAACCACGCCCAGACCGCCAGAGACCATGCCGAGCGTGCGCTAGAGCGCCACCCACGACCGAAGCCCACAGACCGCGCGTCGCCCTTGCCGTGTGCATACACCATCCCCACCGACCCAGGAGACCGCTAGACATCCCCGTTCGTCGCCCCGTGACGCATAGCCGCCACTCGCCGTTGAAGACGCCGCCTCTGCCGCGCAGAGCATCGCCCATTCCAGACCAAGCCGCACCGCCCCATGCCTCGAAACCATGTCGTTGAGCATCGCCAGGAGACACCACACCGTCCCCTACCCTTGCCCATGCCAATAGCCGCCTGTAACATCGCCCCCGATGAGCTCACCGTGCGCCCCGACTGTCCCCTCGCTCGACTATAAATAGAGGCCACCCCCGCTCGATTTCTTCACACCATCTCACTTCCCTCTCCTCACTGATCGTGCCACACCGTTCTCAGTGCCCGCCGCCTCTGGAGAAGAAGGGAGCCATCGATTTCGTCCACCCCAGGAGCTGCCACGACCACCCCTGAGTTTGTCGTCGTCGACTTCGTCGTTCGCCCGCCTCGCCGACCCTCGCCCGTACCACGGTGAGCCCCCAGCACCCCCCACCGGCTGCGCTAGGTTTCGTTCTCGCCGGCGTTGTCTCGCGTCGACGATGACTCCCAGCCGTTGGATTAGAATCAGATCGAACGACCCACGTTGCCCCATACCGCTTCGCCCAGCCCCGTGTCACTAACGAGTGGGGACACCCACTTAAGCAACCCGCGGGAGCACTGCGCTTAGCAGGCCGGCCCAGTAACTTTTGCCGCACAGCCCAGTTATTTGAATTAAACTTTTCCATTTCAATTCAAACTCACTTCTGTACCCAACTTCAAAATTCAACCCAGATCGATTCAGTGCACCAATTTGAATGAAACCAATTTTGTTGGAAAGGTCTGTGAATGCTGAATCCAAGTCCGTTGGATTCAAGTCATTTGGATCTATAGATCATCCTTAGTAAAAATAACAAGGCAGAAGCTTTTCTGCATTCAAACAGTTTTCAAATTTAAACCATAATAGCTTTTGAGTTGATTCCAACTCTCAAAAATCACATTTAACCATACCTTTCAGAATATATAAAAATATATAGGTTTACTTGCAGAAATAATGTTCAAGTAGTAAAGGAATGCTACATAGGCATTTCTAGCCACTTTAATTAATTAGAATAAAGGGGTAAAAGCTTATTAAATTGTGACACCACTTTAAATCACATTCCCATGGACTACAATATGTGGTGATGACATGTGTCAACATGATCCCATGTTTGGTTTGGAGAATATTAAATCTTAAGTAGTTTTTCAATGAGTAGAAATTACTTTTCTAAAAATAAAAGGAATTAAATCAAGCCTTAACCTTGTAATGTTAGTGATGATGCTAGATCATCTATAGGACCCTTGTGTGTGATATTGCAAGTAGTTAAGTATTGTTTGGTGATTGTGTACCTCGTATTTATTCATAGACGCTGGTACCGACCAAGGATACGAGGAGGAAGGAGGATACTACGAAGAAGAAGCCGAGGAGAACTTCAACCACTGCTCTGCACAAGGAAAGCCTTACTAATCAAGTTGACCTATGCAAGCTAACACTTGCAATTTAGCAAGCTTATACTGATTTTGTGCAAGCAAATACTTGCTTGTTACTATGCCTACTATATGCCTTAAGCATATGTGATCATACCCACTTGATAAACCAATCCTAGTTTTATTTGCAAGCTTCTTACTTTATTTTTTTTTAAAGGTTTAACTTAGAGTTGACTTAAGTGACTTGTAGATACTAGAAAGATTCTGAAGGTTGCATAAAACCTTGATATCATCCTAAGATATAAGGTTGTACTTAGTTGAAACTCCACTAGTTTACCACCCCTCATTAGTACTACCCCCACCTGTAGATGCTAGTGCTAAGCATAAAACTTGATCAACTTTAGACGGGTTTACTTGGTGGAAAAATGGTTATGAAAACATTGGAATGATGGATCATTCTTTTGAAATGTTTTGGACATGTGTTTCCGAACACTTGATGATTTTGGTGATGAAAATGTTGAGGCATGAGCCTTATCCCTTTATAAAACTGATGGTTGTCTGGATGCGATACCATTCCAATTTTATCGTACAACCACAATACCCTAATATTGGGTAGGGCTTGACTGGAAACTTATATACCTTAGTATTAGCTCCCTCACGGCCAAGGTCTGAGCTGAGGCTACCTTGTGAAGATTGTCCACCTGTGTAGTACCCAAGATGACAGTTGGTCATGGTTGGGAGGCCAAACTCACAGGAGAGGTGCTTATACTAGGGCGTGTAATTGAAAGGTTAGGATTGATTATCCGCATACTGAGTATGGTGAATTCAGGATTTGTTCCTGACGGATGTATCGAATGTTGTGGTGAAAGTGTACAATCTCTGCAGAGTGTCAAACTATTCGAATAGCCGCGTCCATGGTTATGGACAGTTGGAGTGGCCATACTGTTCCCCCATCATAATTTTCAAAATGACTTGCAAAATGAATTGAGACCTTGACTTGACCACAATAGAGTTGTGATATGAAATACAAGTTCCCACTTAGGAGTTATAAAATTGTGACGAGCATTCTTTGCTTCTAAACTTAGTAGAGATAAATCTGGCTTTTGCAAAACAACCCTAGATCCTAGTGTCCTATTATCCAAAAACCCATTTTACCTGTTAGTATTAGTTTGCGAGTACTTAAAGAGTACTCATGGCTTTGTCCCTGGCTATTCCCACGGCCAGACTATGAAGAGGAGTACTTGGAGGATGGACCCCAGGGAGGTTACGACAGCTAGGATCATCTCCCATCGTCAGCATTGCCTGTGACCCCGAATATGGAGCTTCGCCTATGCTACCATTATTATTACGTATTCCGCTGCTTGAAGTTGTATTAAGAACTGGATCATGAGAACCCTATTTGTGTAAGAACTTATGTATCGTTTGTAATGGATGATGTACTATGGTATCCAATTCTGTTATGTCTCGCAAAAATGGTAATCCTGGGATTGCGATGTATGGCATAACAGGCATCTAGGATTGAAAAATCTGGGTGTTGACATAACCTGTGAGGGATCTTCTCTTATCCAAATCGGCAGCAAAATCTGAATCCACATAGCCAACGAGTCCCTCACCGGTCCTGCCAAACTTCAAACAAGCATTGGAAGTGCCAAGAAGGTACCTGAAAACCCACTGAACAACCTTCCAATGTTCTTTACCAGGATTAGCCATGTATCTACTTATCAAACTCATAGCATATGATAAATCAGGACGAGAACAAACCATGGCATACGTCAAAGAACCAACAACACTAGAATATGGCACCTTTGACATGTACTCAAACTCTTCATCAGTAGTAGGACATTGAGAAACTGACAATTTAAAATGAGGAGCAATAGGAGTACTAACTGAGTTGTCACCATCCATATTAAAACGATGAAGAACTTTCTTAATGTAACTTTGTTGACTAAGAAATAACAAACCAGATTTTCTATCTCGGGTAATCTCCATACCTAAGATCTTCTTAGCAGTACCAAGATCCTTCATCTCAAACTCACTACTTAGGTGTGCCTTCAAAGTAGTGATTTCTTTCATGCCCTTGGCAGCAATTAACATATCATCAACATATAGCAGCAAGTATATAGGTGACCCATCAACAAACTTGATATAAACACAACTATCATATTTAGACCTCTCAAAACCATGTGAGATCATAAATGAATCAAACCTTTTATACCACTGTCTTGGAGATTGCTTTAAGCCATAAAGAGACTTCTTTAATTTGCACACAAAATCCTCTTTACCAGGAACTATGAAGCATTCTGGTTGGTCCATGTATATTTTCTCATCAAGCTCTCCATGCGAAAAGCGCCGACATCTAATCGCCAAGCTCAAGATCACGCATAGCCTCAATACTAAAGAAAGTACAAATGGAACTATGCTTCACAACTGGAGAGAACACATCATTGTAATCAATACCTGGAATCTGGCTGAACCCTTTTGCTACTAACCTTGCCTTGTACCTTGAAGGCTCTTTGGGAGATAGACCTTCCTTTTTCTTGAAGATCCACTTGCAGCGGACCGCCTTCTTTTGTTTAGGCAAGCGCACAACATCCCATGTGCCATTTTTCTCAAGCGATTGCATCTCTTCTTGCATAGCAGAAACCCACTTCTCGTAGTCAACGAATGCAATGGCTTCATTATATGTAGCAGGTTCAAAATCATTCTCCACCTGTTCAGCACAACTCAAAGCATAATGTACAAGATTACACTCTTCAATTAAACGAGGACGAGGACCACAGTTACGCCTCGGTCTATCAGCAGCAATGGACTCATGTGGCTGCTGCAAAATAGTAGGTGAGTGTTGAACAACAATATCATCAATGTTTTCCTCATGTGTATCTTCAATGATAGCATCATTATCAACAGTTTTCTGCAGGTTCTCCACCTGCACACTAATTCCCTCCTCTCCAACAGCAACAGGAGAGGTATCTGATGGCGAGCTATCATGATACATAACGGACTCATTGAAAACAACATTTCTACTTAGCAAAATCTTTTTAGTTTCAGGATTCCATAGTTTATAAGCCTTAACTCCTGAACCATAACCAAGGAATATGCATTTAACAGCCCTAGGCTCTAACTTTCCTTTATCAACATGAGCATATGCAGTGCAGCCAAAAACTCTCAACTGTGAATAATCAGTAGGCGAACCTGACCATACCTCAATGGGAGTTTTCTTCTCAAGTGGAATAGAAGGTGACCTGTTGATGAGGTAACACGCTGTGTTGGCTGCTTCAGCCCAGAAACGCCTATGCATACCTGCATTAGACAACATACAACGATCCCTCGAGATGATGGTTCTGTTCATGCGCTCTGCCGCGCCATTCTGTTGAGGAGTATATGGGATGGTGTGATGCCTGATCATGCCATCGTTACTGCAAAACTCCTCAACTCATTAGAACAGAATTCCATACCATTGTCAGTACGTAGTACCTTTACCTTCTTCTCAGTTTGCTTTTCAACCATAACTTTACACTTCTTAAAAGCATAAAAAACATCAGATTTATGCTTCAAAAAATAAGGCCACACTTTTCTTGAGTAATCATCAATAATAGTAAGCATGTAATTAGCACCACCAATAGAAGTCTTACGGGACGGACACCATACATCAGCGTGCACATAATCTAATATGCCTTTGGTGGTATGAACGGAAGCATTGAATTTAACTCTTTTATGCTTACCAAAGATGTAGTGCTCACAGAACTCAAACTTACTCAAGTTGCAACCATCAATCAACTCTCTCTTGACCAACTCTGCCATGCCTTGTTCGCTCATATGCCCAAGACGCATATGCCACATATGTGTTTTACCACAATCATCAGAATCATTAGAAGTAACAGCAGCAATACCAGGCAAAGTGCTACCTCTAAGAACATATAATTTAGCAGAATTCATATCACCTATCATGTGAATAAGAGAACCTTTTGATACCTTCAGAACTCGATGCCCACCGGCATACTTATATCCATCATCATCCATGGTACTCAGGGAGATCAAATTTCTGGCCATGCTTGGTATGTGCTTCACCTTACTCAACGTGCGTGTCACGCCATCATGTGTCCTGATCTTAACAGATACAACACCAACAATATGGCATGGGTTGTCATTCCCCACATGCACAAAATCTCCAGTCTGCACATACTCATATGAACTGAACCAATCTTTGTTACAGCAAATATGAATCGAACATGCAGTATCAAGTATCCATTCATCATCACGAGAAGCACAATCAGCAAAAACAACTAAGCATTCACCATCAGAACTATCAGAAACAACAGCAGCCTTACCAGTACCTTCGGACCTATCTTTCGGTTGGTAAGTTCCGTTTCTTTTCTCCTTATTCTGCAACTTCCAACAATCATCAATAACATGATTAGATTTCTTACAATATCTGCAGAATTTATCCTTTCCCTTGGACTTTGAACGACTTCTACCATCCTTGCTCTTATCCCTGTTGTCATAGTTGTTGTATCTCTGCTCGGTCCTGCCACGAACCTGCAGAGCCTCAGCCTTGGATGACGTCCCATCTGACCCTACCATAGTTTTCATCTTTTCCCTCTATTTGAGGGCGTCATGTACTTCGGCAAGGGTTAGTTCATCACGGCTCAACAATATTGTATCACGAAAATGTGTATAGGAACTAGGCAACGAGCATAAGAGTAGAAGAGCTAAATCCTCATCATCATATTTTACCTCCATAGATCGCAAGTCCGAAACAATCTCTTTAAAACAGATATGTGATTCATTACCGATCCACCTTCTTGCAGCCTATGCGAGAACAACTTCATCTTCACGTTCATCTTCGGGTTAGATCCTTTGACACAGATCGTTTCGCTTTTTCCCATAGAGCAGCAGCAGATTTCATCTCCAGTACTTCTTGCAAAATATTATTGGACAGATGAAGTTGAATCAAATAAAAAGCCTTACGGTCCTCCCGCTTCTCTTCGGCGGACCAGGTTTTAGCATCCTTTTCACCGAATCTATCCAGCGCTTCATCCAGATCAGAAGTTTGGGCGAGAATCGCCCGCATCTTCACCTGCCACAAGGAGAATCTTGTGGTGTAGTCCAGCTGTGGTAGATCGAACTTCAATGACGACATGTCGCAAACCGTAGATTAGAACCTGAGGCTCTGATACCACTTGATACAATTGGGACAAGAAGATAACGAAGAACGAAAACGAAAAACACAGCAAGGGGACATAGATTTAACGTGGAAAAACCTCTACAACAAAGAGAGGAAAAAACCACGGGCGCCAGCCAGCGAAACTTCATTATATCGAGGAGTGTTTACAAACGCCGGGGATTTCACAAATGAGCCTCCGGCGACGGGCCTCGCTCCACTCGTCAGAAGTTTTCCTATACTTTGTATAATTTGGATCAACATATAACAGAAACCGTCTAGCAAGAACGCCAAAAAAACCCAATAACAGCTTACATGTGATAGCATGCAGTCAAAAGATCAAATCGCAGCCCAAAAACATGGGAAACAGGATGAGCCAACAAACCAATAAGGGAAAAAATAGAACAATTAACTAAATAGAAAATGAAGAAAATGAGGAGGGGAAACCGGGAAGAACACACCTTCAGCTCTGAAGCCGTACAGATGATCTGAAGCACGGCAATGGCACCAAGAGGCGAACTGGCCCGCCCAGCCACCACGATCATTAGGAAACAGCAGACCCCGCCGAAAACGAGGGAGTATCTGCCAAAAGGAAGGAAATCACCACTCCCAAAGAACGACTACAAAACGTCACGCCCTGAGGCAAGATCCAAATCAATCTCCAACATTAGAACTATAGAACGTCACCCGCTGAGGCAAGATCCAAATCAATCCCCAACATGAGAAGATAGTAGGTCCTTTAGAATTATCAATAAGAAATTATCTTACTAACCAAAGGGATAATAACTTAATTGCTGCCATGACTTGAACTAAGAATGAAATATTGGTCGTGTAATAGGAAATAATGTAATAATGAGAAGCTCCTAATTTCATGCCTCTTTCATATATTTCATCAAAAATGCATGAAACGCTCCAAAATACTATTCGTGCAGGAAAGTAAATTTTTGTTTTTAGTTCAATTCCCACAAGTGCCAAGAAGTAAAATACAACTTATAGCAAACCTATCAAGGCACGAAAGTATTGAATGCCAAAAAAACAATGGAGAAAACATACTATGATATTTTTTCTGAAGTGTATTAGAGTTAGCCTACAACAATAGAAATATTGAGAAGAAAACTTTATCTTGTTGGTTTAACATGGTGCTTTTACTCTTCTGTTCTTTGCAGGTATTCTTTGAAGCTGTGTACAAAGTATCATACAAATGCCTCCATAGGATACTGCTCTACGGCATGACAGTGCGGCGGACGTGGCGGTCTAACCCACCATACCAATTAAAAAGAACAATATAATTATAAAGTTATGTGCTCTTTTGAAAGCCTGTAAATAGAACAATATAATTATAAATAACACTAAATATTCTACACTCACTGCTTGAAATATAAAGAAGGCCTGTAAAGCTAATTTACCCAGTACTTTATAGGTCTGTAAGTTAAATACTATAAGAATTGAATTTCTCATTAGCATTATGAGTGAGTGCAACATCGCTCATTGACATACAGCAGAAATGCACAAGTCCATAATTTTTGAAAAGGTGTAGCTGCACTAAGGAATCAATAATTCAACCCCAAAAACAAAGAAAATTTTATTGCTCAACATTTGCCAAAAAAGGTATCAGACATGAACTACAATAATGCAAACTAAAGGAAGAGAGAGTTTGGGGGATATTACCTGTGCATGTTTCCTAGCTGGCTAGAGGCTGGCCGCATACATGACAGTTGAGATCAGGGGACTCCAAAATCCATGGGATAAGTCCAGACTCCCCACTCCCTCTGATGTCCATTGAAATCAACTTTCCAGAAGAAATCTCCTGCCAAATCTGAAGAGGGTAGAGGTGTTCCTGCTTGCACTGTCACCTTGCTTCATGTAAGGTGTTGTTCCCTATGGTCCCACGACGCCGCCCTCTTCCAGCTCAACGCCCTCCTCGGCCTCCCGCCAAGGACGCCTCCGCCACGCTCGGCCACGCCGACAAGAACTACCATGCCAGCTCACACTCTGCTCTCCACGGATTTCTGTAGTACTCGATCACGTAACATTCTCCCATCCATGTCTCAAGATGTAATGCCATAATATATCAAAAAAGATACTAAATAATAAATGGATAAAATAATTAATCAATCATATCACACCTTTATTTGGATTATGACCATGTGAACACACCTCATCCTTGGGATCTACCACCATCATTCCAAGCTAGATAGGGTTCTCGGCACACTCAAACATGAACCCAAAAAAATGGCAACATCGACAGGGGGTCGGCCAGCAGCAACAGCAGCCCATCACCGACGGAAGTGTTGCCGCTTAGAAGGTCTATTGATATATTGACCCAATGAGTACAAATTAGTTTCCATGCCCCTTGTTAGCCATCTTGTCAGTGGGCACATCTTCGTCAGCGCTATCAGCCATCTGGGGATGCTCTTTACCTGTCCGTGGTTCGCCAGGAGCATGCTCTTCAGCAGGGTGATTCCACTATTGATGAGTTCTATACTCAGAGTGCTGCTATATGGCGTCAGCTTGATTCTCTCTGTACTGCTGTTTGTGGCACATGCTCGTGCTGGCAGATTGTGCGCTTGGATTTGAAGTTTCACTGCATCTATGAGTTTCTGTCTCGGCTCCGCCAGGAGTTTGAACCCCGGCGTGCTCAGTTGAATACTCGTGGTCGTGTTCCGCTCTCTGAGGTGTTGTCTGAGCTTCGGGATGAGGAGACCCGTCTTCGTGGTGCTGGTCTCCTTGCGGTTCCATCTGTGCTTGCTACTCGTGGCCCTCCTATACCGTCTGCTCCCTCGACTCAGCCGCGGTCCTCTGTGCCGCCGCTGATACTACCCACCTCCTCAAGTCGTGGTCGAGTCAAGACCAGTAGCCTCTGATCAAGACCAAAGGCTCGCGGTCAGGGTCGCGGTGGTTCTCTTCGTCACTGCTCTTACTGTAACAAGGATGGCCATACTTGGGCCACCTGCTATACACGGGATCCCAGTTTATGTCAACAGCACCAGGCTCGTGGGCAGTCGGCTCCTTCCGGATCTTCAGCAGTTGCTCTCTTCGATCAGGACATTATCAGGAGTCTTCGTGGTTTGCTTGCTGCTACAGGCTCTTCTTCGACACGCACTGCTGGTTCTGTGACTGATTCTTCAGGCACTGCACGACCACCACCTTCTACATAGTCAGGTACGTCCCCGTGGTATTTGGATTCTGGAGCTTCTTTTCATATGACCTCTGAGTATTCTTTTCTGTCCGCTCTTCGTTCTCTCCCTTCTCCTGTCCATGTTTTCACGACTGATGGTACCTCTCTTCATGTTTCTAGTCGGGGCACCCTTTCTACTTTTCTTTTTCTGTTCCTGATATTTCTCATATTCCTCGTCTTAAGATGAATCTTCTCGCTAGCCAGCTATCGACTACGGTTGTCGCGTCATTCTTGATGCTGATTCTTGTGTTGTCCAGGACCGTTGCACACAGGCCCTGGTTGGATCTTGCCCTCGCAGCCGTGACTCTTCAGGACTTTGGGAGTTAGACTGGCTTCGTGTTCCTTCCGCTGCCACTTCATCTGCCAATTCTTCTCCGGTCGTCGCCTCTGCTACGAGATCCTTTCAGCAGTGGCATCATCGTCTTGGTCACCTATGTGACTCTCGCCTGTCGTCATTAGTTCATCGTGGTCTTCTGGGGTCTATCTCAGGAGATGGGTCTTTACATTGTCAGGGTTGTAGGTTGGGCAAACAGATTCAGCTTCCCTATCCTACTAGCGTGTCTGTATCTCAGCGACCTTTTGATTTAGTTCATTCCGATGTTTGGGGTCCGGCTCCTTTCGCTTCGAAAGGGGGCCATCGCTACTATATTTTATTCATCGATGATTTTTCTCGATAAACTTGGTTATATTTTATGCGCTCTCGCAGTGAGGTGCTCTCCATATATCAGCGTTTTGCGTCCATGGTCCATACTCAATATTCTACCCCCATTCGTGTGTTTCGTGTTGATTCTGTTGGTGAGTATATCTCCCAGATGTTGCGAGGTGTTCTTGCTGAGCAGGACACCCTTGCTCAGTTCTCCTGTCCTGGCGCCCATGCCCAGAATGGCGTTGCTGAGCGTAAGCATCGTCACCTTCTTGAGACCACTCGTGCCATGATGATTGCTTCTTCTCTTCCGCCGCATTTTTGGGCTGAGGCTGTTGCTACGTCTGCTTACCTCATCAATATCCAGCCTTCTGCTGCTTTGCAGGGTGGTATACCTCTTGAGCGCCTCTCTAGACAGTCTCTAGACTACTCCATGCTTCGCTTGTTTGGTTGTGTTTGCTATGTCCTTCTTGCTCCTCGCGAACGCACCAAGCTGACCGCTCAGTCTGTTGAGTGTGTTTTTCTTGGATACAGTAATGAGCATAAGGTTTATCGTTGTTGGGACCACGTTGGTCGTCGGATGCGGATCTCTCATGATGTCACTTTTGATGAGACGCGTCCTTTCTATCCTCGTCCCACCGCTGGTACCTACCCGGTGGACGATATCTCTTTTCTTCTCTTTCCTGACACATCTCCTTCTACTCCTATTGTGTCCTCTTTAGGATCTCCTCCCCCTGCTGTATCTTCTTCGACACCGTCCTCCTCTGCTCCGTCTAGTTCTCCTCGTTCTCCGGGGTCTTCCTCTGCTATTCCTTCTTCTTCATCATCATCATCTCCTGAGTCGTCTTCCTCTGATGAGCTTCCCTCTACTCGTCCTGTTCGTCAGCTTTGTGCCCCAACCGTTACTCTCCTAGTCAGTATGGTCTTTCTGTTGCCTTCGAGCCGACCTTTTATCGGGATGCTGAGCATCATCCTGAATGGCAACTGGACATGGTTGAGGAGATTGCTGCGCTTGAGTGCACTGGCACCCGGGATCTTGTTTCTCCCCTCCCGATGTTCATCCTATCACGTGTAAGTGGGTCTATAAGATTAAGACCCGCTCTGATGGATCTCTTGAGCGCTATAAAGCGCGTCTTGTGGCTCGTGGTTTTCCGCAGGAGCATGGTCGTGACTATGATGAGACCTTTGCTCCTGTGGCTCATATGACCATTGTGCGTACTCTTCTTGCTGTTGCTTCTGTTGGTCACTAGTCTGTGTCCCAGCTTGATGTTCAGAACGCCTTTCTCAATGGTGAGTTGAGTGAGGAGGTTTATATGCAGCCTCCTCCTAGGTATTCTGTTCCCGAGGGGATGGTTTGTCGTCTTCGACGTTCTCTTTATGGCCTCAAACAGGCCCCTCGTGCCTGGTTTGAGCGCTTTTCTTCTGTAGTGACTGCTGCTGGTTTCTCCCCTAGTGCTCATGATCCAGCGCTGTTTGTTCACACTTCTCCTCGTGGACGTACTCTTCTTCTTCTCTATGTTGATGATATGATCATTACTGGTGATGATTCTGAGTATATCGCCTTTGTTAAGGCTCGCCTTCGTAATCAGTTTCTTATGACTGATCTTGGTCCTCTTCGATACTTTCTTGGGATTGAGGTTTCCTCCACTTCTGATGGCTTTTACATCTCTCAGGAAAAGTATATTCAGGATCTTCTTACTCGTGCTGCTCTTGGGGATGAGCGCACTGTTGAGACCCCTATGGAGCTTAATGTTAAGCTTCAACCTACTGATGGTGATCCTCTTTCTGATCCGACGAGTTATCGTCATATTGTTGGAAGTCTTGTTTATCTTGCTGTCACTCGTCCTGACATCTCTTATCCTGTTCATATTTTGAGTCAGTTTGTTTTTTCTCCTACCACTGTTCACTATAGTCATCTTCTCCGTGTTCTTCGTTATCTTCGTGGTATGATTACTCGTCGCCTTTTCTTTCATCGTTCCAGCTCCCTCCAGCTCCAGCGCTATTCGGACGCTACGTGGGCGAGTGATCCTTCGGATCGTCATTCCCTTTCTGCTTACTGTGTGTTTCTTGGTGGTTCGCTCATTGCTTGGAAGACGAAGAAACAGACAGCGGTCTCCCATTTGAGTGTTGAGGCTGAGTTGCGTTCTCTGGCCTTGTTGACTGCTGAGGTGACCTGGTTACGGTGGTTACTTGCGGATTTTGGGGTCTCTATTACCACACCCACTCTGGTTTTGTCTGACAGTACAAGTGCTATTAGTGTTGCACGTGATCCGGTCAAGCATGAGCTTACCAAGCATATTGGTGTTGATGCTTTCTATACGTGTACACGTGCTCGTGTTGTTGCGCTTCAAGTATGTGCGTTCAGATTTACTGATAGCGGATTTCTTCACGAAGGCATGCACTGTGAGCGCAACATGATTTCTTACTCTCCAAACTCAGTGTTGTGGATCCACCATGTGTTTGAGGGGGGGTGTTAGATGTATATATTTGTATTGTAGTTTCCCCATATGTTAGGGGGCTTCCTCCATATTCACACCTGTACCTGTATTATATATTGTGGCCTTTGGCCCCCAGAGGAATACAAGTTGCATATTCCTGACAAGAACATCTTTGTTTATAACCATTAGACTTCCTATTGTAGTGTCCTCACAAGAAGTAGCACTAAAATCCCTGATATGCCTACTAATTAGATTGAATGTGAAGCACCATCTACACATAATCAACACCAAGTTAAGAGATAATTCACATGAACAAAAGCGAGAAGGAAATCTTTTATGGTGAAGATGGCTACAATGCTTCCAACAGTGCAATTAGGGGCATAGAGCACTGGTTGGAAGCATCAAAACAAATCTCAGTTCTCTAAAATTACTATGAACCAATCTACAATATGGATAGCCGTACACATCCAAGCTGCATACAAATTTATTTAACTAAATCTATCCATGAGAAATATTTTGTATCGTCCTACAGAAATTTAACCAAGAGGATGGCATGACCAAGCAAAAAAATAGAAAGGCCAAGAGCCGGTACCTTGCGTATCTCCAGCTTGTTGAACACGTCCTAGAGAACCTTGTAGTTGTGGATCATGTCATGTTCCGTCTTTGCATCAAAGTTCGTCTGCAAAACACCCCCAAAATAAGCATGGCGGTCTTCTAAGACACCACAATGTAAAGCAAACATGAAAACATCAGAATCCTCTTAAAAACCTTGAGCATCTACACCACTCCAGGGTAAACCCTTTATGGAAACCGGCACTACACTGCACCCCTAAAATAAGAAAGAAGCCACCTGTAACATACCACCTTCTGTGTAATATAAATAAAGACATGTTTGAGCATTGCATGCATGCACTATACTTGCACTTTGACTGAATCACATAAGAACAAACAAAACCCTAAATTCTTCTCCCTCTCTAAACCATTCAAATGGTTCTAATATTTTAAAATTACTCCAAATAAGAGGAACCCAAAATGAATAAAAGGGTCCCACACTATTTATACACTTTTTAAAATACTCTGGTAATTTTAAAAATATTCAAAACAGTTTGGAATTGAAAATACAAACAACAAAAGAGAAAAGAGAATAGAAAAAGGGTTTTAGCAGAAAAAATCTAATACTAGCTAAATGGGCCGCAGCCCAGCAGCCACCCCCTCTTCTCTCCTCCTCCTCAAGCTCGGTAGCATAGCCATGACCGGCAGCCACAAGACCTTTTGCACATACCGCTTTGTCCTCTCAATCGTCGTCGTCCACCTTGCTCCTCGCCCGATGCTGCTGCGTGTCGGCAGCGCCACCGCTCGCCGGCGTCAAGATCCCCGCCACCGTTCCGGAGTGGAGATAAGAACCGCGCCGGCGCCCACCCTCTCTCCCTCTCATCCTATCATCTCCCCTTTCCCCCTCTCTTCCTCATTTCTTCTCCAGGACCAAAACCCTAGCTCTCAGGTCCTCCTCCTTCCCGCTGTCTCCGGCCGCCCCGAGCCTCGCCGTTGCTCCTGGAAGCTCCGCCTCGCCACTGTGAGCAGCCTCACAGAAGGAATTGACGCGGGGAGCCCCCAATCGTCGCTAAGGTCACCACCTTCCCGAGCTCTGGCCACCGCGTTCTTCACTGATTCCGGCATCGTCCATGTTCACCTCGCCTCCCCGAACCCACTATCGTGCTCCTGGTCAGCTGCTAGCGCTCAAGCACCCCTCCGTTTCCTCCCTCCCCCCTGTGTTGGCCTTCCCGCGTGAGCCCGACGCCGCCACCGCTTGCCGTCGTCGCACCGCCGTCTCCGGTGACCTCCTGCTAGCGGCGCTGCCACTTTCTGGTCGCCTGTGACGCCCTCTTTCCAACGCCACCATCCACGCATCCAGGCGCGCACGGGATCGAGAGATACGTGCTCGACCTGGGAGCATCCCCATTGATGACATCAGCATGATGTCATGCTGGTGTCATATCTATTTTCTTTTTCTTTTATTATTTCCTGTAATTATTTTTTGTAAATAAGAAATATATGATAGATGGTCCCTGTCTGTCAGGGTTTTATTCTTTTCTGTAAATGTTTTCTGAAATGATTAAATCTATGACATGTGGGCCCAACTTGGAAATTAATTTAAATATTCCAAAAATGGTTTAAAATGAATTAAAATTGGAGAAATTCATAACTAATTCATTTTAAATCAGAAAAATACAAATAATATACCAAAATGATAAGAAAAATGAGTTCTATCTAACTAAGCTATAAGCATACATTGTTAACCAACTTTAATGACAAGTTTAATTAGAAGAACCAATTGAACCCCATAGGTGATTCCGAGGATCCCCCTGTTCTAGGGTTTGGACCTCCCGGACCCTGTTTAAAATGACCAAGCATGTTCTAGGGTTCATTTCAACACTATTTAAATTGTCATATCATCCATATTGTATGAGAATTGCACATGCCATGTGTTGAATGTTTCTTTTCCTTTTCCGGTGATTGGTTCTTCGCGAATAGGAACCGAACCCGAGGCTGAAGTCAACTCCATCGAAGAGCAGTACCAGTACAACAACGGACAAGGCAAGCGAAGCCCCACTTATACATATGAATCCTATGTTTACAAAGTATTTCATTCTCGCCATATGCATTCGGTTCATCAGTCTTTTATCAGTAGATGGAGTAATCCTATCTGATGCATGTTTCCCTTTGTGAACTATATTACCTGATCCAGTGCTCCTAGCATAACTAGGGTTTGGCTTATGAGCATCGCTAGTGCCACAGTTCAGTCAAGCTTAGCCATGCTTAGTGGTCTGATATCGATCATTCAGATGACAAACTAGAGATGCGAATGAATCTAGTATGGTAGGATGTTGTGATGTGATCATAGATGGATAATAATAATGCTAAGGCTTGTACGGGAGGCCACGTGGGTTGTGGTTTTTGCAGTCCCATACTTTCCACCCCTAGGACCTGATGTTCTTGCCTCTTGAACCAAGACGAGCGTACAACCACATAAGGGCCTGGAAACCCCCTCGACTTACTAACTTGCCTAGTAGATTTCATGAGTCACATAGTTCGGGCTTTCCATTCGGCATACGCATCTTGGTTGTTCTTGAATGGAGGTGAAGGAGGTGCATTTATAACAGGTAGGTAAGCGTGGCCAGGAACAAGAGATGCATGACATCCGTAATCTTGAACCCTGCACACATCATTAGGGACCGGCTTCGGGACTCGACCCGTTACGGCGGCATCTCCTTAATGCGTGACTCATGGTCTCGACGAAAGCAAGGTAAAGGTCGTGTTCAACCACTCTCTTCCGGTCTTCCAAGGAAGAGGGCTAATAATTTGGCATTAAGAATCGGTTGGTACGTGTGGGTAAAGTTGTGCACCCCTGGAGGGTTATAATCTTTTCGAAAAGCCGTGTCCACGGTTATGGACAACTTGGGGATGGATGTGAAGATCATAGAGAACTATAACCGAATGATAAAACTTGGCCAACTAATGTGAGATCCGGAATACTTCCTCAGGGTTGTTTGAGGGGGTAGTCCGGGAAGACAGGTTCAGTTGATGATGGTACTTGGTGGATATCGAGGATGATTCTAAGAGCTAGAGCTGTAGACTTCTTATCCCTTTTGAAAATGATCTGACTAGACGAGCTTCTTCTCCATCTTGTTTTAAAAATAAAAGATGGCTTTATGCAAAATAAATCCACTAGCCATAAGTCTTGCGAGTACACCCTGTACTCAGCCTTGCTTCGTTGATGTTTTCTATAGATGAAGCTACTCCAACTGAAGGTGGTTTCTACGTCGAAGTCGACGAGTAGTCGGGGTTCCCGGGCAGCAACCTAGGATCTATGGAAGGGTTGCTACTTCTGTTTATGTCCTCTTAGGCCCTTAGCTCAGTTTGTTGTTTAGAACAACTTGTTTGCTTCCGTTGTTTGTTGTAATGATGGGTCTGTGACCCCTGGCTTGTATGACTGGTTTGTAACTCTTTTAATAGTTTACCTTATTAATGTATGGTTTGTATGTTCTGTAATGTTACCGATCTTTCCTGCGCGCTTCGGAATTTAGGTTAGGCTTATGTCAGATGAATATCTGGTATTTGTCTAGCCCTGATCCCGGGTCGTGACACCACCAAATCAAAATCAACACAAAATTTGTAACCAGATGTACCCACAGTTCAATTGCCGTTAACTCTCAGAGTCCCACAAAGGAACTTGAAACAATTAGTTCTAGTTCTTGTGAGCATAATATCAAACAGGTAGATGGCATGAACTCACACACACAAATATACACAAGAAATTGAGAATATGCAGGGGTTATCCACCAAGGAGAGAGAGGAAGGAGCAACCTCTTGGGAAAGTTTTGATCAGCAAAAAATATAAAAAAATACTAACAAAGAGAACGCTGTTAGCATTCAAATAAATATCAGTTAAACCTAGGAACAAAAATACATGTAAGTAAATAAGTAAAATGGCACTAATCTAATATTATTTTGCATAATTATTGTTACCTGCAAGGTAATTTTTTCCAGTAGTGCCCATTATCTCCTTAAATATGTAAAATGAAATATCTCAGTGTTGATTCAGTAATATGTCAAAGCACTGAAGCATGTAAATGATGTTGGACTTTTGGAATCAACTTTTGGCATCCTCCGCTTGGAAATACTCAATGTCATATACATGACCATCTGATAATAGCTGAGACACAATGTTTTGATTGTTGACTACTATTTTCAGTAATAGACATTTAACTTTGCATGGAGGTATGTTCTAACTGTACAATAAGCAATGCAATGATCAGAGTATGTACCTATAGTGCTAGGCACACATCCAAGCTACAACATGGGAGAAAATTTAGAGAAGTGAGTTAGGAAAAGGAGAGGAGTTGACCTATACCTAATCTAATGAGAGCGGCGGCGCGGCCATACTGATGGCAACCCTCATGGCGTCTGACAGCGGCGAGAAAGGCACCATGGGCCGTCAGTCCATCGGTATGGATGATTCCGCTGGCGGTGGCGTGTGAGATGATGGAGGGGAGCATGTAGGGCATCAGAGCGAGGCGAGGATGCCCCTATCCTGTCGCAGCTGCACCTCTATGGACCCGACACGTGCCTCCTTGTCTACTCCACCGCGAGCAGTTCGTCATCGGCGGTGTTCGTCGCGGGTTCTAGCGAGGTGGATGGAGAACACCCACACGGTATATCCCCTGAGTATGAGGAGAACAGGTGTTGTCGGGGGGATAACCCCCGGTAGGGTCACGAGAGGGGAAACATAGCGTAGCTGGGTTGGCTCTGAGTAAAAAATGAACCAGGCTGGGTAAGAACGGCCGGGAAAGATAAGCATGAGAGCCGAGATACAAACTATATCAGCCCGTATAGGACAAAGTTGTAACCCTTGTAGGTACCAACAAGTCGAGTCAACCGAGAAAGGGTCGAGTCAAGAAGGACACGTGGCACCTTTCCGAGTAAGGTTCGGGAAGGACCATGGTAAAGCATGTCAAAAGAGAAGGGCGACACCGGGTGACACAAAAGGAGCCGGGTGACGCCCAAAGCAAGCGCTGACGTACAAAGTAACAACGTGACGCCAAAAAGAACAAGAAGCAGCGTACCAGATGACCGTTAGCTGTCAAGCTTTATGGACCGGGCCTATGGGCTTAGGGCAAGCCCATAAACCGGCCCATATTGTAGTGACCAAGATCTAAATAGTAAACCCTAGAACCCAAAGGGGTATTAGCTAGCTAGCACTGCCTATATAAGGGAGGGCATAGCAGTAGTAGAGGGAGGTTGGAGCAAGTAGAGAACAGGTGCTGCGTACACAAGCCAATACAACTCAAGGAGCACTTGTAATCTTAGTGTGGAGAGTTCTTCTTGTTCTTCGTGCATGGCTCGACCGTGCACTCCCTCCCCGGTGACCACAAGCACCCATTCAGCCCCAACTTAAGCCTACCCATGGCATCTGCCATGCCACCACCACGACGTTACGCAAGTGGGAAGAAGCAGGTGCTTGATGGAGTCTTCATCCGGACGGGCAACATCATCGCCAAGACCGGCGAGCGCGTCTACTCTGGCCTCATCCAGAGGTTTGGAGTGCTCAACTTCGTCAGCAACAACGCGGGCTGCTTCGGGACCAAGCCATTCCCTAGGGGCGGTCGCTTCATCAAGTTCGGCGCGCACCAGGTCTACGTCGCGGTGCACGTGGAGCGCGCATATCCTGAGCACGCCGTCCTGGCGCCGGATCCTCCAACGGCTCCAGTCGCTGGGAAACCTCTCCAACTCGTCTCCATGGAGGTAATGATGATAGCCCCAAACCCCACAGCTCCCCCAGTAGTTCCAGTAGAGAATGAGAACACAGAGGAAGGGAATCGCGAGGAAACGCCAAGGGCTGCAAGAACAGCAAAGGCGCCACTGGAAAAACCAGAGAACATAGCTAGGAGCAAAAGAGCTAAGGAGCTGCAGGAAGCGATAGACAAGTTGGCAGAGCGAGTGGACAAGCAACTGACCCGGCGCGTGTGCAAGACGAGTTAGAAGAAACCAGGATAAAAGTCTTGGAGAAAGCAAAGGAGCTAGTACAGTTGCAGCATGATATGGATATCATTATTCGAGAGCTTAACTTGGCAAATTGAGTCAAGGGCGCAAAGACCTGGCTTGATGCCACAAGATTGAGAGGAAGGAACCTCAACGAAGAACTGGCAGATGCGACATCAAAGATAACACCAGAGAACAGCAATGAGATGGCCATGCGGCAGTGAGTCTGGATCATCCAGATGCTGGAAGCAGTCAGCGTCAAAGGACAAATGGTAAACAACAATGGGTGCCAAAGAATGACGGCAAAAGGCCATACGATCTGAGGAAATAGTATCAGGACCGACAAAAATACACCTATGAGATGATGTTGGATCAGCCGTGTAAGTTTCACACGCCTAGTCCGAGTAAGCCGGCAAATCACTCAACAAGGCAATGCACTTGGTTTCAGAAAGGAGACATAGTGGACTCGCCGAATAAGCAGCTTCCACCACCTCCCCCTCCACCACTTACAGGAGGAAATGCTCAAGTAGGGAGATATATGATATGAAAACAGGCAGCCAAGATATCAGAATCAGGAAAGAAGAGAAGCTGTGCACCAGGTGCACAATCCAAGAGGTGACTATGCTCATATCGGCCACGGAACCAGAAATGAGTACAGAGAACATCACCAGAGCTATGTTGTCTTTGTCATAGAGCCAAATGACAAGAAGAGCTAGCAGCGACGAATGATGGAAGTGAATGCCACGATGTCGGCAATTCCCAAGTACATGCATTGGTCTGAGCAAGAGATAACTTGGAGTATAAAATATCACCCCAAGATCATGCCAACCCCTGGAGGATACGCTCTGGTGTTGGATCCAACATTCATGGTCCCAGATATCAACGTGAATTTTTCAAAAGTACTGATTGACGGTGGCGGTAGCATCAACATCATGTATAAGGATACAATGCTCAAGTTAGGCATTACCATGAACATGCTGGAGCCGACTAAGACTACTTTCCACGGGATTGTGCCGGGATTGTCCTGTGAGCCAATTGGCAAGATCTGGGTCGACGTCTTATTCGACAACAGGGAAAATTGTCGCACTGAAGCTACATAGTTCGAGGTGGTAGATATGGTCAGCTCATATCACGCCTTACCCGGCAGGCCGGCTATGGCAAGATTCATGGCTACTACCCATATGGCATACTTAAAGATGAAGCTACCAGGCCCATGTGGGGTGATCACAGTGGAAGGAGATTACAAGAGATCTATTGCTTGTTCTTCAGCCGGATCTTCACTGGCCGAGTCACTCGTCATAGCACAAGAGAAAAGTCAGATGTTGGAGGTGGCAGCATTGGCCAAAGCAGCACAAATGTCCATGCCGACACTCACCAACCCGCATGGCAATGTGTCATTTCAAGCTACCAAGGAAACCAAGAAGGTGCAGGTGGATGAAACTTTCCCAGAGCGCACAGTGAGCATTGGGGTTGGCCTTACGGATAAATAGGAAAGCGAGATCACCAGCTTCCTCCGTGAGAATCGTGACATCTTTGCATGGTCCACTCAAGATCTGCAAGGAGTTCCGAGGGAGCTGGCTGAGCACTCTCTTCATGTAAGACCAGATGCAAGGCCGGTGAAGCAACCCCTCCTTAACCGCCAAGATAGGAGGAAAGTAATAGCGGACGAGATTGCAAGACTTTTAGCTGCTGGATTCATCATGGAAGTGCTGCACCCGGACTGGTTGTCAAATCCAGTCCTGGTTGAGAAGAAGAAAGATGACCCGAACGTGGCAGTGGTATGGCGCATGTTTATTGATTACACGAACCTCAATAAGGCGTGTCCGAAAGATCCATTTCCTCTGCCACGGATCGATCAAGTCATAGATTCTACTGCTGGGTGTGAGTTGTTGTCATTTGTGGATGCATATTCAGGATTCCATCAGATTCCGCTGAATCCAAATGATCAAATAAGGACAACTTTTATCACCCCGTACGGGGCCTATTGCTATCGCACCATGCCATTCGGATTGAGAAATGCAGGCGCAACATACCAAAGATGCATGCAAAAATGCTTACAAGATCAATTGGACAAAAATGTTCAAGTATACGTCGATGACGTGGTAATAAAAAACAAACAAAGTCATCCTCTAATTGAGGACTTGCATCAAACATTCGCAAACTTGAGAAGATTCTAGATGAAACTTAACCCGGAAAAATGTACATTTGGTGTCCCGGCTAGAAAGTTACTCGGATTCCTTGTATCCAGCCGAGGAATTGAAGCTAACCCGACAAAGATCAGGGCCATCGAAAGAATAGAATTGCCAAAAACCCTCAATGATGTCCAGAAGTTTACTAGATGCCTGGCTTCATTGAGCAGGTTTGTTAGTCGGCTAGGCGAAAAAGCCCTACCACTATATCAGCTGATTAAAAAATCAGAAAAATTCACATGGACATATCAAGCTGATAGTGCTTTCCATGAATTAAAGAAAATGTTGGCAACAACACTAATATTAGCGTCACCACTATCCAAGGAGCCAATGATGCTCTATGTCGCCGCAACCAACAGAGTTGTAAGTGCAGTCATAGTGGTTGAACGTGAAGAAGGGGGCAAATCAGTCCAAAGACCAGTATATTACTTGAGCGAAGTGCTCTCTGTCTCGAAACAGAATTACCCGCATTATCAGAAGATGACATATGGGGTATATATGCCAGCAAAGAAGCTAAAACATTATTTTCAAGAAAACCCAATCCAGGTAATATGCGAGGCACCTATCTCGGATATATTGGGCAGCAAAGATGCCAGCGGCCGAGTAGCCAAATGGGCCATTGAACTGGCACCATACAATCTACAATATGATAGGCAGGATGCAATAAAATCTCAAGCCGTTGCAGATTTCTTTGTAGAATGGATGGAGATGCAGTACGAACCACCACTGCCAGATCCAAATTACTGGAAAATACATTTTGATGGGTCCAAGACGAGAATAGGTCTGGCGCCGGGATAGTGCTCACATCTCCAAAGAGGTATCAACTGAGGTATGTGTTGCAAATTCATTTTGCTGCTTCTAACAACGTTGCCGAGTATGAAGCACTTGTCCATGGCATTAAAGTAGCCAAGGAAATTGGTATCAAAAGGATCATGTGTTTTGGCGATCCGGATTTGGTGATTCAGCAAGTGTCTGGATATTGGGATGCACTGGACGCAAACATGGCATTATATCGCTTCCACGTACAACAAATTTCAGGATATTTTGACGCTTGTGAATTTCATCACATTCCTAGAGCAGAAAATGAGGCAGCAGATGTATTATCCAAACTAGGGTCATCTAGGCAAGCAATACCACCAGCGGTAGCATTGGAGCATCTCAGGAAGCCATCGATCAAGCCGTCACTAGAGTCTGAATCAATCAGGATCATCCCGACGAGTCAGGAATCAGAGGCAGTGCCAATGGACATCGACTCAGGGGTAGGTTCGAGTCACTCGGGGACTGATCCGTTCAATTCAGGGGTCGCCGAATCATAATCAGGCACTCCTCAGGTTATGTCGGCAGAACATATCTCGGCGGAACCAATGGACATTGATGTTGAAGCAGACCCGGAACCACTAATACCAACGTGGGCACAGCCAATATTCAGTTATTTGAAAGATGTAACCTTGCCGAGTGATGAAACACTGGCAAGGCAAACGGCGCGAAGGGCAAAAGCATACACCATAATCAACAAGGAACTCTACAAGCGAAGTGTGACAAGTGTACTGCAGCGTTGCATCAGCTCAGAGCAACGCCAAGAGATCTTATTGGATATCCATCAGGGAGAGTGCGGGCACCATGCGTCATCAAGAGCGTTGGTAGCCAAGGCATTCCGAGATGGATTCTACTGGCCAAGCGCATTGGCACAAGCGCAAGAGTTAGTCGGGAAATGCAGTGGTTGTCAACACTATGCGTCCAAGTCACATTTACCAGGGTCTGAATTGAAGACTATACCAATCACTTGGCCTTTTGCAGTATGGTGCCTGGATATGGTAGGACCATTCAAGCCAACAAGGGGAGGCATGACTCATATCTTGGTCATGATCGATAAGTTCACCAAGTGGATAGAAGTGAAGCCAATCAAGAAATTGGATGGTAAAACAACTGTCACATTCCTAAGGGATATAATCCTAAGATACGGTTACCCGCACAGTGTGATCACGGACAATGGCACGAACTTTGCTGAAGGAGCTTTTGCTCGCTTCTGTGGGAAACACCGAATAAGACTCGACGTAGCATCAGTCGCCCATCCAGAATCAAATAGACAAGTTGAACGGGCTAATGGATTAGTTCTGTCCGGGATAAAACCCCGCTTAATGGAACCACTCCAAAGATCACCTGGTTGTTGGGTAGAGGAACTACCCTCAGTACTGTGGATCTTAAGAACGACTCCGAATCGATCAACTGGTTATACGCCATTTTTCCTTGTATATGGGGCTGAAGCAGTTTTGCCTGCCGACATAGAATATGACTCACCAAGGATAAGGCAATACTCGGAAGCCGAGGTAAAAGAGGCCCAAGAATATGGAGTAGATTTACCCGAAGAAGCAAGGGAACTGGCATTCTCCAGATCTGCTATATATCAACAAAATCTCTGACGCTACCATAGCCGGAAAGTGCAACCTCGTGTTTTCCGAGAAGGATATATGGTGCTAATGCTGGTGCAGCGCACAGACGGAATGCATAAATTATCGCCTCCTTGGGAAGGTCCATTCATTGTAAGCAACGCATTGCACAATGATTCCTACTATCTCATAGACGCTCGTGAAGCACAAAGGAACAATGCGGACAGGTCAGGAGATGAAAACAAAAGGCCATGGTGTGTGGCACTGCTTCGTCCCTTCTATACTTAGGAGAAGCAGTGCATGTATCACTCGAACTCTCATATGTCGGATGTCTTTGCCGGCTATGTGCTAATAATAAAATGGTATGATTCGAAAAATTGACTCGGGGATTACCCCTTAGGATTTCCATTTCAATTATTTTACGTCGGCTGGCGTGATACCCGAAATTAATCTCGGAACAAGTAGTGTTTACTTGGAAGAAATCAACTCTTCAACTATGATGTTGTCCGAAAACACGGCTTCATGGCAAGCAAGAGAAAAAGATCTAAGACAGGTAAACACGAACGCCGGATAAATACAAGGTAGAAACGCGAGTTGGCTTTAGTTTTTGCCTAACTCTCTGCAGGTTGTGTTATGCTATGTGTCGAGTAATCTTGGCCAAGTTATCCAAGTTTCATACCCGCTAACTAAATCCTTCATACTTTGAGATCCTAATGTCGAACATCGAAAAATTATAGACAAGGGCCAAAGTCAAGGAAAGGTGACACGGAAAAATGAAACTCGGGGACTTGTCCTTGAGTAATTCGCACTCAAAGCATAACGCAAAATATATAAAGCCTATCACAAGGCACATAGTCAAACTTCAAGTGCAATGTACGTTACATTTGTACCCGGCATACCGGGGATCTAATAAAAGTTCGAGTATTTGTTGGCCTAAGGAGCAGGAGAACTCAGAGGAGCATTCTCGGAGCGAGGAGTGCTTGGAGCATCGACCGGGTGAGGGGCATCTATGGCCGGGTCATCTGGATCATCTGACTCGGTCGCCTCGCTGTCGCCACCTTCTTCAGCAGGAACTTCGACGAGTGGGTCACCAAGGTCAAGGAAGCTGGGCCCTTCACACCAAGCATGCACCATGGTGTACTCGATAATGGTATAAGCTTGCTCCTGGCGCTTCTTGATCAGCTCCGGGTCGTTCAACTATTTGCCATCTCCCCTTATGCGAGCAAGAACATCAAGCTTGATGTCCTCGTACCATGAAAGCACAAAGGAGAGAGCCTTGTCCGCTGCAGCCCGGCCTGCCGACTCACGCCATTGATCCAGCCGGTCTTCAGTAAGGAGCAATCTGTCGGCGAGTGGCTCGATGGGTTCGGGTGGGTCTTCATCTGGCCAGAGCATGCGAAACGCATGGATAGCCGCTTTGAGCAAGTCCACACCGTAGGATCTGAGGGTTTTGACCCGTTCAGACACCGCTGCAAGGAGCTCCTCCATGGACACCTCGCTGTCAGCAGCAGCACCAGCTTCGGCTCTCACTTTCTTCATGGCTCGGATGTCAAACATGTTGGCCTCAGGAAAGTTCTCTGCAAGGAAAAAGATAAAGTTAGCAAATAGCAAGGGCAGATGGAAGAAATCCAGCAGGACTTGGACAATTCGTAAAGAGTAAGAACTCACTACCGAGAAAGAAGTTGATGGCAGCGAGCTTGCTATGCCAAGTCTTGGTCTTGGCTTGAAGGGTGTCCAGGTTCATATTTGTCGACTCGACCAATGAATCGGCCTCGTCGAGCAGCTTCTTAGTCTTCTCGGCAAGCTCCTCCTTCAGCCCTTTCACCTCGGCCAAGTGCTTCTGCTCCGTCTCGGCCATTAATTCCTTCAGCCGAGTCACCTCATCTCGCTCCTTCTAGAGTTCGGCTTGGTTCTTCTCTGCTTATTCAGAACAAATATTTGTCAGTACCAACAGAAAAATTTCAGCAATTGGCTTAGGGAGGTAAGAAATTTACTCTCGGCCTCGCTGATTTGCGAGTGAAGTTCATTGATGGTGGACTGAGCAGTGGCTGTGAAACAAGAGTGAGAGGAAAAATGAGAAGATGGACTAAGAAAAATTACACCAAACGAAAAAGAGGAAGAGCAAAGATTTTACCTTGGCCATAGGTGTCAGTCTGTAGCTTCTCATACGCAAGTTCGAGCTTGCGATGCGCCAGGATGAGAGCTTGATGCACCTTGGTGCGCTCGTTATGCGTAAGCTAATCAAAGAAGACAGACAAATAAGAAAGAGTCAAGTCAGGTGACCTGCCGAATAAAAAGGGCTTAAGAGCTTACAGCCGAGTAAGTTCCTTAGTCGGCAGTAACCTCGAGGGCTAGGGATTGAAGCTCTAACATGAGTTTGGCACAAAGGAATCAAAGTGCTTAAGAGCTTACAGCCGAGTAAGTTTCTTACTCGACTGTAACCTCGGGGACTAGGTGATATGTATAAAGGAAATACTCAATGATACAAAAGAGTAAGAAGTTAATTTACCTCGTTCACTTCGTCGGCGCGGGCCATCAGAGCAATGGCCTGCTGGGACATGTCGGAGACAGCCTTGGGGCCCAGCTTCATCTTCTTCCCGACACAGTCTTGACTTCACCTTCACTTTGGTGCATTCCATGCCACAGCGTAAGGTTCAACCGAACCAAGGCTCTTGCCACTGAGCGTTCAAGTGAGAACTCGACCCGTTTTCAGGGTGGTTCCCACAGTGGCACGGGTTGTAGCGGCAGAAGTATGGAGGGTAACAGCCCTGGAGTCATCACTTGACCCAGCATCCGCAGATTTGCCCCCTTACCCGTTGAAGTGAGCTTTGTCGCCGACGTCGAAGGCCGGATCTGAGGAGCAGAACCCGGAGCGCAAACTAGAGTTGTTTGCTTGGAAGAGGTGGATTTGCCAGGAGAGGGGCAAGTAGAACCAGAAGCCTTGGGCTGGGTCTGGCCCTTTGACAGAATTTGAGAGCGGGCAGGAGGATTTGGAGAAGATCTTGGAGCCCCTTCTTGGGTTCAGATTTCTTGGCTCCAAGATCAGGAAGTTGTTCATTCACATCAGCTTGAGGGCTGATGCCAGAGGAACTGGTGGCAGAGGGTTTCTCGGCGCCAGACTTATGGGCACCAAGATCAGGAAGTTTTTCCTAGCCAACGCCAGGAGCGCTAGCCGAATGACCCACCGGGTCTGACTGACACTAAGAAGCGTGAGCCTCAATAGTGCTAGCCTCAACCCGGATGGGACTCGACGCCGCCGAGTCAGCTGGAGGAGGTGCAGGCCTAAGCGACAAGGCAATGCTAGAAGCATCCTGACTCGCTGTCAAAGGTGCAAGACATATATAAGAGAACGGCAGTGATGAGAAAGGAAAGAACAGAGAAGGCAAAGTGCAAAACTTACCCGGTGACGACCGGGTCGCGGTCTACTTGGCGCATGACTCGGCGCCTAGCAGCTTGACGAGTCTCACCCAGGCTGGCAGCAGGAGCTGTCGGATTGGGCTTGTTCTTCTTAGCCGACTGAGTGCTGGAGGAGGTTCCGCGTTGCTTCGGCTTAGCAACGGGAATCTTGCCCACTCCGCCCACGGCGAGAGGAGGAATGTCATGTACCTGGCCAGCTGCAAAAGTAAATAACGGGCTTACTCTGATAAGCAAAGAGATTAAGCTCACAAGGCATAGACCTTCAGAAGTGTACAATCATCATCATCATCCTCATCATAGTCAGACCAGTCTTGTAAGGGATTGCGAGATTGACTCTTACCCGAAGCAGAAGCGGCTGCAGTGTGCGGGATCGGCATGAAGCACTCCAGGTCATACTCAACCTCATCCGAGTTAGAGCAGTCCCCATGATAACCAGCAGGAGGGACAGTACTGTCATCAACCTGGTGAAGGAGATTTTGCGAAAGACAAACAGAATGAAAGACTAAAAACTAAGCTAAGAGTGGCAAAAGAGCTAAAGCCTACTCGGCGAGAAAGTAATCCGGAAACTTACCAGGGGACAGGCCTGACCCGGCTAAACGGAGGGAAACTCCAGGCCCAATCATCCGCCAAGTTCAGTTTAAATATTGAGCTTACTCGGCGGGCGATGGATTCATGGGTGAGCTCCTTAGTGGAATGCCGAGTGGGATCATGGGACCCTCTCATGAAGAACATCTTGTGGCTCCTGGCTTGGATGGGGCTTACCCGGCGTGAGATGAAGGTGCACTTGAGGTCGAAGTCGGCGAGATGAAAGTTCTCATCCGACGACAGTAACCTTTCCAGAATTGCATTGGCTTCGTTCACCGCAGCGTCTTGGTCGCGCGGGTCAAGGAAAAGAAAGTGCTCACAGGAAGAGCAAAACCACGTTCAAAGTGGGAAATAAAAACCACCCGCTCGCCAGCTTGAGGTTTAGGGGAGATCTCACCGGCAGGGAGGCGGCAATCCAGTTGGAGTGGAATGCGTCTGGTGGACCGGAGCCACTCCACTTCTTCGGTGGAGACCTCCAAACCTTCCCAGCCACCGCGCTCTCCGGTGGGGACCTCCTGCTCCTCGGCACCATCAGCACCGTCGCGAGCGTCCATAAGGTCGTCGGAGTCTGTCTCCTCCTTTGTAAGGAGAGGCTTGGAACAGCAAGGACCCGTGCTGGAATCGAAAGAGGACAGGGGCAATCGGAGCACAGGAGCAAGAGGGAGAAGGAACCGCAAAGGGGGCAGTTCGATCTTGCAGGCGCGAGAAGGAAGAAAGGCTAAGGAAACTGAACGGGCGTGGGGGAAGTGGAAACCCACAACCCCTACTTAAGGGCAGTAAAAACCCCCGTAGTGGGATCTAACTGTGCCTTGCGGCGGTTGGCGTGCCGTGGTACCCGGCGGATGATCCAACAAAAAGCGCCACGTGGCGAAGATACACGAAAATCCGGCCACGTCATACCGGAAGGACAAGAGGCGCAAACCAATGGGACCGCCACAATGACGGGAATAATCACAGCTGCCATCGCGCCGTGAACTTGGAACAAAAATTGAGGCAAGTAATCATGATTACTAGTTGTCGCGATTGAAGCGCCGAAAATGACCCAGAATTGGCCAAAATAACTCGGCTCGAGGCAAGAATGAGCCAAGAAGTCAAAGAATTGACCCGAAATTGTCAGACTAACCCGGCAAGGTGCGAAACTGAGATAGAAGACAAAAAAATAAGTTTAAAACATAAAAGGAACCTGGAGACGCCTAACAACTTGAACTGCTAGACCTCACCAGCTTTGGGGACTAATGTCGGGGGATAATCCCCGGTAGGGTCACGAGAGGGGAAACATAGCGCAGCTGGGTTGGCTCCGAGTAAAAAATGAACCAGGCCGGGTAAGAACGACCGGGAAAGATAAGAATGAGAGTCGAGATACAAACTATCTCGGCCCGTATAGGACAAAGTTGTAACCCTTGCAGGTACCAACAAGACGAGTCAGCCGAGGAAGGGCCGAGTCAAGAAGGACACGTGGCACCTTTCCGAGTAAGGTTCGGAAAGGACCATGGTAAAGCATGGTCAAAAGAGAAGGGCGACGCCGCGTGACACAAAAGGAGCCGGGTGACGCCCAAAGCAAGCGCTGACATACAAAGTAACAGTGTGACGCCAAAAAGAATAAGAAGCAGCGTATCAGATGACCGTTAGCTGTCAAGCTTTATGGACCGGGCCTATGGGCTTAGGGCAAGCCCATAACCCGGCCCATATTGTAGGGACCAAGATCTAAACAGTAAACCGTAGAACCCAAAGGGGTATTAGCTAGCTAGCACTGCCTATATAAGGGAGGGCATAGCAGTAGTAGAGGGAGGTTGGAGCAAGTAGAGAACAGGTGCTGCGTACACAAGCCAATACAACTCAATGAGCACTTGTAATCTTTGGGGTATCAATCAAATTGTCAAGTGTGGAGAGTTCTTCTTGTTCTTCGTGCATGGCTCGACCGTGCACTCCCTCCCCGGTGACCACAAGCACCCATTCCGCCCCCAACTTAAGCCTACCCATGGCATCTGCCGTGCCACCACTACGACAGGTGTCGATGAACGTCTGGCTCGGCGGCAGCAGCTCGCCCACTCCATCATGGGCGACCTGGGCGTCATCTGTGTGGTGGCGGGGTGACCCGATCCAGGGCAGAGGCCTTGGTGACAGAGGGGGTCGGAGAACGGGAGGTCGTGATAGTGGGGAGGTCAGTAGAGGAAGATCTGGAAAAAGGAAAACATCTCTACTGCCTAAAAAGAAAGTCGTGTTCCGTTGTCACCACAATACATCGAACCCTTCGTCCGTCACCACGACATGTTTTGCATTTTCAACCGGATGAAACGGAAAATCAGCCGCACTCCAGCATCTAATCATATCACGCAGCATTGCACCCACCGAACCAAAAGCGCCGCTGAATCCTCGAGCAGCGTCGTCCAAGTGGAGACCAAGCTCCACCGGATATGGCTCCCTCGAATCCTCGATGCCGCCGCTGGCTCCGTCAAGGCCACAACATCAGGTTCCAATGAATCCGCCGCTGCCCCTAGTGCCAGTCGCGGTTGCATCGATGCCGGTCAGATCCAACTACTTGGATCTCGCTCTCACGGTCCGGCCGCCCCCGCGCCGTCCCGACCTGCACGCCGACACATGAACTACGCGTTGTACTGCGGAACGGTGGGCGACTTCTGGAAGGGGGTGACGGCCAACACATCACCATTGTGCTAGAGGCAGTCAGCCTCCACATTGCGTCCATCGAAATAGGTATTTGCCCCGTTTCCCTAACCCCTCCAGCCGTAAGAGAAGCTCCATAATGGCGGTGGCTGGATATGTTTTGATACGTTCATAAATTCCTTCTCCTTTCCTATGGATTTATCTAATTGAAAGCGTGTTCAATAGAGGGACTGAGATGAGAATATTTCTGAGGAGATTCGGTCGTATGGTCAACTATCTCAAATCCGGCGACCACACCAACTGTCGCCGCCGGGATACATCCGTGTGCAGAACCGTTGCAGACTATACCGGAAATGCTGCCGCGCCGTCTATCTTCCTCCTCCCACACCGGCAAGACCAGAGGGCGTGCACATGACGTCTTCTTCCTCCTTGCCCGCATCTCTGGCTGCAAAAGGTTAGTCTGCTCCACTCTTCAATATCTTCTCCATGCTGCTGCCATTTTCTCTCTGACTTTGATTGATTGATCTTGTTCACGAGGAGTACACATTCAAAATGGTAAGCACGTGTTTGGTTCAACATCTGATCAATAAATAGGTTTGAACATATAACCAAGACTTCAAGGTGTAGTACCGGTCTTGTTTATACAACCTGGTGTGCTTATTTGTTGGAAGAAGTCCAAGGATCAATATGGAAAATATTAGAAAGCCACCTTGAACTGAATTTGTACAAAATTTAGTTTCTTACCAAGCTAAGCGTGCTTCTATCTGTTGTTGATAGTAAACATTACCTCGACAGCAATCTATTGGTACCTGATATTACCATCTACCATTGCGTCGTGAGATTAACACTTGTCCATTTGAATGTTGCCCCATTCGATTTGGGCCGGTTATTCTCTGAAAACTCTGAAGCAGCACCACAATCCATGAATTAAGTCAGGTCAGAACTACCGAATGACCGATGTTTGTTTTTGAAGGCATCTTTGTGCTTGCTTTGTTCTCTGTTGTTTCTCTCTCTTATGCGTATTTTTTTGTTTGAACATGATTTATCAATTTTACCTATGTACCTATGAGCAGTAAGATGGAAAATCCAACGAAAATCAGATATTTTTAACTGCATTCGATCACTACTTTATACTACTTAACCAGCTGCACTACACAGTGGGATATCACATCAATGTAGTAATGTTGCAGACATGTGCAAGTTCGCTTAATTAATTTGTAACCATTAAATTGTTATTTTATCTACTAATTTTTGTTGTTTGTATTTTCTTCTCATGTAGATACTACAGATTGTACTTGAATAGAATCGTCATGGTCTTTTCTTTAAAAACTCGGAGAGAATTGTTTGGTCATTTGAGTTATCAGTAGATTACTTTACCAAGGTTATGTTCAATTGCTACATTTCGTAGTTGGTAAATCATTTCATCCGCCCGTATGAGCTAATGTAACAGTGAGATCATTAACATTGCCACTGATTTATTTCCCCTCCTGTCTGTAGGTTTATCTGTTGCTTGTTTGTCAGGAAGGATAGGGATCAGAGGGCATGGCTGCTACAATCAGGATGATGTTGATGCCCTGTGGCTCTTGTTGAAGAGACATGAATTGTTGATTTGTTCTTCACATATCCTTTGTTTCATTGTATGATTCTTTTGAATATCTATGGGTGTTAATACTGAGTTGATTTATCGTCGATTTGAAAACATCAAGCTTGCAGAGTTGGTTCCCTTGATGAAAATTAGATGGCACTAACGAGTGGTTAGCTGGACTGGTGAATGGAGCTGATATTTATAATGTGCCTCCTCAGTTATTGGATCATCAAGGGTATATGATCCCTTACACTGTTCCTCTCCTCTTCTGCCTTGCTGCCATAGGAGGAGACACAATGGTGTACTTGCACTGTACAATGAACAAGGAGATAGGAAGAAGAAGATATATCGTCTATCCTTGGAGCTACTCCTTGGTTGCTCGGGTTCACCCTCAATAAAAGAAATTATCTTATTTCTTATTTGTCTGGATATTCAATTTCATGGTGAGATTTGATTTTCAGGATCTGGGTATCGCTGAATTGTGATCTTTTTGTTTGGGAACTTAAATTCGTTGATTGCATCATGGTGACTCAGTGAGCTGAAGCCTTAAAATTGATTGAGAAGGAACAATTCTGGAATTCTATGTGTAGATGATTTTGAGAAGACACTATGCTGTCCGTCCCTGTCCTTGTGCCGCTAGCAAGTACCTCGAGTATCTTATTTCTTATTTGTCTAGGTATTCAATTTCATGGTGAGATTTGATTTTCAGGATCTGGGTATCGCTGAATTGTGATCTTTTTGTTTGGGAACTTAAATTCGTTGATTGCATCGTGGTGACTTAGTGGGCCGAAGCCTTGAAATTGATCGAGAAGGAACAATTCTGTAATTCTATGTGTAGGTGATTTTGAGAAGACACTACGCCGTCCGTCCCCGTCCTTGTGCCGCTAGCAAGTACCTCGAGTATTGTGTATGTGCCAAACCACAAAGCATTTCATTTTTCACCTATGTCGCTATCCCCTCTGTAAGTTCCATGTTTCTCCTGTGAGTCCAATAAGGTCCATTGTTGTTTGTGACTGAACTCAATCTGAAATAATCCCTTTTATGAAAAATGTGAGAACAATGGAGCAAAGAGGGCAAGCAGTACAACTTAGAAGATTTGTATTTCAAAGTGCTAATTGACATAAGATGTACTCCCTCCGATCCATATTAAGTGTCATTGAATTGGATGTATCTAGCACTAAAATATGTCTAGGTACATCCAATTTAGCGATAATTAATATGGATCAGAGGGAGTAAAATTAACAATTATTAGATATTTTTTTGCTAGGAAAATTCATGTCATGAACGCAATCCATGTTTTCCTGGCCATAAGTGCATCCGAACATGGGATGTCAATGTTCTTGCTGGCCATTTTGATGGAAGATGGTGTTTTTAGATTACTCTACTATATATTTGAGGTCACCATATGTCGAGACCTCACAGTATGGACCGGTGGCCGCTCTGCCCTGTCACTGTTGGACGCCGGTAAGAGGGAATGTTTTGTCAGTTCTGATGGTGGGTGTTTGAATGTTTTCGGCTTAATTAATGTGGCTACGAAAAACATGTGTGGCCAATATGTTGTCATTTTCACAGGTAATTTGATGTAAGAGTAGATGTTCTATGAGGATCACCAACCTATGAACTGTTGTTCGCATCGTTGTCCAACAGGGAACACAATTTTTTGCTCTACTGTTCTTCAGACTATTTTGTTTTAAAAAGAAAAATACTTAGTTAACTACCATGATTTGAGTAGAGAGGGTGGTTTATAAGCACAACGTCAATCTGCTTCCAGTGGGCACTGGATGTCAAGGTACCGCTATCGTCTTCTTCTTGCTTGCGGCCATGGCCATTATTAGAGATTGTTAGCTTACTTTTCTCATGTCGTGGAGTCGCTGCTCTGTCGAGTAACGAGCAGAAGTGCAGTAGTCTGGAGCCCTCTATAACATGGCGCTTAGGGACACAAAGAAATACATTCCCAACTATGTTTTGACTACATAATTTGTGTCTGACGAAAGGGCAAACTTAGTCTAGGATTCTGCGGATTGAACCACAGTTTCATGCAAAAATTGATTTATCTATCCCGTTGCAACGCACAGGCATATTTCCTAGTGGATTAAGAAGAAGACGTGTGATGAATAGATAACACGCTACACAAGACCGTCTTCTGTTTAGGGTAGGCTCTGGCGATATGGGCGATTCCGCTCCGCCGCCACCGCGTCCCCTATACAAGAGTCCATCGGATCGCCGGAGGGTGATGCAAGAGTCTTTGAGGTCTACGAGAAGGAGTCAGAAGGAAGTCTTGGCGGCTATCCGTGTCCAGTACGCAAAGTAAGAGGCGGCGGGAAGTCTCTATAACCCCCGCAAAGAGGAAACCCTACAACATACAAGTCACAAGATCCCTGCGTTCCCTGCTACTTTTGATCCTGGGCGAGAAGCGGTGATGGCGACGCGAGGGAGGAAGATGGACGCTGTCGCAGGGTCTAGCAAGGGCGTTCAGATCGGTGTTTGTCAGACCGGCGGCAGGGCTGCTGCTGGGCCAGGGCACCACCCCAAGGGCATCTCTGAATTGCGGCAGGCCGGGAGAGGGCAGATGACGGCTAGCCAGATTGGTTTGCTGATGGCGCCACCGGTGGGTGGGGGCGATCAAGGGGGACTTTCTGAGAGGCCTACCCGCCCGAAGCCCGTTGGTGGTGGTGTGTCAACGCATCTGATGCCCCGTCATGCAATCCTCGGCCCGGAGATGCACACGGAGGCAGACGACAATTGGGATGATGGGCAATAGGAGGATGAGAACTTGGGGTTCAGGCAAGGATCGATATCGAAGATTGGAGGGGTCGTAGACATGGAGGATGGAGTCCAGCTAGAGTTTTATGAGGAAGATGAAAAAGCAAACGTGATAGAGATCAAAGAGCCAAACCCATGGAGGATCCTTGCTAGATACAGAGCAAATTTTCGACCCAATACAAAAACCATGTTTGATCGGTTTTCTGATGAGGTGTGGAAGCTGCGGACGGGGATTAGATACTCTGAACGGGGAAATAATTACTATACAATTACCCTGTTCTCAAAAGGAGATTACGATTTTGTCATGAGAGGAGGACCATGGATATTCAAGCAGAATGCCTTGCTGGTGAAGGACTTTGATGTCAAAATCCAACCATCTGAGATTGTCCTCGACTTTGTCCCAATCTGGGTGCATATGTATAATGTGCCAGGAGAAAAGCAGAACGAGGTATGGGGCAAGAGGTGTGGTGATGGTCTAGGGAAAGCACTGGAAGTGGATGTTCCATCTGCAGACCAGGACCTGAATGAATTCCTCCGCGTTCGAATTGACATTCCATATGGCAAACGGCTGCAGACACAGATTACTACGGGTGTCAAGGGGAAACCAGGGGAGACGATGGTGTTCAAACTGAAGTATGAACGGGTTCCAAACTACTATGAACACTGTGGTTTTATGGGCCACCGCAAGGAGGAGTGCGAGAAGAGACGTCAGGGGATTCCATCTCTGGACTATAAGACATATGAGCTGAGATGCAGTCCTTACAAAAAGTATGAACGTCAAGCCCATTACATCCCTCCACCGGGACAGGCATCTTCCCGGCGCAATCTGAGTTTTTCTAGCTTCGGCACGGCCGAATCTCGCTCGCGTGAAGTTCACAGGGAGACAAACAACTTTCAGAGGAAGGGTCGTCAGTATCAGCGCCAAAGCCAAACCCCAGAAGCGGGCTCACGGGAGATTTCTAGTGATAATGAAATGCCAGGCCTGGAGGATGCCTCACCGCCACGTGATTATGGGTTTGATCAAGTGGGATTATAAGATGAGTTTGATGGGGAGGAGCAGCCGCTGCCAGGGGAGGTGGAGATGAACCTCATAGAGAAGGTGGGGGCTATGCAGGTTGATGCAAATGTACACGCAGTACCCTATGGACATGGAGGGACGGAGTCTGCAGAGCCCGTCATCGAATTCCCTGAGGAAGAGGCGGAACCAGGTGTAGCCGAGCCCGCGGAGCATGCCAACTACACCCTAGCCCTGGAACTAGCAGCATACATGGACCAAGTACGAGCGGCAGCGTCAGGCAGTGGAAGTGTAGGTCATGGACTAACCTCGAGTGATATGATCCCAGCCTTGAGGAATCTGTCCAACCTGCAGGTGTCGTTCGGCTCGGTGAGCGATGTGGTGATGAGCCCAGTAGACACTATCCTTGGCAAGCGGGCGGCAGAAGAGAACAAAGTATAGGGAGAGAGACTTGACCTGAGGCTCTCTCTAGCATCTGGCGATAAGCGAGATGATGGCTTAACGAAGCGTGGCAGGAAGCAAGTGCAACTGGACAGGGTATACAGCAGGAACAAGAAGATGATGGCAACTGGACACGCACCTTCCAAGAAACCGATGAACCCCCATGTGTGGGTTTGTCAGGAGACGACCGTGCCTGATGCTACTGGCAAGCTGACGGGACCAAGTGTGGCGCCCCGTCAGTCTCAATGAGTTGCTTGTCGTTCAACTGTCGGGGAGCGGGGAATGCCCCAACAGTGCGTGACATCGTTTCTATTTCCCAGTCGTGTGATGCCCGTTTAGTTTTACTTTGTGAGACTAGGCAACTAAAGAACAAAATGTGCCGTCTTAGGTCCAGGTTAGGTCTTAAAGGTTTTGATGGTGTGAGTAGTGAAGGCCGTAGTGGTGGTCTTGCTCTGTTTTGGCATGAGAGTTGGTCTGTAGACATTAAAGGCATGAATAAAAACTATATTGATGCATATGTACGTGTGTCCCCTAATGACCCCTTGTGGCGTCTTACATGTGTGTATGGTGAACCTCGAGTGGAAAATAGACATATTGTCTGGGAGGAGCTGCAGCGCCTATGCCTACAATCTGATCTTTCCTGGCTTTTATTTGGTGATTTCAACGAATGTCTTTGGCCTGAGGAACATATGTCAAATACACCTTGGCCGGTTAGACAGATGGAGTTGTTCAGAGAGATGTTGCAGGTCTGCAATCTACATGATCTAGGATTTTCGGGAGCTCCCTATACATATGACAATAAAAGGATAGGGAATGCTAATGTTAGGGTCCGGCTGGACCGTGCGGTAGCTACACACACTTGGAGATATTTGTTTAGTGATACATCTGTTAAACATTTAGTTTCACCTTGCTCTGATCACTCTCCAATTTTGATCAATATAGTGCAGGAACAAAGAAATAATGTAAGAGGCACCATGAGATAGTATGAAATTTTCTGGGAGCGCTCTATGGAGCTACCGGAGCGTATTTCAGCGGCCTGGGACAGTGCTGGTACCAAGAGCGACCTTGGGGCGGTACGGAAATGCTTGGACAAGGTAATGGGGGAGTTGCAGAATTGGAGCCGAAGGAAATTTGGCAACATCCTACGTGAGCTAGATAAGTCCAGGAAGAAACTTGCGGAACTAGTAAGGAACAATGCAGACCAAAGAGATATAATAAAGGAGACTGACCATATGCAGGAACTTCTGTACCGCGAAGAGATGTTATAGGTGCAACGGTCGCGTATTAATTGGCTCAAAGAGGGAGATCGGAATACACGCCTATTCCACCAAAAGGCAATTTGGAGAGCACGAAAGAACAAAATTAAAAAAACTGAAAGATGATAACGGGGTATGGCAGGATGCACCCACGGAGATGGAGAGAATGGCCAAGTACTATTTCCTGGAACTGTTCACTCGTGACCCATCCTTAAATGCTGATAATTTGGTTAATCTCTTTCAGGCAAAAGTGACTGATGAGATGAATGAACAACTGTGCATGGAATTCACAGATAAAGAAATTAGTGATGCACCCTTTCAGATTGGACCCCTCAAAGCCCCTGGTGTTGATGGATTTCCGGCGAGATTCTACCAGCGTAATTGGGCAGTTCTAAAGGAGGAAGTAGTCAATGCGGTGAAAGTGTTCTTTCTAATAGGCCACATGCCAGAGGGTGTGAATGACACAGCCATTGTCCTCATTCCTAAAGTTGAGCAGCCTGAAACGTTAAAGGACTTCCGGCCTATAAGCTTATGCACTGTCCTATACAAGGTTCTTGCAAAATGCATGGTGAACAGATTGCGGCTTATCCTGGATGAGCTTATTTCTGCTAATCAAAGTGCCTTTGTCCCGGGAAGGTTGATCACGGATAATGCCTTGGTAGCATTTGAATGCATGTATTTTATGAGCAGAGTACTAATCCTAAAAAGAATTTTTGTGCTTATAAGCTCGATTTGTCTAAAGCTTATGACATGGTGGACTGGGATTTTCTAAAGAAAGTGATGCAAATATTGGGTTTCGCTCCCCGATGGGTCGATTGGATAATGTCATGTGTGACCACGGTGAGATACATGGTTAAAATCAATGGAACCAATCTGGATTCGTTTTCGCCTTCTCGGGGCCTCTTTCAAGGTGATCCCGTGTCCTCTTTCTGTTTTTATTTGTAGCAGATGGACTTTCAGCGCTACTACAGACAGCGGTGCTACAAAACTCAATTGAGCCGGTGAAAATTTGTCGAAGTGCTCCTGAAATCTCCCACCTCCTTTTTGCATATGACACACTACTATTTTTCAAGGCAACTCCAATGCAGGCTCAAAGAATTAAGGAGGTCCTGGAGGAGTATGCAAGAAGTACAGGCCAACTCATTAATCCGAGTAAATGCTCAATTATGTTTGGGAATTCTTGCCAGGATGATATCCGAGAAGAGATTAATACCACCCTTGAGGTGACTCAAGATGCTTTTGAAACCAAATATCTGGGCCTGCCAACACCAGATGGAAGGATGCATAAAGGAAAGTTTCAGAGCTTTCAAGCTAAATTGGCCAAGTGTCTAGTGGAGTGGGACGACTGCCATAAATCCCAAGAAGCTAAGGAAGTACTTATCAAATTAGTGGAACAAGCCCTCACAACTTACGTCATGGGCATTTTTAAGCTCCCATTCGGTCTCTGCGATGAGCTTACAAAATTAATTCGTGATTACTGGTGGGGCGTCGAGGGAGGAAAGAGGAAGATGCATTGGATCTCATGGGATAGTATGCTTCGGCCAAAAGATAATGGAGGCATGGGCTTCCGAGACATGAGGCTTTTCAACCAAGCTCTCCTGGCACGTCAAGCGTGACGACTAATTGAATTCCCTCAATCCCTTTGCTCTCGATTGCTGAAAGCTAAATATTATGCTAATGGGTTTATGGTGGATATTGTGTTCACAGGAAATGGATCACCTACTTGGCATGCGATTGAACACGGACTACTCCTACTGAAGAAGGGAATAATCTGGCGCGTTGGAAACAGGGCGAACATGCGCATATGGCGTGATCCATGGATTCCAGGGAATCCAGGCTACCGGCCTACCTCTGAACAAGGACGGTGCAGATATAGGTGGGTCTCTGACCTTCTAGACCCTAACAACTCCTAGAACATTCAGAGGCTGCAGCAGGTCTTTCGGCAATAGGATGTGCAGCAAATATTGAAAATCAAACCGCGCAGGAGATACACCGATGATTTTATGGCCCGGGAGCCGGACAAGCGTGGGCTGTTTCAGTCAAAAGTGCATATCAAGTAGATCTGTCTGAGCACATGTTGAGACATGGACTCGAAGCATCAAGTGTGCAGCCGAATGGGAGCAGACCATTCTGGAAGCTAATATGGCAGTGCCCAGTACCACCAAAAGTCCGCCATCTTGGATGGAGAGTAGCAAAGAACGTGCTTGCAACACAGGAGAATAAAAGGCGCCGAGGTTTGGAGACACCGGGTACATGTCTGATTTGTGGCCAGGGGACTGAAGACACCTTCCATGTGTTTGTCCGCTGCCCACTTGCAAAAAATCTTTGGAACACGATGCGCGAAGTTTGGGAACTACCAGATGATGCATTGCTAACCCATGACGGTAGTGAATGGCTGCTTCAACTACTGAGTAAGATCACCGAGGGGCAAAGGGCGAGGACACTCATGATTCTCTGGAGGGTGTGGTTCGTGCACAACTAGGTGACTCATGATAAATCCCTCCCACCTATTGAAGGCTCTCGCAGATTCCTGATGAGTTACATGGACTCACTCCAATTGATCAAACAGTTTCCGGCTGGGGACATAGAAAAGGGCAAAATGGTGCTATCCCCTGAAGATTCAGAACGTACAAACAAAGTGCAGAGTCAAGTTACCCAGCCAAGGCAGGAGTGGAAACCCCCGGACGCCGGTATGCTGAAGCTAAATGTAGACGGCTCGTTTGATAGCAGCTCGGCTGCAGGTGTGGGTATGGTCCTACGGGATGAGCAGGGCGACATGATCTTCGCATCCTGCGGACATATCCAGCACTGCTTGGATGCCACGGAGGCTAAGCTTGCTTCCATGGAACTCGGACTGGTCCAGACACTGGCAAACAGACCAAACAAAATTATTCTTGAATCAGACTGCGCCGAAGCAATCGCATTGGTGGACAAGAAGATGCCAAACAGGACCAAGTATGCGGCAAGGGTGGAAGTCATCATGGAAATGATTAGGGAGAGGGATATTAAAATAGCTAAGGTAGGAAGAGAGTGCAACACAGTTAGTCACATTCTAGCGAATATAGGTAAAGTGCAAAGGATCACCAAAACACGGCTCCACGGCTACCCTCAGGATGTTGAGGCGGCTATGGCCACAGACTGTAACTCTATCTCAACTTAATGAAATTACTTTCCCCCACAAAAAAAGAAGAAAACGCGTGGACCGAACGCTCAAGAACGACCAAGAAAGGGGATGAGCCACCGTGGACACCAATAAGAGGCAACGCACAGATAGAGAAAAAAGATTGCATGGCGCGCGCCAGGAGCCCTGAGAAGACTTACTGCCTCTCACGCTTAAGATTTTAGTTAATTTGTTTGCTCACATTTTCTGAAAAGGGTTTTGGAATAAGTCTTCTTTCATAATTTCTTATCTGTTTCTGTGGTTACTGGTATTATTTCCGATGTAGTGTCTCGATCTCTATTATGTCTTGTGTTCTTTGATATTGGTATCTAGGCATAAATTTCGCAATGCCTTGGTACTACCTAGAAGTGCAAAGTCTAATGCTTCAATAAGTATCAAATGGTGATTGGCATAATCTATCTTGGCTGATTTTTTTATCTTGTGATTTGAGACAGAGACCTCAGCATGACGGATACTGGTTTGGTGTGTGAGAGATCCCTAGATCGTTTTATGTATTCAAATTAGAAAGTGTATTTGGCTCTAGAGCACCAGTGTGCAAATTCGAATATCATATTTATAAATTAAAAAAAATGAAAATAAATTCTGGACCTACAAGCAAAATCTCAACCCAAAATACCTTATACTAGGAGCTTTGAAATCTGCATACTCAAATCCATAGTTTTATAGCTAATAATACAAAATATTTGAAATTGATATTTTGCATGTTTGTGTGATACATTGTTGGCTACTCGGATATATTTTAGAACTTTTTATAATACGGAAATATTTTTCAATTAAAAAAATTCAGGTGTGTCTATGTACACCAATCTGGCAATCTCCACACTAATATTCTTTCAATTTAACTTAGAAACAACCATTTGGAAGTATCTTTGTTAGGGGATTGTTGGATAAGTGTAAAGGTGGAATAGTCCACAAATTTATGATTTACTGGTCAATCAAATAGGATGACACTTACACTGGTCAATGGTCAATGGTGAAGTGCGATTATGCTACATCGGTAACCAGTGACATGTCATTGTGCTAAACACAAAACTACATGCATTCAGCACGCAATCCTCCTACTAGGTTGTGTTGAACAACATGTTTGGTTACGGGCATAGAAAATAAAAAATTCTTACGATGGGAATTGTATACGTCACAATCCATCTATCTAGATACAATCAACGGGTGAATATACATCCAGAATACATACCCTTGAAGACCGACAAAGCTTTACGAGTATGGACTTGTTGGTGATGTAGTCGATCTCTTGCCGATCTCAAGATCGTGTGGAAGTCTGACAGCACCGTGATCGCACACATATTCGAGACATCGACAACCTCCACGACCTCGCTCTAGTAGTGCAGCGGAAGAAGCAAATCCTTGCTCCAGAAAAAGCCACCGGAAATATGTATCTCGCTAAGTCGAGATGTAACATCGCAAAAATCATGATTTCAAACTTTGCATATCATTCATGCATTCATAATCATTTTAGGATCATTTTTTAAAATCAGAAGCATTTGTTGTCTATTATTTTATGTAAGCAAGGCAATGGCCTTATTGCTACCTTCTAATAAGAAAATATTTGTTTTAATCAATAAATAATTGAACATAGGTTTGTTTGAAGTTTCTAAAGCTTGGTCAAAGTTTTCCAAACAAAAAATATGAATTCAAACCATTCATATGCCTATTATAAATAAATAGTTAAAGCTAGGTTTATCTCTAAAATTCGATGGGCCAATGTATTTCTGAGTGAACAACATTGTTCTGTAATCAAATATGTGTATGGTCCACTTTACAAAAATTCAGAACAAGTTTGAATTCAAACCCATATGAAAAGCATTTGAAAATGATTTCTGAAAATCAAATTAGAAAAAGAAAAGAGAAAAGGAAAAAATAAAAATAGGCGTTGCAATTTGAGCCCAGCACCAGAACTGGCCCAAAAGCCCCCTCAGCTCCCTCTCTCACCCGCGCGAACCCTACCTCGCAGCCACTGACGCTGGGCCCTGCACCACGTCAGCATCGTCTCCCCCAAACCACGCCCGCGGACACAGTCTCCGGCCGTTTCTCCCCCATTCACCGCCACATGATTGCGGGCTTGATTGTCATTGATTCACTGCGCGGAATCCTCGCCCTGCTCGCTACTTAAACCCCCACTGCCTCCTTTGCATTTCCCCCCAAACCCCAAGCCCCGAGCGCCCCCGGGCTGCGAGAATTCCACGCCGTGACCCCGCTGCTCCGATGAGCTACAACGCCAATTCTGGCCAACCCCGACCATCCCTCTGCCTCTGATTCACATGAGCACACTCCACTTCGCCTTGCGCACCTCCCAGTAGCACTAGCTCGCCCGCGCGTGCCCTAGAGCATCGGCAACACAATCGACTGAGCGCCACCGTCTTCGGCTTCAACTCTGACGACCTCCCGTGGTAAATTCCGACCGCCCCTTTCCATCTCTCTGACACTCGCGTGACCAACATCATCTTGCGCATCTGACATGCTACTTTTCTTGCCTTGGCATGATTTGTACCCTCGCCAACGACGACGAACAGAAGCACCCGTCGCCAGAAGGAACACCGGCGAGTAATCAACACCAACCTCGTGCGCCCCTGTCCCTGCAAAGACCACCTCGAGCATCAGCACGTCGTCGTGAACCTGGTGAGCAACGTCACCCTCTCCCTCGCTTCCTGTATCGCCGACAGCATCACCGCCGCCATGACCGCCGCATTACCGATTATGGTCTATTAGTTTTGGACCGTTAGATCTAGATCGAACGCATACGATAGATAACTTAAGTGAAGCGGTACGTTTAGATCTGGGCCGTGCACAGTCACTTTAATCCAACGGCCCTCATCGATCGATCCGTGCGAATCGGTATCAGCGAATCAGAAGCTGCCGCGTGGCTAGGGTTTAGATTTAAAATCTGAATTTAGATCTATTAGTCATTTAAACTTGCAAAAATCATAACTTTTGATCCACACGTCCAAATTTTGCAAATTTTATTTCAATGGAATCAAGAAAAATAATTATATCCAACCATGTACTTTTCTAAATGAATTGCTTCTGTAAAATTAGTTGTTTTTGTAGAGACATTTGTAGGCTTATTTTGTGTATAAAAATTAATTGGAAAATATTTTAAAAGCCAAATAAAGTTTATTTGATATATAAATGTTTAGTTTTTTTTATCAGTACTGTTTTACTTGTCTTGTTAGGTTAGAAAAATCATCACATGTCATTTGCATGCATTCATATATTTTTGCTTGTTTATTTTGATATGTGAATTTGGTGCTATCATTTTATATGTAGATTTTGGTGCTAGTGGTGATTGTGACTGTGAGGATTGTTGTTACTCCCCCAACTACCAAGGCAAGTGGTGCTTCATACTTTTGTCCCAATATTTTGACTATGCATTAGAAATATTTTGTATAGGGCTTGCATGATAATTTTTGGTAAGAATCTATATGCTATGCTTGGGAAATCCTAGTAGTTGTAGAATTGTTAGAATTTTCTCTAAGCTAAGATACTTGCTATTACCATGCTTAGCCTAGCTAGTAGCAACCAAGGGTGGATTATATACACATGTTATGAAAATATTTCTAAGTCTTTGACTTATGTTTTGCTTAATAAAACAACTAAGTGAATGAAACACCTGGGTGGAATGGTGGATTGGTTTATGTTGAGTGGTTACACAAGGCCCATTTCTATGGTTTACCTTGTGTATCACACTTGTGGAATGCCACCTAGGAACAAAGGGATTTGAGATGCCATATGTTAAGAAGCTTCTAGTGCAGCCACATGGCATTATGGGCTCTGCCTGGATCATATAGGTTGCAATAACTTAGCCATTTGGATAGTTGGTGGTAGTGGGTGATAGGTTTGGAACGGGTCCATTTGGTCTAAGGGAAGGCTTCTGAAAGGTCCTGTCTTGGTGAAAATCAAGTCTTATGGGGAAAGTGCACCACCTCTGCAGAAGGAAGAAACTAAGTACTTAGTCGTGTCCCCGGTAATGGACAATTTGAGCATCAAGACATGGAAGCTATCAAGAATCTCCGCATCCCAATTTTCTAAGTTAAAACTTGTGGTTGAACAAGGGTGAAGGTTCACCAATTTCTATTGGTGGTTCCTTGGGAGTTTTTGCCAAACAAAAACTTAGTGTTTTCAACTGATAGGTAAAACCTATTTTGAGCAAAGCAAGCCTAAGCTACACTTAGCCAAATTCATGTAGTAGCTAGCTACTAATATTCTACTAAGGTATCACTTGCCAAAACTATTCCAATGTATTGACCCACTGTGGCTGTAACTTGTGATGTTGCAGGTTACTCTGATGAGGATTAGGGTTATGAGTCTATACTCAACATGCTTGCCGTGGCACATGAATATGAAGACTTTTATTTATAATGTTAAGTTAAACTCTTGTACTAGCCTATGGCTATGGAGTTGTAAAAGACTATGTTATCTCTGGAATGACGATGTAATAATGACCTTTGTTTCTGTGTACTTCATCTTAAACTGTGGATGCTAGCAATTGATCCAGGGACTAGCATTGCAATCACATGGACCTTTACCTTTATAAAGGTGGGGTCTTATAGATGGTATCAGAGCACTATGTTGCCTGTAGGATTATGACCCTAGGATTGGATTAGAAACCACTAAGGAAAAATTTCAACATTTTGAAAGATTTCCACACCTGTCTCTTTCTTCTCGTAAACTTTTCTAATATTCTTTCTCATCTCTATTTGTAGATGAACTCCATCGACGAAGCCGTGAGGAAGGGACCACTCATGACCATGACTTTGGAGTGTGAGACTGAATTTCCCAAGGCCCTCAAGAACCTTATGGTTACCATGGGGATACATGGTGCGGCTGTGTACAAAGGATTCCCTGTGATGGATGAAGGAGAAGAGTACTGGTGGGTGCAACTCCACTTGTACAAAAACAAGGAAGACAACCACAAGGAGTCAGGATTCTGCATGGTCACCAACTCTGAAATGCACACAACATTCTTTGACTAGTGTTATTATCAACACGGCCGAGGAGTTCAAGGGAACTCGTTTTGGTACTCGTCTCATTGAGCTCACTAGTGTGCTCAACCTTCCACTTCCTAGCATCATGACACTTCCACTCACCAAGTTTGAGAGGAAGGACCTATGGGGCTTCAGAGTTACTCAGCCGGGACGCCAGACAGAGCCAACCATGGAGACTATCACTTTCAAGCTAATGCATGACGACAAGGAGAAAGGCTTAGATGTAGTCATGCTTGAGTTACTTGGGCGCCTGGTAGGGAGACACTCCACCGAGCTTAGAGCTATAGAGTACGAGGATGCTGCTAGAGAGACGATGGAGCCGATTCGTCTGTACCTCCAGGACCTAGAGGGTCTTATTAGGCACCTAGATACTGATAGGACCAACGTCATGCTTAGCAATGATGAGCTCCAGGTTCAGCTTCATGAGAAGTACAAACTCTTGGTGGAGCAAGACGAGATAATCAAGGAAATGGAGGCCAAGTTTGAAAGACAAGACAAGAAGTTCAAGAGCCAGGAGAAAAGAGTCCAAGACAAGAACAAGAAGATCCGGGAGATGAAGGAAGAGCTAGAGGCCAAGGACTTTGAGCTTGAGGATCAGCAGGGAGTGATCGAGAGGCTTCGCTCATAGAAGAGGGCTCTTAGGGCCAAGATTGAGGCCTTGACTACTAATGTTGAGGAGTATAAGACCACTATGGAGAATGCAGGTCTTACCCTTGTCGATGTGGAGATTGATGCGGAGGAGTAGTGTAGACTACTCGTTTATCTTTCATCTACCGTACTTTGATTATTGAGTCGCAATGACCATCCAACATGTGGGTGGCTTGCTATGGTGTGTTTGCATTTCCAAACTTGTTGTTTATGTCGTCCAAACTCTATGTTATTTTGATGCTTGGTTACTGTGATTGAGTATGTGATGTATTGTGCATGTTAAGCATCTATGGGTATCTCATTCTTATCCTTATGAAAACCATAGATGCCTCCTCGACGTGCCAACCCCAACCCAAACAACAACAATGTCACCCCCGAGATGCAGCAGTTGATGACAGCATAGGCACAACTTATGCAGATGATGACCACTTTCATGCAGAACCAGAATCAGAATAACAACAACAATAACAATAACAACAACAACAACAACCAGAATAATCCACCAGGATTCGATATGCTCACCAGATTCCTAAGACTGAGGCCTGCAAAGTTCTTAGGAACCACTGATCCAATGGTGTCCAATGATTGGTTACGTTCAGTGAACAAGGATTTAGTGACTGTTCGGCTGCACCAACGATGAGAAGGTCAGGTTTGCAGCACATCTGTTGGAAGGGACAGCAACATCCTGGTGGGACAACTTTCAGATCACCACTCCCATTGAGGATGTGACATGGGCTATCTTTGAGGATGGATTCCGTACAACTCACATCTCATCCGGGGTGATGAATTTGAAGAAGAAGGAGTTCCACAATCTTAAGCAGCGTCACCGCAGCGTGGCTAAATATATTGAGGAATTCAACAATCTGGTGCGTTATGCACCGGAAGAAGTCGATACTAATGCCAAAAGGAAGGAGAAATTCCTCGAAGGACTGAATGATGAACTGAATCTGCAGTTGTCTGTTGCCTATGTCCCAACCTACCAATCACTTTGTGACAAGGCTACCATCTTGGAGAACAAGATGAAACAGGTTGAAAGCAGAAAGAGGAAGCATAGCTTTGACAAGCACGACTCGGGATCGTCTCACAAGCGTTCCCATCATGATGACAGTGGGAATTCTGGATTGCACAAACATGGAAAGTATAACAACCCCCACATCCACAACCGTCATCATGACAACAAGCATCACCACAGTCATGATAACGACAAGTATAAGAACCACAAGAGTGGATACAAGAGCCACCACAATGGAGGTGGAAGTGGTAGTGGAAGTCAGCCTGTCAAGAAAGATCTCAGTCAGGTTGAATGCTTCAAGTGTAAGAAGATGGGGCACTATGCTAATCGATGCCCAGAAAAGAAAGTTGAAGGTGCCAACAAGCCCAATCCTTTCCAGAAGGGACAAGTGAACCACATTAATGTGGAAGAGATATATGAGGAACCTGATGCTGTGGCTGGTAAGTTCAAACTCAATTCTGTTCCAGCACTTGTTCTTTTCGATACCGGCGCATCGCATTCATTCATATTAAGAGCATTTGTTGATAGAAATGAACTTCCAGTTGAAACTATTGGGTGTCCTATAAAAGTAAGTTCTCCTGGTGGAGAAATGATAGTGAACTCAGGATGCTATGACCTAGTCATAGAATTTGGGAAGTATAAGTTTCCCGTTAATTTGATAACATGGAATTTTGAGAATGGACTGGATGTCATTTTGAGAATGGACTGGATGACTAAGTACAAGGGAGTGCTAGATTGTGCCAATCATACTGTCACACTCACAACCCCGGATAATAGAAGGATTAGATTCAAGACTAACTTTGAATGAAAAGGAAGTAAGCTAAATTCTCTTAAGGGGGTTAGCACAGACAGTGTGCCAATTGTGAGAGAATATCTAGATGTGTTTCCGGAGGAATTGCCGGGAATGCCACCAGATAGAGATGTAGAATTTCTGATTGACTTGCTGCCAAGATCTGGACGAATAACAAAGAGACCTTACAAGATGTTAGTTGATGAGTTGAAAGAACTCAAGAAACAACTTGGAGAGCAGTTGCAGAAAGGATTTATTCAACCAAGTTCTTCATATTGGGGAGCACCAGTCTTGTTTGTTGAAAACAAAGATATAAGTCAAAGGTTATGCATAGATTATCGTTCACTCAATGAGGTGACTATCAAGAACAAATATCCTTTGCCCAGTATCAATGATTTATTTGATCAGTTAGAAGGAGCCCGTGTGTTCTCCAAGATTGATCTCCGGTCAGGCTATTTTCATATTAAGATAAGGGAACAAGACATACCTAAGACTTCTTTCACCACTAGGTATGGACTGTATGAGTACACCGTGATGCCGTTTGGTTTGACCAATGCACCAGCCTACTTCATGAATATGATGAACAAGGTGTTCATGGAGTTTCTGGACAAGTTTGTTGCCGTCTTCATCGATGACATTTTGATCTACTCCAAGAGTAATGAAGAGCATGAAGGACATTTGCGTTTAATACTTGAGAAGCTTAGAGAGCATAAGCTGTATGCCAAATTTAGCAAGTGTGAATTCTGGTTGAATGAAGTTGGATTTCTCAGACACATTGTGTCAGGAGATGGTGTAGCAGTTGATCCCGCAAAAGTGTTAGCTGCAACTGAATGGGAATATCCTAAGTCAGTGAAAGAAGTTCGTAGTTTCCATGGTTTGGTAGGATACTATAGAAGATTCATTGAGAATTTATCCAAGGTAGCTAAGCTAATGACGGAGTTACTCAAGAAAGACAAGAAATTTGATTGGACCAAAGGATGTGAACTCAGTTTCCAAGAGTTGAAGAAGAGACTAGTGACATCACCAGTCTTATATCTGCCAGATTTGGAAAAAGATTTCCAAGTTTATTGTGATGCATCTCATCAAGGATTAGGTACAGTTCTGATGCAAGAAGGGAAAGTTGTGGCTTATGCCTCGATACAACTCAAAACTCATGAGATAAACTATCCTACTCATGATTTAGAGTTAGCCTCTGTTGTCCATGCACTCAAAACATGGAGACATTATCTTTTGGGAAAGCAATGTGAAGTATTCACAGATCACAAAAGTTTGAAGTATATCTTCACTTAGAAAGAAATCAACATGAGACAAAGAAGATGGCTAGAACTCATCAAGGACTATGACTTGAGTTTGCAATACCACCCCGGTAAAGCAAATGTTGTAGCGGATGCATTAAGCCGTAAGGTTTATGTGAATGGACTTACTAAGGGAGAGTTGCTAGATGATCTGTGTGCCCAATTCAAAGATCTCAGATTGGAGATTGTGCCTGAGGGACATCTCATGTCATTGGATGTTCAACCCACCTTGTTGGACAAAATCAAGGCAGCCCAAAAGACGGACAAGGAAATTGAAGAGATTAAGGAAAAGATTGGCAAGGGAAAAGCCAAAGGATTCCATGAAGACGAACATGGTACTTTATGGTATGGAAAATTTATCTGCATTCTGCAAGATCCGGAGCTTCAGAAACTGATTTTACAGGAAGCACACAACTCACCATATTCCATTCATCTGGGTAACACCAAAATGTACATGGATGTGAAGGAAAGATTTTGGTGGAATAATCTCAAGAAGGACATCGCCGAACATATTGCTTTGCGTGATGTATGTAGTAGAGTGAAAGCGGAACATCAGAAACCAGCAGGATTGTTACAACCATTACCTATTCCTGATTGGAAGTGGGACAAGATTGGCATGGATTTCATCATCGGATTGCCAAGGACCAGATCAGGATATGATTCTATTTGGGTAGTAGTGGATCGCCTAACTAAAGTGGCTCATTTCATACCCGTGAAGACAACCTATACAAGTGCTAAGTTGGCCAAGATCTATATGAATAGGATTGTGTGTCTGCATGGAGTACCCAAGAGTATTGTGTCTGATAGGGGAACTCAATTCACTTCCCATTTTTGGAGGCAACTGCATGAGTCATTGGGAACGAGATTGGAATTCAGTACTGCTTTTCATCCCCAGACTGATGGACATACAGAAAGGACCAACCAGATCTTAGAGATATGTTGAGGGCATGTGCCCTAGATTATGGAGCTAGTTGGGATGAAAGTATGCCTTACGCGGAATTCTCTTACAACAACAGCTACCAAGCTAGTATTGAGATGGCACCGTTTGAGTTTTTCTGTGGGAGAAAGTGTACTACCCCATTGCTATGGAATGGTGTTGGAGAAAGAAACTTGTTCGGGCCAGAACTAATCAAGGAAGCTGAAGAGAAAGTCAAGTTAGTAAAGGACAGATTGAAGATAGCACAGTCCCGACAAAAGAGCTACGCAGATCCTAAACGTAGAGAAGTCACCTATGAGGTAGGTGATAGAGCATACCTTAGAGTATCGCCACTTCGTGGAGTGAAGAGATTTGGAGTCAAAGGGAAATTGGCCCCAAGATATGTTGGACCATTCAAGATCCTGAGCCGTAAAGGAGAAGTAGCATATGAGATTGAATTGCCTGAATCATTGTCTGCCATTCACAATGTATTTCATGTGAGTCAGCTAAAGAAACGCCATCCGGTGATGGAGGAGACTTCTTTGAAAGATACTATACCTTTGGAGGAAGTCCAATTGGAAAGTTATCTCACTTATGAGGAAAAACCTATCAAGATTCTTGAGACTGCTGAAAGGGTTACTCGGACAAAGACTATCAAATTCTGCAAAGTTCAGTGGAACCATCATTCCGAGGAAGAAGCAACATGGGAAAGAGAAGATGATCTTCGGAAAGACCACCCTAACCTATTTGAGAGCCAATCCGAATCTTGATGGAGAGATTCACCTTAAGGGGGTTAGATTTGTAACATCCCAAAAATCATGATTGTTGGGCCACGCAGAGATAAAACAAAACTTTTTCCTCTAACGTGGTGATCCCAAGATCTAGCCGAGGTAGAAGGCCACGAGGTTTACCCCTAGACGCGCAGTTGCGGATTACTAATGAAGCGCGTCAGTTGATGCAGTGCAGTCCTCACGATCCGATCGTCCTTGTGCTGATCGCACAACACCTATGCTGGTATGCACACGTACAAGGAGGAGTGCCGGCGGCGAACTACTAGGTTCGTAACGACGGCTGGACTGCTGTGGAGCTAGGGTTTCCAACACATGGAATGACCTAACCGAACAACGATTAACCTTTCTGGGTTACGGTGCTCCACTATATATAGGGAGTGAACGTGGGCTCTGCTCGCGCGACCCATTCACTAAAGCCCACATAACACTAGTCATCGTGAGTCCAACTCACTAACTCAGTCCTAATCCGGTTTAGGTCCAACCCAACCAGATTACTGTGTTGAGATCAATCGAACTTGCTCCGCTCTTAAGTGTGTGACCCGCAGCTCATGGCTACTTGGACACGATTGAGTCCGACTCTCAATCGATCGATCGGTGCGGCTCCTAGCGAGCGTCGACTCCCAAGTACCAAAGAGTCATGACGACTTGCCTTTCCAATGCGACTTACGTCCGAGTCCCTTTTGCCTCACGATATACCTTGTCAGACTATAGGCGAATATATGTCATCCCTTAAATAGTCCGACTCTCTTCTCGATCCGAGATAAGTGATTCACTCGACTAACTCTTAGTCGATCGCCTCGGTTAACACTTAACCGAGTCGTGCATGGCCATCCTTTCCGAATCATATCTCACGAGAGGTCCCAGAGAATATCTCTCCAAGTGGAGGGGCAAAATCCCATCTTGGTTATTCACATCACGCAGCTTGATTCTCAGTCGACCCGAACTTTGCCTTTATAACTGCCCAGTTACGGACCAGCGTTTGACAGAACCTAAGTCGATGATCCTCAACTCGGACTATGCAATAACCTCGGGTCTAAGGATTACATTGATTGAGATATACAAATGACAACTTGTTCGTTGTACCTCAATATGGGTCAATCCGACTTGCTAAACTCTTTAGCCGAGTCTGTGTAAGTTGGAATAGCATCTCCATGCCCATGACAAGTGGAACCGAGTCATCAAGACAACTTTCACATTGGTCTAAGTTGTGTGTCCAGCACAATCTCAATGACCAAGGATATTTAGTACAAACAACATGAATGCATAGTTCCACAACCGAATCACATATTCAATGATACACATCAGATGTTTATACAAGGACTACTTAATATCTTTATGAATACAATGGTAAATCTCATCATACATGATTGCCTCTAGGGCATATTCCCAACAGTCTCCCACTTGCACTGGAGTCAATCTTCTGACATCACATGTCTAAGCATCTAATGCCCATGGCTCTCAGGTGCGCCTCATGCTTCAGCTGTGGTAATGGCTTTGTCAACGGATCCGCAATATTTGCATCCGTGTGTACCTTGCATAACTTGATATCACCCTGATCCACAGGCGAATCGGTGGTACCGCATGAGTATGTGCTTGTTCTTCCGGTGTCTAGGTTCCTTGGCTTGTGCAATAGCACCATTGTTGTCACAATACCGTCCAACGGATTGTACGAGCCCTGAACCACACCAAGATCCATGAGGAAATTCCTCATCCAAACAGCTTCCTTCTTTGCCTCCGTGACAATATACTTAGCCTCTGTTGTAGACGCAGACACAGTCTCTTGCTTGGAACTCTTCCAGCTCACAGCACCTCCATTTATAATAAACACGTATCTAGATTGCGAACGAGAATCATCAGAGTCGGTAAGATAACTCGCATCCGTGTAACCCTTTACACTAAGTTCATCTTCACCACCATAAACCAAGAACATATCCTTAGTCCTTCTCAAGTACTTTAGGATATTTTAGCTTGTTGTCGATGGATATCTCCAGGATCAGCCTGGTATCTGCTCACAACACTTAGAGCATAGGAAACATCCGGCCTAGTACAAATCATGGCATACATGATGGATCCGACTGCAGAAGCATACGGAATCGCACTCATCCGACTTTGCTCATTAGTTGTCGAAGGACACTGAGTCTTGCTAAGTTTTACACCATGGGACATCGGTAAGAACCCCTTCTTAGACGATTCCATGTTGAACTTCTTCAACACTTTGTCCAAATAAGTACTCTGACTCAAGCCAATGAGCCTCCTTGATCTATCTCTATAGATCCGGATTCCGAGGATGTACGTTTCCTCACCCAAGTCTTTCATTGAGAAACTCCTTTCCAATGATTCCTTGGTTTCTTGCAACATCTGGACATCATTTACAATCAGTAATATGTCATCCACATGTAAGATTAGAAAATTTACTTTGTTCCCACTAAACTTCTTGTACAAACAAGAATCATGATCACTCTTGATGAAGCCAAACGATTTGACTACCTCATCAAAGCGAATATTCCAACTCCGAGATGCTTGCTTCAACCCATAAATGGATTTCTGAAGTTTGCATACTTTGTCAGCATTATCCGGATCGACAAAACCCTCGGGCTGTATCATATACACGTCCTCGATTAAATTTCCGTTAAGGAAAGTCGTTTTGACATCCATCTCCCATATCTCATAGTCGAAATAGGCTGCTATAGCTAACATGATCCGAACTGATTTAAGCATCGCTACGGGCGAGAAAGTCTCGTCGTAATCAACTCCTTGAACTTTTCGGAACCCCTTCGTGACAAGGCGTGCTTTATAGATTGAAACATTTCCATCCATATCAGTTTTCTTCTTAAAGACCCATTTGCACTCGACGGGTCTTGCACCATCTGGCAGATCAACCAAGTTCCAAACTTGATTTTCATCCATGGACTTTATCTCAGATCTCATGGCTCCAAGCCATGACTCGGAATCAGATCCCACCACCGCTTTCGAATAATTTGCCGGCTCATCACTGTCTAACAGTAACACATCACGAACATTTCGTAATCTTGCCGATCTTCGTATTACAGGTGCTGCTACCGGCTCAGGTGCCACGACCGGCTCAACCTCCAAGGTTTTTGCCGACTCGCTACTATCCGGTTCCTCTCGAATTTCTTCGAGCTGCACCGTGCTCCCACTTACTCCCCGACTGAGAAACTCTTTCTCAAGGAAGACACCGTTCCGAGCGACAAACACTTTGCCCTCTTCTCGGTTGTAGAAGTAGTAACCCAAGGTTTCCCTCGGATACCCCATGAAAATACACTTATCCGACTTGGCTGTAAGCTTGTCCGACTGAAGTCGCTTGACAACCCCAAATCTTAAGAAAAGACAAACTTGGCCTTTTGCCTGTCCACATCTCATGCGGTGTCTTCTCTACCGATTTTGATGGTACTCTGTTTAGTGTGAACGCCGCTGTTTCTAGACAATAACCCCAAAATGATAAAGGAAGATCTGTCTGACTCATCATTGACCGTACCATGTCCAACAAGGTCCGATTCCGCCTTTCCGAAACACCGTTCCTTTGCGGCGTTCCTGGCGGAGTAAGTTGAGGAACTATTCCACAACTTTTTAGATGGTCATCAAACTCATGGCTCATGTACTCGCCTCCTCGGTCCGACCGAAGAAACTTTATTTTCTTGCCGAGTTGATTATGTGCTTCATTCTGGAATTCTTTGAACTTTTCAAAGGCTTCCGACATATGTTTCATCAAGTAGATATATCCATACCTACTCAAATCATTAGTGAAGGTAATGAAGTACTCATAACCACCCCTGGCTATCGTGCTCATTGGTCCACATACATCACTATGTATTAGTCCCAACAAGTCGGACGCCCTTTCACAACTCTTTGCAAAAGGTGTCTTGGTCATTTTGCCGAGTAGGCAAGATTCGCATGTCTTGAACGACTCCAAGTCGAACGAAGTTAGGAGTCCATCATCATGGAGCTTCTTCATGCGCTTCCAACTTATATGACCAAGCCGACAGTGCCAAAAGTAAGTCATATTCAGATCATTTGGTTTCAACCTTTTAACATTTATGTTATAAACCGACTCACCATCAAGATTCAAAATAAATAAACCGTCCTGGACGGGTGCAAAGCCATGAAACATATCATTCAAATACAAAGAACAACCATTATTCTTGATATTCGACTCATAGCCTTGCCTCATCAAACATGAAGCAGAAATAATGTTTCGACTGAGCACTGGAACATAATAACAATTATTTAGTTCCATAATGAATCCGGAAGGTAAATGAAGTTGCATCGTGCCGACTTCCAACGCAGCAACTCTTGCTTTGTTGCCGATTCGAATATCAACCTCTCCTCTTGCTACGCTCCTAGTTCTTACCGGTCCACCAGCGAGTTGCAGATGTGAATAACTGATCCGGTATCATATACCCAAGAACTATTAGGTGCATCAGCAATATATATGTCTATAACATTGCAAACAAGTGTACCTGAGTCGGAAGTCATACCTCCACTCTTGGCTTTGTTGGCCAAGTACTTGTTGCAGTTCCTCTTCCAGTGGCCATCCGCCTTGCAGTAGAAGCAAGTGGATCCGGCTGAAGGAGATGGCTTAGTCCCTGAGGAAGCGCTTGGGACCGGGTCGACCACCTTTCCTCGACTTAGCCTTCTTCTTAGTCCAAGAACTATTCTTGAACTTAGCCTTATTCTGCACCATCAACACTTGACTGGCGCCCTTCTTGAGATCCGCCTCTGCCTACTTGAGCATCCCATGTAATTCAGTGAGCTTCTTATCCATACCATGCATGTGGTAGTTCAAAATGAACTGCCCATATGCACTAGGAAGAGAGTTCAGAATTATATCCGTAGCGAACTCTTCGCTTATGGGGTAGCCAAGCCTCTCGAGACCTGCGTAACCAACCATTTTGATCACATGCGGACTCGGTGGATCACCATCCTTAAGCTTGCAAATCAGCAAAGCCTAAGAGACTTGATACCTCGGTCTTCGCTTTGAGCACAGAACATACTTTTGAGGCTTTCGATCATATCGTAGGCCTCAACATGCTCGAACTGCTTTTGCAAGTCCGGTTCCATGTGAGCAAGCATAAGACAACTAATGTCCGTGGACTCATCCTTAGCCCGACGGTAGGCATTGGTGGCTGCGACAGTCGCATTCTCATTTGGCTCATCTGGAAGTGGGTTGTCTAGGACATGGTCCTTCTTTTCTTGTTTGAGAACAATTCTTAGATTTCGATACCAATTGGTAAAATTAGTGTCGTTTAGTTTATCTTTCTCAAGAATGGTTATCAACGCAAAACCGGATATCTGAGAGTGACTGATACTTGGTGCCATGATCTACAACAGAAAATATGCAAAACTCTTAAGACATGTATTCATAAAAGAGCAAGCATATTAAACATTTTAATATTTTATGCTCCCACTAGAACCAACACCCCTCCGATGGTTGCTTAGTGATTCAGGATCCTAAATAAGCAACTCGGCTAGTGAGCTTTAGCGTCACCGCTAGGCGCCAAGTGATCTAGGTAGACAACTCCTTGTCAATCGTATCTCATACGACTCCTATTGGACGGGTGGCATCACATGCCCCGGCTCCCATCCGACCTTTCCCCGATCCCCACAACCATTGTGATAGACCCGTCTAGCTTACCGAGTGTTTCCGCAGTAAGAGTCCGACTCGAACCCACCTAGTCGGAAAGAATTGGCAGCACCTCAATTTTATGAGCCCACTACCAAAAATGTCCGACTTGTGATGGTGCAAACACTGGCGGGAAAACCGACTAGACCTTCTTTGAGGGATTAAATTTTACCGACTATCTAATAGAGGTAAAACTGAGACATAACAATAACACAGAATAAAGCAATTATAATGTGAAATGGTATGACTCTCTTCATGGCGATCTGCATCTCCACAAAGCCTATAATCCGACTCGTGCCAACTCTTGTCACTTGCCGTCTTACTCCATGTCGCCGACATGTACAACGCTTTGCATTCCTTCCGGGTTCTCCAAACAGCTACACTAGCTTAGTAAAGCAAATTATAAGGAGAATCCGACACGCAGGTCGTTATACAATAAAATGATAGCACCTAGGCTCCAATGGTGACAAAAATCCGTGATTCATGAGATCACGTATGGATTACACATACATCACATGCACATGAACCATACCATTCACAACTTCCTGCAAAAACAAGTTATGCATAGATACAATATCTACGGTCTTTGTGAAACTGTAACAACATCTAAGGCGCTTCTGACAGGTGAACCGGCAGTCCGCTAAGCGGATAGCGGGAGGATCGAAGGGCAGCGCCCTCGCGAGTCTTGAGCAGCGGCAAACGATTTTTCCGAAAACATAGATCTCATCTACGATCCGAACATGGATTTCGACCATCGTTCCGATTCAATCAAACTCTTTGATCTTCGATCACTGCTTCTAGATTTACGTGTCACAATCTAGCACGATGGTGGAAGCCGACCGGTAGGGGTATGTCGTTCCACGACCTCAGCAGTATGATCACGGAAATCAGATCTACCATTCCCCGAGCACAGTTGATCCAATCAACTTCGTACAAAACCGATCTATCTCATAGATCGACCACCAATCATCATATAGATCTCATCTACATCCTACCGCATATCACATATGCGAGATCTCAAGCCTAAAACCAGAAGCTATTGCTCTGATACCACTATTGGGCCACGCAGAGATAAAACAAAACTTTTTCCTCTAACGTGGTGATCCCAAAGTCTAGCCGAGGTAGAAGGCCACGAGGTTTACCACTAGACGTGCAGTTGCGGATTACTGATGAAGCGCGTCAGTTGATGCAGTGTAGTCCTCCCGATCCGATCGTCCTTGTGCTGATCGCACAGCACCTCTGCTGGTATCCACACATACAAGGAGGAGCGCCGGCGGCGAACTGCTAGGTTCATAACGACGGCTGGACTGCTGTGGAGCTAGGGTTTCCAACACATGGAATGACCTAACCGAACAATGATTAACCTTTCTGGGTTACGGTGCTCCACTATATATATGGAGTGAACGTGGGCTCTGCTCACGCGACCCATTCACTAAAGCCCATATAACACTAGTCACCGTGAGTGCAACTCACTAACTCAGTCCTAATCCGGTTTAGGTCCAACCCAACCAGATTACAGGTTCAGATCCAATCCGAACTTGCTCCCGCTCTTAAGTGTGTGACCCCGCAGGATCATGGCTACTTGGACACGATTGGAGTCCGACTCTCAATCGATCAGTCGGTAGCGGCTCCTAGCAGAACGTGCCGACTCCCAAGTACCAAAGAGTCATGACGACTTGCCTTTCCAATCCGACTTACGTCCGATTCCCTTTTGCCTCACGATATACCTTATCAGACTATAGGAGAATATATGTCATCCCTTAAATAGTCCGACTCTCTTCTCGATCCGAGATAAGTGATTCACCTGACTAACTCTTAGTCAATCGCCTCGGTTAACACTTAACCGAGTCGTGCATGGCCATGCTTTCCGAATCATATCTCACGAGAGGGCCCAGAGAAATGTCTCCAAGTGGAGGGGCAAAATCCCATCTTGGTTATTCACATCACGCAGCTTGATTCTCAGTCGACCCGAACTCTGCCTTTATAACTGCCCAGTTACGGACCAGCGTTTGACAAAACCTAAGTCGGTGATCCTCAACTCGGACTATGCAACAACCTCAGGTCTAAGGATTACATTGATTGAGATATACAAATGACAACTTGTTCGTTGTACCTCAATATGGGTCAATCCAACTTGCTAAACTCTTTAGCCGAGTCCGTTAAAGTTGGAATAGCATCTCCATGCCCATGACAAGAGGAACCGAGTCATCAAGCCAACTTTCACATTGGTCTAAGTTGTGTGTCCAGCACAATCTCAATGACCAAGGACATTTAGTACAAACGACATGAATGCATAGTTCCACAACCGAATCACATATTCAATGATACACATAAGATGTTTATACAAGGACTACTTAATATCTTTATGAATACAATGGGAAATCTCATCATACATGATTGCGTCTAGGGCATATTCCCAACAATGATTTCAAAGTTTGTATATCATTCATGCATTCATAATCATTTTAGGATCATTTTCAAAAACAGAAGCATTTGTTGTCTATTATTTTATGTAAGCAAGACAATGGCCTTATTGCTACCTTATAATAAGAAATTTTTGTTTTAATCAGTAAAGAATTGAACATAGGTTTGTTTGAAGTTTCTAAAGTTTGGTCAAATTTTTCAAAACAAAAAATATGAATTCAAACCATTCATATTCCTATTATAAATAAATAATTAAAGCTTGGTTTATCTCTAAAATTCAATGGGCCAATGAATTTCTGAGTGAACAACATTGTTCTGTAATCAAATATGTGTATGGTCCACATCACAAAAATTCAGAACAAGTTTGAATTTAAACCCATATGAAAAGCATTTGAAAATGATTCCTGAAAATCAAATTAGAAAAAGAAAAGAGAAAAGGAAAAAATAAAAACACGCGCTGCAATTTGAGCCTAGCACCAGAACCGACCCAAAAGCCCACCCGGGCCATTTCCCCCTCTGCTCCCTCTCTTACCCGCGCGAACCCTACCCTGCAGCCACTGACGCTGGGCCCTGCACCACGTCAGCATCGTCTCCCGAAACCACCCCCGCGGACACAGTCGCCGGCCATTTCTCCCACATTCACCGCCGCGTGATTGCTGGCTTGATTGTCATTGATTCACTGCGCGGATTCCTCGCCCTGCTCGCTACTTAAACCCCCACTGCCTCCTCTCCATTTCCCCCCAAACCCAAGCCCCGAGCGCCCCCAGGCTGCGAGAATTCCACGCCGCGAACCCGCTGCTCCGACGAGCTACAGCGCCAATTCCGTCCAAACCCAACCACCCCTCTGCCTCTGATTCACACAAGCACACTCCACTTCGCCTTGCGCACCTCCCAGTAGCACTAGCTCGCCCGCACGTGCCCCAGAGCGTCGGCAACACAATCGACTGAGCGCCACCGTCTTCGGCTTCAACTCCGACGACCTCCTGTGGTAAATTCCGACCACCCCTTTCCATATCTCTGACACTTGCATGACCAGCATCATCTTGCGCATCTGACACGCTGCTTCTCTTGCCTTGGCATGATCTGTACCCTCGCCAACGACGACAAACAGAAGTACCCGTCGCCAGAAGGAACTCCGCCGAGCAATCAACACCAACCTCATGCGCCCCTGTCCCTGCAAAGACCACCTCGAGCATCAGAACATCGTCACAAACCTGGTGAGCAAAGTCCCCCTCTCCCTTGCTTCCTGTATCGCTGGCAGCATCACCGCCCGAGCGCGCCGCCGCTAGCCACGGTCGCAGTGTCGCTCGATTATGGTCTGTTAGTTTTGGACCGCTAGATCTAGATCCAACGCATACGATAGATAACTTAAGTGAAGCGGTATGTTTAGATATGGGCCGTGCACAGTCACTTTAATCCAATGGCCCTCATCGATCGATCTGTGCGAATCGGTATCAGCGAATCAGAAGCTGCCGCGTGGCTAGGGTTTAGATTTAAAATCTGAATTTAGATCTTTTAGTCATTTAAACTTGCAAAATTCATAGCTTTTGATCCACACGTCCAAATTTTGCAAATTTTATATCAATGGAATCAGGAAAAATAATTCTATCCAACAATGTACTTTGTTTAATGAATTGCTTATGTAAAATTAGTTGTTTTTGCAGAGACATTTGTAGGCTTATTTTGTGTATAAAAATTAACTGGAAAATATTTTAAAAGCCAAATAAAGTTTATTTGATATATAAATGTTTAGTTTTTTTATCAGTACTGTTTTACTTGTATTGTTGGGTTAGAAAAATCATCACATGTCATTTGCATGCATTCATATATTTTTGCTTGTTTATTTTGATATGTGAATTTGGTGCTATCATTTTATGTGTAGATTTTGGTGCTAGTGGTGATTATGACTGTGAGGATTGTTGTTACTCCCCCAACTACCAAGGCAAGTGGTGCTTCATACTTTTGTCCCAATATTTTGACTATGCATTAGAAATATTTTGTATAGGGCTTGCATGATAATTTTTGCTAAGTATCTATATGCTATGCTTGGGAAATCCTAGTAGTTGTAGAATTGTTAGAATTTTCTCTAAGTTAATATACTTGCTATTGCCATGCTTAGCCTAGCTAGTAGGAACCAAGGGTGGATTATATACACATGCTATGAAAATATTTCTAAGTCTTTGACTTATGTTTTGCTTAATAAAACAACTAAGTGAATGAAACACCTGGGTGGAATGGTGGATTGGTTTATGTTGAGTGGTTACACAAGGCCCATTTCTATGGTTTACCTTGTGTATCACACTTGTGGAATGCCACCTAGGAACAAAGGGATTTGAGATGCCATATGTTAAGAAGCTTCTAGTGCAGCCACATGGCATTATGGGCTCTGCCTGGATCATATAGGTTGCAATAACTTAGCCATTTGGATAGTTGGTGGTAGTGGGTGATAGGTTTGGAACGCGTCCATTTGGTCTAAGGGAAGGCTTCTGAAAGGTCCTGTCTTGGTAAAAATCAAGTCTTGTGGGGAAAGTGCACCACCTCGGCAGAAGGAAGAAACTAAGTACTTAGCCGTGTCCCCGGTAATGGACAATTTGAGCATCAAGACATGGAAGCTATCAAGAATCTCCTCATCCCAATTTTCTAAGTTAAAACTTGTGGTTGAACAAGGGTGAAGGGTCACCAATTTCTATTGGTGGTTCCTTGGGAGTTTTTGCCAAACAAAAACTTAGTGTTTTCAACTGATAGGTAAAACCTATTTTGAGCAAAGCAAGCCTAAGCTACACTTAGCCAAATTCATGTAGTAGCTAGATACTAATATTCTACTAAGGTGTAAGATCCCTCCCTTTATAATGGTAAGGATCCCTATGATTGCAATGCTAGTCCCTGGATCAATGATAGCATCCATAGTTTAAGATGAAGTACACAGAAACAAAGGTCATTATTACATATCATTCCAGAGACAAACATAGTCTTTTACAAACTCCATGGCCACAGGCCTAATACAAGAGTTCAATTATATAATAAGATAAATAAGTCTTCATCTTCATGTGCCACAGGCAAGCATGTTGAGTGCAGACTCATAACCCCTAATCATCATCAGAATAACCTGCAACATCACAAGTTACAGCCACAGTGGGTCAATACATTGGAATAGTATTGGCAAGTGATACCTTAGTAGAATATTGGTAGACTAGACACTATATGCATTTTGGCTAAGTGTATCTTAGGCTTGCTTTGCTCAAAATAGGTTTTACCTATTAGTTGAAAACACTAAGTTTTTCTTTGACAAAACTTTCCCAAGGAAACCCCAATAGAAATTTGTGAACCTTCACCCTTGTTCAACCACAAGTTTTTACTTAGAAATTGGGATGAGGAGATTCTTGATAGATTCCATGTCTTGATGCTCAAGTTGTCCAATACCAGGGACATGGCTAAGTACTTAGATTCTTCCATCTGCATAGGTTGTGCACTTTCCCCACAAGACTTGATTTTCACTAAGACAGGACCTTTCAGAAGCCTTCCCTTAGACCAAATGGACGCGCTCCAACCTATCATCCCACTACCACCAACTGTCCAAATGGCTAAGTTATTTCAACCTATATGATCCAGGCAGAGCCCATAATGCCATGTGGCTGCACTAGAAGCTTCTTAACATTTGGCCTCTAAAATCCCTTTGTTCCTGGGTGGCTTTCCACAAGTGAGATACGCAAGGTAAACAATAGAAATGGGCCTTATGTAACCACTCAACACAATCCATTCCTTCCATTCCACCCAGGTGTTTCATTCACTTAGTTGTTTTATTAAACAAAACACAAGTCCAAAGACTTAGAAATATTTTCTCATAGCATGAATATATAACCACTCTTGGTTGCTACTAGCTAGGCTAAGCATGGCATTGATAAGACTTAGAAATATTTCTAGCAATTCTACAACTACTAGGATTTCCCAAGCATAGCATATAGATCAAAAATATCCATGCAAGACTAGCAAAATATTTCTAATGCATAGTTGAAAAACATAGGAATAAATCATGAAGCACCACTTGCCTTGGTATTTTGGAGAGTAGCAACAATCCTCACAATCAGAATCACTATTTGCACCAAAATCTACACATAAAATAATAGCACCAAAATCACATACAAAATATATACAAGCAAACAAATATATGGATGCATGCAAAATGCCAAGTGATGATTTTCTACACTAAACAAGCCAAGTGCACAGTACTGAATCATAAACAAGTACAAAACAATCCAAATAAACTTTATTTGAATAACAAATCATTTTCCAAATAATTACTATCTTCAAATTATGCCGACAAATGTTTCTGCAAAAACAACCATTTTAACATAGGAAAAACATTAAACACATTGCATAATCATAAAGGTTTTTCTCTCCTGATTCCAATGATATAAAATTTGTCAAATTTGGACGTGGGGATCAAAAGTTATGAATTAAACAAGTTTGACATCTAATAGATCTAAAACCAGGTTTTTAAATTTAAATCTTAGCCACGCGGCGCTTCCTGATTGGACAATACCGCTTCACTCAGGATCATGCTTCCGCGCCGTCGGATCAAGTTAGATCCAACGCGCCAGATCTAAAGAAAACGGTTCGCTCCAGATCTAATCTAAACCCTTCAATACAGATCTAACGGCGTGTGCTGCTTTGACCAAAGAGTGGCGGTGCGAATGGTTGCCGCGGCGGCTGCGCGTCTGCCGACGATGTTCCGGAGAAACCATAGGGGCAGGGGGGGTCAGGCGAGTGCTTACCGAGACTGCGAGAACGTGGAGATGCTCAACTTGCAGACGAACAGGATCGGGGCGCTCGGACACGGCAGCAGGAGCTCGTCGGAGTTCGTCTGAGCGTTGGGTGCTCACTGTCGAAGTCAAAGACGACGTCCTGGGGCACAAGGATTCAAACGGAGAACGTTAACGGATGCGTGAGGCCCTAGCGAACATGATTGCATGAACCAGAGGCAGAGGGGAACATAGGGCTCACCGAAATGGCTCGTCGGAGTTGAGTCAAGCTTCGGCCGTTTCCAGATGTCGACGAGGGCGACAACCTAGGGCGATTAAGGATGAAATGAAAGCATGAGAAGATGCACGAGATGATTGCGAAGCAACTCTCATATACCAGAAGGCAAGGGGCGCTCGATACTCACCGTGATGGCTCGCCGGAGTCTCTCGGTACAGCGGCGGTGCAACTCGAATTGCTGGCAGCCTGGTGGCGTGGTGGTGTCTTGGCGAGGAAATGAGCGAGAGGGAGGATCTTATAGCCGGAGCAGGGCGGAGATTACGCACGCATGAATCGCCAATTAAGTGGATTAAATTCGCGCGGTGAAGGGGAAGAAAGCGGCGGCAATGCTCACAGAATTTGGGGAAGGAGGCGGCGTGGAGGGTCCACGATCGATGATCGGGGTGGGTCTGTGTGCATGAGAGAAGGAGGAAAATCCCGGTGGGCTTGCTGGCTTAAATGCATTGCTGGGCTAGATTGGTGGCGCCAAGCCCAATTGGTTTTCTTAATTCCTTTTCTCTTTCTATAATGAATTTCAAGAATCAAATTCAATCAAATTCAAAAGCAACTGAATTCAAATCTTTTCTGGATTTTTGTAAAGTGAAACTTGTATAATTTTGAGTATAGAATCATACTGTCTTGTTGGACTAGCATGGTCCTTTGAAGATTTTTTAAAAAATAACAGTGCCTTAGCACATGGTTGGATATAGATTTGAAAATGGTTTTAAACCATATTTGTTTTGTAAATTTTACCCAAACTCTAGCATTAACCCTAAATAACAAGGAAAGAAACAAAGTTTGGTTTAAAACATTTACACCCTCAATTGAGAGTGGCATTTGATTAATAGTTGCTCACATAAAATAATAGCACTAAGTGCCTCTGTTTTCTTGAAATGAGTTGGAAAAATGGTCCCTAAATTATATGCATGCATGAATGATATGAAATCTTTGCAAACATGATTTTAGGGATGTTACATAAGGTATCACTTGCCAATACTATTCCAATGTATTGACCCACTGTGGCTGTAACTTGTGATATTCCAGGTTACTCTGATGAGGATTAGGGTTATGAGTCTAAACTCAACATGCTTGCCGTGGCACATGAATATGAAGACTTTTATTTATAATGTTAAGTTAAACTCTTGTACTAGCCTATGGATATGGAGTTGTAAAAGACTATGTTATCTCTGGAATGACGATGTAATAATGACCTTTGTTTCTGTGTACTTCATCTTAAACTGTGGATGCTTGCAACTGATCCAGGGACTAGCATTGCAATCACAGGGACCTTTACCTTTATAAAGGTGGTGTCTTACACGAGACCATGGGGGAATAGTACTAGAGGGGGAGAGAGATCCTTCACGAGGAGGTGTGAGTGAGGGAGAGAGTGAGAGGGGAGCCTTTTGTAGGAGGAGGGGGCACCCAATGGCCATGGACGGCGGCCAAGGTGGCTGCCCCTACCCAAAATCATGTGAGTGGAGCTCCCACTCACAAAATGACTCCATTTTCTCCACTCAAAATCCATTAAATTTCCACCAAATTTATTGTAATCTCTCTTTAAATAAAACTCTTTTATTTATTTATTCATAATTTTTTCAATGACATTAATTAACAAACATTCACATAAAATCCTTTGCTTCTTTTCAATTTCACATGCAGAACCAATTTCAACAATTTCACCTGAAACAATTCCGGTGGCCATTGAAATAATTCCAGTGCTTCAATATTCTTTTTCTGGCAACTCATTTGCTCCAGATGATGTCAATATCCCTTAAGTGTGTCACCCTATGTAGCACCCCCTGGGGTTAGGGTCAAACTAACCTCAGATCATTCATCTAAGATAAGTTCAACTCCCAAGCACGGAAGATCACAGTATGATTCGGTAACATTATAGAATACAGGGATTCAACAGGATAAGTTTAAACTCTTAACAGAGTAAGATATTAGAGTTATTACAAACCAGAGGTCAAAGACCCAACATTACATCACACAGCGAAAGCAAATTATATTGTTCTACACAACAACTTAGCAAAAGGCCTAAGAGGCCATAAACAAAAGCGACGTCCATCCCATAGTACTCAGGCTGCTACCTGGGACCCCCAACTACTCGTCGATGTCAACGTAGAAGCCACCGTTAGTTGCATCCAGATCCTCTGTAGAAAAACAACAATGGCGCAAGGCTGAGTACGAGAATGTACTCCGCAAGACTTAGATAACCTAGTATCTACATGCTCTGGCTAGAAAAGCTTTCTCTGGATTTTCTTTTGCGGAAAACAATCTTTATTTGTAAACAAAAGAGAGAAGAGGCTCGTCTATTCAGAATCTTATTAAAAGGGATAAGATAGCGACTTCTTCATCTTTTTCATCACATCTCGATAACCACCAACTTTATCAGAACCTCCTATCTAGGATCACCCCCTCGACCCGGAGGAAGCATCCTTAAGCACACGTGGATCAGCAAGTTTTATAGTGGTTAATGTTATCTATGATCTTAAGTTTGGTCGCCAAGTCGTTCATAACCGTGACACGGCTTTTCGAAAAGATTTAACCCTGCAGGGGTGTACAACTTTACCCACACGCACCAACCGACTCTTAATGCCAAATTATTAGCCCTCTTCCTTGGAAGGCCGGCAGAGGGTGGTTGACCACGACCTTTACCTTGCTTTCGCCGAGACCATGAGTCACGCATTAAGTATGATTTCGCCGTAACGGGTCAAATCCCGAAGCCGGTACTTAAAGATGTGAGGCGAGGTTGGTTTACCAGGGGCGCTATCTACCCCAAGCAACCTCGGCCACGCTTACCTACTTGTTATGAATGCACCAACTTCACCCGAAAAATCTTTCAAAAATTTTCTATGCATATGTCGAATGGAACGCCCGAACTATGTGACTCATGGAATCTACTAGGCAAGTTAGTCGGTCATGAGGTTGTCCAGGCGGTTGCACGCTCGTCTTGGTTCCAAAGGTAAGAACTCAGTTCCTAGTGGTGGCGAGCATGGGACTACAAAAACCACACCCAACGTGGCCTCCCATACAAGCCTTAGCATATTTAGTTAACTTCTTCGAGAATATCACCAACTCCTACCTTACTAGATTCTCCGATACCTCTGATTTATCGTTCGGATAGATCAGACGCTGATACTATGCATGACTAAGTTGTCGATCTAAGAAGCTCAGCAACACTCAGATTCCAAACCTAGGTATGCTAGGAGCAGTGGATCAGGAGTATAAGGCAACAACATGGACACTATGCAGCAGATAGGTAACCCTAACTACCGACAAAAGACCACATTGGAATCGTGTGCATCATAGCGAGAAAGTATTATACTTTGTAAATGTAGGTTCAGAATGTGGGGCTACGCTTGCCTTGTCCGTCAGTAGACAGGTACAGATCTTCGGTGTTGTTGACTTCAACTTCGGGTTCGGATCCTATCGCGAAGAACCAAATACCGGAAAAGGGGAAGAAACATTCAATACATGGCATGTGCAATGCTTAATCAATATGTATTATATGAGAAGTTAACTTGCGTTGAAATGAAACCCTAAGGCATGCTTGACATCTTAAACAGGGTTCCGAGGGGTGAAAACCCTAACTCGGGGAAACTCCGGAATCACCTGTGAGGGGTTACTATGTTCTTCTAATTAAACTTGTCATGTAAGTTGCTTAACAATGCATGATTATATCTCTATTGGATAGCTCTCTTTTTTCTGAACATTTTGATATATTATTTGTATTTTTCTGATTTAAAATGAATAAGTTATGAATTTCTCAAATTTTAATTCATTTTAAATTATTTTTGGAATATTTAAATTATTTTCCAACTTGGGCCCACATGTCAGACTTTTATTAATTTTCAGAAATGATTTACAAAAATGTTTAAACCCTGACATATAGGGCCCACCTGTCAGCATTTTATCTATTACAGAAGATAACAAAACAAAAGAAAAAGGAATATGACGCCAACATGACGCCTGGCTGACGTCATCAATGGGGAAGCCCCTAGGTCGAGCACGGATCTCTCGATCCCGTGCGCGCCTAGATGCGTGCTTGGCGGCGTTGGAGAGAGCGGGTCGCGGCCGACCCAGGAGTGTCGGCGTGGCCCTCGAATGGTCGCCGGAACAGTGTCCCCGGCGAGCACCCGAGGCGGCGAATGACGGTGCTAGACGCGGGCGACGAACCAGGACGCGAGGGATAAAACGCGGAGGTGCCTAGGCACCGCGAGCTCACCCTGGTGCCTATGGTGAGGTCAGGGAGGCCGGGGGAGGTCGGGGTCTCCGGCGATGTCAACGGCGAGCGTCAACCAGAGACGGAGAATAGGTCGACGTTGCGCTCGATTCTGCATGCCCGGCTTTGATTCCTTTGGCTAGACGAACCAGGGTGACGAGGCGGAGCTCAAGGTGGTGTTGGCTGGGCTCGGGGTGGCCGGAGACGGTGGGGCTCGCTGGCTAGGGTTCGGCCATGCAAGATGCAGAGAAGAAATAGAGCGGGTGAGGGGAAGAAAGAAGGGTAGGGTTCTCTTCGGTGGCATGGGGTCCTTGTAGGACTCTGAGGCGGCACGCATCTTAGGCTTCATTGGCGGCAGCGAGCAGCCACCAAGCGATCCAGCTGACGGAGCGAGGCCGGACATCTGACCAAACGATGCAGGGCAGGTGGGCTACTGCTTGGGCCAGGTGGGCCGCGGGAAAGGAAGGAAGGGGAGGGAGGCTTGGTGGGCTGCGGCCTGGCTTGCTCTCTGGCTCTATTTTTTTTAACAGAAACTTTTCCTTTTTCTGATTTGATTTAGTTTTGTAGTTTCAAATTCACTTACTATTTTGAATAATTCGAAAATACAAGACTTTGTTAGAAATATTTGAAATATTGCAGGGGCCCTATTAATCCTTTTGGGATCCAAACATTTTGATACTTTCCAGAATTCAAACACCATTTGAATAAAGTTTCAAAGGGAGGGGAGTTTAGGGTTTTGAATTTGCATCTATTCAACACAATTGACCACATGCAATTATTGTATTGATTTAAACAGATGCATGCCATGCTTAAGTACTATTTACATATATACAAACTTGGGATCTTATAGCTCTACCCCCCTTACAAGAATCTCGACCCTAGATTCCTAAGTTTTAGAAAAGAAGGCGGGGTACTCAGATCTAAGACGATCTTCTCGTTCCCAGGTTGCTTCATCCTCAGAGTGATGAGACCACTGAACTTTCAGGAACTTGATGTTTTGACGACGAGTTTTGCGCTCGGCTTCATCAAGGATACGAACAGGATACTCACAATAAGTCAGATCCTTCTGAAGATCGAGAGTTTGGTGATCAACACCACGATCATGGTCTTTGAAGCAACACTTAAGTTGTGACACATGAAAGACGTCAGGAAAGTTTGCAGGCAACTCCAACTTGTATGCGAAGTTACCTTGCCTGGATAGAACACGAAAAGGACCAACATAGCGAGGAGCTAGTTTGCCTTTGATGCCGAAACGGTGGACACTCTTTAAAGGAGTGACTCGGAGATAAGCTTGATCACCGACTTCATATTCGATATGTTGATGGTGACGATCATGATAACTTTTCTGGCGAGAGTGAGCAGTTTTCAAACGATCTCGAATGATATGAACTTGATCTTATGCTTCCTGGATCATATCCGGACCAAAGAACTTTCTTTCGCCGGTTTCTGACCAGTTCAAAGGAGTACGGCAGGTTCTTCCATATAAGAATTGAAAAGGTGCCATACCTATACTGGACTAAAAACTGTTGTTGTAGGATAATTCAGCAAAAGGAAGGCATTTCTCCCAGTTCTTGCCAAAAGATATGACACACGCTCTTAGCATGTCTTCAAGAATTTGATTCACTCTTTCGGTTTGACCACCGGTACTAGGATGATAGGTTGTGCTAAAGGAGAGGAGAGTTCCCATAGCAGCTTGGAAGGTTGTCTAGAACCTTGAGGTGAACAAACTCCCAAGATCAGAGACAATTTTCTTTGGAATCCTAAGAAGAATAAATATTCGAGAGATATAAAGATCTGCTAGCTGACTAGCATTTATACTCTCGCGAACAGGTAGAAAGTGAGCAACCTCGGACAGATAGTCAACGATTACCCAAATGGCATCATTTCCTTTTTGAGTCTTAGGAAGACCAGTGATGAAATCCATACCAACTTCATCCCATTTCCACTCAGGTATTTTATGTGGTTGCAGGAGGCCAGCGGGTCTTTGGTGCTCATCTTTGACGCGACGACATATGTCACATTCAGCAACAAAACGAGCGATATCCTTCTTCATACCAGACCACCAGAATCTTTGACGAAGATCCAGGTACATCTTGGTACCTCCAGGGTGGATAGAAAGAGGTGATTCATGGGCCTCTTGGAGAATTAGATCCCTCAATTTTGTTCTCTTCGGCACTACCAGATGGTCACCCAAGTAAACAATACCTTCATTATCAATAGAGAAACACTTAGCAATTCCGTTAGCAATGTTCCCTTTGATCTCAGCAATTTCAGAATCATGTTTTTGAGCAAGCTTAATTTCATCCTCTATAGAAGACTTCACTTCAAGGTTATAAAGCAATCCACGAGGAACTACTTCAAGATTCAATCGAGCGAATTCCTCATGAAGAGAAGGTTGTGCTTGTTTGATCAACAGGGTGTTGCAATAAGATTCTGACTACCAGATCAAGAACAACATTGGCTTTGCCAGGTTGATAGTTGAGACCCAAATAATAGTCCTTGATGAGTTCCAACCATCTTCTTTGCCTAAGATTTAAATCAGGTTGTGTGAAAAGATACTTCAGACTTTGATGATCTGAGTATAACTCGCAACGACTACCGAGAAGGTAATGTCGCCATGGCTTGAGAGCATGAACAACAGCTGCAAGCTCAAGATCATGAGTTGGGTAGTTGTTCTCATGTGGTTTTAGCTGGCGGGAGGCATAAGCCACCACATGTCCATCTTGCATCAACACACATCCGAGACCTTGGTGAGAAGCATCGCAGAAGACAACAAAGTCTTTGTTAGTGTCTGGGAGAACTAACACCGGAGCAGTGGTTAACTTGGTTTTCAGCATCTGGAAGCTTTCTTCAGCCTTATCAGACCATTCAAACTTCTTATCCTACGTATGAAGATCAGTCATAGGCTTTGCAATTCTGGAGAAGTTCTCGATGAATCGACGGTAATAACTAGCCATCCCGAGAAAAATTCGGACATCCTTAACGGATTTAGGAGATTCCCAGTCGAGGATAGTTTGGACCTTATCGAGGATAACAACAACCCCTTCAGCAGAAATAACATGACCAAGGAATACGAGCTCTTGTAACCAGAACTCACATTTGGAAAACTTGGCATAGAGACGATGTTCTCGGAGTTTGGTTAACACCAAACGAAGATGTTCAGCGTGCTCTTCTTCAGTCTTGGAATCGACTAGAATATCATCGATGTAAACCACGACAAACTTGTCAAGATACTCCATGAAGACAGAGTTCATGAGCCGCATGAAAGTGGCTGGAGCATTGGTAAGACCAAAGGAGATGACTGTATACTCGTAAGGACCATAACGTGTGGTGAATGCAGTCTTTGGAATATCTTCCTTACGGATCTTTATTTGGTGATACCCTGACCTTAGATCCATTTTGGAAAAGACAGTGGCACCACTTAACTGATAAAAGAGATCATTGATCCTAGGGAGAGGATACTTATTCTTGATAGTCACAACATTGAGTGGGCGATAATCCACAACCAGACGCGGTATATTGGTATCCCTCTTCTTGACAAAGATGGTAGGACATCCCCAGGAAGATGTGCTGGGCTGAATGTATTCTTTTCCTTCTAACTCCTATAGTTGCTTCTTCAACTCCACAAGCTCATGAGGAGGCATACGATAGGGTCTTTTAGAAACAGGAGCAGTTCCAGGAACTAGCTCTATGACAAACTCCACACTTCGATCAGGTGGCATGCCAGGCAACTCCTCAGGGAAGACATCTGGGAATTCACAGACCACGGAAACATCTTGGATCTCTAACGGAGGTAGAACTTCAAGAGCATACAACTCTACTTCAGGAATAGAAACACCTGAAGGAGATAGTGACCCTACAGTCTAGTACTTGACTGTTATGCTAGCAGGACTAGTCAGAGTCACAGACTTGGTTGTACAATTGAGGATGGCTTGATAACGGGTCAACTAGTCCATGCCCAAAATGATGTCAATATCAGTTGACTTGAGGGAGATCAAAGAAGTGGGGAAAAGTTTAAATGCAACTTCGATTAGATTCCCATGACTAACCATGGTATAACGCCAACTGGAACCAGGAGACTGGACTAGTAGAGGAACATATAACCCCTCAAAGTTTATCCCATGCATTTGAGAAAAAGCTTGTGACAGGAATGAATGCGATGCTCCAGAATCAAACAAAACTTTAGCAGGAATTTGATTGATATGAAGCGTACCCATGATGACGCTTGGATCTTCCCGAGCCTCCTCAGCAGAGATGTTGTTCAGGCGTCCTTTTCCAGCACCTGGATTCTTATCATTCTTCTTTGGGGGTTGTGCCTTCTCAGCATCACTCTTTTGAGGACAGTCTCTTGGATAGTGGCCAGGCTGGCGACAATTGAAACATATAAGGCTTGATCCAGTACCAGCAGCAGGATAATTTGGTCCACCAGTATTGCTTGGAGTATCATTCGGACGAGGTGCATATCCAGAAGTCCTTGGGGGTATAAGGAGCACGTGGCACAACATTGTAAGGCACGAAGACACGACGCTTCTTATTACCAGAACCAGCCTTGTTGTACCCCTCCTGAGGACGCTTACGAGTTTCTTCATACTCCACCTTTCCACTCTCGGCTTTCATAGCCTTGTTAAGACCTTGGAAATTAACAAAGTCCATGAGATGGAGATCACGATGAACCTCAGGATCCAGTCCCTTGCGGAATAGAGCTTGCTTCTTAACATCAGTGGAGACCTCTTCAGTAGCATAGCAGGCGAGACGATTAAAGTTGCGTTAATAATCACACACGGAACTAGTGCCTTGCTTAAGTTTGAGGAACTCCTCCCTCTTTTGATCCATCAAACCCTCCGAAATATGATAAGCTCGAAAGGCTTCAGTGAACTCTTGCCATGTAACAGCATGTTAAGCTTCTTGTATAGCCAAGAAATTTTCCCACCAGGAGTTGTCTGCTCCCTCCAGATGATAGGCAGCAAAAGTCACCCAATCAGCTTGAGCAACATGACCAACCTGAAGTTTGCGCTCCATGCTGCGAAGCCAATAGTCCGCATCAAGTGGCTCAGTGGAATAGCTGAAAACTGGCGGAGTGAGACATGTGAAGTCCTTGATTCCAACTTGATTGTTCTGGCATTGAGAAGTGTTGCGCTCAATCCTTTCAAGGAGCCTCATGTTGTCAGCACGGTTGGTTTCGTACATGGCCATGAGTTGAAGCATGGACGGTGGTGGAGGAAGGCTAGAAGATTCACCCTCATTTGCAGCACCACGTGCATGAGCACAGGTACGGGCGCGAGAAGTGTCACCCATCCTGAAAGAACAAGAGGAAGGTTAGACAAGGGATCCAAAAGAACGAGAAGGAAAGACGAACAAAGAGTACTTGATATAAAGGTATCATCTTATCAAGCATGGTAGTACCAAAGCATACTAAAGTATACACTAACCAGCTGACTTACAAACCATGACAATGGAATGCTAAGATTTTACATACCAAGCAAAACTGAGATATCGAACTTGGAGAATAGCAACCAAGTACAGAGTAGTTTTAGGAAAACAACCCCAAAACCACGATCCTAGAAGTTTTGAGATATAATATAAGGATTGAAAACCTTTCAAACCAAATAAGGTAAGAGAAACTCCAGCATTAGAATCACACCAGAGAAGGAGTAAAAAGAATCCTAGTCAGAGTTTCTGCAAATAGTTTTTGACTTTCAAATAGTTTTGTCAACTTCTAGACTCAACATCGACCAATAAAAGGGTTTCCTATAGGCAGTCCTGCTCTGATACCAAAACCTGTAGCACCCCCCAGGGTTAGGGTCAAACTAACCTCAGATCATTCATCTAAGATAAGTTCAACTCCCAAGCATGGAAGATCACAGTATGATTCGGTAACATTACAGAACACAGGGATTCAACAACATAAGTTTAAACTCTTAACAGAGTAAGATATTAGAGTTATTAAAAACCAGAGGTCAAAGACCCAACATTACATCACACAGCGAAAGCAAATTATGTTGTTGTACACAACAACTTAACAAAAGGCCTAAGAGGCCATAAACAAAAGCGACGTCCATCCCATAGTCCTCAGGCTGCTACCTGGGACCCCCAACTACTCGTCGATGTCAACGTAGAAGCCACCGTCAGTTGCATCTAGATCCTCTATAGAAAAACAACAATGGCGCAAGGCTGAGTACGAGAATGTACTCCGCAAGACTTAGATAACCTAGTATCTACATGCTCTAGCTAGAAAAGCTTTCTCTGGATTTTCTTTTGCGGAAAACAATCTTTATTTGTAAACAAAAGAGAGAAGAGTCTCGACTATTCAGAATCTTTTTAAAAGGGATAAGATAGCGACTTCTTCATCTTGTTCATCACATCTCAATAACCACCAACTTCATCAGAACCTCCTATCTAGGATCACCCCCTCGACCCGGAGGAAGCATCCTTAAGCACACGTGGATCAGCAAGTTTTATAGTGGTTAATGTTATCTATGATCCTAAGTCCGGTCGCCAAGTCGTTCATAACCGTGAACACGGCTTTTTGAAAAGATTTAACCCTGCAGGGGTGTACAACTTTACCCACACGCACCAACCGACTCTTAATGCCAAATTATTAGCCCTCTTCCTTGGAAGGCCGGCGGAGGGTGGTTGACCACGACCTTTACCTTGCTTTCGCCGAGACCATGAGTCACGCATTAAGTATGATTCCGCCGTAACGGGTGAAATCTTGAAGCCGGTACTTAAAGATGTGAGGCGAGGTTGGTTTACCAGGGGTGCTATCTACCCCAAGCAACCTCGGCCACGCTTACCTACCTGTTATGAATGCACCAACTTCACTCGGAAAATCTTTCAAAAGATTTTCTATGCATATGTCGAATGGAACGCCCGAACTATGTGACTCATGGAATCTACTAGGCAAGTTAGTCGGTCATGAGGTTGCCCAGGCGGTTGCACGCTCGTCTTGGTTCCAAAGGTAAGAACTCAGTTCCTAGTGGTGGCGACCATGGGACTACAAAAACCACACCCAACGTGGCCTCCCATACAAGCCTTAGCATATTTAGTTAACTCCTTCGAGAATATCACCAACTCCTACCTTACTAGATTCTATGATACCTCTGATTCATCGTTCGGATAGATCAGACGCTGATACTATGCATGGCTAAGCTGTCGATCTTAGAAGCTCTAGCAACACTCAGATTCCAAACCTAGGTATGCTAGGAGCAGTGGATCAGGAGTATAAGGCTACAACAGGAAACTATGCAGCCGATAGGTAACCCTAACTACCGACAAAAGACCACATTGGAATCGTGTGCATCATAGGGAGAAAGTAATATACTTTGTAAATGTAGGTTCAGAATGAGGGGCTATGCTTGCCTTGTCCGTCAGTAGACAAGTACGGATCTTCGGTGTTGTTGACTCCAACTTCGGGTTCAGATCCTATCGCGAAGAACCAAATACTAGAAAAGGGGAAGCAACATTCAATACATGGCATGTGCAATGCTCAATCAATATGGATGATATGACAAGTTAATTTGCGTTGAAATTAAACCCTAAGGCATGCTTGGCAGCTTAAACGGGGTTCCGAGGGGTGAAAACCCTAACTCGGGGAAACTCCGGAATCACCTGTGAGGGGTTACTATGTTCTTCTAATTAAACTTGTCATGTAAGTTGCTTAACAATGCATGATTATAGCTCTATTGGATGGCTCTCATTTTTCTGAACATTTTGATATATTATTTGTATTTTTCTGATTTAAAATGAATTAGTTATGAATTTCTCAAATTTTAATTCATTTTAAATTATTTTTGGAATATTTAAATTATTTTTCAACTTGGGCCCACATGTCAGACTTTTATTAATTTTCAGAAATGATTTACAAAAATGTTTAAACCCTGACAGACAGGGCCCACCTGTCAGCATTTTATCTATTACAGAAATGAATTACAGAAGATAACAAAACAAAAGAAAAAGGAATATGACGCCAGCATGACGCCTTGGACGCGTCATCAATGGGAAGCCTGTGTCGAGCACGGATCTCTCGATCCCGTGCGCGCCTGGATGCGTTCTTGGCGGCGTTGGAGAGAGTGGGTCGCGGCCGACCCAGGAGTGGCGGCGCGGCCCTCGAATGGTTGCCGAAATAGTGTCCCCGGCGAGCACCCGAGGCGGCGAACGGCGGTGCTAGACGCGGGAGACGAACCAGGACGCGAGGGAGAAAACACGGAGGTGCCTAGGCACCGCGAGCTCACCCTAGTGCATATGGTGAGGTCGGGGAGGCCGGGAGAGGTCGGGGTCGCCGGCGATGTCGACCGCGAGCGTCAACCAGAGACGGAGAAGAGGTTGACGTTGCGCTCGATTCTGCACGCCCGACTTCGATTCCTTTGGCTAGACGAACCAGGGAGAGGAGGCGGAGCTCAAGGCGGTGTTGGCTGGGTTCAGGGTGGCCGGAGACGGTGGGGCTCGCCGGCTAGGGTTTGGCCATGCACGGTGCAGAGAAGAAAGAGAGGGCGTGAGGGGGAGAAAGAAGGGTAGGGTTCTCTTCGGTGGCAGGGGGTCCTTGTAGGCCTCCAGGGGCGGCGGGGCGCATCTTGGCACTCGCCAGCGGCGGGCGAGCGGCCACCGATCTGCTTCAGACGATCCAGCGACGAAGACGACGACGGACATACGACGAAACGGTACCGGGCTAGGTGGGCTACTGCTTGGGCCAGGTGGGCCGCGGGAAAGGAAGCAAGGGGAGGGAGGCTTGCTGGGCTGCGGCCTGGCTTGCTCTCTGGCTCTATTTTTTTAAACAGAAACTTTTCCTTTTTCTGATTTGATTTAGTTTAGTAGTTTCAAATTCACTCACTGTTTTGAATAATTCGAAAATACAAGACTTTGTTAGAAATATTTGAAATATTGTAGGGGCGCTATTAATCCTTTTGGGCTCCAAACATTTTGATACTTTCTATAATTCAAACACCATTTAAATAAAGTTTCAAAGGGAGGGGAGGTTTAGGGTTTTGAATTTGCATCTATTCAACACACTTGACCACATGCAATTATTGTATTGATTTAAACAGATGCATGCCATGCTTAAGTACTATTTACATATATACAAACTTGGGCTCTTACACCCTACGGTTCGCGAATAATGCAGACATGATCGAGACCCCTCTCCAATCAATTATAAGCAACGGGACCTAGAGATCCGTACTGACTCCTACACATTCAACGATGACTTCTTGTTATCATGAGAACCTTGACATTGCAACTAAATGCTTTTGTCTCATGATATTTTACATGTCCGAGATTCGATCATCGATAACCCCATACCTAGTTTGATCTCGTTACTGACATGTACTCTTTTCTTGTTCCCGTGATATAACATTCTAGTGATATCCATCACTTGCTTGCAAGCTATATCAATGTGATATCACCGAGAGGGCCCAAAGTATATCTCTGCGTCATTTGGATGGACAAATCTCACTCTTGACCCATGAGCCTCTACATAACATTATCGGAGTATCTGAACCCACCTTTATAGTCACCCTGTTATGGTGTGATGTTTGATGTTATCAAGCTACTCTTCATATGTTAGTGATTGAAATGATCTCGTGGTTTAAGGACTAAAGTCACTTGTAATGATGTTAGAGTAATTTAAACATAATGACTTTGATCGTATTACTACACTTTGATGAATGTTCATCACATCATTCCACCAATGTTGTGACCTTGTTATTAACAGTATCCAATGTCCATGATCAGAAAACCTTGACCATCATGTTAATCAATGAGCTAGTTTATATGAGAGGCATAACTAGGAACACTTTATTTGTTTATTAAACACACATGTATTAACGTTTCCTACTAATACAATTATAGCATTAAAATAAACATCTATCATATACTTGGAATACAATAATAACAAATTTATTATTGCCTCTCGGGCATATTCCCTTCACAACACACTTTTATATGCCAAATATGTTTGCACACCGTCAATTAGGACAAAATATTCAACCTAAAAATGTTATTCATGGCCATGGCATAGACAAAAATGCCCGCAATTTTAATATGCAGACCACGAGGTTAAAAGGCGATATGCAGGCGACGAGGCGAAGCTCGCATATCCATCTAGTCGATAAGAAGCGCACTAAATTACATGATATGCTCAAGCAAGTGTTGGAGATATGCCCTATAGGCAATAATAAAAGTAGTTATTATTATATATTTGTGTTTATGATAAATGTTTACAGTCATGCTATAATTGTATTAATCAGAGACATTAATACTTGTGTGATTTGTAAACTTGTTAGAGTCCCTAGTAAAGCTTCTTTATAATACTAGCTTGTTGGTTGAAAGATGATCATGGTTTCCTAGTCATGAACATTGAGATGTTATTAACAACAAGATCATATCATTAGGAGAATGGTGTGATGGACATACTCCTATAGATAAGCGTGGCATAAAGATCAAGTCATTTCAATAGTTCGTTTGCTATAAGCTTTCAGATACATAGTAACATAATTCCTTCAACCATGACATCATGCTAATCACCATCACCGGAAGGATGCTTTGATGACATCAAACACCATTTCATAACTGGGTGGTTATAAAGGTGGCATCGAGTATTCGAAAAGTATGTGTTGAGGCACATGGATCAAGAGTGGGATTTTTCCATCCGTATTACGGATAGATATATTCTAGGCCCTCTCGGTGGAATGTCATCCAATTAGCTTGCAAGCATGTGACTGGCTCACAAGGGATCAAATATCACAAGAACGAGTAAAGAGTACTTATTGGTAACGAGGTTGAACTAGGTATGCAGAGATACCGACGATCAGACCTCAGATAGGTAAAATATCGCGATACAAAGGGAAATTGGAATTGTATGTAAATGGTTCATTCGATTGCAAAGTAATCATAGAAATATGTGGGAACCATATGAATTTCTAGATTCCTCTATTGGTTATTGATCGGAGAAGAGTCTCGGTCATGTCTGCATGATTCACGAACCGTAGGGAGACACACTTAAGGATTCGATGTTGTTTAGTAGATATGGAATGTGAGTAATAAGACCGAATTTTGTTCGTAGTCTCGGATGGGATCCGGGATATCACGAGAAGATCCGGAATGGTCTGGAGAATGAGATTCATATAAGAAAAGTTCAATTCCAAACTTCGGGAATGATTCTAGTGTTTTCATCGGAATGATCTAGAAGGGTCTAGAAGGTTCACTGAACCAGAAGGGGAAGGGTACATGAATGAGCCATGACAACGTGGAATGGTTGCATCATGTCCTATGTCAAAGGTATGTGCAAATAAAAGTGAGAAATCAAACTCCAAAATAAACCCTGGTGGCGCGGGACAGGACAGGCCGCACCATGGGGTGGTGTGGCCGCCTCGGGCACCACCTCGACCTCTCCCTTCGCCTACATAAACCCTCTGACCTAAAAATACAGGGGGTTCGATGTTTTTCCAGATAGAGTTCCACTGCACCACCACCACCAGAAACCGCGATTTGGAACCAGAAATTCTGTTCTGGCACCCTGCCGGGACGGGGAATTGGAGGAGATCATCGCCATCATCATCACCAATGCCTCTCCATCAACCATCCATGTTTCCCTCATACATGAGTGAGTAATCCCCCGCAGTAGGCTATGGGGATGGTAGGGATTGGATGAGATGTATCATGTAATTGCATAAGATTATTAGGGCATGGTACCTAGTATCTACTGTTAGTGCTTTTTAACATTGTTGCAATTTGTTATGCTTAATGCTTGTCACTAGGGCCCGAGTGCCATGATCTTAGATCTGAACATGTTATTGATTCATGATGATAGTATTGTTTATGACCTTACCTGCAAGTTGTTTACACATATTATTGTCTGGAACCCGAGGCCCCGAAGTGACAGAAATCAGGATAATCGGAGGGGATGACTGTGATATGAGGATCACGTGTGATCAAGGAGTGTTAATGCTTTGCTCCGATACTCTATTAAAAGGATTACCTTAATTTCCAGTAGATTCCCTTGAGTCCCCGCTGCAATGGGCTGGCAGGACAAAAGATGTTGTGCAAGTTCTCATTGCGAGCATGTATGACTATATGTGGAACACATGCCTATGACTATTTAGTACTTGGATGCTTTATCGTATTTATCTGCAAATGCCCTTGATCTTGATATTACATGAATAGACTTGTCCATGCAACGCTCGTCCATCCATTCCTATGTCTACCGCACTCAAATCCCAGTGTTTGCTACTATTGTTGCTACTGCCTTTATTTTATTACTGTTGTTACTTTGCTATTGCTACTAAAAAACTGTTGCTACTGATAAACCTCTATGAGGAAGATTATTTATAGGTGCAGCTGAATTGACAACTCAGTTGTTAAGGCTTATAAATATTCTTTGGCTCCCCTTGTGTCGAATCAATAAATTGGGTTTAACTTCCCTCGAAGACTATTGTGATCCCCTATACTTGTGGGTCATCAAGACTATTTTCTTGCGCTGTTGCCAGGGAGCATAGCTTTATTTACAAAGTTCACATGGAATTATTATTGTTCGTTGCTATCCATTCATCATGGGTAAAACTCGAGATGGAAAAGTTCCTATTTTACCATCCACTACAAGAAGAGGTATAGTTCTAAACACCTCTGTTGCTCTTGATTCACCATCTGTTATGAGTAAGATCCTTACACCAGCACCACATACACATGTTACACATACTGCTACTACTACTAAATCTAAAATTGCTTCAGAAACTCGTGATGTTACTTCTACTATGCTTGATGAGAGTGGTTCATTAGGTCCTTACCTAGATGCTACAATTGCTAGAACTTAAATGGGAAACACTGAAACTCCTAATGAAGATACTACTACACCTGTTAGTTCACCAGAGTCTAGAGAGAGCTATGATATTAATGAAGGTTATATTGAAATGACTGATGAATTTATTGAAGAATGTCGAAACACACATGGGGCAAGTGCTATTAAGAGTCTTCTTGAGAGACGTACTATTCTTCATCTCCCAAACAAACTGCGACAGCAAACCCTTCCGGCGGCACCTCTGTTGGCTCAGCCGTTGCTGCCATCGTCAACATGGCTACCTTCCCCATCAACCCACTGGCCTTCATTCCGGAGGGCAATCCCAAGGTGAGAACTGATCTAGTGGTTTCGGCTGAACCACCCTTACATCATGCCAGAGTTACTATTGCAGACAAATAGATTTATTCCTATTCATTTGTGTGAGGAGATGAGGAACAACCTTAGGAATATTTTGATTGAAGCAGGTCATATGGTAGATGTGTTTGTTGATCATCCTTTTGGCCTTGGTTCCTATACTTTCAGAGATGTGCTAACAGCTGATACTGTTGTGGGTTTAAAGTTTGAGATTGATGAGACCACACTGTCACCTTTGTTAAGCATTATAGGGCCAAGAATATGAGACTGACTAGTTTTGGCAAAGCCATCTGGGTGATGTTTCTTGGTTTTCCCTTAGATTATCAGGTAGACTCTTATATTTGCAGTGTTGTGGAAGATTTTGGTCTGTTGCTTAACTGGCATAATCCCAATGATAATGTTTAGTTTGTTCTTTTTAAAGTTAAGACTGTGGACCCAAAATTTGTTCCGAAAACTCTTGTTATGCATTAGCTTGGGGGAGATAGATTGAGCTGGGCTATTCCTGTGGTGATGTTGAGAAGTGCAGATTGGAATGCTCATACCCACAATGTGCCACCTCCACCTAAAGATCCTGCCAATAATGATCCACATCCTCTCTTTGGTGAGGGACTTACTGCTGATCAGCTTTTTGAGCAGCAACTAACTATCTGGCTGCAGAACAACATGCAGCATGGCCAGTTCCTGGACAGAATAATCATGGCATAGGTCAGATCAATCATGCAGCTAATGTCCGGATTCAGACAGCGGGAAATCAGATACATGTGTAGTTCCATCCTCTGAATGTTCCTATGATTGCTGAGCCACCTTTGATTAATTTTCAGGTTGTACTGAGGGAGCAAGGTGTAACACCCTCAGAATCGGCCCTATGCAAGTTTCAGCGATTCCCGCCAAACCCGCATAGAAACGATTCAAAGGTGCCCACCAGGCACTTTCGTGCGGGTGGAAAACGAAGTAATACCATTACACAATAGTCCACGATGGAACCCACAGAACAGATATATACAACACCGACTCAAAGAGTCAAGAATACAGATATACAATACAAAGATCCAAATCACCTTTAAAATGATACAGCGTCCGAGTACGGACAAGATGCAAATTGAGCTAAGAGCCCTGAAGAACAACCAATGGCGTCCATAACCCTGCCCAGGCCAAGCCGGAAGGGTAACCCTGCTAACGACGTCGATCTCAAAACCTGCTTAAACAAAAGGGGTGCCGACAAAGGGCAAAGGAAAAAGAGGAGCGGTCAGTACTGAGGCCAGTACACGGCGAGACTAGAATTCGGCGGCTCTCGCCTACATAGGTATGGTGGACTGAAGCGGCAGCGCAGCATGCACTAAACAACCTATAGAGACTCGATACAACTGGCGGCTATCAGAGAGGGGCAAGAAAGACCTATCCGGAACCAACCTGATACTACCACCAAACATACCCATCCTGGTATTTCCCCCTCGAGACCAAACGAGGAAGTCAACTGAGGAACTCACACCATTGGCAGTTTTATTTATTCGGTTATCGTTGCAGCAATTACTAGTCAGGTATAGATAGTAATCCTGATATAATAAGCAGTGGGCACTTTTAGTTAACCATTCCGTTGTAGTTGCAACACTTACTAGTCAGATACAATTAGCATGAGATATCCCAAAACCCAGCAGTTGTTGGCACTTTTATTTAGCCATTCCGTTATAGTGGAGCTGATTACTAGTCATATCGGATACAAGTCAAATTATAACAGTAAACTTTAGTTATAGTTGTCTATGATCGAGAACTGTGCTCCAAGTCGTCCATAACCGCGGACACGGCTTCTCGAAAAGATTTAACCCTGCAGGGGTGCACCAAAGTTCCTACACGCACCTACACCCTTGTTGTCAGATCAGGTAGGTACAAGATCACAAAACATACACCCAACGGTATGTTGATGGGGTTTCGGACACGACGTTTCCCAGACCCAAAGCAAGCACAGGGGGCCACCCCACTAAGCTACCCGTAACGAAGTCGGCCGGTCTCCGAGACGGACCCAGGGTTTGCGTCAATGGCTGTAAACGACTGGGAACCCGAAAGTGTGACTGGGCTTGTCGATACCGCGAAAACACTCCGCTTACCTAAACAGTACATGCGCTCCACGCGCAATCGTAAATAAAGCAGTAAAGCATGGCATAAGTACAGGATAGTAATAAAGCCCCAAACTAATTTGTGGCCCCCAGTACAATACTTTGAAATCAGGTACTAATCGATGGGGGTGCCCACACACCCCACCTGTGGTTAGCGCGCTCGATCTCGGAACAGGTGTCAAGAACTTGGGGTCCTACAGGACACCAGTGGACGGTTAAAAATCAAATATTGTCTATTACCCACCGGTGCCTCTGCATTTACCTACTTCAATTTTAGTGATTAAACAGTAATTAAAGCCATGATCATCTCCAACATAAAGCATAAGGCATTTCTCCAACAACTGAGGTACTTGACAACACGCAACAACACTTGAGCAAGCGACTACGACACGCAAATCCAACTATCTACCAAACAACAGGTAATAGGATCTGTCCAAGGAAATATAAGGCTGCAAGGGATATCCCGGGTACGAAAACTAGAGCATCGCAACACAGATAGCAATAGATCAACAGGAGGAAATAAAGACTATAAGATTAAAATAGGTAGAAAGGGGGAGAATGCTCGCCTGAAAACATTGCCGAGGGTTCATCCGAAGATGCCACATCCCAAATTTTAGATTTGGTCTTGCATATCATTCATATCATTGCATCATGATTTTTCATGCAAAACCGTCGAGTGAAAAGGTTCGACAAAACGCCATTTGCAAAACCCTATTCTATTTTGCTACGAGGCTCCTGCGGGAGGCGTTAGTAGGACTAGCATTGACCACCCTTGTAGCCTAGCGGTTTCGCCCGAACCTTGACCCTAGATTGTTCCCCTCGACTGTACGAAACCGTAGGAGCAAGAATCGCTCGAATCGGGGCTCGTACAGAGAAGTTGTCGCCGTTTTAGTGAATCGTCGGAAAACGGTCTGAATTCCCGGACCGATTTCCGAGTCCGAAACCAACTCCGCGCCGTTTCAGCGTAGGACCGCGAGAGGGCCCCACTTAAAGGCGGACCCCGGCCTCGGGATCCGCAACCGCCCGCCGCCTCCCTGCCACCCCGCGATCGCGCCGACCCCGCCCTCGGGACGCTTGCCCGCGCCGCCGCCGCCGCCGGCCGCCTCATCGCCGACCCGCCGCCGCCGGCCATCGCCCCTCCGCGTCAACCCCGCCGCCAGGTACCCCCGCACGCCGCCTCTCTCCCCGCCGCCGCACGCCGCGTCGCCTGCGCCGCCTCCGCGCCTCGCCGCCGCCAGCGTGCCCCGCCGAAGCGCGCCACGCCGCCACCAGCCAGCCGCGTAAACCGCCCCTCCACCGCCCCTCCAGCGCGCGCGCCCCGCGACGCCCCTGCTGCAGCCGCCGCTGCTGTGGCTGTGCTGCTTGCCGCAGCCGCTTGCGCCGCTGCGCGCCTTGCCGCCGCACGCGCTGCTGCGCGCTAGCTGCTGCCCTGCACGCGCGCTGCTCGCTGCGCGCCTTCCTGCGCACACACGCACACACGTACGCGCGCCGTCTTGCGCGCGCATTGTTTTTCCTTGACCCGTGCGCTGATCGTCTCCCTCTCGCGCAGGTCACCGTCGTCGCCGGAATCGAACGCCGCACCGTCCGGAGTCCGTTTCATCGCTTGTTTCCGGTAAGACTGCAGCCACCGTCAGATCTTAGATCGGCGGCTAGTTGACCGGTCAGACTCAGGCGTTGACTAGTCAGACGCCCAGTCAGCGCCCAGTCAGCAGACGCCTTGACCAGTCAACAGACACAATTGACTGGTTAATTTCGTTAATCCTTTTAGTTGACAGATTTCGGTAGAATCTTGTAAATTGCGTAGAAATTAAACCGCTTGGCCAAAAATTGCAAATAAAATATGTGTAGATTCAGCAAGTCGTGTAGAATCTCGCTGTACCTTTGGTTCAGGCTTTTGCAGCAAGGTTTAGTACAGTTTAATCAAACTAGTTAGTGGCCTTTTCGGAGTAATAAATTCGTAGAAAAAGATCCGTAGCTCCAAAAATCGCGTATGATATGTCCCTGGATTCAGTGGAACGAGGAGAATCTCATCGTAAATTAAAAAGATAGGCTTACAGTAAAAACTTCTCCAGAAACTGTCTAGTGGCTTTCTACAGTGTTTTAATTACTCGGGGAGTTTTATAATTCCTTTTTGAGTAATTCCAGTTGGTACTGTTTATAATCAGCGATGCCTACGCGGTAGAATTTTCCTAAGATTTTACAAACAGTATACTACCGGTAGTGAATTATTTGAGTTCTAGCTCTAGTTTTGAGCATTGCTTTTTGCGAAATAGTTTTCCTAGCGGTAAAACTATTTTCCATGCATGCAATCGGTAGTATTATGGAATAGGATGTTATGGTGCAGCTGTAGCACCAATTCACTTGTCATTCTTGCATTCATGCATCATACTTGTTGCATATGTTGTGGATTGTTTGTTTATGATTGCAATTGTATCGTGTAGATTGTGACGAGTGTAACGCTTGCTCGTGTGTGGATTGTTCTTCCGACCGCTACAACCAAGGCAAGTAGATGCTACTTTGTTCATGATATCGTCCTATTATTTTCAATGCATTGTCGTGTATTTTGTAGATGCATGTGTAGGATGATACTATCGCTATGCTATGACCTATTATGTGGTAGGGCTTTCCTTGTAGATGAACCACCGTTGGTAGATGTGCTTAGCCATGCTATGTTGAACGAGGGCTGGGTTACATCATTGTTACTTGTTTCTAAATGAGTTGTTTTGCAAAAACTAAAGCAACTTAATCAATGAATCCCCTGGGTGTGATGGTATTGATAATTTTTGGTGGTTTCATTGCGGAAAGGCACCCAGGTATCAAGAGAGAATGATTGGCTTCTTTATTATGTAGCTTACGTGTACAACCATGTGCCAATAATGGAATGGGCGGTTGGTTGGACTTAGTAGGTTGTGGTAACTCGAACCCGCGTATCCAGAGATGTAGAATTTTGGTAGGTTGGACCGGTGCGCGTCGGAATTGAGGAGCTACTTCCCGAACAGTCTCAACTTGAACTTCTCCCTATCACCACTCAAAATGAGAGTGATGGTACGAGCTGGGCTGGCCAAGTCACATGGGTAAAGTGTACGAACCTCTGCAGGGTGTATAATCTAATCGATTAGCCGTGTCCCCGGTTATGGACATCTGAGTTGCTTGATATTGATTCCATGACATGTTTCTCGCTCATTCAAATTTCATAATTGTTTTTAATATTGTTGGGTTAACTTAATTGGGATCTTTACAAAGAAAATCAAAAACTGTTTATGAAAGTAGGACAAATGTATTTGCAAATGCAAGCCAGACACAGCTCCACTTGCCAAATATGCATGTAGATGTTAGTACTATTGTCTCCATTACTAGCTCTACTTGCCATACATTCCATGTATTGACCCTTCGGGGCTGCTACGTTTCATGTTGCAGGTTATTCCGATTCTGAGTAATCGATTTAGGCCACGGTACTCCACTCGGCACTTGTTCACTTGTGGGCAATTTGAAGAATGGAGGATTTACTTTATTTATGTTGCTACCTGAATAATTTGAGCTAGCTTTGTGCTAAGCTTTCATTGTAATAATGGTACTCTGGATCTTCGTTATTTATGATACACGGATATTTCGCTATGTTATTCATCTTACTCTATTGTGGGCCAATGAACCGATCCAGGGATTGGCATGTCACATAGAGGCCACGGTCTTTTCAGAACCGGGGTGTTACAGGATGATTTACTTTATTTATGTTGCTACCTGAATAATTTGAGCTAGCTTTGTGCTAAGCTTTCATTGTAATAATGGTACTCTGGATCTTCGTTATTTATGATACACGAATATTTCGCTATGTTATTCATCTTACTCTATTGTGGGCCAATGAACCGATCCAGGGATTGGCATGTCACATAGAGGCCACGGTCTTTGGGTGTGGGTGTTACAGATGGTATCGTGAGCCCGTGTGTGTCGTAGGATGGGATCGTGACCTAGTATTGGATTAGGAAGCCATAGATTTATTAAAGCCTATATTAACTCTGTCTTTCATCTTATGCCTTTCACCCTCGTAAATTCTTACCATATGCTATTCTCACACTTTCCTCTTTTACTTGATAGATGGGAGAAGTCAGGACTGAGTATGCCACCATGGAGTCACCAAGGCCCTTTGCAAGGCAGTTAGCTCAGCTCTCGCAGTCATTGGGATTGCCACTGCCCATGTTCAAGGGAAGAAGGCTGTACACCTATGGATATGGAGAGGATGCATGGGAGATCACTACCTTCATATTCAGAGATGCCGCCTTGCCAAACCCCGTGCACTTGATCTACACCAAGACATACTGCAACTGGGGACTTGGAATCAACTTGGCCATACATGAAGCCTGTCTCGCCAGTGCCATAGTGTCCAGACACCTCGCCAGATTCACCCTACCGTGACTATGGGAGGCGTGATGAAGATGGGCACATTGTGGTTACCCCGGGCGACAGGAAAACATGCCGCACCGTCGGAGGCACATAGAGGACATGGAAAGAGAGAATGGAGCTCTAGCTGAGAAGGTGAGGATGATAAAGGAGATTGCAGATTTTGCTAGCAATGGTATGGTGGTCCAAGGACAGGAGATTGACACCCTGCATGAAGCTGTGGGAGTTCTGGAGAATGCCCTGATAGCCAGAGATGCAACCATAGCTCATCTTCATGGTACTGTGCAGGAGAACACCCAGAACATACAACAGTTGCAAGGGACCGTCCAGGAAAGGGATCAAACTATTGAAGCTATGACAGCCCAGATTGCCGCTCTCCAGGCACAGCTGAATCCACCCTCTGATGATGACAATGGAGATGATGGCAACAATGGGGATGATGATGACAGTGGAGACGATGATGATGATGAGGACGAGGATGATGATGATGGAGACGATGATGGTGGAGGAGATGAAGCTGTTGCAGTTGCAGCTGAGAGTGAAGAAGAAGAGGAGGATCCAGAAGAGGTGGAGTTTGAGGTTTCAAGTGATGATTCAGGAGAGGTGTACACTCCTCCGCCATGGTTGTACCGCGAGCCAAAGCGTCAACGCATGACAGCAAGGACCTACTGCAACCTCTTCAAGAAGTAGATAGAAGTCCACCAATTAGTCCTCGTTAGGCAAATTCGTTAGGATTAGTCTCGATCGTTGTGAAGCTTAGTTCGTGTTAGTTTAAGAGTGATTAGTTGCTTATTTGTGTACTCCAATATCCCAGGAATTATTTGTGCGAATTTTAATGAAAGAGTTATGGCAAGTTTGGTTACTATCTGTGTTATTTTCGCTACAGTTTTTCTGCTGATACAGCAGTACTGTATGATTTTTCATATTTTTCTGGTAACTCGGAAAAATCTGAAAAAAATTGGCCTGATGCGAAACTCTCTTTACTATATGTGCAAAAATCAGCTAAATTTTCTGACGAGTTTAAGTCAGGCGGAAAAATTCGCGAACGCTGCTGGACTGTTCTGGCAGATTGCTGTTTCTGTTGTGTAGTTGATCTACTGTTTAGTTAACCATTGCCAACTCTTGTAAAACTATTTCAGTAGGTATATACTGCTAGGATAACACCTGGGATGTTGCTGGATCACTTGTTTGTTGATGTGTTGCTTGCTTGTGATTGTCTGCTATTGTTTGATGTTGTTTGATCATATGCATGGGTAGAGTCCTATTGTCGTAGTTGATTCTTTCTAAACTTACCGGTGCTGAACCGCAGATGCCTCCCCGCCGTCAACCCACTGAGTTGGAGCAGCTCATGGCAGCTCAGGCACAGCTGACCCAAGTGATGACCCAGTTCATGGCAAATCAGAACAACAACAATGAAAACAATCAGCCTCAGGGAGATGCTCTCACCAGATTTCTGAGGTTAAGGCCAGCTAAGTTCTCTACTGCAACGGAACCAATGGTTGCTCTCGACTGGTTGCGTTCAGTCAACAAGGATCTGGTAACTGTTGGATGCACTGATGCTGAGAAGGTGAGGTTTGCCGCTCACCTATTGGAGGGACCAGCCGCTTCTTGGTGGGACACTTTTCAGATCACCCACCCGCTGGACACCGTGACTTGGGCAATGTTTGAGGAAGGTTTCAGGACCAACCATGTGTCTTCAGGAGTTCTGAGCCTGAAGAGGAAGGAGTTCATAACTGCGCCAAACCAATCGCACGTGGCGAGTACATTGAGGAGTTCAACAACCTGTCCCGTTATGCACCTGAGGATGTTGACACTGATGCAAAAAGGAGGGAGAGATTTCTGGATGGCCTCAGTGATGAGCTTTCAGTACAGCTACTGGTGGTTTACTGCCCCACTTTCCAGGAGCTTATGGACAAGGCCAGGATCTTGGAAGGGAAGCACAAACAGGTGGAAAACCGCAAGAGAAAGAATAACAATCACCACTCTGGTTCACATCACAAGTCTCGCACTTCATATGATGGATACTCCAAGCATGGAGGGAGTGACCATGGGAGCCATGACCGCCACCACCATGGAGGCGATGGGCATCGTCATGACAACCATAGGAGCAACCACCACAGCCACAAGGGAGGACACTCTCACCACTCTGGAGGACACGGTGGACATGACCGCAACCGTGATCGCAGCTTCATGAAGAAGGATCTGAGTGAGGTGACATGCTTCAAGTGTAAGAAGAAGGGACACTATGCTGACAACTGTCCGGAGAGGAAAGGACTGAAGCCAACCAACAGCGAGAAGGCCACAGTGAACCACATGAATGTGGAGGAGATTTCAGATGAGCCTGACCTTGTGATTGGTAAGTTCCCAATCAACACTTACCCTGCACTTATACTTTTCGATACTGGTGCATCGCATTCATTCATATCAAGGGCGTTTGTGGATAAGTATAAGTTACCTACTGAGTCCATGAAGAGGTCTTTTAGAGTGAGTTCACCAGGAGGAGATATGATAGCTAGCGCGGGATGCCGTGATTTAACTATGAGGATTGGAACACACAACTTCAGTGCACATTTGGTAGTGTTGGATTCACAGGGATTAGATGTTATTCTGGGTATGGATTGGATGTCTATGCATGGGGGACACATAGATTGTGCACTGAGCGTTTCACTCAAAACCCGGATGGTAAGAGGATTAGATTCAAGTCACATGCGACCAGGAAGGTGTAAGTTGAATTCTCTTAAGGGGGTTAGCATGGATACTGTGCCAGTGATTAGGGATTACCCCGACGTGTTTCCGGAAGAGCTGCCAGGGATGCCACCTGACAGGGAAGTAGAGTTTCTTATCGACCTGATGCCGGGAACAGGACCAATAGCAAAGAAGCCATATAAGATGGATGTGGATGAGCTGAAGGAATTGAAGAAGCAGTTGAAAGAGCAGTTGGAAAAGGGATTCATTCAGCCTAGTTCGTCGTCATTGGGAGCACCTGTTCTGTTTGTGGAGAAGAAAGACATCACCAAGAGATTAGTGGTGGACTACCGCTCGCTGAATGAAGTAACCATCAAGAACAAATACCCACTGCCGAACATAAATGATTTGTTTGATCAACTGGAAGGAGCAAAGGTGTTCAGCAAGATTGATCTGCGATCTGGCTATTTTCAATTGAAGATCCGGGAGGAGGACGTACCAAAAACCGCCTTCACCACTAGGTATGGTTTATATGAGTATACGGTTATGTCTTTTGGACTAACGAATGCCCCGGCATATTTCATGACCATGATGAACAAGGTATTTATGAAGTACTTGGACAAGTTCGTGGTGGTGTTTATTGATGACATACTGATATATTTCAAGGATAATGCTGAGCATGAGAAACATCTGCGACTGATTATGGAGAAACTGAGGGAACACAAGATGTATGCCAAATTCAGCAAGTGTGAATTCTGGCTTAACACCGTTGGGTTTCTTGGACACGTAGTGTCAGGAGAAGGAGTCGCTGTTGATCCAAGCAAAGTGACTGCAGTGACTGAGTGGGAAGCGCCCAAGAATGCGGGAGAGATTCGAAGCTTTTTGGGACTTGCTGGATATTACAGGAGGTTCATTGAAAACTTTTCCAAGATTGCTAAGACGATGACTGAACTTCTGAAGAAGGAGAGAAAGTTTGAATGGTCAGACGTATGTGAAGCCAGCTTTCAGGAACTGAAGCGTCGACTAGTGACTGCACCTGTTCTGTGTTTACCAGATCTTCAGAAGGATTTCCAAGTGTACTGCGATGCTTCTCGACAGGGACTTGGGAGTGTGCTGATGCAAGATGGGAGAGTAGTGTCATATGCCTCGCGACAACTCAAGCACCATGAGCGGAATTACCCCACACACGACTTGGAGTTAGCGTCAGTGGTTCATGCGCTCAAGGTATGGAGGCATTACTTAATGGGAAAACACTGTGATGTGTACACCGACCACAAGAGCCTGAAGTACATATTTACACAGAAGGAGCTGAACATGAGGCAAAGGAGATGGTTGGAACTTATCAAGGATTACGATATGAATCTGCAATACCACCCAGGAAAAGCCAATGTAGTAGCAGATGCTCTGAGCCGGAAGGTTTATGCCAATGGACTGACAATTGGGGAATTGCCTGAGGATTTGTGCAAGCAATTCAAGGACCTTAGACTGGAGGTAGTATCTGAAGGATACTTGGCAACAATGGAAGTCCAACCGACGCTATAGGACAGGATCATAAAGGCTCAGGTAGGAGACAAGGAAATAGAGGAGATAAAGGAAAAGATGAAGGAGAATCGGGAAAAGGATATTCGCGAGGATGAGCATGGTACCTTGTGGTATGGAGATCGTTTGTGTGTGCCTTGACCGGAGATAAGGGAGTTGATTCTGCAGGAGGCTCATAACTCGCCGTACTCCATACATCCGGGCAACACAAAGATGTATATGGATTTGAAGAGCAGATTTTGGTGGAACAACATGAAGGGAGATATCGCCAAGCATATTGCCCTATGTGATGTGTGCAGCCGAGTGAAGGCGGAACACCAGAAGCCAGCAGGACTGCTACAGCCATTGCCTGTGCCGGATTGGAAGTGGGATAGAGTGGGAATGGACTTTATCACAGGATTGCCCAGGACCAGGTCAGGATATGACTCTATTTGGGTAGTGGTCGACCATTTGACCAAGGTAGCCCACTTTATTCCGGTGAAGACAACCTACACAAGTGCAAAGTTGGCCTAGATTTACATGGACAGGATTGTGTGCCTACACGGAGTTCCCAAGAGTATAGTATCTGATAGAGGCACCCAATTTACCTCACACTTCAGCGCCAAATTGCAGTCACTTGGTACTAGATTGGAGTTTAGCACAGCGTTTCACCCACAGACTGATGGACAGACCGAGAGGGTGAATCAGATTTTGGAGGACATGCTGAGAGCTTGCGCCTTGGCTCATGGCTCTAGTTGGGATGAGAATTTGCCGTATGCGGAGTTTTCCTACAACAACATCTATCAAACCAGCATCAAGACGTCACCGTTCGATGTGCTATATGGGAAACGGTGCCGAACACCATTGCTATGGGATGGACTAGGAGAACGTTAGTTGTTTGGACCTGATTTGATCAAGGATGCTGAGGAGAAGGTCGCCTTGATTAGGGACAGGTTGAAGGTAGCACAATCAAGGCAGAAGAGCTACGCTGACGCCAAGCGGAAGGAAGTGGTGTATGAGATAGGTGATAGAGCATACCTCAGAGTATCTCCACTTCGTGGAATCAAGAGATTTGGTATTAAGGGTAAGCTGGCACCTCGATTTATTGGACCGTATCGGGTCTTAGCACGCAAAGGAGAGGTTGCTTATCAGTTGGAGTTGCCAGAGGCTCTGTCCACTGTTCACAATGTGTTCCACGTATCCCAGCTGAAGAAGTGCCATCCGGAGATGATGGATACACCATTGAGAGACACCGTACCGCTAGAGGAGGTTCAGCTGGAGAATGACTTGACCTATGAGGAGAAACCGGTCAAGATTCTAGAAACAGCAAAAAGGACTACGCGTACCAAGACAATCAAGTTTTGCAAGGTATAGTGGAGCCACCACACCGAAGAGGAAGCCACTTGGGAGCGTGAAGATGACATCCGAGAGGACTACCCACACCTATTTGCTAGCCGCGCCGAATCTCGAGGACGAGATTCATCTTAAGGGGGTTAGTCTTGTTACATCCCAAATTTTAGATTTGGTCTTGCATATCATTCATATCATTGCATCATGCTTTTTCATGCAAAACCGTCGAGTGAAAAGGTTCGGCGAAACGCCATTTGCAAAACCCTATTCTATTTTGCTACGAGGCTCCTGCGGGAGGCGTTAGTAGGACTAGCGTTGACCACCCTTGTAGCCTAGCGGTTTCGCCCGAACCTTGGCCCTAGATTGTTCCCCTCGACTGTACGAAACCGTAGGAGCAAGAATCACTCGAATCGGGGCTCGTACGGAGAAGTTGTCGCCGTTTTAGTGAATCGTCGGAAAACGGTCCGAATTCCCGGACCGATTTCCGAGTCCGAAACCAACTCCGCGCCGTTTCAGCGTAGGACCGCGAGAGGGCCCCACTTAAAGGCGGACCCCGGCCTCGGGATCCGCAACCGCCCGCCGCCTCCCTGCCACCCCGCGATCGCGCCGACCCCGCCCTCGGGACGCGTGCCCGCGCCGCCGCCTCCCGCGATCGCCGCCGCCGCCGGCCGCCGCCACGCGCCGCCGCCGTCGCCCCTCGCGTCAACCCGCCGCCAGCGCCGCCTCTCCCGCCGCCCGCTTCTCCCGCGCTGTCGCCTCCGCGCCTCGCCCGCCGCCAGCGTGCCCTGCCGCCGAGCCGCGCCATGCCACCGCGGCCGCCGCCGTGTAACCGCCCTCACCGCGCCCCTCACGCGGCGCCCGAGCGACGCCCTGCAGCCGCCGCTGCTGCGCGCTGCATTGCTTTCGCCGCGACGCTTGCGCCGCTACGCGCCACTTTCGCTGCCAACGCTGCTGCGTCGGACCGAGTCCGCTTGCCGCTTGTTTCCGGTAAGACTGCAGCCACCATCAGATCTCAGATCGGCGGCTTAGATCGTTCGTTGACCGGTCAGACTCAGACGTTGACTAGTCAGACGCCCAGTCAGCGCCCAGTCAGCAGACGCCTTGACCAGTCAACAGACACAATTGACTGGTTAATTTCGTTAATCCTTTTAGTTGACAGATTTCGGTAGAATCTTGTAAATTGCATAGAAATTAAACCGTTTAGCCAAAAATTGCAAATAAAATATGTGTAGATTCAGTGAGTCGTGTAGAATCTTGCTGTACCTTTGGTTCAGGCTTTTGCAGCATGGTTTAGTACAGTTTAATCAAACTAGTTAGTGGCCTTTTCGGAGTAATAAATTCGTAGAAAAAGATCCGTAGCTCCAAAAATCGCGTATGATATGTCCCTGGATTCAGTGGAACGAGGGGAATCTCATCGTGAATTAAAAAGATAGGCTTATAGTAAAAACTTCTGCAGAAACTGTCTAGTGGCTTTCTACAGTGTTTTAATTACTCGGGGAGTTTTATAATTCCTTTTTGAGTAATTCTAGTTGGTACTGTTTCTAATCAGCGATGCCTACGCGGTAGAATTTTCCCAAGATTTTACAAACAGTATACTACTGGTAGTGAATTATTTGAGTTCTAGCTCTAGTTTTGAGCATTGCTTTTTGCGAAATAGTTTTCCTAGCGCTAAAACTATTTTCCATGCATGCAATCGGTAGTATTATGGAATAGGATGTTGTGGTGCAGCTGTAGCACCAATTCACTTGTCGTTCTTGCATTCATGCATCATACTTGTTGCATATGTTGTGGATTGTTTATTTATGATTGCAATTGTATCGTGTAGATTGTGACGAGTGCAACGCTTGCTCGGGTGTGGATTGTTCTTCCGACCGCTACAACCAAGGCAAGTAGATGCTACTTTGTTCATGATATCGTCCTACTATTTTCAATGCATTGTCGTGTATTTTGTAGATGAATGTGTAGGATGATACTATCGCTATGCTATGACCTATTATGTGGTAGGGCTTTCCTTGTAGATGAATCACCGTTGGTAGATGTGCTTAGCCATGCTATGTTGAACGAGGGCTGGGTTACATCATTGTTACTTGTTCTAAATGAGTTGTTTTGCAAAAACTAAAACAACTTAATCAATGAATCCCCTGGGTGTGATGGTATTGATAATTTTTGGTGGTTTCATTGCGGAAAGGCACCCATGTATCAAGAGAGAATGATTGGCTTCTTTATTGTGTAGCTTACGTGTACAACCATGTGCCAATAATGGAATGGGCGGTTGGTTGGACTTAGTAGGTTGTGGTAACTCGAACCCGCGTATCCAGAGATGTAGAATTTTGGTAGGTTGGACCGGTCTTGGCGTCGGGATTGAGGAGCTACTTCCCGAACAGTCTCAACTTGGACTTCTCCCTATCACCACTCAAAATGAGAGTGATGGTACGAGCTGGGCTGGCCAAGTCACATGGGTAAAGTGTACTAACCTCTGCAGGGTGTATAATCTAATCGATTAGCCGTGTCCCCGGTTATGGACATCTGAGTTGCTTGATATTGATTCCATGACATGTTTCTCGCTCATTCAAATTTCATAATTGTTTTTAATATTGTTGGGTTAACTTAATTGGGATCTTTACAAAGAAAATCAAAAACTGTTTGTGAAAGTAGGACAAATGTATTTGCAAATGCAAGCCAGACACAGCTCCACTTGCCAAATATGCATGTAGATGTTAGTACTATTGTCTCCATTACTAGCTCTACTTGCCATACATTCCATGTATTGACCCTTCGGGGCTGCTACGTTTCATGTTGCAGGTTATTCCGATTCTGAGTAATCGATTTAGGCCACGGTACTCCACTCGGCACTTGTTCACTTGTGGGCAATTTGAAGAATTGAGGATTTACTTTATTTATGTTGCTACCTGAATAATTTGAGCTAGCTTTGTGCTAAGCTTTCATTGTAATAATGGTACTCTGGATCTTCGTTATTTATGATGCACGGATATTTCGCTATGTTATTCATCTTACTCTATTGTGGGCCAATGAACTGATCCAGGGATTGGCATGTCACATAGAGGCCACGGTCTTTTCAGAACCGGGGTGTTACAGAAGATCAGATCGACACTCGCATCAACTCATCGGCCTAGTCCGTGAAGAAGCAAAACACTAGCACAAACATCGGATGCACTATTTAATACTATGACTGGAGATTGGGCATGATGCATGTATGATGTATGACATGGCAAAGGTGCGATGCAATTAGGCAATATTAAGCGAGACCTAGGGTCCCGACAATTAAATATATGGTTCTATTTGTTTAGATACCCCGGAATTTAAATGTTGTATTAACAGGGCAAGATAAGTTACCGGTCCGCTACACAAATTTAAATGGAGCTAATATAAGGCTAGATTTGCCCGCATATGATCTCCATATTTAATTTACGTGAATCGGCATAAGGCCCCTAAACCACACAATATAGATGCGACATGAACAATTTAATATGCAACAAGGTATATATCATTTAATAAAAATAAGGCTCGGAAAGGAGTCACACATTGGTGGGGCGAAGTTCTTGGGGTTTGTCTTCGAATCCGTGTCGGCACACTCGGGGTCTCGGCGCCTTTGGGTCCGGGGTCTTGATTTTCTAGGATGGAGAGCTTGGCGGTTTCAACTTCATTTGCCGGTGCCGGGTTCGGTGCCGGTGGTTCACCCGAAGTGTCGATGTTTGTTGACGGGGTCTTGTCATCATTCTCGGGCGACTGGACGAGTCAACAATGCGGGCCTGGACAACATATTGGAGTTTCACACGGTCGATCTCGACGGGGTATCAGTTGGAACCGCGGTGTGGAATTCAACATGCACAATCCTGTTTGGACATTCGGGCGAACACTCTGCGGGCGTGCTACAGGCTTGGTGCAGAAGACCTGGTTGCAGGAGGGCGTCGAGACGTGCTAGAGGTCGGATGACGGTTGTAGGCGGCCATCTCGCAGACGGGGTCGGGGACAAGCTAGGCCTCGAGGTGGCAGGAGCCGACCACGGCTGAGCGAGCTCGTGCAGCGGCGTGGAGGAGATGGCCGAGCGGGGAGGGCGTGGAGGCCGGGCCGGGAGGAGGTAGCGGCCAGGAAGGCGTCTGGCGACGGGACACCATGCCAGGGAGCCGGTGGTCTCCAGCGGGCGGGGGGAGAGGCGCACTCGGGGAGACGGCAGCGAACGGCGAGCTCGCAGCGGCAGAGGGGCGCCGACGGGGACGCGGCAGGACAGTGGGGAACCTGGCGGCGGACGCGAGGTTCGCGGGTGCAGGCAAGGAAGCTTACGACACCGGTCATGGCTGTGGTGCCTCGGCGACACGAACGGCGGAAGAGTGGCGGGAGCCGATGTCGACCGAGCGAGCTTGAGCAGCATTATAGAGGAGAAGGCCGAGCGGGGAGGGCGCACGCGGGAAGCAGTCGGGGGCCGCAGAGAGGCGCGGGAGAGGCCGGCACCGGCGCGTCCTGGGCGGTCGCAGGGGAGGTCGCACGGCGAGGGTTGGTGGAACCCGGTGGAGGCGACGCGGAGGCTCTCGGGCCGCACCTAGGTAGGAGGAGGGTCGGCGGCTCGGGAATCGGGGGTGCGGGGCTGGCGGTGGCTTGCAGAGAGCGGTGGCAGGAGGTGAGGGACGAGGGGAAACGTGGGAGAGAGAGGGATTCGTGCGTGGGACCGGGGTGGGGCCATGTAGCGTGTTGGTGTGGGTTCCGGGGTGGTTTCTGGTCGTTGTAGAGCGTGAGTGCGTGCGTGTAGAGGCGTGTTGGGTGTGGCTGCGTGGTTCGGTGGCGTAGGGCTAGGTTGGTGTGTTGTGTGAGTGGGCAGGAGGCGGCGGGAGGTGGTGTGCATGGCGGGGTGGGGGAGTTGGGGGTAGGGTATCTAGGGTTTCTAGGAATTTAGGGTTAGGGTTTTATATATAGGGTAGTAGGTGGTATGTCTAGTTGGGCCTTTGGGCCTGACCGGATGGACTGCCTCCCCTAATAAAATATTTACGTTATTTATTTTCTTTCCTTTTATTTAAAACAAAACATTTACAAATAAGTTTTAGGCAAAAATAAGGATCCGAGAGGAACATGGTTTTATATTTTAATTAGAGAAGGGGTATTTGTAGAAAACAAAAATAGGGTTTTTCGCAAATAGTTTTAGGCAAAAAGATGCATGCTGATGTCATGATGATGCACAAAGTATAAACAACAGCGATTTTGTAATAGTGGTTTTCTCGGGGTGCTACAATTTGACACCACCAACAATGGATCTCTCCCTCGAGATCCGCCTCATGGTTCAAGGAAGAAGGCCGATGATCTGCATCTTCTCGCTTCGTGTAGATCGCCGCGACACCACTAACAAGGGTTCATTCTCCATCTTGAAATCGACGACACCACCAACAAAGGGTCGTTGCTCACGTTCATCAAGAGAACACTCTGGGGAAGCAAGACGAAGGTAGAGGTCTCAAAAGGTAAGGCCACCTCTAAATTTCGTGGAAGGGGTACAATTACATCGATCCACTATTCAATGTACCAAAGAGAATGATAAGAGTAGTGGTATGGTCGCGACTCCATCCCGCACTCAAAGCATTACTATGTACATGAACAGACGGATTATGCAACCAACTTTCGGAATTCAGACTGAAGATCTCAACAAGCGAGGTTCAGATATTAAGGAGGGATGGAGATTCTCATTAGGTCTGATGTACTTGACTTCGTCGTATCGGAAACACCGGATGATAGGAAGAAAAATTTTAGTGAATTTTTGGTCCACTGAATGATACAACAGATGAAAGATTCATCAGATAGCGTGAAGTCTGAATGTCAAAGCACCGTTATCAGAGGAAGAAGCGAAACCCTGAAGGTACGACGGAAACCCAACCGCGAGAATTCCTGGACTCGAAGAAAAGATAAGAGAGTAGATTTAAAACACGTCGAGATAAGAGGAGAATAGCATAAGGGCAAGAAGTAAAAGCAGACCTAATCAGATCTATCCAACCGATTTTGTAAAATAGTTTTGACACTCTAAAACGGCCGTTAGCTAGGTTATCCTACAGGCTGGACCAGTGAGGTATCGTAACTGCTGAGCTCTGATACCACTCTGTAACACCCTCAGAATCGGCCCTATGCAAGTTTCAGCGATTCCCGCCAAACCCGCATAGAAACGATTCAAAGGTGCCCACCAGGCACTTTCGTGCGGGTGGAAAACGAAGTAATACCATTACACAATAGTCCACGATGGAACCCACAGAACAGATATATACAACACCGACTCAAAGAGTCAAGAATACAGATATACAATACAAAGATCCAAATCACCTTTAAAACGATACAGCGTCCGAGTATGGACAAGATGCAAATTGAGCTAAGAGCCCTGAAGAACAACCAATGGCGTCCATAACCCTGCCCAGGCCAAGCCGGAAGGGTAACCCTGCTAACGACGTCGATCTCAAAACCTGCTTAAACAAAAGGGGTGCCGACAAAGGGCAAAGGAAAAAGAGTTGCGGTCAGTACTGAGGCCAGTACACGGCGAGACCAGAATTCGGCGGCTCTCGCCTACATAGGTATGGTGGACTGAAGCGGCAGCGCAGCATGCACTAAACAACCTATAGAGACTCGATACAACTGGCGGCTATCACAGAGGGGCAAGAAAGACCTATCCGGAACCAACCTGATACTACCACCAAACATACCCATCCTGGTATTTCCCCCTCGAGACCAAACGAGGAAGTCAACCGAGGAACTCACACCGTTGGCAGTTTTATTTATTCGGTTATCGTTGCAGCAATTACTAGTCAGGTATAGATAGTAATCCTGATATAATAAGCAGTGGGCACTTTTAGTTAACCATTTCGTTGTAGTTGCAACACTTACTAGTCAGATACAATTAGCATGAGATATCCCAAAACCTAGTAGTTGTTGGTACTTTTATTTAGCCATTCCGTTATAGTGGAGCTGATTACTAGTCATATCGGATACAAGTCAAATTATAATAGTAAACTTTAGTTATAGTTGTCTATGATCGAGAACTGTGCTCCAAGTCGTCCATAACCACGGACACGGCTTCTCGAAAAGATTTAACCCTGCAGGGGTGCACCAAAGTTCCTACACGCACCTACATCCTTGTTGTCAGATCAGGTAGGTACAAGATCACAAAACATACACCCAACGGTATGTTGATGGGGTTTCGGACACGACGTTTCCCAGACCCAAAGCAAGCACTGGGGGCCACCCCACTAAGCTACCCGTAACAAAGTCGGCCGGTCTCCGAGACGGACCCAGGGTTTGCGTCAATGGCTGTAAACGACTGGGAACTCGAAAGTGTGACTGGGCTTGTCGATACCGCGAAAACACTCCGCTTACCTAAACAGTACATGCGCTCCACGCGCAATCGTAAATAAAGCAGTAAAGCATGGCATAAGTACAGGATAGTAATAAAGCCCCAAACTACTTTGTGGCCCCCAGTACAATACTTTGAAATCAGGTACTAATCGATGGGGGTGCCCACACACCCCACCTGTGGTTAGCGCGCTCGATCTCGGAACAGGTGTCAAGAACTCGGGGTCCAACGGGACACCAGTGGACGGTTAAAAACCAAATATTGTCTATTACCCACCGGTGCCTCTGCATTTACCTACTTCAATTTTTTAGTGATTAAACAGTAATTAAAGCCATGATCATCTCCAACATAAAGCATAAGGCATTTCTCCAACAACTGAGGTACTTGACAACATGCAACAGCACTTGAGAAAGCGACTACGACACGCAAGTCCAACTATCTACCAAACAACAGGTAATAGGATGTGTCCAAGGCAATATAAGGCTGCAAGGGATATCCTGGGTACAAAAACTAGAGCATTGCAACATAGATAGCAATAGATCAACAGGAGGAAATAAAGACTATAAGATTAAAATAGGTAGAAAGGGGGAGAATGCTCGCCTGAAAACATTTCCGAGGGTTCATCCGAAGATCAGATCGACACTCGCATCAACTCATCGGCCTAGTCCGTGAAGAAGCAAAACACTAGCACAAACACCGGATGCACTATTTAATACTATGACAGGAGATTGGGCATGATGCATGTATGATGTATGACATGGCAAAGGTGCGATGAAATTAGGCAATATTAAGCGAGACCTAGGGTCCCGACAATTAAATATATGGTTCTATTTGTTTAGATACCCCGGAATTTAAATGTTGTATTAACAGGGCAAGATAAGTTACCGGTCCGCTACACAAATTTAAATAGAGCTAATATAAGGCTAGATTTGCCCGCATATGATCTCCATATTTAATTTAAGTGAATCGGCATAAGGCCCCCAAACCACACAATATAGATGCGACATGAACAATTTAATATGCAACAAGCTATATATCATTTAATAAAAATAAGGCTCGGAAAGGAGTCACACATTGGTGGGGCGAAGGTCTTGGGGTTTGTCTTCGAATCCGTGTCGGCACACTCAGGGTCTCGGCGCCTTTGGGTCCGGGGTCTTGATTTTCTAGGATGGACAGCTTGGCGGTTTCAACTTCATTTGCTGGTGCCGGGTTGTGGCGCCGGTGGTTCACCCGAAGCGTCGATGTTTGTTGACGGGGTCTTGTCATCATTCTCGGGCGACTGGACGAGTCAACAATGCGGGCCTGGACAACATCTTGGAGTTTCACACGGTCGATCTCGATGGGGTATCAGTTGGAACCGCGGTGTGGAATTCAACATGCATAATCCTGTTTGGACATTCGGGCGAACACTCTGCGGGCGTGCTACAGGCTTGGTGCAGAAGACCTGGTTGCAGGAGGGCGTCGAGACGTGCTAGAGGTCGGATGACGGTTGTAGGCGGCCATCTCGCAGACGGGGTCGGGGACGAGCTAGGCCTCGAGGTGGCAGGAGTCGACCACGGCTGAGCGAGCTCGTGCAGGGGCGTGGAGGAGATGGCCGAGCGGGAGGGGGGGTGGAGGCCGGGCCGGGAGGAGGTAGCGGCCAGGAAGGCGTCTGGCGACAGGACACCATGCGAGGGAGCCGGTGGTCTCCAGCGGGCGCGGGGAGAGGCGCACTCGGGGAGACGGCGGCGAACGGCGAGCTCGCAGCAGCAGAGGGGCGCCGACAGGGACGCGGCAGGACGGTGGGGAACCTGGCGGCGGACGCGAGGTTTGCCGGTGCAGGCAAGGAAGCTTACGACACCGGTCATGGCTGTGGTGCCTCGGCGACGCGAACGACGGCAGAGTGGCGGGAGCCGATGTTGACCGAGCGAGCTCGAGCAGCATCATAGAGGAGAAGGCCGAGCGGGGAGGGCGCGCACGGGGAGCAGTCAGGGGCCACAGAGAGGTGCGGGAGAGGCTGGCACCGGCGCGCCCTGGGCGGTCACAGGGGAGGTCGCACGACGAGGGTTGGTGGAACCCGGTGGAGGCGACGCGGAGGCTCTCGGGCCGCACTTAGGTAGGAGGAGGGTCGGCGGCTCGGGAATCGGGGGTGCGGGGCTGGCGGTGGCTTGCAGAGAGCGGCGGCGGGAGGTGAGGGACGAGGGGAAACGCGGGAGAGAGAGGGATTCGTGCGTGGGACCGGGGTGGGGCCAGGTAGCGTGTTGGTGTGGGTTCCGGGGTGGTTTCTGGTCGTTGTAGAGCGTGAGTGCGTGCGTGTAGAGGCGTGTTGGGTGTGGCGGTGTGGTTCGGTGGCGTAGGGCTAGGTCGGTGTGTTGTGTGCAGGAGCCAGGGAGTGGCGACGGCAGGAGGTGGTGTGTCTGTGTGGGGTGGGGAGTTGGGGGTAGGGTATCTAGGGTTTCTAGGAATTTAGGGTTAGGGTTTTATATATAGGGTAGTAGGTGGTCTGTCTAGTTGGGCCTTTTGGCCTGACCGGATGGACTGCCTCCGCTAATAAAATATTTACGTTATTTATTTTCTTTCCTTTTATTTAAAACAAAACATTTACAAATAAGTTTTAGGTAAAAATAAGGATCCGAGAGGAACATGGTTTTATATTTGAATTAGAGAAGGGGTATTTGTAGAAAACAAAAATAGGGTTTTTCGCAAATAGTTTTAGGCAAAAAGATGCATGCTGATGTCATGATGATGCACAAAGTATAAACAACAGCGATTTTCTAATAGTGGTTTTCTCGGGGTGCTACACAAGGTGTGAGCTTTGAGGCAGGAGTGCAACCACCTCCTGGCAATGTTGTTGACAGTCCAATGCAAGCCTGGCATGAACATGTGATAGCTGAAAATACAGTGGTTACTCCTGTTAACAGAAGGTTGTCGTTTGATCTGTTACAGGTGAACCATGATCAATTCTTTGCTGCAAATGCCGTTGCTCTTGCTCTTGCTCAATTCTCTGTTGCTAAAAATGTTTATCACAATGTCTTCTATCCCAACATTGATATGGAAAATAAAAACTTCTTCTCTCACTCATACAAGCTGCCTTCTTGTGTATCCTTTGAGATATTTGTGGAGGCTTTCCTGATGTGGGAGAAAAGGAAGAAAAATAAATTATGTGTTGGACAGAAGACCAAGGAGTCTCAGTCTCTATCATCCTGTGTCACTGAAGAGTCAACTGCTAAGGAGAAGGGTGAGGCTTCTGTGCTTCCTTATGAGTTCAAGGAGGTCCACTTTGACACTTCTACTGATGTTACTCATTCTGTCATTAGTTTTGACAGTTCTATAGAGATAGGGCAGAAAAGAAAACAGAGCAATGACACTGTGGATGAGTTGGGCACTCCTACCTGCACTGATCAAGTCCGAAGGAGTGCCAGGTCCAGTAGATTCAGAGGTTTCAGGCCCAAAACCCTATCTGATAACAAGCAAGTTGTGTCTAAGGTGAAACCCATTATTATCCCTGAAGTAAAGGACAAAAAGAACACTAAGAAAGGCTCTAAGCTAGAGAAGGATGTTGGTGTGCCACCTATCACTCCTGTACCCATGCTCCAAGATATTGGAGTCAATCTTTGTGGAGTGCCCCCTTCTCAAGTCACTCTAATGAAGCTTCTTCGGGCTCCTCGGGAGGAGGAGGATGATGAAGACAAGAAGATTTAAAGCTCTCTGTCTCTTTAATTATTTTTTATAATGCATCCTTTTAAGTACTAGTTTGTCTTATGTTCGAATATTAGAGGACTTAATGCTCGACCTAAGAATTTAGCACTGCATAATGCTATTGTGTCTAGTGGATGTTCAGTTGTGTGCTTCGCTATGCACCGGAGGATGTTGACACTGACGATAAAAGGAAAGAGAGATTTCTAGATGGACTGAGTGATGAGCTTTCCGTTCAGCTGTCAGTAGTTTACACTCCCACCTTCCAGGATCTGATGGACAAAGCAAGAATTCTTGAAGAGAAACAGAGTCAAGTTGAGAACTGCAAGAGAAAGCACCAGAACAACAAAGACAACTCAAGACTGCATCAGAAGTTTTGTACTCTCCATGAAGGAATGGACGTTCTGAACATCACATGCCTGAAGGAAATGGATACAACAACCATGATGTTAATGGACATTAGCACCGCGAAGGAAATGGACGCCACCAAAATGTCCACATGAGTCACATCCACAATTCTGAAGGAGGGAATCATCACAACCATGAAGACAACAATGTTGTGGCGCACAACACCAATCTCTTTAGGAAGGATATAATAAAGGTTGGATGTTTAAAATGCAAGCAGAAGGGACACTATTCAAGAGACTGCCCTGAGAAGAAGAAGAATAAGATTGATGGATCCAAGAAAACCCATTATAGAAGGGTCATGTCAACCATGTTAGTGTGGAGGAAGTTCAAGAAGACTCTGATACCGTGACTGGTACATTTCGGCTCAATACCTTTCCAGCACGCGTTCTATTTGATGATGGAGCATCACATTCGTTCATATCAAGGGAATTTGTGGATAGAAACAGAATTCCAACTGAAACCATTAACAAGCCCATCAAAATAAGCTCTCCTAGTGGAGAAGAGGTAGCAGCTTTTGGATGTCATCAACTGAACCTAAGGATTGGGGTACACAACTTTCCCATAAGCTTGAATGTGTTGGAATCACAAGGCTTGGACGTCACTCTAGGCAAGGATTGGATCTCTAAGTATGAAGTCCAGATAGATCATGCACGATGAGAAATTTCACTCACAACCCCAGGAGGAAGAAGAATCGGATATAGCACGATAACTGAAGTTGGAGAGGCCAACTTGAATTCTCTTAAGGGGGTTAGCTCAGAAAGCTTACCCATGGTGAAGAAGAGCTACACCGGACAAGAGGATATCCTACGCCTATTTGCTAGCCATTCCGAATCTCGAGGACGAGATTCATCTTAAGGGGGTTAGTTTGTAACATCCTAGGATTTTAAAAATTTGGATTTCAAAAAAAATTGCATTTCATTCATCATTGCATCTTATGAAAAATCTTGAATCAAAAACCTTGTGTCAAGACCATATTTTTCCTTTTCAATGTTGCCATATAAAGCATTATATGCAAACGGCATATTTGAAATTTTGTTATTAGTAAAATTTGTTCTCTATGAAGTTTACTAAATGTGTTTTGAATTTACAAAAAAATAGAAATTGGAATCACTCCATTTCGAGCTATAAAACTAAATCTATAAAAGGATTACTAAAATAGAAATTAGAAAAGAATAAAAGAAATGAAAAAAAAACTAAACCTAGCTATCGGAGCAGCTTCGGCCCAACAGCCCACCTACTGCCTACCACCGCAAGCGAGCAGTGCGCAACAACACATTAGCGCCAGGGCAGCGCCTAGTAGCCCAACTACAGCCCACCCTGGACGGACATCACAGCCCCAGCCCGATGCCCCTCCCTCTCTCTCTGACCGGTGGAACCCACCCCGTCATCTCCCTCCTCGTGCCAGTGACAACACCGGTTCCGATACGATCCTCCATGAAATTCACACGGTTCGTTCGATCTTTCCCCTGTTCCGGACCTAATACCTACATATAATACGGCCCTCCGTTGCGTTGTTCCTCTTTTTGCAATTTTTACGAACCCTAGCTGACGTTTGGACTCGACCCGATCTCACCGCCGAAGCTCACCATTGCCGAGGCCCGAGCCCGAGTTCAAGCAGGTTACCAAGCCCCTGAGCCCCTGTTGATTCCCCCATCGTGTTCCCCTCTCTTGACTGCATCTGCTCACCCCTCTTTCCCCCTCGTAGGTGAACCAGAGCACCGTTGATTGCTCGCTAGAGCCACGCAGTCCCTAGCCACCTCCAGCCGTCCCTCACCGCTACTGGATAAAGTGAACCATGATGGCGTACTCACCATCTATCTCCCCATGCCGCGACTTCCCTCATCAACCACCTCACCTTCTCGAGAACCCACGGGAACGCCGCCGATGGCCACCTCTGGAGCCTGCGCCACCGTCCGTCGTCGTGCTTGACCATCGTCGCCGCCGTTGACCTCCCCATCCCAGGAAGGATTCGTTCCCAGCCTTTGGATCTTCATCTAACGCACGAGAATAGAAGCAGGAGTGAAGAAGTACCGACCAACTAGTGAGTGTCGCGTGGCAAGCTCGTCAATGCACGCATCACTTGCCCAGGTCAGTGCTCAGTCAGCGTATGCTTCAACAGGTCAATGCCCTGTCACTGGCCACGTGGCATGGAATATTCCCAGGATATTCTCTTTTAAATCTGGACTAGTTAAAATAGTCAAAAAAAACATGCAATCTTGTAAAATTCATATAAAATAGAATACATGTCCCAAAATTATAAATAATATATGGTTGGATTCATAAAATTGTATAGAATAATAATATACGATTCGATATAATGTTTACAGTATGTATTTACTATAATAATTTAAATGGTTTAATGGACATTTTAGACTAAATAAATCATAGTAAATTATCTGTAGATTAGAAAAATACAAATAAGATATATATGGATTCGTAATTTCATATACAACACTAATATACTGTTGGATCCAACTTTTACAGTGCAGAAATTACTGTAGTAATTTAAATAGTTTTAATGGCTTTTTAGAGTATAAAATTCATAGTAAATAATTTATAAACCTGAAAAATATAAATAATATGCCTCTGAAATCACAATCTCATTTAGATTACAAATATGATTTTAGTTCTAGTTTTAGACCATGCAAACAATTTAAGTGAATTAAATTCTAATTAAATCATAGAAAAAGATTTACAACTCCGATTAAGGTGAATCCGATTGCTACTAGTTCGTATTAATGTCCCCTATCCAGTACACCCTAGAACCAAGTTTAATACGACAAAGAGAGCAGAAGTTTTAAAATAACCATTAAAACCTCTATATTGGCAATTAAGAATTGATAATAAATAACCCATTGCACTAATTACAACCATTGTGATATATTAAATCATCATGCATGCATTTGTTCATCATTGTTTTATTGTATTGTGCATAATTGCATTGTTTTGAATGGTGTGTTTGTTGTGCACTTGTTTTGATCGATAGATTGTGAGGAGTGCAACATTTGTGATTGTGACGAGTGCAATATTCTCTATTGTGAGAATTATCTGAACGACTACGTCTACAACAAAGGCAAGTAGAGCTATCATAAATGTCCTACTATTTTTCTTATGCATGTAGTAAGATTTTCAATAGTGATGCATGCGTAGGTGTTTTACTACTATGCTATGCTATGACACCCATGCATGATTGCCATATCTCCATGACTTGATTCCTTTGAGCCATCGTATTGTAGTTGCTTAGCCATGCTTATTAGATGTGCAAAAGGGAATTCATGATTGAATGTGTTATGGAAAAGTTATGTTTTGTTATAATGAAAACAACTGGAATTTAATGAATCTCCTGGGTGTGATGGATTTATGTTTTTGGATGGTTTACTGCGGAAAGCACACCTAGGCTTCAGAGATCGGACAGGTTTCTTGTGTAGTAGCTTCCAGTACAACCGCATGTCATTTTTTGTCTTGACTAAGTAGGTTGTGGGAACCTGACCCGACGTGACTAGTAGATGTAGGGGATTTAGGTTGGTATGGGTCCGTCCTGAGGGCTCAGGGTTCTGCTTCTGAAAGGTTTCGTCTTGGTTTTCTCCCTATCATGTCACAAAATGAGTGTAATCGTAAGAGCGGGTTGACTGGGTCGTGCGAGTAAAGTGTACAACCCCTGGAGTGTGTCTAAACTAAGTACTTAGTCGTGCCCTCGATTATGGACAACTATCAGCAACTGGGCCTGGAACTGTTTGGAAGATCTCACTCATCCCAATTTCTTAAGTGCTAAAACTTGATGGGTGAACATGGATTTAGGAGCATACAAAAGCTGAACTGTCTTGTTTCTACATGGGTTTATGCTGGTATGTCCTTAGAAGATTGTTTTGAAGAAAGAAAACTAATTTAAAAGTAGGGAAAAGTTAAATTGCTTTTAAGAAAATGAGCCTGAAATCCACCTAGCCAAATATGCATGTAGTTGATAGATCCTTTGTACTCATTAGTTCTACTTGCCAATACATTCAAAGTATTAACCATTCAGGACTGCAACGTTTCATGTTGCAGGTTGTTCCGTTTCTGAGTGATCGTTTATAGGTCACGAGACTCCACTCAACGATTGTTCGCCTTTGGCACATTTGAAGAATGGAGATCTACCTTGTATTCCTTTTCCGCTGTGTACTTGTGTAATATAATGTAAATTCTGGATCATATTCATTGTATTTATGATGCACAGTTATATTTGGTATCATTTTGTACCGTGTGTACCAGTGAACCGATCTAGGGATTGGCACTATACAAATGAACTCATTCTTATCAGGTGAGGGTGTTACACTAGTAAACCTATGAAGGCCGACGGACACAGCTTTTTAGAATAAAAGCAATATTTGAAGAAATGTTTACGAAAACCTGCATTGCGTATGACCTATGGTCTGTGGCTGTGGATATAGTGCATCAAACACTTCTTTCTAGTGAACTTGCTGAGTACGCTTGTACTCAATGTATCTTCTTAACCCTTGCTAGATTCTGAAGCCAATACAGACAACGTCTACATCAAATTATGCTCAAGGTAATCTTCATCAACAATTCAAGTTCTTCAATGAAGTCAACTTGTACATCAACTAAAGTTAAGATGAAGTTGATGATTAGATAGGAATATAATCTCTAGCCATAGAACCTACTTCTGTAGAGTATTGAAATAGCAGCAATGCAAGCCTGATACGTTGGAAACATATCTATAATTCTTGATGCTCCATGTTTGTTTTGTATCTACTTTGCTTTGCTTTGTCTATACTTTGAGGTGTTTTTATATCTTTTCTGGGACTAACCTATTAACAAGTTGCCACAATGCCAGTTGCCTGTTTTCTTTTGTTTTTGGTTCTAGAAAGGCAGAAAATCAATATTCTCAGAATTGGACGGGACAAAAGCCAAAGTCATTATTTTTCCCGGAGCAACACGGAACCACGAAGCAGAGCCGGAGGGGGGCCACAAGGTGGTCACACCCCCTAGGCGCGGGCAAGCCCTGGAGGCGCCTGGAGGGGGTGTGGGCTCCCTGGACCCCCACCGACCTTGATTCCTGCGCCTATAAGAAGCCTCCGACCCAAAAACCCTAAGGGATCCATAAGAAATCCACGAAAACCTCTGTTGCGCCGCCGCCACCGAAGGGGAGATTCAGGGGATAGAAAGTATCTGTTCCGGCACCCTGCCGGGACGGGGAAGTGCCCCCGGAGCCATCTCCATCGATCTCCACCACCATCTCCATCACCGTTGCTGATTCCCATGATGAGGAGGGAGTAGTTCTCTCTCAAGGCTAAGGGCTCTAACGGTAGCTATGTGTTCATCTCTCTCTCTCTCTATGCATGATCTTGTGGTCATGAGCTTTGTAATCAAGTAGATCTACCTTTCTACTCAAGTGCTTCATTAGATCTCTGCTATCCCCATGTGTGTGAAAGTGACAGCGCGCACGCCATGGTGGCACTTAGGCTTGAGTCTATATAAATAATCTTTGTGATTTAATAGATCTATGCTTTTCCCCACGTGTGTGAAAGTGATAGCGGGCATACCATGTGTGGCACTTTGGCTAGATTTAATATTTGTTATGAGTTATATTTGGAGTTGGATGTCTCTATGAAATTGTGGTGTTTGCTGGAACCATCTAGTTCTCAAGGTGACAGTGTGGGGTTATCTAGATTAGGGAAGGCAGACTTTGAGGAGTGCTGTTATAGCCCTACCGATGATTAGAGTGTCCATTCGGAGAGTAGTTAAGAGTAGTATCGTGAAGATAGGATATTTATATGAGAGAGTGTTCACTAGTGAAAGTATGATGCCTAGGCCTTGTTTTTAAACATTGAAACACCGTTTGCATCTAGATCTGTTGCATGTTTGCTTGCTTTAGTCTTTACCTCACCGTCAAGCTATTTTCTGGCACCGTTACCACTTGTATTTCACTATCTCTTCGCCGAACTAGTTCACCTATACACCTGACAAGTGTATTGGCTGTGTTGGGGAAACAAGAGACTTCTTGTATCTTGATTGCAGGATTGCTTGAGAGTGAATATCTTTGACCACTTCCTCCCTGAGTTCGATAAACCTTGGGTAAACCACTTAAGGGAAAATTGCTGCTATTCTACAAACCTCTGCACTTGGAGGCCCAACAAATGTCTACAAGAAAAGAAGTGTGTAGACATCAAGCTCTTTTTGGCGCCGTTGCCGGGGAGGTAAGGTAAAAGGTACTCACATCCTCCAGTGTGAGTGCTCGAAGTTATTTCCTTTAGATTCTGCAATTTTGTCTTTTTATTTCTTGTTTTCACTAGTTAGGCTTAATAGAAAAAAATAGAGATCTCTATAGAATTTATCTTGAGTTAGGACATGAAGTGTTTGAAGAAAAAATTAAAAAACCTATGGAGCTTTATTTGCATGCTAATAGCAATGTTATTAGTATGAATTCTTTGGACACCATTATTGCTAATGCTATGGAAAAGTCTAAGCTTGGGGAAGCTAGTTTTGATGAAAATGATCTTTTTAGTCCCCCATCTTTGGAAGATAGCTATTGTAATTCTTATGATGATACCAAACCTCCAATTTATGATGATTACAATGATGAGTATGATGTTTTTAGTCCACCTACTATTGAGGATAAAATTTATTGTGATTACAATATGCCTCCTATTTGATGATTATGGTGATGAGAATAATAGTGATAGCTATTTTGTTGAATTTGCTCCCACTACAATTAATAAGAAGACTATGCTTATGTGGAGAGTAATAATTATTTTATGCATGTGGCTCATGATAAGAATGTTTTATGTGATAGTTATATTTTTAATTTTATTCATGATGCTACTGAAAGTTATTATGACAGAGAGAAACATGGTTTTATGCATCTCAATAATATTAAGTTTCCCCTCTTTATGTTGAAAATGTTGAAGTTGCACTTGTTTTGCTTTCCTATGCTTGTTGCTTTGTGCTTCCATGACTTGTTTCTTTATAAGATTCCTATGCATAGGAAGTGGGTTAGATTTAAATGTGTTTTGAATTTGCTTATTGATGCTCTCTTTTGCTTCAATTCATATTTCTTATGTGAGCATCTTCTCAAACTATAAAGCCTAACTTAAAGGAATTAAAGAAAAGTACTTGTTGGGAGATAACCCAAGAGTTTCCTTGAGTCTTGGAAGTTATTACTTCAGTAATGACCTCTCATTATCCTTTTTATTTGCTTTTTGTGCCAATAATGACCTCTAATGAGAGGGAAGTAAGATTTGGGGAGTTGCTGTTCCGAAACAGATTTTTGTCCTCCATTATAAAAATTCGTGAGGAGTCTCTGTAAGTCGGATTGAGCTGAAAATTTACGAATAAATCCCCCAGTATGTTAGATAACTTTCGTTAGTTCAACACTTTTTTATTTGAGCAACATAAGATTTTCGAAAAAATAGGTTTCTACCTGCTGGTTTGTTTTGACAGATTTCTGCCATTATTTGCATTTGCTTCTTACTGATTCCTTTCTGAGTTCTCTTTAGGGGAATTGAGCTTTTTGAAGGAGTTGCTACAATAGCATGTGTTTTTAGTTAAAAGTCTTGCTGTTCCAAAGCTTTACCTGAGGGTCTATTATCTTTTGAATACACTAATGTTGCTAATGAAGATTGTGTGAAGTTTTGTATGAAGGAAAAATTTTAGGTGTAGAGAAAGAATGATGTAATGAGATGAAGAATGGAAAAAACTCAAGCTTGGGGATGGAACCCTGTGTCACCCCAAGAAATATTAAAGAGGTACAAGCGTCAAAGCTTGGGGATGCCCAAGGCATCCTCTTCTTCATCAATAAAAATCTCAGGACTTTCTAGACACTTCATTTTTATTGTTTCATGCACAGTTGTGTTGTTCTTGGAGCGTCTTAGTTTTCATTTTTGGTTTTTGTTTGCTTGAACAAATTTGGTTGGATCATAACACACTTCTTTTGGAGAGAGACACACTCTGTTTTCATTGCCTAGAACACTCTAGTTTTCACTCTTATTGTCTTGTGAGTGTTCTCTTTTGCTAGCACTGTGTTTAGCCTTAGTTTTCTTATGCTTTGTGCTTAGAACTTTTTATTTCTTCTTTTTGGATTTGTGAGACGATCTCACTGATATTTATTGATTATTATCTTTGTGAGTTGTTTCAAATAAGTTGCTTGGTGTTTGGAAGGGAGTAGTAAGTTCTTGCTTGTAAGTGCAAGAGGAGCTTGCATTGACTATGACTTAGACTTTATCATGACATGCTAGGTGTTGTTTTGACTTTATGCTTAGTGATTATTGCTGTAGCATGTCTTGTTCCAAACAATTGGGATTGCTTAGTGTTCCTTGAAGAAATTATGCGTTGTTTTAGCATGCAAAAGCATAGTATTGTGGTATTCTCCTTTAATTGCATTGCTTGGGTTGACTTGGCACATGATCACACTATGTTATGACTCTCACAAGTCACCATTAGCCTCTATGATCATTTATTCCTTGACTTGTAGTACCACTCTTTGCTTTGATTAGTATGCTTTGTTGCACTGCATGATTATGGCCATTATGCTCTCTTAGTTGGTTGCTCCCAGTCTTTTGCTAGCCTCCACTTGTATGAGTAATTTCTACTCATGCTTCCAACTCCCAAGAAACCAAGTTATTCCAAAGTGTACACTATAAACTCATGTGCATGGTGTGTTACACCGTTCCAAGTATATTCTTGTTTTCAACTATTTTCCAATTAAAAACTATTTTGTTATGTGAAAACTTAGTGATTAAAGCCCTCACGAACTTTATGACACACTTTATATTCTTTGCCCCTAATAAACTTGAACCATTGTGACAACTTTGTTGTATATGCTTGCACTTATAAGTTGGAATTAGCAGAACCGTGCTATCACGGGGAACGTTTTCAACATTGCACTTGTACTCAGTTGATATCATGTTATTTTGTCTATGGATGTCGCCGGTGTGAAATAAAGAGGGAACTTGTAAGTCCATGGAGTTTGTATTCTGTGTTAGAGAAACGCCTGGGCCACTAGCCTAAGCCATGCCTAATCATGGTGGAAACTTGCAGCATCACCATAGTGACATCTATGAAGCATTATTCTTATAAAAAAGAGAGACACATTGAGAAAAGAGGAAAGAGAGAAAAAAGCACCATATTCCCATGGTAAATAAAAAGATTGCTGAGATGCTCATTGTCTAATTGCCTTGTCATTTTGGTTATGGGAAAGCTCCTGTACCATGTGCAAGGGGTACCCCATTGCCGGTTCTCAATGATATGCAAATACTTATAGTGACAAGAACTTGCAGGTGACCAAAGTTGAGTAGCATGAGGTGTGGCCCTCGTATTCAAGGGACTTGAGATTGCCAACTTATACTTCATCAAGCATATACTCCATCTTTGTTCACATTAACCTTAATCACTTCAAGATGCTTATGATAGGGGCAATGAGGGTTGAAAGCTAACAAGTACCATAATTTTTGGAAGCTCTTTTTGAAACTTGAAATCCCTGCTTCCTTTATAAAAGGCTTTTCTTCCACCACTATTGAGTCTCCACCTTCTACCTTTAGGCACCATTAAGAGAGCATAGTTGTCATTCTATGTGCAGTGTTCCAAAACTTATTGATTGATGCATATTGTGATATTACTTGTTCTTGTACTACTTGTTTCTAGTCACCCTTGTGAACTTTCAAGGTGTCCTATGCATATACTTGCTACTCTATGAGGGACAAGCTGGTTGCCACTATGCTATGTTTTCTGTATGTGAAACAAACAAACGTTTTTCAATGCATGTTATTCATGATCTTTGTTTGTAGCCTTTCAGTTGCATGCATGGTTACTTTGTCTTACTATTAGAACTCCATCTTTCATGCACATGTTTAGAGTTCTTTGATCCCAGCTTTCAATTCTTGCAAATGGTTTGATCTTGGTTTTGATGGTGCATGTCATCTCAAAAATTATTCTTTTTATCACTTACCTACTCGAGGACAAGCAGGAGTTAAGCTTGGGGATGCTTGATAAGTTGGAAACTTATCTATAATTTTTGATGCTCCATGTTTGTTTTGTATCTACTTTGCTTTAATTTGTCTATACTTTGAGGTGTTTTTATATCTTTTCTGGAACTAACCTATTAACAAGTTACCACAGTGCTAGTTTCCTATTTTCTTCTGTTTTTGGTTCCACAAAGGCAGAAAATCAATATTCTCGGAATTGGACGGGACAAAAGCCAAAGTCATTATTTTTCCCGGAGCAACACAGAACCACGAAGCAGAGCCGGAGGGGGCCATAGGGTGGCCACACCCCCTAGGCATGGGCAAGCCCTAGAGGCGCCTGGAGGGGGTGTGGGCCCCCTGGGCCCCCACCGACCTTGATTCTTGCGCCTATAAGAAGCCTCCGACCCAAAAACCCTAGGGGATCCAGAAGAAATCTACGAAAACCTCTGTTGCGCCACCGCCACTGAAGGGGAGATTCGGGGGACAGAAAGTCTCTGTTCCGGCACCCTGCCGGGACGGGGAAGTGCCCCCAGAGCCATCTCCTTCGATCTCCACCACCATCTCCATCACTGTTGTTGATTCCCATGATGAGGAGGGAGTAGTTCTCTCTCAAGGCTAAGGGCTCTACCGGTAGCTATGTGTTCATCTATATCTCTATGCATGATCTTGTGGTCATGAGCTTTGTAATCAAGTAGATCTACCTTGCTACTCAAGTGATTCATTAGATCTCTGCTCTCCCCATGTGTGTGAAAGTGATAGCGTGCACGCCATGGTGGCACTTAGGCTTGAGTGTACATAAATACTCTTTGTGCTTTAATAGATCTATGCTTTTCCCCACGTGTGTAAAAGTGACAGCGGGCATACCATGTGTGGCACTTTGGCTAGATTGAATATTTGTTATGAGTTATATTTGGAGTTGGATGTCTCTATGAAATTGTGGTGTTTCTTGGAACCATCTAGTGCTCAAGGTGACAGTATGGGGTTATCTAGATTGGGTAAGGCAGACTTTGAGGAGTGCTGTTATAGCCCTACCGATGATTAGAGTGTCCAACCGGAGAGTAGTATCGTGAAGATAGGATATTTATATGAGAGAGTGTTCACTAGTGAAAGTATGATCCCTAGGCCTTGTTTCTAAACATTGAAACACCGTTTGCATCTAGATCTGTTGCATGTTTGCTTCCTTTAGTCTTTACCTCACCGTCAAGCTATTTTCTGGCACCGTTACCACTTGTATTTCACTATCTCTTCGCCGAACTAGTTCACCTATACACCTGACAAGTGTATTGGCTGTGTTGGGGAAACAAGAGACTTCTTGTATCTTGATTGCAGGATTGCTTGAGAGTGAATACCTTTGACCACTTCCTCCCTGAGTTCGATAAACCTTGGGTAATCCACTTAAGGGAAACTTGCTGCTATTCTACAAACCTCTGCACTTGGAGTCCCAACAACTGTCTATAAGAAAATAAGTGCATAGACATCAAAGCCCAGTAGTTCAGATGCTAGTTTTATAAGTATGATAGATTTAAGTTGAATATTTATGATTCTTCTTTGTAAGAAGTTTCTTTCTCTCTCTTTAACCTAGAGTGTTATCTGGATCTTATGTAAAGAGTCCAGTTGTAACCTATAGTCATGTATTGGACCTGCTATGTTTCTGTTGTACCACTCTGAGGGATGTAATACTAGTGAATGGTGTTTCATTGGTGTTATGTCAACGACTATAGTGTACTACATCATGCAGTGGTATGCTGGGTCACCGCAGTTGGTATCAGAGCATATGCTTTGACCTTAGGATTAAAATCCTTTTAGGAAGATCTGTAGGTTGGATAGTGACTATAGGAGCCATCTTATCTAAACAAAATATTCTTATGAGTTGTGATGAGTATCCAATTGAGGATAACTTTGTCACCAGATGCTCAAGTCATCTCTTTTAGAGTAGTCATCAATCTTCTCTCAGTGAAGTGCTATTTAGTGTCTTCCTAAGGAGATATAACCACCTAGATACTTTAGGAAAGCCAATTGGTCGCAGTAGAGTTGGATCCAGTTTAGTATGTTAATTGAAGTAATATAAATGGTGTAGGCTAACCATAGAATTGAATGTAGATAGTAAAATCTTATTGTTAATTGGTAACAATAGACAACATAATGAAGATCATTAGAGCATGTATAGTTGTAATGAGTAGTAATCATGTGGGATTCACTTGAGAATTCTACGTGATGAAGTAAAATTATGTTAAGACTTAATGATAGAGTAATGAGAAACAAACTCATCATGGTGAGATTAGCTCTTAAATCATGATGTATAGGTAAAACATAACAAGATCATGGTGAGATTAGCTCCGAAACCATGATGAGAGTATAAATATGATAAGTAATTAGTAAATTATCTAGAAGTAGAGTAAGTATAGAACAAAGTAGACCCATGATGGAAGTTATAAATGTATAAATCTCTAATAATCTTGGGTCTAAGTCATTCAATAGGTTATTGTTAGCCTTTTTGAGAGATCATGTGAGATTAATTTACTAAATAATTTAAGGTTGGATAGAGTTAGTCATTCCAAAAGAGAAATAATAAGTTAGTGTAACCAATTTGAGACAACTTTGTTTAAAATTATCCTGTTGCAATTGAGAAATTTGGATATTTATTGAGGCAAAGAATAATTTGACCCTATGTGCTAAGTGTCATATACTACACAACTAAGCCTGAATTCTAGGTATATTATACCCAACTACTATATTATGTGCTTAGAATATTGTGTGTTATATGTACCACATTTGGATTTATTGGATTTTCTTGGATCTTCTTGATTGACTAGATCTGTACATGAAGTTTGACTTGGTGTGCAAATGCATGTTGCATCATCCAGTTACTACTTGATGTTATAGACCTAGATAGGAATGGGAATTCGTGTAAGGGAGTGAGGATTTTCGAAGACCAAGATGAAGACTTACATGAAGAATGAAGCCTAGTATAAGGAGTATCAACGCAATTTGAAGGATGGATCAAGTTCAAGTCCTTGTTAGTCAGCAATAAGAAGGAAAAATTAGTGTACTAGATGTATGGAGCAACAAGAAGTGATGAATTTAAGTTCATTCAATGTAGATGATGTTGCTAAGAGATTAATGAAGTAGTTGTACCAAGTTCATGGAAGTATCATGAATCAGTGCAAAGAAGAAGCTTTGGAACTGAAGTGGTATTCAAGCTCTGATAATTCAGAGAGAATGCCAGTAGTATGTCGGAATCCGTAGGGTAATACATACACCCTAGGATGGTCCGCAACTAGTAATTGTCCACAACTATTATTTGATTGACTTAGTTAACTAGATCATCCTAGTATATCATAAAGAGCATAAAACTTGGCCTAAGTTAAGTAAGACATAAAGGAGTATAAAAATTAAAGTGACCGTCCTTTGAGACGCTTCACGAAATCATACCTACCAAAGACAGAATGTCCAAACAGTAAGTAAGACAAATAATGTCAAAAGATTCATTTCGGAGATCCACAATTGTGTGGGTATACCGTAAGTTCTTTCATGCAACCTTAAACTAGTAAAGTATAATCTAGACAAAGACTAACATCCTAGTTATAAAGCCAATGGTTTTTATATACACAGTTTGGAGACCATTAGTAAACCCTAAGGGGGAGAGTAAACAATAAAATGAAAGAATTGCTATCTAATTTTCCGAGTAAATGTTGAAGAAGAGGTATTAAACAATGAAAACATTAAGCCTTATTTTCATAAGGTTAAAAGAAGTCATCATTATAGAAGTAAAGATTGAAGTTTACTCTAAGAGGATAGTACTCAAACCTTAAGGTAAATAACAAATGAAGTTGAAGAAGTACTTAAGGTGATAACAAAATATTGTCTAAAAGCTTGATAAGGTAAAAGTTTGAAGGTGATAGAATAGATTAATCCTAACAAACTAATTCTAGAGGAAACAACTCTTAAATGATCATTAGGAAGAAACAAAGCACATCCAATTAGACATGTATAGAGGAACAAGAAATTCCAATGGGTATGGACTAAATGAGTTCAAATCCAATCTTCGGAAGGACCACCAGTGTAAACCATACAATGAAAAACCAAATATAGTCTTTTGGTGACAACTATTGTCTTATAGAATTTAAAACCCTGTTTTAGTGATACTTTTTAGACCTTACATAGTATAATAAGGAAGTTCGATGATCAAGTAAAGAAGTTGGATTAGGATACCTAATCAGGATAAGGAACTAAAGAAAAGACCCCAATTTAAGGATTTTATAAGGACATATCCCTAAGGGATTATAGTAAGAGGAACATTGGAGTATTTGATACAACAAGTTGGAGAATGTGAAGTATGATGAGAATTCAAGGAAAATATATGGATATGGGATACTAAAATTATTCCCATTTGAGGTTACCATGCATTTGAGAAATGTCGTGACCAAGACAAGTCAATTCCTCATTTTGAAACGTGAGAGTATACGAACTTCGGGGACGAAGTTTATTTTAAGGGGGAGAGACTGTAACATCCCAGGATTAGCACCTCGAAATAGACAGGACACATGTTTGTGCATTGCATTCATGCATAAGAAAATCCGGGGAATTTTCGCGCAAAACTAAAAAAGCTATAGAGGGATCGAGATCTCTCTTGTTCTGATGGAAACATCCAAACTGGTGCGATAGATTTCGACATGACCTCTACAATATTTTTGTGTTTTAGGGGAAGACAATTCAAATTTGAATATTTAATTGAAAGATTTGAATACTATAAGAATTTGAAATAGATTAATAATTGGAAATTAAATTGTAATAATAAATACAAGGTGAACTCTTATTTATGAAAAGATACAATAATTACAAGTCTCAATTAATAAACAAAATTGAATGAAATGAATTATAATAATAAATAAGAATAGAATTCTTATTTATAAGTAAGATATAAATATTTAATTAGTTCCAAGAATAATGGAACACTTAATTATAGAATACAATGTTTCATTGTTGTTAAAATAAAAGAATAAAAGTAAACTACTATAAAACAAATAAATATAAAAATGAATTACATAAATGAAATAACTAAAAGGATTCTTTATTACAAGCAGATATAAATATTACATTGTTTGCAAATGAATCATAAAAGAAAAAGGAAACAAGTAAACTTTATTAAATGAAATACAACAATATAATGTCTTTACATTATTGAAACAGAAAAGAAATTAAAATAATAATAAAAAAGAAAACCTAAACTAAATCTGGTATCTTCTCATCTTCTTTTATATCTGCAAAACAAAACTAGTAGTAAATAAAATAAGGGGTTCGTTTGGTTAGTGTTGCTCTCAGGTAGTGTGATGCACTGTGATGTTCATCACTGAGCAGTAATTGGGGCCATAGTAGAATCTGTTTTTATCAGTAAATTTGGCCTCAGACTGTGTGCATCACTGGCCTGAGAGAGTGGCAAGTTTCACCAAGTGGAGAAATATCCAAAACAGGGATAAATATTAGAAGCAACCGAGCTCATCCACATCATCAAGTTTCATTCATGGAAACTTGCACCCAAAGGGACCCACTTGACATCAACTCTATCACCCATGCAAGTGTTGTGCTGTCAGTACTAGAGAGAGCAAGCTTAACACATAAAAGACCAAGGAACAGCCTAAACACAACAGTAGCATAGAGGTATCCATTTCACTTCATAGCTAAGGAAACCACATCACCAGTTCATCCATATCTCACCAACCAAGACATTAGCCAGATCACCACCACATCACTTATACCATGGTTGCTGCAAGAAGCCATCCAATGTCAAGGACAAGGAGGACAAGGCCAGAGTTTAGCTGTTGTAGTAGATCAAGAAAAATAAGGCCAGGATCTAATAGAGGAGCAAGCTACAACTGTAATAATAGCTGATCAAGGGCAAGCCAAGCTCACATATTATTTTCTCAAGATCTACTATCAACTTATCTACATTAGGAAGCAAGGTAAATAAAAGTACCACCAGGTTATGTAGCATCTGTTCTTAATCAGTTTGCACCATCAGGATCAGGGGTAGATAAGGGGAACAACATCCAATATAGATTATTACAACTACCCTTCAACTAGATCTGGTCTAGGAGGATGAGAGGTAATATTTCCTCTCAGACTTGCATAGAGCTTCTATGCAAGGTTCATCACAGAGGTGTAAAGCCAACATAAATGTTTGTGTTTATCCAAGTATGCCTCAGCCTTTGCATCATAGGCCAAGCTAAGAAATCAAGTATAGTACAAGTTCTTATCATTAAATGAATCAAGAAACCTCAGTCTGTGCATCATTGGTAGCCAAATCCTAATCCATAGTTAGCTAATCCAGTAGCAGATCATACCATCATGGGATATCTATTGTGCACACTCTAGTGAGGCACCACAGTAGCATATCCCAAATAATATAAACCACCATACTATCAAGTCAAAAGGGAGAATTTGTCCAGCAGGGACTTCACATCACTAGCATAATTTGAGAAACCAGAGATATGTTCTTATCAGTTCTCAGCTAGAAACAAAGCTAGCAAGGTAGATCAAATAAGATACACCAACTGTCCATTTTTTTAAGTCAGATACTACATCAGTATCACTGTAACCTACTAATGTGTACACTCCAAAGAGGCATCACAATAATAGACTCACAACAATAAAAGCCATCAAAGTATACTCGCAGAAGCAACTTAGGTTTTCAAACCATTAGAAGCTTTCTTAAATCATTTTTCTAGTTAAAATTAACTAGAGATCATTTAAGCTTTTACTTCTGTCATCCTGGACAGATAAAATTCCATCAAGTTGATTCCTGAGGATAAGAACTCAGTTAACCCTAGGACAACATCATAATATCAGCTCTAATAAACTGCTAGTACCAACACGTCTAGGAGCTGATTAGTTAGTAGTACCATAGCTATTAAGATTTCCCTTAGAACATATGTAGAGGTAAGCATCATTGCAGTACTTCCATAAGGAATGGTCATAGTCAGAAATGGACAAGTGTAGTAAGATATTATGAGTAGCAAAAGCATGGTATCAACTACAAGAATCTAGACATGATAATAGAACACAAATCCAAATATAAAAAATTTGTAAAACCATTCCAAATGTAATCGACCATATTCCTAGATATCATTAACCAAGAATAATCTATATGTAGATCCCTATCATATATCAAAGACAAATACATATTATCAAACTATGTTGTTAAACCAGACTACTCAGAATAGAATACAATTTCCCATAGTGTGTGGTAGCCAACCATATATATTTTACCACCAAGTGAAAGCAACAAATAAAATTACTCATCAAAGTGTGGTGCACTAGAAATCACTGCAACACCGCCAATTCCAAACAAATTTACTAATCACCTGAATATACATTCGACTAACATCATAGCCTAGTACATGTCGAGGAATTCAACCACCCACCATAATTCTACACCTAAACAAGTTCATCGGCTCGAAGGCCAATCACATGAGTCTTACCTGACCGGAGACATGGTTGAGGTAGTAGACAAGAAGGTCAACGCCAGGGTTGTAGATACTTGCTGTCCCACCGGTGTGGGAGAAAGAAGCAGTCCCAACAGCATAACCATTGTCCATCATGGCAAGGTTCCTAGGCAGCAGACTGAGGGCGCCGGGGTTGCGCCACGACAACGTCCCTCCGGCGTCAGGGATGGGAGTAGGCCGCAGTTGCAGTTGCAGTACCACATAATCATGGGGGCGTGCACGAGAGGTAGGGAGAAGAAAATCGAGCCAGAGGATCCATGCCAGTAAGATAAATCGAGGTTAGGGTTCATAGTAGAAGCACATAAAGGATGCAAGGCCATGGTCGAAGTAAACTAGAAACAAGAGAGAAACCTGGAGGGAGCGTGTGTCTGCCACCAGTAGTAGACAAGGGCCAGAGCCAACCAGGCCGGCAACGATGGCGTCGCGCTGCATCGCCAAAGTAGGGTTGGGGCCAAGGTCCATAGATCCTGTTGACTAATCGAATCGGATGGCCTAGTCGGCCAGGAGGTGGCGGAATCCTAGCGACCGTCAACGACGACCGCAACGACCTGTACCCCCGGAATCGGACAGGCAGTGGTGACATTGTCACGACCAAGAAGGGAACGAGGGGGTGAGAGTCGGCTGTGCTGTGTGCGTTGAGAGGATGAGGGGAAGGGTTGGACCCAACCCAAACCGGGCCGACCTGTTGGGCCAAACCAACTCGGTCTGGTTGGACCAAATCCATTTTTCACCAATTAGACCACCACCCAACTAACTGTCCACTATCAAACCATTTTCCTTTCAATTTAATAATTCTATAAAATATTTCCAAACAAAACAAAAGCATATAAAAATCATATAAAATCTTAAAAATTACAAATGATACATCAAAGTATTCACAAATATAATCTCTACCTAATAAAAATATAATCTTACTTATTTAAGTTAAATAACATGCAAATAAATATTAACACCACTAAAGCCTTAGTCAAACTTCATAAAATAAGGACAAATCCTAAAAATTAATAAAAATCATTTTTGCATATGAAAATAAATATACTATTTTATTAAAATACTAACTTACTGTGTATACAAATAAAAATTGAAGCAAATATTGAAAAATATATAATCCTTTGTGGAATATTATAAAAATAAGGATAACACCTAAAATTAAATAAAAATTCACTTCTAAGATCTTAAGTAAGTATGTTTTATTAGAAAAATACTAATTATACCATTCCAACACATTTTAATGGTTCTTAAGTAATAAATCCTTATTTATTATCTATTTGGTAAATTCTTTAAAAACATTTCTTAAATAAGAAATAATTATAATTTTATATAAAACCTTAAATCTTTTACAATTAAATAGTACTTGCAAAACCATAACTTAATTCTATAATAATACTCAAAAGTAAATTATGAACTTTTAGAAAACTCATTAAAACCATAACTCCAAGTTAAACCAACAATTTGAATAAATTTTAATCATCATTCACTTATAACAAAAGTGAATGTTATTTATTTCTTAACTATTCTTAAACATGATTTAAAACTTTAATGGATTATTAAAATCATGTAAATCTACTTTTCTTAATAAGATAAATTATATTCATAATAACAAATCACATGTAAACTCATCATTCACTTAAGCTGGAAATGAATGATCTCATACCTTTAAACATGCTTTTTGCAAGGTTTAAAACTTGTTAATACTTTTAAACACATCACACCATAGATCTACTTATGTTTTATAGTTAACTTTGGTATAAGCAGTTGTAAACATCTCAATTGAAGTTTATTTATATTTAAGACATCTCAAACTATTCAAGAAAATGCAAACTACATCGATCACATTTTATTAACCATCAAGATTGGTTAAACCTTACCAAAGAAAACTTTTCTTCAAAGGTTATTCTTTTTGCCACTTCAAACAATAACTATATGATAGTACTTTCAACTGTTAACAACTTAACACATGGACTTTCATCCTAGCTACCAAATGGTAGTTATACTCAATTATAAATTAATCAGTACTCTGTTTTTATACCTTGCATGCTAAGACTTAAGTTTGTTATAAATGCATTTGCTTGATGATAATCAACTCTTAAAGAAATCACCTAAGTTCAACTCACCTATACTATTGGGGATTCACTTTGGGAGTTTTATAAAATGCATAGCATTACTCATGCATAATAGCATGTTTCTTCTTTAAACATTAGTCCTTACCGGACCAATGATGCTAATTTCATATATTGGATCTTATATTGTCTCGAAGACCGTGAGTGCATAATCTTGCAATCACAAAAGGCAAGTTCACACTTTCTCATGTCCTTTGATTATTTTCTGTAAAGTATTTTGCAAATCCAGTGTTATCCTCACCTGCATTTCAAAAAGGTCAGAAAACACTATTTTCATAATAATATGATTATAGGTTATTTACGATGAGGTAATAACCTACTATGAAAGTTTCGGTGGTAAAGGAACATAATACCTAGGACTTAACAACCAATGTCGCCAGTGATTCTTGTGCCGTATATTACACGTTATCCATGAGATTTGGAATGGGACGGAGAAGTCAGCTGGATCGGCTCCCTCTCACATATATCGGACACTATTCTGGGCATTTGTAAGTTGCAGATCATGGGTATAGCCGTTTTATACGGGGAAAGGTCTACCGTGGATCTGGGCTTACAAAAGACAGATTTCTAGTGTTAATGGTTGTTGTGTGTATGCAACTAAGGTATAGCTGTTTTATAACAGGGGTCTACCTTTAGTGTGGACATACAACAATTGCGATGTATGCGGGGTTGCGGAGAAGGATAGTGATTGGCTTGGATCTTAGTCTAGGCCTCATGCCAAGGAAGTATGAACGGGTTGGCTGCTCAGATGTCCAACAAAGCTAAGATCTCTCATGGATAAAGTAACGCACCTTTGTAGAGTGTAAGAACTATAACTTGTTACTCCCTATTCCGGGAAAGAGCTACGAACGCGGAAGGAAAGTAACTCCATGAAAGTCTGGTAAACCTGTAGAGCCTAGCCATCCGACGCGCCTAAACCCCTAGCCGGTATAACCCCACTACAAGGTTTAGCTTCTAGAGTGAGCACACGTCGGTCCGGTAATCGCGCCTCAGCGTACACAAGTGAGTATGTACGCCAGGGACATACAAGAACATATCAGAGCACGCCATGTACAAAGAAAGGAAATATATGCAACAAGATCCAAATATATATGATTATAGATAGGTAGCACACAGAGGACAGAGGTCCCAACAATACATCATACATCAAGCGGAAAATGTGATATAACAACCGAGTACGGATAAGATCTAAATAGGCATAATATGCTAAGAAATAAGCAAGTGAGCGCCATGCCCACACGTCTCAGGACTTGCTGGTAGGAACCCGTCTACTCATGGAGGACGTCAGAGCGAACAAACCTGTGCACCTCAGATTAACACGCACCTGTACGAAGGGAATGAACCCAAAGCAAAAGAGAAAAACAAACAACAAAGGCAAGAGCGTTAGTACTGAGGCCAGTACACGGCGAGACTAGAATTCAGCAGTCCTCGCCTACCAGGGGTATATGGTGTACTTAGCGGCGGCAAAGCTTGCAACTGGCTACCTTATAGAGACACGCTTCAACATCGGTTATTAGAGCAAGGTAAGAGGGCTCTAAACGATAACATTAAGATAACTCCAGGCATAACCCATCTGAAGCTTTCCCCCTCGAAATCCAGTCGAGGAAGTAGTCCAACAGAACACACATGTTGCAATTTTATTTAAACAGTTGTTTAGTTGGTAAGGCTAATTACTAGTCATATTATTAGGCAAGGCATTAGTGGCGTTGTCTATGATCATGACACTGTAATCCTGAGGCGTCCATAACCGTGGACACACGGCTTTTCAAAAAGATTTACCCTGCAGGGGTGCACAACTGTACCCAAACGCATGTTCAACCCTTCAAGCACTAAATCGCAAATAGGCGTGCCTTCCAAGTCTCACAACAAGAACTATCCCATAACTATGCGCGTATCCAGAGGCATCACCTACTGTATTGACCCAACCAGGAGGTACGTCGATTCTCAAGGGTGGTACAGCGTTTGCGCCTACGGTCGGGAAGGATCGGAGCTCCACTATGGAAGATGACCTCCCGGCCATACCGCAATTATGTATGCAATGTCGCGACAGTTCACCAAATACCAAGTCCGAAGACATATATAACTCACCCATGTCCGAGAACATATTATGCATATGCACCAAATGGAAAACCAATTTGTGACCCTCTGGATAAATGAATAGCACCGGTAGTTGAGGGAGGGGGGGGGGGTTCCTAGAGGCCCCCACGTTTGGTTAGCGCGATCAACTCAGAACTGGTATCGTCGAACGAAAGGTTCCTAGGTCGACTCAAGCAGTCCCCAAAGGTGGTCGCTGTCGGGGCCTTATCATTAGGTGAAGCCTTTTACCAACAACATGAGATCAATATTCATATTAACAACATTATCCAGATTTCAAGTTCCACATGTATGAGAGCAGAGCTAAGCGAGCCTATGACTCGCAAGGGCAAAGCTAGATAAACAAACAAGGCAGTAGGATAACCAAGGCAGCATGGTAGAGCATGTAAAATAAAGGTACGATACTAAAGCATCGACAATAAGGATAGCAATAGATCAACAGAAGGAAGTAAATACTACAAATACAAAATAGTTAGAAGGGGGTGAGGTGCTCGCCTGACTGCTGAAAGTAAGGAGTCGGTACAAACTCGAGAGGGTACTTGCACTGCTCAAACTCCTGCTGGTACTCGTCAGGATCGCCCTCTATCGATAAGAACCAGATGCCATACATAGAAAGAAAATAACGCAATCAACACATAAACGATGCGATGCAATCAATAATGTATCATGACAGTATATGATGCGATATGTTTAATGATTCAAGTTTAAGTGGCCGAGGAAAAAAGTATAACAATCAGGTAAATTGGACACATGTTACTTAGGTGTTCGGGTGTAATAGTTGGGGTTGTTTCTGCAAAATTGCATTTTTAGGGCCAAAAGGGCAAAAATTGTCAATGTTGTAATAGTTAGGGTTATTTCTGCAAAATTCTACTTAAGCCATTTTATTTATCTCAGAAAATCATTTACTTTTCATGTTAAAAATATTTGCAAACTCGAAAATGTTTGAAAGTTATTTAGATTTGAATGAATTTGCATTAATTGAATTAAAAGAAAAAGACAGAAAAAAACAGGCCGCCGTGGAAAATTGGGTTGGTGACGCGGTGTGACTGTCGCTCACGTGCGAGAAGGCCAAGTTGGGCCAACCTGACTCAGCACCTGGAGTAGGGACCGTGGTTGAAGAATCTTTTTTGCAGAGGGATTTATTTAGAAAAGTATCACGGGTTGCTCGTTTTCTGAAATTCGGATCTGGGAATTTGACAGCAAATCGATTTGAATTTAGACGAAGATGGCGACGAATCTGGAAAGAATTTGAAGATGTAGCAAAAACAAAAGTTTTAGCTCTCGCAAAGATCTACAACTTTGCAGGAGAAAGTTTTTCGAAAGGAGCAATGTATGCGCCGGAAAAAAGGGACGAACATAGAGGATTCAGTCAATACTTCGTAAAAACAGATTTCCCCCTTGTTTTCGAATGAAGATTGCTTCCCCTGTGGAGATCCAAAACAAGCACCGTTTGTTGCGTTGGAAATCTGGGATGTAGGAGAAGAAGTTTCGTTCAGGAAGTTTTCGCAAAGGAGCAAAGGAGATGCCGGCAAAAATTTGAGAAAGTTAGACTGACAGAGATGTACGTGCTAACGAGTGCTGCTGTGTGTCTCGCGTTCCAGGAAGCGGCGACAAGCGCGGTGCGGCGGCGAGCGGCGGTGGAGAGGCAGGGGAAGTCTAGGAAGAGGGGAGAGAGGTGAGGGAGGTCGGTCTCACAGTGGGGGTGTCAGAGAAGGTGGCTCGACGGCGGGAAAGGCGAGGAAGGCGGCGACCACGGCGAACAGCGGCGACGACATCCGTGTCCTGCAGCTTTGACGTTCTAAACCGGGGTGATCCTCCTTGCTACTGCTCCTTTGGCATGGCTATATGGGCAAAGGGGGTCGGCGAGCAGGCGCTCATGGCTTCTTTCTTGGAGAAAAGGAAGAAGGGGGAGATAAGGACAAGACTGCATCTGCTGCGCGCAAGGTGTGTTGTGCGTGTTGGCTTGCTGCTGCTGCATGTGCGCTGTGTGGGTGGATTAGGATTAGGTGATATTGCTGCTAGCTGGTTAGGTTAGGAATAAGACCAGGGAATTTTAAAAGAAAGAGGTTTTAGAAACTTTTATTAAAAGAAAGGGGATATACTAGGTATATGCATAGAAAGAGAAATATGGCAAAGGAAGGAGGATAAAAGGGAGAGGGTGTATATGTGTATATGTGTACACACATGGAAGAAAGAAGGTGCTCAGGATTGGATGGATCAACAACAAAGACAACTAACAAAATGCAAATAAAAGCACAATGTGGATCATGTGAAGATGTATACATGGGCAAGATTTAAATTGCAAATAATCCAACTAGAAGCCCACATATATAATAGCAAGATGGTGATGGGATTGTTAACATGTTAGTAGGAGGAAGAAAATAAAGAGAGATGCCCTCAACTCCAATTGGGCATTATATCAAATTTCATAAAAGCCAAATACAATTATATCAAGAACCAAAACAAAAGCCAACAAACAAATATGATGCATGCATGATGAAGATAAGAAATGAACAAACATGATCAAATGGGGGAATTGAAACCTTGGGATGTCACAACACTCCCCTCCTTGAAGGAATCGCGTCCCGAGATTCTAAGAAGAGGAGAATAGAGCGGGGTACTCGGATCTCAAGAGATCTTTGCGCTCCCAAGTTGCTTCTTTATCGGAGTGATGTGACCATTGAACTTTGAAGAACTTGATGGTTTTGTTTCTTGTCTTTCGTTCAGCCTCATCAAGAATGCAAATAGGATTTTCATGGTAAGAAAGGTCTTCCTTGAGCTCACTAGAGGAGTGATCCACGGCTCTACCGGGATCCTTGAAGCATTGCCTCAACTGAGAGACATGGAAGGTGGGGTGAACATTTTTGAGATTCTCAGGCAACTCCAAGACATAAGCAAGAGGACCTGATTCTTGAGAGAACCTTGAAGGGACCGATGTATCGCGGGGCAAGCTTCCCTTTGATACCAAATCGGTGTGTGCCTCTCATCGGGGTCACACGGAGATAAGCAAGATCACCCACTTTGTACACCATATCACGGTGCTTTCCATCATAGTAGGCTTTCTGACGATTTTGAGCAATTTTCAAGTTGTCGCGAACAATCTGACACTTTTCTTCCGCCTCTTTGATGATATCCGGACACATTTCACAATCTAGAGGATCTTTATTTCTCTAGATTTTCCTTTCACCAGTTTCAGAACAATAGAGAGGAGTACGGCACTTGCGGCCATAAAGAACTTCAAATGGTGACATGTCCAGACTTGATTGATGACTGTTGTTATAAGAGAATTCAACAAAAGGAAGGCATTCTTCCCATTTCATGCCAAATGAGATGACACAAGCTCTGAGCATATCTTCCAGAATTTGATTTACTCTTTCCACTTGGCCTTGAGACTGAGGGTGATACGCAGTGATCAACTTGATATTAGTTCCCATGTACTGCTGAAAGGAATCCCAGAATCTGGAAGTAAACAAGCTTCCATGATCAGATGTTATTTCTTTGGGAACCCCATGAAGGCTTACAATCCTCGCAACATAGAGTTCTGCCAATTGACTAGCTGTAATAGTCTCTTTGACAGGCAAGAAGTGAGCCACTTTGGAGAAGCGATCAATCACCACAAAGATGGCATTGTTGCCCTTCTGAGATTTCGGAAACCCGGTGATAAAATCCATCTCAATTTTATCCCACTTCCACTCAGGAATCTGGAGAGGTTGAAGAAGACCAGCAACTCTCTGATGTTCTGCTTTCACTCTTCTGCAAACATCACACTTGGCAACATACTTGGCAATTTCACGCTTCATGTGTGTCCACCAATAGTAAGGCTTGAGATCATGGTACATCTTTGAGCTACCCGAGTGAATAGCAAGAAGATTTTCATGAGCTTATTTGAGGATTAGATTCTTGAGTGCTTGCACTTTTGGTACAACAATGCGCCCTTCGAATCTGAGAGTGCCATTAGCATCAATGGAATAGGATTGTACTTGGGAACGCCCAATTCCAGATTTTTCTTGACTTTGAGGACCATAGCATCAGTCAACTGGGCCTCACAAATTTTATCTTCAAGATTGGGAGCCAAGCATAGATTTTCAAGATGCCCCTGAGGACCAATCTCAAGATTGTACAGCTGAATTTCTTTGAAGAGATACTTATTGCTTTCCTTGACCATGAGGTTATTGCAATAGACTTTTCGACTAAGAGCATCAGCCATCACATTAGCCTTCCCTGGAGTGTAGTCAATTGAGACATCGAAGTCTGAGATGGTTTCCATCCATCTTCTTTGTCGCATGTTTAGATCAGGATGAGTGTATGTACTTGAGACTCTTGTGATCAATGAAGATTTCACAACGGTTGCCAAGCAAGTAGTGTCTCCACGTTTTCAATGCATGAATAACTGCTGCAAGATCGAGATCATGAGTAGGATAGTTTATCTCATGTGGACGCAACTGTCGAGATGCATAAGCCACGACTTTTCTTTCTTGCATTAGAATAGCACCAAGACCTTGAATGGAAGCATCACAGAATATCTGGAAAGGCTTGGATGTATCTGGAGGAGTCAGGATAGGAGCTGAGGTGAGCCTCTTCTTTAGAGTTTCAAAGCTTTCTTGACAAGCTGGAGACCAAAGGAATTTCTTATCCTTCTCGAGGAGCTCAGAAAGAGGTTTTGCTATCTTCAAGAAGTTCTCAACAAATCGGCAACAATAACTTGCCAAACCGAGGAAGCTTCGGACTTCCTTGACATTTTTGGGAGGAACCCAATCCACAATTCACTTGATTGTTTTTGGATTGGTTGCAATCCCTTTATCATAAATGACATGGCCCAAATAAACCACTTCAGAAAGCCAAAATTCGCACTTAGAGAACTTAGCATACAAACGATGCTCTCGGAGCTTGGAGAGAATAAGCCGAAGGTGTTCTTCATGTTCTTCCCTCGACTTGGAGTAAACAAGAATGTCATCGAGATATACCACCACGAACTTATCAAGGTATTCCATGAAAACCGAGTTCATGAGGCGAGAGAATGTTGCAGGAGCATTGGTGAGGACAAAGGACATTACGGTGTACTCATACAAACCGTATCTGATGGTGAAAGCTGTTTTTGGAATATCCTCCTTTCTGATTTTGATTTGGTGGTATCCACTTCTCAAATCCAGCTTAGAGAATACTTGTGCTCCGGCGAGTTGATCAAAGAGGTCTGTGATGCGAGGTAGAGGATATTTATTCTTGATTGTCTTTGCATTGAGACCACGATAGTCAACAACTAGACGATCAGTTTTATCTTTCTTCTGGACAAAGATGGTGGGACTTCCCCACGAAGAAGTGCTATGCTGAATATGGCCTTTACTTTCAAGTTCATCAAGTTGCTTCTTGAGCTTGGCCATTTCATTAGGACCCATCTTATATGGACGCTTGGAAATTGGAGCTGTTCCGGGTTCCAATTCGATCATGAATTCAACGGCCCGGTCAGGTGGCATGCCTGGCATCTCCTCAGGAAACACATCTGGAAAGTCGCACACAACTGGCACATTTTCCAGAGCTGGAAGAGGATCAACATTGAGAGCAAAGACTTGTGTTGAAGGAGTTGCATTTGGAGAATAGACTATCTGGCCTTTGGAGTGAGCAAGAGTTACTGACTTATTCACACAGTCAATCATAGCACCATTAGCTTTGAGCCAATCCATCCCAAGGATCACATAAATTTCATACCAAGGATTATCAGCAAAGAAAGGAACACATGGTCTCCAATTAGAATATGATTGACATGACTTATTTTTGAAGAAGTCATTTCAGCTCCAAGAGATTTGACCATGAGGCATTTGTTCAAAGGCTCCATTGAAAAGCCATGCCTATCAGGAAAACTTGAAGAGATAAACGAATGAGATGCTCCTATATCAAAGAGAACCTTTGCAAGAATGGAGTTCACAAGTAAAGTTTCAAGAACCACATCTGGACTTTTTCTGCTTGTTGAGTTGATATGCTATTCCACCATACACTTTTAGTATTCGGCTTATTATTGACTTGCCGAGACACTTGAGGAGGTTTCTTGAGATAGCAATTGCAAGAAGTGTGTCCTGATTGACCACACCCATGACAAGGCTTAGAGAAAGGAATTTGCTTCTTCTGCTTTGGCACAACTTTAGCACTTGGCTTATTCTGCAGCTCAACTCTCTTCTGCTGGATTTGAACATTTGGCCTTTGCTGACTTTGCACTTGCATAGGAATCGACAAAGGTGCGGGTGGGTGGGAAGAAGACCCCGGTGGTGCTGACAAGTAGGTGGGTTGTACAGGAGCATACATCACAGGAGCAACATGTGGAACCCAAATCCTACGTTTCTCAGAAAGCAAAGCTGCTGCTGAAAGATTAGCCTCTTGAATAGAGCGCTTTTGGTGATTCACCAACTCTTTTTTTACCATACTCAGCTTTCAAAGACAAGTCTACAAGCTCATCAAAGTTGTCGCACTTGTGCAAATTGATAGAATACTTGAGATATGGCTTCAGGCCTTTGCGGAACATGTATTGCTTCTTCTCATCAGTTGAGGTATCATCACTAGCATATCAAGAAAGATCAATGAAAGCCCTATGATAAGCAATCACATCATTGCTTCCTTGAGTTAGATCACATAACTCTTCTCGTTTCATATCCAAGAGAGTATCAGGAATGTAATGACGCTTGAAAGAAGTCTGGAATTCATCCCAAGAGAATACTGCATCAGTGGCTCTAGAGTTCTGACAAATCTCCCACCAAGCAGCCGGCTGTCCTTGAAGCAAGAAGGTTGCATAGGGAACACGATCAACATCCGCAACACGGGCAACTGCAAATATCTTGTTCATCTCACGCAGCCAATCAAGTGCCTCAATTGGCTCTGAGGGAACATCAAACGTGCTTGGTTTTAGCTCGAGAAATTGCTAGATTGTTATTCGGTTGCTTGCAAGAATAGCCTGGCTCTGTCCCACTGTAATCTCAGTCAGAACTTGAGATACTTTAGTCAAAGCTTGCCCCAATCAGGTGGAGGATTTTCATCACCACTCTCCATCCTGAGGAAAGGAAAAAGAATTTGGTTAGCACAACAATCGGATGAAAATCCAATGTTAGTGCATTAAGACGACTTGTGTACAAAAGATACATGAATATGACATAGTTATCATCAAGGTACACTTTAAGTACCCAATAACTAGCCAGTATAACATGTGGAATCTAGAATGATAGCATGAACATATTTCACACATTACAAGTGTCATATTTGCTAAAGAAAACCAAATTACAATTACGAGTGTCAGAACGATCCAAGTTATGTATTTAGCCGATTAGATTGAAAGCGTTCAACAAATTTCACTCATGGTAAGTGTAATATAGATATACTCAAACATTACAATCGCGAGAGTCGAAAAAAACTCAAGTTATGTATGTATTGGAGAATAATTGAAGAATGAAGTAAAAACTTCCGATATTCGCGTTGGTATCAGAAGAACAAGTCAGCAAGACCATGCCGACAAGTCGAAAGGTTTAAAACTTTTGTTTAAAATAGACGAGTTTGATGAAAATATTTTGAAGAAAACCAGGAATTTTAGGGGTTTCAAAGGATTCGAGAGAAACAACAGATTTGAATTTAACAAGGTATTTGATTTGAAGCAACTTTACTCTGACACAAACAACAAACTTACGACGGTACTACGGATAGCCGAAGACGTTTGAACCTAAAGCAGGTGATGAGAACAGATAAAACGTTGCACTTCCTTACCAGAAAAAGGGTGGGAGGGTGGGAAAAGAAATAAAGCAAGAATTCCTACTCTCCGATTAGTTTTTACCTAGTATATAACTACCAAAATATTTTTCTAGACTCAACAACGTCCGCTGAAAAGGCTCCTACCAGGTCGACAATGCTCTGATACCAACTTGTAGAGCCCAGCCATCCGACGCGCCTAAACTCCTACCCGGTATAACCCCACTACAAGGTTATAGCTTCTAGAGTGAGAACGCGCCGGTCCGGTAATCGTGCCTCAGCGTACACAAGTGAGTATGTACGCCGGCGACATACAAGAACATATCAGAGCACACCATGTACAAAGAAAGGAAATATAGGCAACAAGATCCAAATATATATGATTATAGATAGGTAGCACACAGAGGACAGATGTCCCAACAATACATCATACATCAAGCGGAAAACGTGATATAACATCCGAGTACGGATAAAATCCGAATAGGCATAAGATGCCAAGAAATAAGAAAGTGAGCGCCATGCCCACACGTCTTAGGACTTCCTGGTAGGAACCCGTCTACTCATGGCAGACGTCAGAGCGAACAAACCTGTGCACCTCAGATTGACATGCACCTGTACGGCGGGAATGAAGCCAAAGCGAAAGAGAAAAACAAACAACAAAAGCAAGAGCGTCAGTACTGAGGCCAGTACACGGCGAGACTAGAATTCAGCGGTCTTCTCCTACCAGGGGTATATGGTGTACTTAGCGGCGACAAATCTTGCAACTGGCTGCCTTATAGAGACACGCTACAACATCAGTTATTAGAGCGAGGTAAGAGGGCGCTAAATGATAACATTAAGATAACTCCAGAAATAACCCATCCGAGGCTTTCCCCTCGAAATCCAGTCGAGGAAGTAGTCCAACAAAACACACACGTTGCAATTTTAGTTAAACAGTTGTTTAGTTGGTAAGGCTAATTACTAATCATATTATAGGCAAGGCATTAATGGCATTGTCTATGATCATGACACTGTACTCCTGAGGCGAACATAACCGTGGACACACGACTTTTCGAAAAGATTTACCCTGCAGGGGTGCACAACTGTACCCAAACGCATGTTCAACCCTTCAAGCACTAAATCGCAAATAGGCGTGCCTTCCAAGTCTCACAACAAGAACTATCCCATAACTACACGCGTATCCAGAGGCATCACCTATTGTATTGACCCAACCAGGAGGTACGTCGATTCTCAAGGGTGGTACAGCGTTTGCACCTACGGCCAGGAAGGATCGGAGCTCCACTATGGAATATGACCTCCCGGCCATACCGCAATTATGTATGCAATGTCGTGACAGTTCACCAAATACCAAGTCCGAAGACATATACAACTCACCCATGTCCGAGAACATATTATGCATATGCACCAAATGGAAAACCAATTTGTGACCCTCTAGATAAACGAATAGCGCCGGTAGTTGTGTGTGTGTGTGTGTGGGGGGGGGGGGTTCCCAGAGGCCCCCACGTTTGGTTAACGCGATCAACTCAGAAGTGGTATCGTAGAACGAACGGTTCCTAGGTCGACTCAAGCAGTCCCCAAAGGTGGTCGCTGCCGGGGCCTTATCATTAGGTGAAGCCTTTTACCAACAACATGAGATCAATATTCATATTAACAATATTATCCAGATTTCAAGTTCCACCTGTATGAGAGCAGAGCTAAGCGAGCCTACAACTCGCAAGGGGAAAGATAGCTAACAAAACAAGGCAATAGGATAACCAAGGCAACATGGTAGAGCAGGTAAAATTAAGGTACGGTACTAAAGCATCGACAATAAGGATAGCAATAGATCAACAGAAGAAAATAAAGAATACAAATACAAAATAGGTAGAAGGGGGTGAGGTGCTCGCCTGACTGCTCAAAGTAAGGAGTCGGTACAAACTCGAGAGGGTACTTGCACTGCTCAAACTCCTGCCGGTACTCGTCGGGCTCGCCCTCTATCGATAAGAACCAAATGCCATACATAGAAAGAAAATAACGCAATTAACACATAAACGATGCGATGCAATCAATAATGTATCATGGCAGTATATGATGCGATATGTTTAATGATTCAAGTTTAAGTGGCCGAGGACAAAAGTATAACAATAAGGTAAATCGGCCACATGTTACTTAGGTGTTCGGGTGCAAATTTTATTAAGGTTCGGTGATGCATGATGTGAAAGAACAAATGGATATCACGGTTGGGTTCGTGTCATCGAGCTAATCGATTTAGATATATTAATTGTAAAATTTGGAATTACGGATTAAAGGTTATTATATTGCATTTTTAGGGCCAAAATGGTAAAAATTGTCAATGTTGTAATAGTTGGGGTTGTTTTTGAAAAATTCCCCTTAAGCCATTTTATTCATCTCAGAAATCATTTACTTTTCATGTTGAAAATATTTCAAATTCAAAAATGTTTGAAAGTTATTTAGATTTAAATGAATTTGCATTAATTGAATTAAAATAAAAAGACAGAAAAGGCCGCCGTGGAGAACTGGGCTGGCGGCGCGCTGTGACAGTCACTCATGTGCGAGAATGCCAAGTTGGGCCGGCCCGACTGAGCACCTGGAGTAGGGACCGCGGTTGAAAAATCTTTTTTGTTCAGAGGTTTATTTAGAAAAGTATCACGGGCTGCTCGTTTTCTGAAATTCGGATTTGGGAATTTGACAGCAAATCGATCTGAATTTGGATGAAGATGGCGACGAATCTGGGAATAATTTGAAGATGTAGCAAAAACAAAAGTTTTAGGTCTCTCAAAGATCTACAACTTTGCAGGAGAAAGTTTTTGAAAGGACCAACGTATGCGCCAGAAAGAAGGGACGAATAGAGAGGGTTCAGTCAATACTTCGTAAAAACAGATTTTCCCCTTGTTTTCGAATGAAGATTGCTTCGCCTGTGGAGATCCAAAATGAGCACCGTTTGTTGCGTTGGAAATCTGGGATGTAGGAGAAGAAGTTTGGTTCAGGAAGTTTTCGCAAAGGAGCAAAGGAGATGCCGGCAAAAATTCGAGAAATTTAGACTGACAGAGATGTACGTGCTGACGAGTGCTGTTGTGTCTCGCGTTCCAGGAAGCGGCGACAAGCGCGGCGCGGCGGCAAGCGGCGGTGGAGAGGCAGGGGAAGTCCAGGAAGAGGGGAGAGAGGTGAGGAAGGTCGGTATCACAGTGGGGTGTCGGAGAAGGTGGCTCGACGGCTGGAAAGGCGAGGGAGGCGGCGACCACGGCGAACAGCGGCGACGGCATCCCTGTCCTGCAGCTCCGACGTCTTGGACGCGGGGTGCTCCTCCTTGCTACTGCTCCGGTGGCATGGCTAGATGGGCGAAGGGGGTCGGCGAGCAGGCGCTCATGGCTTCTTTCTTGGAGAAAAAGATGAAGGGGGAGATAGGGACAAGACTGCGTCTGCTGCGCGCAAGGTGTGCTGTGCGTGTTGGCTTGCTGTTGCTGCATGTGCGCTGTGTGGGTGGATTAGGATTAGGTGATATTGCTGCTAGCTGGTTAGGTTAGGAATAAGACCAGGAAATTTTAAAAGAAAGAGGTTTTAAAAACGTTTATTAAAAGAAAGGGGATATACATATATAGGTATATGCATAGAAAGAGAAATATGGCAAAGGAAGGAGGATAAAATGGAGAGGGTGTATATGTGTACACACATGAAAGAAACAAGGTGATCAGGATTGGATGGATAAACAACAAAGACATCTAACAAAATGCAAATAAAAGCACAATGTGGATCATGTGTAGATGTATACATGGGCAAGATTTAAATTGCAAATAATCCAACTAGAAGCCCACGTATATAATAGCAAGATGGTGATAGGATTGTTAACATGTTAGTAGGAGGAAGGAAATAAAGAGAGATGCCCTCAACTCTAATTGGGAATTATATCAAATTTCATAAAAGACAAATACAATTATATCAAGAACCAAAACAAAAGCCAACAAACAAATATGATGCATGCATGATGAAGATAAGAAATGCACAAACATGATCAAATTGGGGAATTGAAACCTTGGGATGTTACAAAACCTGTGAAGGCTGACGGACATAGTTTTTCAGAATAAAAACAATCTTTGAAGAAATGTTTACGAATACCTGTATTGCCTACGACCTATGGTCTATGGCTGTAGATATAGTGCATCAAACACTTCTTTCTAGTGAACTTGCTGAGTACGCTCGTACTCAACGTATCTTCTTAACCCTTGCTAGATTCTGAAGCCAATACAGACTATGTCTACATCAAATTATGCTCAAGGTAATCGTCATCAACAGTTCAAGTTATTCAATGAAGTCAACTTGTACATCAACTAAAGTGAACATGAAGTTGATGATTAGATAGGAATATAATCTCTAGCCATAGAACCTACTTCTATAGAGTATTTTAATAGAAGCAATCGAAGCCAAGTAGTTTAGATACTAGTTTTATAAGTATGATAGATTTAAGTTGAATATTTCTAATTCTTCTTTGTAAGAAGTTTCTTTCTTTCTCTTTAACCTAGAGTGTTCTCTGGATCTTCTGTAAATAGTCGAGTTGTAACCTATAGTCATGTCTTGGACCTGTCGTGTTTCTGTTGTACCACTCTGAGGGATGTAATACTAGTGAACGGTGTTTCATTGGTGTTATGTCAACGACTATAGTGTACTACATCATGTAGTGGTATGCTGGGTCACCGCAAAGGGCCACCAGGGGACCACACCACCTGTTGGCGCAGGCCAGGCCAGGCCATGCCAGGGGGTCATGTGGCCGCCTCGGGCACCAGCTCGACCTCTTCCTTCGCCTACATAAACTCTCTGACCTGAAAACACAGGGGGGTTTGACGTTTTTCCAGATAGAGTTCCGCTGCGCCGCCACCACCAGAAACCGCGATTCAGAACTAGAAACTCCGTTCTGGCACCCTGCCAGGATGGGAAATTGGAGGAGATCATCGCCATCATCATCACCAACGCCTCTCCATCAACCATCCATGTTTCCCCCATCCATGAGTGAGTAATCCCAAATAGTAGGCTATGGGGATGGTAGGGATTGGATGAGATCTATCATGTAGTTGTATAAGATTGTTAGGGCATGGTGCCTAGTATCTATTGTTAGTGCTTTTTGACATTGTTGCAACTTGTTATGCTTAATTCTTGTCACTAGGGCCTAAGTGCCATGATCTTAGATCTGAACATGTTATTGATTCATGATGATAGTATTGTTTGTGATCTTACCTGCAAGTTGTTTACACATATTATTGTCCGAAACCCGAGGCCCCGAAGTGACAGAAATCAGGATAACCAGAGGGTATGGATGTGATATGAGGATCACATGTGTTCATGGAGTGTTAATACTTTCTTTGGTACTCTATTAATAGTAGTACCTTAATTGCCAGTAGATTTCCTTGAGGCCCCGCTGCAATGGGCTGGCAGGATAAAGGATGTTGTGCAAGTTCTCATTGCGAGCACATATGACTATATATGAAACACATGCCTATGATTATTTAGTACTTGGATGCTTTATCTTTTTTATCTGCAAATTCCCTTGATCTTGATATTAGATGAATAGACTTGTCCATGCAACACTCGTCCATCCATCCCTATGCTTACCGCACTCAAATCCTGCTGTTTGCTACTATTGTTACTACTGCCTTTATTTTACTACTGTTGTTACTTTGCTATTGCTACTACACAACTGTTGCTAGTTATAAACCGCTGTGAGCAAGACTATTTCCAGGTGCAGCTGAATTGACAACTCAGTTGTTAAGGCTTATAAATATTCTTTGGATCCCCTTATGTTGAATCAATAAATTGGGTTTAACTTCCCTTGAAGATTGTTGCGATCCCCTATACTTGTAGGTCATCAGCAAGCTCACAAGAACGCTTTGGAATGCACCTTCTTTCTTATGCGCAGAGCACACGAAAATGTCGTCGTGCACTTTCTCCATGACGCTTGGTTGGCCCTTCTCGATGCAGTCGTGGCCTTCGCTATTGCCACCGCCACCGCCGCCGCCGATGCAACACATTCAGCAAAATCAACTGTCTTAGATGGCAATGTAATACCATCCTTGTAGTACAACAGCATGGCCTGCCTTAGAGGGGCCAAATAGCCAAGCTTCGGTGGCGGCGGCGGCCGCTGGGCTGGCGGCTCCTGCTTAGGCGGGGCCATAGTTAAGCTTCCTAAGAGTGTATCTTATTTATTCGAAACTAGTTCGACTAACTGCTGAGTCTTTATTTCCCTTCTCGACATAAGAGTGCTTAGATATTAAAAATGCAGGTCGTGGCTAGCAACCGGATCGGGCAATGTAGCAGGTCAGGGTTCCATTTTAAGTATATTTATGAGGTTTGTGCTTAGTTGTGTCCATAAATTTTGCATGTGCCACTACAAGTAGAATTGTAGCAACACCATCAGAAATAGGGGAAGAGAATGTGGTGTTTACTGACTGGTGGTCCCGCAACCTCGACTGTCGACGGCGCACATCCTAGGTTCGAGGATTAGTGCTCCCCATTATTCTGTGATTTTTCATATTCCGTCGCTCGCTCACATCTCCGCTCCACTACTCTGGTCTTGCATGCCGACTCTACGTGCTCCCCCTGGACTATCGTCCTCTCGTCATCCCCTACCCACCCTACCCACCCTGCCTTGCCCCTTGCCATGTCTCCTTGCCTCCATCCCTGCCCAGGCGTGTTTGGGAACAAAAATCGTTAGGTGGGTGCTAGGTTCTCACGCAATGACGGTGGCTTTTATCTGGATCCCGCACGGAAATGGATCCTACATGTCCGGAGAACACGGAGATGGGTCCTTCCTAGATGGAGAGCGAGGAGATGGACGTTTCAAAACTGGAGAACATGGAGGAGCACGAAACATGGGAAGAGGAGGCGGGGTACAAAGCTTGTGCTCTGGAGCCCATTGAACATGTTGTACATCCTTCCTGAAGGGTAAGAACTGTAATTCCATCTCTGCATCTCCCAATTAGCGTTTATAGTCCCGTGTTGATGGAGAGGATCTGTGTTGGTGACCGTAGGACATCTGCTGCATCCAGATTTCTTTTAAAAATTCGGCATGGGTGTCGGATTGAAACCTTGTCCGATGGTAGAATCCTTGTTACCAGTGGATTTGATTATCCACTGATAGTAGACGTGGAGGACATAACTTGTAACATCCCAAAAATCTTGATCATGCTTATCAAATTCTAATCACTAAAATTAGGGTTAACAAAAACTTTGATTAAATAAAAATCATACGAATGTATGTGTGTATGTGATGATTTTATGAATGCATGAATGGACTTATGTGATTAACCTAAATAGCAAGAAATGGTTTAAAGATGAAAATAACATCATCTAAAACATTTCCAAGCAAAAACAAATCAAGATAAAACCAAAAACAAAACAAATAAGGCAAATGGTCATTTTTTCCAATCTTGCTCACTAGGTCACTTTGAGTATTTCTAGTCCAAGATTTCAAACAGAAACTTTTCCATTTCTTTTCACCCCTTGCAAGACCAAGTAAAAGTGAATCAAAGCCCACCTTTCAAACTTATAGAAACATTTGGCAACCCCATTCAAATGACAATTCAAAATTGAATCTATAACATATGTGAAGATCACATATTTTCAAAACCCAACCAAACCAGTGCCCCTTGACTCATCCAACTAACCAGATACTACCTAGTATGTAACTAGAAACCCCACCAAGTTTGAACCCAAAATTCAAATTTGAATTTCTTTCGGCCATTTCATCAAACACATTGTGATCAGGAAACAACAAAACATCAAACACTATTTGTAGCAGTGATTATGGCCAACCTTGTTCCCTCTCTGGTGGCAGCATGCTCTTAGTAGATCATCTAGCCTCTTTAACAATCCTTAGCACCACTGTGAACAAGCATAGCCATCAATGGTGACCATGTCGAGAGCACCATTGCGACCCCCATGTCACCAGCGAGCTAGAGGAAGCAATAGCCTCGCCAACCTTGTCTGGGACACGCAGCATCGTCCACCGGCACCCCTTGTCCAAGCCTCGAGCGCAGCCAGCCACTGGACTACAAGCCAGGCTCGCGCCCAGTTTCTGTGCGTGCGTGCCGAGAGCGCGCCAGTGCGCCGTCAGCGACACGAGCCCATAGACCGCGCGCCGCCCTCGCCTCTTGCATACGTGATCGCCAGCACCCCAGACAGCCCCGTTCACCGCCGCGCAGACCATGCACGTTGTGCACCATTAAAATCCCCGTCGGACCCTCCCAGAGCACCGTGGCGTTCCGACCGTTCCTCACCGCCCCATGCCGCGCCATCAAGCCGTTGAGCTTTGCCAGGAGGCAACACACCGCCCCCTACCTTTGCCCATGCCATTAGCACGCTGTGCCGACGGCACCGACGAGCTCCACTTGCGCCATTCTGTCCCCTCGTCGCACTATAAATAGAGGCCCTCCTAGCTCAAACCCTTCACACCATCTCACTCCCCACCTCTCACTAATACCCCCACTCACTCCCGGAGCAAGGCGAGCACCAGGTGGCCAGAATTGCACCGGAGTTCGCCGCTGTAGAGGAGGAGAGGCGTTGTCGATTGGAGCCGCCCCAGGAGGAGCTTCCGGTACCAGAAGAATCGCCATCATCGACTTTGTTGTTCGCCCCCATCGCTGACCATAGCTGGAGCCCCGATGAGCCTCCCACGACCCCCTCTGGCCGCGCTAGGGTTCGGTTTCACCGGCATTGCCCGACATGGACGATAAACCTTAGTCATTCGATTAGAGTTAGATCGTGCGACCCTAATCACCCCGTACCACTTCGTCACTCACTGTCTCACTAACGAGTGGGGTCGCTCACTTAACCAGCCCGCGCGCACTGTGCGTAGTGGGCTGGCCCAGTTAAACCTCCTGCACGACCCATTAATTCAAACTTAGGTTTATTCATTTAATTTCAAACTCAGTTCTGTACCTAGATTCAAAAATCAACCCAGCTCGATTCACTAAACCGAAAAGCTTGAAACCAATTTTGATAGAAAGGTAGTGGAGTGCTTAATCCAAGACCGTTGGATTCAAACCATTTAGATTTGTAGATCACCCATGGTAAAAAAACAAGGCAGGAGCTTTTCTGCATTCAAACATTTTTCAAAATTCAACCATAAGAGCTTTTGAGTTGGTTCCAACTCTCAAAAATCACATTTAACCATACCTTTCAGAATATATAAAAATATATAGGTTTACTTACAGAAATAATGATCAAGTAGTAAAAGAATGCCTCATAGGCCATTCTAGTCATTTTTTTAATTAAAATAAAAGGGTTAAACCTTATTAAATTGTGACACCACTTTAAATCACATTCCCATGTACTGAAATATGTGGTGATGACATGTGTCAACATGATCACATGTTTTAGTTGGAGAATATTAAATCTTAAGTAGTTTTTCAATGATTAGAAATTACTTTTCTAAAATAAAATAAATAAAACAAGTGCTTTAATCCTTGTGATAATAGTGATGATGCTAGATCATCTAGTGTGAACATTTGTGTGATAAAGAGAAATAGTTAAGTATTCTGTGGTGATTGTGTACCTCGTATTTATTTATAGACGCTAGTACCGACCAAGGATACAAGGAGGAAGGAGGATACTACGAGGACGAAGCTGAGGAGAACTTCAACCACTGCTCTGCACAAGGCAAGCCTAATACTACCAGTTGACTTGGCAAGCTTATACTTGCAATTATGCAAGCAAATACTTGCAAGCTATTAATTAAGCAAGCTACCACTTGCAAACTCTACTTGCAAGCTTATACCCATTTGATGATACCCAATCCTAGTTTTACTTGCAAAGCTTAATACTTTATTTCTTTATCAAAGCCTTTTCTTAGAGTTTACCTAGTACTTGTAGATAATAGAAGGATATTGGAAGGTAGCATAAAGAGCATAAAACTTGTCCTAAGTTAGATAATCTTGATGTCACCCTAAGGCATGAGATTGAACTTAGATAAGTAACACCCGTTTACCACCCCTCATTAGTATTTACCCCCACTTGTAGATGCTAGTGCTAAGCCTAAATCTTGATCAACTTTAGATGGGAATACTTGGTGAAAATGATTATGAAAACCTTAGAATGATGAGTCATTCTACCGAAATGTTTTGACATGTGTTCTCGAACACCAGATGATTTTGATGATGAAAATGTTAAGGCATGAGCCTTAGCCCTTTATAAAACTGATGGTTGTCTGGATGCGATACCATTCCAATTTTACCGTACAACCACAATACCCGAAAATTGGGTAGGTCTTGACTGAAAATTTATATACCTTCGTATGGTTTCTCTTGCAGCCAAGGTTTGAGCTGAGTCTACCTTGTGAAGATTGTCCACCTGTGAAGTACCCAAGATGACAGTTGGTCATGGTTGGGAGGCCAAACTCATAGGAGAGGTGTCTATACTAGGGCGTGTAATTAAAAGGTTAGGGTTGATTTTCCGCATACTGAGTATGGTGAATTCAGGATTGTTCCTGACGGATGTATCGAATATTGTGGTGAAAGTGTATAATCTCTGCAGAGTGTCAAACTATTCGAATAGCCGCGTCTGTGGTTATGGACAGTTGGAGTGGCCATACTATTCCGTCATCATATGTTTTCAAAATGACTTATAAAATGAATTATGATTTTGACTTGACCACGACAGAGTTGTGGCATGAAATTCAAGTTCCCACTTAGGTGTTATAAAACTTGCAACTAGCTTTCTTTGCTTCTGAACTTAGTAAAGGTAAAACTGGCTTTTTTTTGCAAAACAACCCTAGAGCTTAGTATATCCTACTCAAAACCACTTCACTTGTTAGTATTAGTTTGTGAGTACTTAAAGAGTACTCATGGCTTTGTCCCTGTCTATTCCCGTGGCCAGACTATGAGGAGGAGTATCAGGAAGATGGACAGCAGGAAGGTTACAACAAATAGGATCATCTCCGATCGTTAACATTGCCTGTGACCATGAAGATGGAGCTTCGCCTACGCTATCGTTATTACTACGTTATTTCCGCTGCTGAATTGTATTAAGTCTGGATCATAAGATCCTTATTTATAATGGATGATGTGTTGTGATATCCAATCTGTTATGTCTCGCAAAAATGGTAATCCTAGGATTGCGATGTATGGCATAACAGTCATCTGGGATTAAAAATCAGGGTGTTGACAAAACTCTAAGTGACTTCCACATGCAATTTGGCAAGTTTCCGATTGGCCAGCATGATGAATTCGTAATCAAGTACTACGACACAAATATGTAGACTTTCTGCGATGTTAGAACTAAGGAGGCTCTGGACATGATGTGGGGTAAACACCTTGGCATGAGGACTGTGTTGATGTTTGTGCAGATCGTTAACAAATATACGGGGGAAGAGACTGTCCTGAATGATACTGGCCTGTGTGGAACGCGAATATAGCAGTCTCTGTTTTTTATACCGAGCACGACCGACCAGCCTGTCGTTGAGCATGAAGACATCAAAATGTGTGGCGGTCAGTGTGATTTTGTGCTCGAAGATGATGATGATGATGATGATGATGATGATAAAGCATATCCAAATGTGGCTATTGACCCTGATAGGGTTGAGAGTAGGGAATATTTGGTTGATTTGAACTATGAGCCTGACTATGGGACTGATGAGGAAGAAGAATGTGAGGATGGGGAAATGGGATGCAAATACGATGACGAAGACGAGGACAGGACAGTGATACACTTTGATAGGGACAACCCTACAATTGATGAGGGGACTGTCTTTGATACTGTGGAGGAATACAGATATGTCATTGCTACCTATGCAATAAGAGTTGGGTTCGAATTTATCGTTGAAAAGAGTGAACAAAAGAGATTTAGGGTGCATTGTAGGGAAAGTAAGGTGTGTAAATGGAGATTGCAAGCATCTCCAATGCGGGGTGGACACCCATTTCAGGTTGCAATAGCTACATTTAGTTTTGGTCTTTCTCATATTTGCTCTGCAGGTGAGTCCTCTGATTTATTTTTATTCCCATTGAATACAGATCAAGGTAAACACGAAGAAACATAACTGCCCTAATACTTGTTTAAGTGATAAAATTATACCGGTGACAACCAAGTGGATTGCTGCTAATGTACTTGAGTGGGTGAGGAAGGATCGTAGCATTGGACCTACTGAACTCAGAACTAAGCTTAGAGAAAAGTTTAATGTTCTGATTCCTTACCATAGAGTCTTTGATGGGCAGGATATGGCTCTAGACTTCATACAGGGCAAGTAGACTGACAATTTTCACATGTTGTATAGTTTCAAAGCTGAGGTAGAGAAGACATCACCTGGTTGTGTTGTTGACATTGATTACGAGGTTGTGAAAGGAAGAGAAAAGTTCTCAAGAGGGGTCAAGTATAAGCAGGTAGATAAGAAATGCTTTAGGAGATATTTTATCTGCCTGAAGGCATGCTGGAAGTGGTTCCTAGACGGCTGTAGGCCATACTTGGCAATAGAGGCAACTTCTTTAACAGGAAAGTTCAGGGGACAACTTTCTACCGCTTGTGCGGTGGACGCACATAATTGCCTTTTTCCCATAGCCTATGTTGTTCTTGAGGGCGAATCGACTTAAAGCTGGAAATGGTTCATGCAGAGACTACGTGCAGTAATTGGTCATCCTGAAGGCTTGGTGATACACACTGGTGCATGCAAGGGGATTCAGAATGCTATTGATGTTGTGTTTCCTAGGGTTGAGCATAGGGAATGCATGCGAAACCTCACTACTAGCTTCACAAAGAAGTTCAAAGGAAAGACCTTTGAAGACAACTTGTGGCGATCCGCATACACATACACACCAAGCACGCATGCTACTTGCATGCAGAACTTGTATACCATGCTGAAGCTGAAAGAATACCTCGAAGAACATCATAGCAAGTTATTGGCCAGAATCAAGTTTGGTGAGTTAAGCAAAGTGGATTTTGTTTGCAATAATCTGATAGAAAGGTTCAATGCTAAGATTAGGAGTATGAAGTCACTTGCAATTGTTATTTTGTTAGATGCAATAAGACAGTGTATAATGGTGAAGATAAATTTTAGGCAGAGAATTTGTGCGAGAAAATTTGTAGGCCATAAAATAGTTCCAAAGGTGGTTTTATTACTGAATGCAAGAACCAGGGCAATGAGAATGATAAAGACGAGGATGGTCAGAAGTTCCAATACATTGGCTGGGGTTTATGCACAAGACAAGCATGGAGCCGAACGGAGGTTTACTGTAGACATTGGTAACAAGACTTGTTCATGCCACCATGCACTACACTTCATCTTAAAGCTGAGAGGTGGAGGTGCTGAAATAGAAAACTATGTTCATAACTATTTCTCCATGGACAAGTTTGTTGTAACTTATGCAGAAAACGTACCACCTACGGCTGATGAAAATGATTGGGAGATAGTTGATCCAGGGTTCAAACTCGAACCACCAGTTCTTAGGAGGCCACCTGGGAGGCCTAGAAAGGAAAGGACCAAAGCCTTCACTAAAAAATGTTCGAGGCTAGGAGCAAGGAAGCGAAAGTGCAAATGGTGTGGAGGGTTAGGCCATATAAAGAGGCTATGCAAAAACCTAGTTCCACGTGATTTTGAAGATGCTGACATTGTCTCCGTTCACATCACGGAGGCACAAGGTGAGGCTTCTCAGGCCGAACTGGAGGAAGTGCAGCGAGATGACGTAGAGGAAGTGTTGCATGTGAAGGAAAACAGTGATGCGCATGTGGAGGGAAATGTCGGTAAGCAGCAATTTGTTGAGGACGTGGACGTGCCAGCGGGGATGGGGGCGAAAACAAACAAAAAGGTAAGCAGGAGTAGAAGGGAAACGATAATAATGGAGTTGAGTTTGAATATGAAGAAGTTGCTGGGGTGATTGAGGATGTTCTTCAGGATATTTCAGCTAAATACATGAGAAACAATAAATCCCTATCAATTTCGTCTTTGTACGATTCTCCGGACGAAAGGTAATCTTGAAACTAGTTCTACTTGGAATTTTGATCATTTTTGTTTTAGTCCTCATCAACTGTTGTTTGTGTAGCGCGGGATTGAACAGTAATAAGAGGAGCAGAGAGAAGGTGGCACAGTAATGTCGTTTCTTGAATTTTCATTGAAATTTATTTATATCTGGTGCTTGTAACGGGTATGTGATGTGTGGTGTCGACCAGATTCCAGGTCTTTAGATAGTACCTTAATTTTTAAACTGATTTTACATAAACAATAATCATGGATTTTTAACCGTTCAACAACCAAAATTATGGCCATGCCATGGAGTTGGCGAGGCTCACCTCCCTTGTATTCTCATCTCAAAAAACAAGACACGTGTGTCTCCTTCTTCTCTGGCGCACTCCAAATTATGACTATGCCATCAAGTGCTGGGAGCAGAGACAGCGTACCTGTAACACCCTCAGAATCGGCCCTATGCAAGTTTTAGCCTTTTCCGCCAAACCCGCATAGAAATGATTCAAGGACGCCCACCAGGCACTTTCGTGCGGGTGGAAAACGAAGTAATAACATTACACAACAGTCCTTGATGGGACCCACATAACAGATATATACATCAACGACTCCATGAGTCAAGAATACAGATATATAATACAAAGATCCAAATCACCTTGGAAACGATAGAGCGTCCGACTACGGACAAGATGCAAATGGGGCTAAGAGCCCTGAAGAATAACCAATGGCGTCCATAACCCTGCCCAGGCCAAGCCGGAAGGGTAACCCTGCTAACGACGGCGATCTCAAACCTGCTAAAACAAAAGGGGTGCCGACAAAGGGCAAAGGAAAAATAGGAGCGTCAGTACTGAGGCCAGTACACGGCGAGACTAGAATTCGGCGGTCCTCGCCTACATAGGTATGGTGGACTGAAGCGGCAACGCAACATGCACTAAACAACCTATAGAGACTCGATATAACTGTCGGCTATCAGAGAGGGATAAGTAAGACCTATTCGGAACCAACCTGATGCTACCACCAAACATACCCATCCTGGTATTTCCCCCTCGAGCCCAAACGAGGAAGTCAAGCGAGGAACTCACCCAGTTGGCAGTTTTAGTTATTCAGTTATCGTTGTAGCAATTACTAGTCAGGTATAGATAGTCATCCTGATATAATAAGCAGTGGCCACTTTTAGTTAACCATTCCGTTGTAGTTGCAACATTTACTAGTCAGATACAATTAGCATGAGATATCCCAAACCCAGCAGTTGTTGGTACTTTTATTTAGCCATTCCGTTGCAGTGAAGCTGATTACTAGTCATATCGGATACTGTAACTACCTCGGTGAATTACGCTCCTAGTTACAAGCCTGGATGAGCAGAAATGGTTAAAATAGTACGGTGGGGCCCAAATGCCACTCACAGGTAGACCTTTCGGCCATCCCAACCATTTCCACACATCGGGACAAGAACGGGCGGCGTAATCGGCAGGCGAAGGGATCAACTACATACACAAATGAGTATGTATGCAAGCCACCATACAATAGTACATCAGAGCCATTCCATCTAAAAAGAAAGGAAATATAGCAACGCCTTACGGCAAGATCCAAATGTCCTAGATAGATATAATAGTTTAGGATATCTCCTCATACAACAACCAACAGAGTATCAAGCGGAAGCGGAAGACAAATCCGAGTACGGATAAGAAGCGAATCGGCATAAGATGCCCCATAAATAAGCAGATCCCGCCCACAGATCTCACGGATCCCCGTTCCCGGAATCTCTACACCGAATGATCGTTGCCCACATCGTCCGTCTCTTCCACCCAGTATCCCTCTTGAGAGTGTACCTGTTCATCTGAACCAATAATTTATCGTGTGAGACCCTAGGGAATTTTCGGCAAGTCTTTATGCCTCTAAAGGGACCACAACACGGGGTGACACAATTGCAGCAAAAGATAAACCCTAGCAATTCTATAGATGCTGCTAACCATCCGCCTAACCAGAGATAGAGCGGATGTCCGTGAATTAACAACAACAGTTATAACGATTATAACGGTAATCTTAACAGATCCATCCTCCTCCTCGCTTACGAGGAAGCGGACGAACAACCCCATCCGTTGGCGGTTTATTATCCATTCCATGAGTGTTGCACTATTTACTAGTCAGGTACCTAGTCTAGTCAAATTAAAAGCGGTACTTTAGTTATGCTTGTCTATGATCGAGAAACTGTGCTCCAAGTCGTCCATAACCGCGGACACGGCTTTCAGAAAGTTTTACCCTGCAGGGGTGCACAAATAGCAACACACACTCGATATGCCTCGGAAAAACCAAATCAAAACCAACGAGACAGTCACGACAAAGCGATCACATGATTCAGAAATATTTGAGGCCACCCATTAAGCTACCATAATGGAGTTAGTGACTCGAGACAGACTCAAGGTTTGCGCCAATGGCGTGAGCAGTGGGAACCCTAAAATGTGACTGGGCTTGTCGACACCGTGAAAACACTCCGCTTTCCTAAACAGTACAGTGTGCTCCTCGCACAATCTTAAATAAAGCAGTAAAGCATGGCATAAGTACAGGATAGTAAATAAAACCTCAAACTAGTTTGTGGCCCTCAAGAAATAAGAATGAATCAAGCTCGCTCGTGGGGGTCCATAAGGCCTCCCGGATGTGGATAGCGCGAATAATCAAGGAACAGGAATCAAGTACTCGGGGTCCTACGGGACACAAGTGAGCCTGAAAAACCAAATAGCGAATATGGCTCACCAATGCCACTTTCATTAGTTATCCCATTACTACTCAGGTTAAGTTGTTTAGGTACCTCGTTATCCATCAGACACTCACATACCCTACACATCTTTGTTCTCGACTCGCATGGCTCAAACAACTCCTGTAGTAATGGCTCATGGGATGGAGGAACAAGCTTCGGTGGGGTTTAAAAGTAAAGGCTATGCAAGACTTGGGATTCAATTTAATGCATTCGCGACTCGATGATGCAAGAATAAGAAAGAGGCAATAGGTAATATATGTATGCAAGCATGTGGTAGTGCTTGCCTGGCAGCTCAGTTGAAGCAAAGGATGGATCTGGGTAGTGCTCCTGGTTCTCTTGATATATCCCCTGCTCAGCGTCTATTCGAAGAAGAACCAAACAAACAAGGGCCAACATAAATAAAGTGCGCAAGCATATGAATAAAATGCGACAAGCAAACAATCATGCCATGATGAATGATGCACAATTTGCATGGCATTGAAGTAGCATGGCATGGGTGAGGTGTGAGATACAAGATTAAATCATTTTATTGAGTTTTGGGCCCATTTTATACTCATATTAGTTGCTGTATACCATATATTTTCATGATGCATGCTTCAAATCAAACCAAGGAATGCATGAACAGAAAGGTCTCGTCGAGCTAATCATTTTAGACATATCATTTGTTAAATTTGGACTTATAAAACAAAAGTTATTAATTATTTAAGTCCAAGGGCATTTTATTGTAATTTAAATGAACTTGGAAAATTAAAGTGTCCAAAATATATTTTGGATGGCATATTTGAAATCCTCACATTTTTCTGATTTGAAAACATATATTATTTGTATTATTTAGAATTATGGATTTAAATTTATTTTTAAGTCAAAATTATTAAATAGGGTCAAAGTCAAAGGTTGATTATTTAAATTAATTCTGAAAATATGTGATTAAAGATTTGAACTAACATTCAAAAACTAAACATTTTTCATATTAATTTTGAATTCAAATTCTAAACCATTTGAAAGTTATGAATTCATTTAGATTTAAACAGATTTGAAATTTGAATTGAATTTGAATTAATTTGAAAAGATTTGAATTTGAAACAGAAAGGTTCCTAGACTTTTGCTACTCAGTCAGATTCTACCCACAGTCCATGACAGGTGGGGTCGTCTTGGCCCAGGTGACACGTCTTGCAAAACTTTTCACACCGGGGCTCTGCCTAACCCGCGTGAATGACAAGCGGGCCCGGGGACCTAGCAGGGCCACACACGCGCGCGGCCATCCGGTGGGCGACACGTGGGCAATCCAGGGGGCTGCGGGCTGCGAGGTTCAGATCTGCGGGGGCCTTTTTGCAAGATGGGACGGGCGGCTGCCAGGTGGGGCTCCGGGGACGGCGGGTTTAGGCGGGAAAAACTGCAGGGGGCTAAGCGCAAGACAAGCGTGGCTTTCTGTCTTGCCGACAGCGTCTTCGGCGGCAAGCACGGGCGACTTCCGGCGACGATGGCGACGCAGCTAGCGAGAATTAGGCGAAACCCTAGAGACGAAAATTACAGGCACGACGAAGGGCTTCAACTTTCGTGTTTGGGTTTTCTCCGGAGGAGGGCTCTATCGCCAGGAAAACGAGGAGGAACAAAGGCAGGTCAGACGCGGCCGTCTGTCTGCCTGCGGCTGGCGCGTGCGTCTGCCAGGTGCTTTCGACGGACGGCGGCGGCCTTCGGTGCACGAGAGGGAGAGGGGGCATGTCGGGGAGGTTAAGGAGCTCACTGGGAGTTCGTCGGTGGTGGCGAAGGAGCTAGGGGCGGCCGCGATCCGGCGCGTAGCTGGCTGGCCGGAGCTCCTGGTGCTCACGGGCACGGCGAGGCTTCTCGGCGAGCCGTGGCGACCTCCCAGCAGCGTGATGTAGGGGAACGAGGTGAACCTCCTGGACGCCTGGGCCACCTTCTAGCACAGCTCCAGCCGCCCTTCTGCTGGCCTGGCCGATCTAGGGTTTAGAGGGGCATGGGGTGGCCATGGCCAAGCTTGGGGAAGGAGGAAGGAGGGAGAGGGGTCAGGGTGCCTCCAGATCTCGATCTGGGGTAGCTGGGGTGGTTTAGGTGAGAAGGGGGAAGAGGGGAGTGGCACATGGGGTGGTGGCCACCTTTAAGCAAAAAGGGAGAAGGGGTGGCTCGGGTTTGGGTGGTAGCTAGGGTTGGGGTGGAGAGAGAGAGGTAGATGGGTCCAGGGTGACCAGGTGGGGCTGGTGGGGCCTTGTGGCAGGGAGAGGGCTAGAGAGAGGAGGGAGGCCGAGAGAGAGAGAGGGTAGCCTCGGGTTAGGGTTTTATCTAGGGGTGTGGTAGATTAGGGTTAGCTTAGATGAGGGAGAGAGAGATGGTTTAGAGAGAGGAGAGATTAGATGGAGGGGTCCTTGACAAGTTCAAGCATGCCCCAAGCAAGCTCCAACAAGATCAAGTCAAGAAAAAAGAGAGAAAAGGAGAAAAGGGGATGATGGCATAGATGGATTTGGTGATAGGGTTTTAAGCAAGATCATCATGGATCAAGCCAAAAGAAAGGATAGAAAAAGAGATGATCCACTCCAAAAACCAAATAAAATCCAAATACTAGAAAAGGTGACACTTGCATGGCCCATGCAAAACATTCAATGCCATGTTGATTCTTGTGAAAACAATATTAATACATGGCATTATTATCATGCATTCCCAAAATTGGAGTAAGGCCCAAGCAAAGGAATTTAGAAAGAATTCCAAGTGGAGTATGTGGAGATGATCACATTGGATTATATTTGGGACTTGCTAGTGTGTATATGCCACTAGGTATTTAATAAGCCCACATAAATATCCCAACATGATGATAACTCCAGAACAACACATAAGGAAGCTAGGAAAAAGGTTCCACTCGCAAGGCATGCAAAGGTGGCCATGTGGCTCTCATGTTTCAATATTGTGAAAACAACATGATGCTAAGATGAGAGCAAGTGGAAAAGAATTGGATCCATCCCAACTCACATGAGCTAGAGGTAAAACCAATAAGTGCCAAGCTCATATTTAGTTGGATGGTGGAATTATAAGGTGGTGAAAGAAAAGGTGGTGGAGTTAACAAGAGATATGCCCCCAACTCAACTTGGGCATTTAAACAATATATCAAGAACCAAATACACTATTAAGAGGCAACTACAATTAAAAATGCATATGAGATAAGAACCAAAACAAAAAGGGTTTTATATGATGCTCAAATGCAAGGTGGCATGATGACATGAGCATGATATAATGATGATGCAACAATTATATATTTGAAGTAGCCATTATATTACTAGATCAAGTAGCATTACAATTGTTAGACAATTGGGATGCTACAGATACAAGTCAAATTATAACAGTAAACATTAGTTATAGTTGTCTATGATCGAGAACTGTGCTCCAAGTCGTCCATAACCGCGGACACGGCTTCTCGAAAAGATTAAACCCTGCAGGGGTGCACCAAAGTATCCACATGCACTTCGACCCTTTTGCGGATCAGTTAACATACACCCATCGGTATGTCGGGGGCCTAAGTCATGACGCTTCCAGACCCAAAGCAAGTACACGGGCCACCCACTAAGCTACCCATAGCGAAGTTGGCCGGCTCGAACGGACCGGGTTTGCGTCGTGGTAAACGACTGGGAACCCGAAAGTGTGACTAGGCTTGTCGATACCGCGAAAACACTCCGCAATCCTAAACAGTACAGGTGCTCCACGCACAATCTTAAATAAAGCAGTAAAGCATGGCATAAGTACAGAATAGTAATAAAGCTCCAAACTACTTTGTGGCCCCCAGTATAGTACTTGGAATCAGGTACTAAATCGATGGGGGTGCCCACACACCCCACCTGTGGTTAGCGCGCTCGATCTCGGAACAGGTGTCAAGAACTCGGGGTCCTACGGGACACCAGTGAGCGGTTAAAAACCAAATATTGTCTATTACCCACCGGTGCCTCTGCATTTACCTACTTCAATTTTAGTTATTAAACGATAATTAAAGCCATGATCATCTCCAACATAAAGCATATGGCAGCCTTGAACAGATGGTAATCTTGGACGACACGCAACGCGATTGAGAGCAGGCGACTACGACGCGCAAGTCCAACTATCTACCAAACAACAGCTAATAGGATGTGTCCAAGGCAATATGAGGCTGCAAGAGATATCACGGGTACGAAAACTAGAGCATCGCAACACAGATAGCAATAGATCAACAGGAGGGAATAAATACTATAAAAGTAAGATAGGTAGAAAGGGGGAGGTGCTCGCCTGAAAACATTGCCGAAGGTTCATCCAAAGGTCAGGGCGAAGCTCACATCAACTCAACGGCCTTATCCGCGAAGAAGCAAAACACTAGAATAAACACCGGATGCACTATTTAATACTACGGCAAAAGATCGGGCATGATGCATGTATGATGTATGACATGGCAAGATGCGATGCAACTAGGCAATATTAAGCGGAACTGGGGTCCCGACATTTAATCAAACGGTTCAAGTTATTTATCTACCCCGCAAATTAAATGTTGGATTAGCAAGACAAAACATGGCTTCGGTTTGCTATGCCAATTTAAATGGAGTCCGGAATAAGACAAAGATATCCCGCATATAGACTCCATATTTAATTATGAGATGAATTGGCATAATGGCCCCAAACCACAGACAAGTATGCATGCATGAACAATGTAATATGCATCAGTAGATAATGTCATATTATAAAAATAATGGGGTCTCGGATAGGGAATCACATTTAGGGTTCGGCGAACTTGGGCTCTGAGGGGTTCGGGGTTCGACAGGGGCGGAAACGGCTCGACAGGATCGGTCTCGGATAACGGAAGTAGATCTTGTCGCATCCGGGAAGAAGGACTTGGCTTGGCGTCGGGGCGCATTGGATTTTCCCTGGTCGGTGTCGATCTTGTCATGCCCGCGTATCGGGTCGGTCTTGGCGTCCGGGAAGAAGAACTTGGCGTTCTGGGGTTCGGTCTTCGGATCTTGAAGGTTTCGCCTTCGGATCCGGGAATGAGGCCTTGTCGTTCCGACTTTGTCATCGATGGCGAACTCGCTCGGGTCGCATCGTCAGTAGTCGGTCTTGTCGACGCCCGATCTTGCTGTGACATTTCCACAGGCCTCATCACCTGACGAGGACGGCAAAGGACTTGGAGATGATCTTGCATATTGGCGAAGACATATAGGCAGATCGAAGACCAGCCTATTGTATGGAGTTGGCGCTGCTTGTACTGCGTTCGGATGGTGACTTGGGCTACAACACACGGTTCCTAGGACATGCTGCACAAGGGCGAGCCCTGCAGGAAACGAAGGACATGAGTCCCTGGTAACTTCAGACTTAGAACTCGCGTAGGAACCACTTGGCAGAGCACGAACATGGGCGGTTCACGGGGACATGCCGATGCGGTTCAGGCGGCGGTCGGGCACTAGGCGTCAGGGGCCGAGCCGAGGCCCCACTGAGAGGAGAGGTGGCCGGAGGCGGGCGCAGGAGCTCGGGCGCGATGGAGGGCCAGCCCATGGTGCTGCCGGCAAGGTGGGCGGGGCCCCATGGCTGGGTCAGGCGGGCTTGGAGATGTGCTCGGGGAGGAGCCATGGCGGGAGGAGGCAGCGCGAGAGGCCTGGCGGCGCTTGCAGTCAAGGAGAGCGAGGGAGGGCTGGGTAGGATTAGAGTGGGTAGAATATATGGTGGAATAGGTTTTGGGAAAACTGGTTTTTGTACTGGGGATGGCCAACTGGGTCGGATCGGCCCGGCACGGCTGTCCCCTAAAAATAAACTAAATATTTTATTATTTAAAACGGGGCTTTTGAATCCATTGGTAGACGAAACAAAATAATCCGGAGACCCGGGTTTTGGATTTTGAAATAAAGGCGGGGTATTTAGAAAACAAAATATGTTTTTCGAAAATAGTTTCAGACAAACAAATGCATGATGATGACGATGCTCAAATGCAATGTGGCATGATGACATGAGCATGCGGTCATGATGATGCAATGCACAAAAACAACGCGATTTTCTAGTAGTGGTTTTTTTTGCGGGATGCCACAGTACCATCCCATCACCCTCGCCTCATCTTTGTCAGTGACATCTTATACTCACATCGGCTACGTCAGGGGCATTGATGCTCTCCTCGGTCCCGCTCATCTACCATGTTTCATCTCCAGCAATGGCAACTTCATCCACATGGTCCTACCAGAGCTGCCGCGATGGCTGCGGTGATGCCGCCGGATTATCTGAAGGTGGCCATGGCCGAGCAGTCAGCGGTGGCTTTGGTGCCGGTGGCTAACACACTTACAACTTGGCCATTCTATCCAAAGAGGTCATTAAGCTACTGTACGTAGATTAAATTTAGGCTCAAGTAACCCTAATCGACTATGCTGCTCCTGCTGTGTTCATCGTGCACAACGTCCTCCGCGTCGCCGTCCGCCTCTTCCGAGTTTGAATCGATGAGGACGAGCTCGGAGGCATTCCTCTTCATGAGTTCTGCACGACGCACATCATCGATAATGGTGGAGGGCGTACGCCCAGGCACTGCCCAGAAGCGCTGCCTCCCTTCAGGGTTCCACAGATCCGGGTGGATCTCCGGACGGTGTGTTCTGCAAATCCAAAGCAACACATCCCGCTCCTTCTTGAAGCGCCTTGGTCAGTATGCGTTGGTGCACGCGTATCGGTCCATTTCCGTCTTCCACTCTGGCAGCTGGCGGTGGTGCTCCTCGATCTGCCTCAATAGCGCGATGCCACGCAAGAGCAGCGCCTCAGCACCCTGGCGTAGCTAGGCTCATAGCTGGCCGGTAGCCTTGCTAGCGGTAGCGCAAGTATGGGGCCTCTCCATGGCGAGGATCCATTTCTTCAGGTAGGATTGCTGTCTTGGCGCGCGCATTCGAGGGACGAAGCGCGTGTGGCGACGCAAGTTGGTGGAACTAACGGGCTTGAGCTTCGGCCACACGGTCATGGTTATAAAATCAAGGAGGTAGGCCCACTGGTGGTTGCGAGGGCCAATAGGGATGCAGAAATGCCTACTCGAGGATCAATCTTGCAAAGGACAATCCTTATCGTCCATTCTACCCAATCCAACGGTGCCTAACAATTGGGACGCATAATCAACCTGGCCCCGCGGGGGGCTTCTAGAAGACCCTAACAATAGGGATAATTTCTTCAAGGTTAACGAGCTAGTTAACGTGGTTTATCATGGGTTTTACCAGATTTCAAAAAATCATAGGTCTTTAACAAGCATGCGTGGAAATTGCCTCGGGCCTTGACGCGCCCAAATCTTGCACCTCCTTTGTGAAAACACCGGTTTTTCGGGTTCAGAAAATGGAAAATCAAGATTTCTCCAAATGACCATAAAATCTCTAGTTGGAGAAGTCGCTTGCGATGCTGAGAGGGAGCTAGGTTCCGGGTTTGGGACCAATCCATGGAGTGGTCAATGTTCTAGGCAGTGAGGGGGGAATCTAGGGTTGGAAGCCATGTTAACTCACACTTGATAGACATCCTGGTGGTGCCTTGGGTGCCAAAGGACCTGGTATGCCTTGCTTATGATTTTATGAGGGTAATGGGTCACATGCAAGGGCTCCAGGAGCTATTTTCACGTTTTTTATATTTTTCTAGATTTTGTTTGGTGCCGCCCAAAAAACCGGCAAAACCCGCCGGCGGCCGCGACAAAGCAACGGTCAGTGCAATCTTGCACATAGGCTTGCATCCAGCCCAGATACCCCATGGGATACCACAAACCATTTTTCCCTGAAAATTGAGTGTCTTATAGGGTACATACAGTTAGAAACCACATTTACCAGTCTATAACTCAAAAACATATAGTATATGCTTGCACCACGAGATAAATACCCACCTCTAGGGAATGTCCATGCACCAAGGTGTAGCATGCGTGGAAATTGCCTCGGGCCCCGAGGCGCGTCCTAATCTCGCGCCTCCGTTGGGAAAACACCAGTTTTTCGGGTTTAGAAAATGGAAAGTCAAGATTTTTCCAAATGACCACGAAATCTCTAGTTGGACAAGCAGCTTGCGATGCCGAGAGGGAGCTATGTGCCAGGTTTGGGCTCAATCCATGGAGTGGTTCCATGTTCTGGGCAATGAGGGGGAAATCTAGGGTTGGAAGCCATGTTAACTCACACTCGATAGACATCCTGGTGGTCCCTTGGGTGCCAAAAGACCTGGTATGCCTTGCTTATGAATTTATGAGGGATGTGGGTCACATGCAAGGGCTCCAGGAGCTATTTTCACATTTTTTTTATTTTTTTAGATTTTTTTTGTTGCCGCCCAAAAAAATGGCGAAACCCGTCGGCGGCCGCGGCAACGCAACGGTCGGTGCCATCTTGGACACAGACATGCATCCAGCCTAGGTACCCCATGGGGCACCCCAAACCATTTTTTCCTGAAAATTGAGAGTGTCTTATAGGGTATATACAATTAGAAACCGTATATACCACCCGTAACTCAAAAAATATACAGTATATGCTTGCACCACGAGATAAATACCCAACCCCCCGGGAATGTCCATGCACCAAGGTGTAGCATTCGTGGAAATTGCCTCGGGCCCCTAGGCGGGTCCTAATAGTGCGCCTCCTTTGGGAAAACACCGGTTTTTCGGGTCAGAAAATGGAAAGTCAAGATTTCTCCAAATAACCACGAAATCTCTAGTTGGAGAAGTCGCTTGCAATGCCGAGAGGGAGCCCGGTGCCAGGTTTGGTCTCAATCCATGGAGTGATTCCATGTTCTGGGCAGCGAGGGGGGAATCTAGGGTTGGAAGCCATGTTAACTCACACTCGATAGACATCCTGGTGGTGCCTTGGGTGCCAAAGGACCTGGTATGCCTTTCTTATGATTTTATGAGGGCAGTGGGTCACATGCAAGGGCTCCAGGAGTTGTTTTCACATTTTTTTATTTTTTTAGATTTTTTTGTTGCCGCCCAAAAAACGGCGAAACCCGTCAGCGGCCGCGGCAACGCAACGGTCGGTGCCATCTTGGACCCAGACATGCATCCAGCATAGGTATCCCATCGGGCAACCCAAACCATTTTCCCTGAAAATTGAGAGTGTCATATAGGGTACATACAGTTAGAAACCGTATTTACCAGGCTTTAACTCAAAAACTATACAGTATATGCTTGCAGCACAAGATAAAACCCACCTCCCAGGAATGTACATGCACCAAGGTGTAGCGTGCATGGAAATTTCCTCAGGCCCCTAGGCTCGTCCTAATCTTGCGCCTCCTTTGGGAAAACACCGGTTTTTCGGGTTCAGAAAATGGAAAGTCAAGATTTCTCCAAATCACCACGAAATCTCTAGTTGGACAAGCATCTTGCGATGCCGAGAGGGAGCTAGGTGCCAGTTTTGGGCTCAATACATGGAGTGGTTCCATGTTCTGGGAAGCGACGGGGGGGGATCTAGGGTTGGAAGCCATGTTAACTCACACTAGATAGACATCCTGGTGGTCCCTTGGGTGCCAAAGGACCTGGTATTCCTTGATTATGATTTTATGAGGGCAGTGGGTCACATGCAAGGGCTCCAGGACCTGTTTTCACATTTTTTATTTTTTAGATTTTGTTTGGTGCCTCCCAAAAAAATGGCGAAACCCGCCGACGGCCATGGCAACACAACGGTCGGTGATATCTTGGACCCAACATGCATCCATCCTAGGTACCCCATGGGGCACGCCAAACCATTTTTCCCTGAAAATTGAGAGTGTATTATAGTGTACATACAGTTAGGAACCGCATTTACCGGGCCATAAATCAAAAAAATACAGTATATGCTCGCACCACGAGAAAAATACCCACCTCCCAGGATGTCAACACCTGGATTTTTAATCCCAGATGCCTGTTATTCCATACCTCGCAATCCCAGGATTATCATTTTTATGAGACATAACAGAATTGTTACAATAGTACATCATCCATTACAAACCATAATAAAGGTCTTACAAATAAATGATCTCATGATCTAGTCTTAATACAATCAACACAGTGGAAATTAAACATAGTGGGCTTCATATTGAGGGTCACAGGCAATGCTTACGATGGGAGATGATCCTAGTTGTCATAGACCTCCTGCTATCCATCATCCTGGTAGTCCTCCTCATAGTCTGTCCATGTGAATAGCCAGGTACAAAGCCATGAGTACTGTTTAAGTACTCACAAACTATCACTAAGAAGTAAAGTAGTTCGAGTAGGAATCCTAAGCTCTAGGTTTATTTGCAAAAAGGCAGGTTTATTTCATGCCGAGTTCAGAAGTAAAGAAAACTAGTTTAATGTTCTACAACACCTAAGTGGGAACTTAGTTTTCATGTTCATAACCCTGTTGTGGTAAAGTCAAAGTCATAGTTCATTTCACAAGTCATTTTGAAAACATTTGATGATGGAATAGTATGGCCACTCCAACTGTCCATGATCGCGGACGCGGCTATTCGAATAGTTTGACACTCTACAGAGGTGGTACACTTTCACCACAACATTCGATACATCCATCAGGAACAACCCTGAATCATCATACTTAGTATGCGTATAATCAATCCTAACCTTCAATTACACACCCTAGTATAGGAACCTCCCCTATGAGTTTGGCCTCCCAACCATGACCATCTGTCATCTTAGGAGGCTCTTGAGTTTGGCCTCCCAACCAACCACCTATGCAGTACCCAAGATGACAGATGGTCATGGTTGGGAGGACAAACTTATAGGGGATGTGCCTATACTAGGGTGTGTAATTGAAAGGTTAGGATTGATTATCTCCATACTAAGTATGATGATTCAGGGTTGTTCCTGATGGATGTATCGAATATTGTGGTGAAAGTGTACCACCTCTGCAGAGTGTCAAACTATTCGAATAGCCGTCTGTGGTCGTGACAGAGTGGCTATACTCATCGCCGATGTTTTCAAAATGAATTGTGAAATGAACTATGACTTTGACTTGACCATAATAGGGTTGTGAACATGAAAACTAAGTTCCCACTTAGGTGTTGTAGAACATTAAACTAGTTTTCTTTACTTCTGAACTCAGTATGAAATAAACCTGGATTTTTGCAAATAAACCTAGATCTTAGGATTCCTACTCGCACTACTTTACGTGTTAGTGATAGTTTGCGAGTACTTAAAGAGTACTCATGGATTTGTCCCTTGCTATTCCCACGGCCTGACTATGAGGAGGACTACCAGGATGATGGACAGCATGAGGTCTATGACAACTAGGATCATCTCCCATCATCAGCATTGCATGTAACCCTGAATATGAAGCCCCGCTACATTTAATTTCCGCTGCGTTGATTGTATTAAGACTGGATCATGAGATTCTTTATTTCTAAGACCTTTATTATGGTTTGTAATGGATGATGTACTGTGGTACCAATTCTGTTATGTCTTGCAAAAATGGTAAACCTGGGATAGCGAGCTTCGTAGTAACACCAGCGAATCTCATCAAGAACTCTTTGTGCTTTGAAAACAGACATATGTATACGTTTTGTTCTTTGAAAACTTGCTCAAACTTAAGTAAACGATCGGTTGGCACTTTCCTTGCGAGTTTCCTTAGCACACTTTTCTTCTTCTTTATCCTAGGGTATGGCCTAACAGGCATCTAGGATTAAAAATCCGGGTGTTGACATGTTGGTATCAGAGCCATCCTGACCATAGGAGACCCTAGTTAGAATGAACGCTTGAATCAAAAACTTAGTTTCAAAAAAAAAATAAGTGAGTATTTATGAAAACCTATTCTCATTCTTATCATTGATATTCTTTCAAGAAAATTCATGTTCCTCAAAAATTCTTGCAATCCTACATAAAATTTGACATACTTGATCACCTCACTAACTTACTCATCCTACATTCTTATAGATGGAAGTCAAGTATAGCAAGTTCTACCAGTTGGGCAACGGAGGAGAACTCATCTTCGAGCGTGATTTAAGCCAACTCTTGGAACTTCTTGAGTGCCCGCACCCTGAGTTCTTCAGGGCACAGATCAATGATCAGCAAGGAGGAGAACTATAGTGGCTGATAGCTATAGATCTCAGAGGCAAGATGGAGGCACCCACCTCAGAGAAGATCCAATTCAGCTTGAGGGAGAACAACTGGCTAGACGTACTCGCCAGGGCTATGCAGGAGGCTCTTGCCCGTCTGTGTGGGAAAAACATCAACCAGATCAATGGCAATCGCTTTGCTTACTACACATGTCAACACCCGGATTTTTAATCCCAGATGCCTGTTATGCCATACATCACAATCCCGGGATAACCATTTTTGCGAGACATAATAGATTTGGATACCACAGTACATCATCCATTACAAACCATACGTAAGGTCTTACACAAATAAGGTTCTCATGATCATGTTCTTAATACAACTTAAGAAGCAGAAATTCGTAATAATAACGGTAGCGTAGGCGAAGCTCCTTCTTCGGGGTCACGGGCAATGCTGATGATGGGAGATGATCCTAGTTGTCGTAACCTTCCTAGGGTCCTTCGTCCTGGTACTCCTCTTCATAGTCTGGCCATGGGAATAGCTAGGGACAAAGCCATGAGTACTCTTTCAGTACTCGCAAACTAATACTAACAAGTGAAGGGGGTTTTTTGTAGTAGGACACTAAGCTCTAGGGTTGTTTTGCAAAAAAAGCCAGATTTACCTCTACAAAGTTCAGAAGCAAGAGAAGCTAGTGGAAATTTTATAACACCTAAGTGGGAACTTGTATTTCATATCACAACTCTGTTGTGGTCAAGTCAAAATCTCAATTCATTTCATAAGTCATTTTGAAAACATCTGACGGGGGAACAGTATGGCCAATCCAACTGTCCATAATCGCGGACGCGGCTATTCAAATAGTTTGACACTCTGTAGGGATTGTACACTTTCACCACAACATTCGATACATCCGTCAGGAAAAAATCCCGAATTCACCATACTCAGTATGCGGATAATCAATCCTAACCTTTCAATTACACGCCCTAGTATAAGCACCTCTCCTATGAGTTTGGCCTCCCAACCATGACCAACTGTCATCTTGGGTACTACACAAGTGGACAATCTTCACAAGGTAGCCTCAGCTAAGACCTTGGCCGTGAGGGAACCCATACTAAGGTATATAAGTTTCCAGTCAAGCCCTACCCAAATTTCGGGTATTGTGGTTGTACGATAAAATTGGAATGGTATCGCATCCAGACAACCATCAGTTTTATAAAGGGCTAAGGCTCATGCCTTAACATTTTCATCATCCAAATCATCCGTGTTAGAAACACATGTCAAAACATCTCAGTAGAATGACTCATCATTCTAAGGTTTTCATAACCATTTTCCACCAAGTATTCCCATCTAAAGTTGGTCAAGTTTTATGCTTAGCACTAGCATCTACAAGTGGGGGTGAGTACTAATGAGGGGTGGTAAACAAGTGGAGTTTAACTAAGTTCAATCTCATGCCTTAGGGTGACATCAAGATTATCTAGCTTAGGCCAAATTTAATGCTCTTTATGCAACCTTCAATTATCTTCCTAGAATCTACAAATCACTTAAGTAGACTCTAAGTAATAGCTTTGATAAAGAAATAAATTATAAAGCTTGCAAGTAAAACTAGGAGGGGGTATCAAGTGGGTATGATCACATATGCTTAAGGCATCTAGTGGTCATGGTAACAAGCAAGTATTAGCTTGCATCAGTATCAGTATAGGCTTGCTAAAGTAGAGTATCTTGCAAGTGTGAGCTTTCCTTGTGCAGAGCAGTGGTTGAAGTTCTCCTCGGCTTCTTCTTCGTAGTATCCTCCTTCCTCCTCGTATCCTTGGTTGGTACTAGCGTCTATAAATAAATACGAGGTACACAATCACCAAACAATACTTAACTACTTTCAATCATCACACAAAAGGGTTCTATAGATGATATAGCATCATCACTAACATTCAAGATTAAAGCCTTTGTCTTATTTATTTTATTTTTAGAAAAGTAATTTCTACTCATTGAAAAACTACTTAAGATTTAATATTCTCTAACTCAAACATGGGATCATGTTGACACATGTCATCACCACATATTTTAGTACATGGGAATGTGATTTAAAGTGGTGTCACAATTTAATAAGGTTTACCCTTTTATTTTAAATAAAATAAAGTGACTAGAAATGCCTATGTGGAATTCTTTTATTAGTTGAACATTATTTCTGTAAGTAAAACCATATGTTTTTAAATATTCTGAAAGGTATGATCAAATGTGATTTTTGAGAGTTGGAATAAACTCAAAAGCTATTATGGTTCAAAATTTGAAAAATGTTTGAATGTAGAAAAGCTTTTGACTTGTTATTTTTACCAGGGTTGATCTAAAGATCCAAATGATTTGAATCCAACAGGCTTGGATTAAGCATTTCAATACTTTTCTAACAAAATTGGTTTCATGTAATTTGGTTCACTGAATCGAGTTGGGTTGATTTTTGAAACTGGGTATAGAACTAGGTTTGAATGAAAATAGAAAAAGCTAAATTCAAACGAGTGGGCTGCGCGGGAAGGGTTATTTGGCCGGCCCAGTGTCACTCCGCAACGCGGGGCTCAACTGACAGGGGGGTCTACTGGTCAGTGGCTCATAAAACACGAAGCGGTACGGGGCGATGTGGTGCATTGGATTAGAATGAATACGACGGCTGAGGGTCGTCGTCGACGATGAGCAAGTCACCGGCGAGCTCGAACCCTAGCGTCTCAGTGGGGGTGCATAGGGGGCATACCGGGGCTCCAGTGACGACGGCAAGGCGGGCAAACGACGAAGTCGACGACGGCGAACTCAGGGGTGGTCGCGGCAGCTCCGGGGGTGGTCGAAATCAACGGCTCCCTTCTTCTCCAGAGGCGGCCTGCTTCGGCGCAATTCCGGCGAGCTGCTGCTCCTTGTGCTCCGGCTAAGGGATGGAATGATCAGCAAGGTGAGGGGAGTGAGATGGTGTGAAGAAATTGAGCGGGGGTCATCTCCTTTTATAGGCTCGACGGCGAGACCGAGAGGGATGGGCAGGCGACGGTGGCAACACGGCTACGGGCGGCTAGAGGCATGGCCGAGGTTGGCGATCAACGGGTGGTCTCCAGGCTATGCTCTAGAGCTTAAATGCATGTGTAGGGGCGGTGGCAAATGGTCGGGAACACGCGGTGGCTACGGGTACGGCGGTGAAAGCAGGCATGTCCGGTGTTTTCCTGGGACGGTGGGGTGCATGCTGGCGGGTGGCGAGGGCTCGAGGTGGTCGGGTGGCGTGGGAATGGCGCGTGCTCTGCGGTGCGCATCGGCAAGGTCGATAGCGGCACGGGCGCGGCGTTCTTGGCGGTTCTGGTCGCTGTCTTCGAGCTAGGGCTGGTCGAGAGGGGGCGGTGAGGCATGGCTGCATGCTAGACAACGTTGGCACGGCTAGTTCTTCTCCTAGCTTGCTGTCCACACTCGGGTGACATGGGTGCTCTCGGCCTGCTCACCATTGATGACAATGGCCAGATTATAGTGGTGCTAGAGGTTAGTTAAGGTTGATAGATGATCTACTAAGGCTAGTTGTAACCAGAGAGGGAACAAGGTTGGGCCAAAACACTGCTCAACATAGTGTTTTTGATTTTGTGGATTTGAATCTGCAACCTGTTTGATGAAATGGCCGGATGAACTTAAGTTTTGAATTTTTAAAATATTTTTGGTGGGTGTGATAGGAATGTGTTGAGGGTTCTGTGGATGCTTGGGTTTTGAAATTTGAGCTTGTTTGAGTGGTTTTTGAAATAGTGGGATCTTCCCATATGAAATAGATTCAATTTTAAACTGTCATTTAAACTAAGCATTTGAATGATTTTGGATGATCACAAAGTGAGCCTTGGTACCTTATTATGAGTACTATCAAGGGGTGCAAATATCCATCCATGTTTCTGTTAAGTTCTGAAAGTTAGAGATAGCCAAAGTAGGCATGGGAGTTAATTTGGCCAAAGTGACCATTCACCTAATTTGTTTATTTTGACTTGTTTGTCTTTGGGAAAAGTCTGGGGATTGTTTAGATGATGTTTATTTCACCTAAGAATCATTTTACAAGCAAAGAAACACAGAACCATGGCAATTCAAAAGAATCCAAATTTTAATACACACACATATGAATGCTTTCATATTTTTAATTAGAAAAGTTTTTGTTAACCCTAAATTTGATGATTAGAGTTTGGTGATCCAAGTTTAGTATTTTTGGGATGTTACAAACCTTCCCCCCTTAAACAAAATCTCGACCCGAGATTTGAAAAAGGACGAAAAGATTACCTAGGATTTGAAGAGATCGGGAAACTCCGTCCTGATGTGATCTTCGCGCTCCCAGGTAGCTTGTTCTTCTGTGTGGTTGCTACACTAAATCTTGAGAAACTTGATGCTTCGGGTTCTGGTAGTTCTGAAGGCTTCTTCCAAAATACGGATGGGTACTTCAGGATAGGTCAGGTCATCGTTGATTTCTATGGTCCGGTGATCAATATTCTTGAACACTTCAGTCTTCTCCGGGACTTCGAGGCACTTGCGAAGTAATGAGATATGGAACACATTGTGCACGGCTGACATCTCTCCGGGTAGTTCCAATTGATACGACACTTCTCCTCGATGGTTCAGAATCTTGAAGGGGCCGATATATCTGGGGGCTAACATTCCTTTGAGTTGGAAACGCTGCATTCCCTTCAATGGCGACACTTTCAGATACACAAATTCTCCTATGTTGAAGGCAAGGTCTTGACGTCTCTTGTCGGCGTAACTCTTCTGCCTTGACTGGGCTGTCTTGAGGTGCTCACGGATCTTGTGAACCTTATCTTCTGCTTCTCGTAGGATATCGGGTCCAAAAATCTGACTCTCTCCTACTTTCGACCAATTCAAAGGGGTGCGACATTTCCTTCCATACATGAATTCAAATGGGGCCATTTGCAAACTGGCTTGATAACTGTTGTTGTATGAAAATTCTGCAAACGGCAGACAGTCTTCCCACTTAGATCCATATTCTAATACACAGGCTCTTAGCATATCTTCGAGTATTTGATTTACTCGCTCCGTTTGTCAATCGGTCTGAGGGTGATACGCTGTGCTGAAATCTAGTCGGGTTCCTAAACCTTCTTGGACTTTCTTCTAGAATCTCGAGGTAAACCGAGTTCCTCGATCCGATACGATGTTCTTGGGGACTCCGTGCAAACTGACGATTCTAGCGATGTATAACTCTGCTAGCTTCAAACTTTGATATGTGGTCTTGACTGGTAAGAAATGGGCGACTTTGGACAATCTGTCCACTATGACCCAGATAGAGTCATTTCCCCTACTAGAAGTAGGCAATCCGGTGATAAAGTCCATTCCAACGGAATCCCATTTCCATTCCGGAATCTGCAATGGTTGCAACAATCCTGTGGGTCGTTGATGTCCCGCCTTGACTCTCTAACATATATCACACTTGGCGATATAGCTTCCGATTTCTCTCTTCATCTTATGCCACCAAAATTGTTCTTTCAAATCTTGATACATCTTAGTTCCTCCGGGGTGGATAGAATAAAGAGTATCATGAGCTTCCTTCAGAATAACTTCTTTCAACTTAGAGTCTGCTGGTACACAAAGGCGTCCTTTCTACCACAGAACTCCTTCTTCGTCTTCGGTAAATCTGGGTACTTTGTCTGTACCGATACGGCGCTTGATTCCGCCAATACTAGCATTTCCTTTCTGCGCCTCTTTGATCTTGATGATCAAAGTGGGTTGAAGTTCTATGCTAGCCAAAAGTCCTTCACTCACTAATTCCATTCGGAAATCTTCCATCTCTTTGTGCAAACTTGGTTGCTCCTTTAAAATCATGGAGTTCAAGCGGCACGGCAATCTGCTACCACGTTGGCTTTACCGGGGTGATAGTGAATGTCCAGATCATAATCCATGATTAGCTCAATCCATCTTCTCTGTCTCCTATTCAGCTCCTTCTGAGTGAATATATACTTCAGGCTCTTGTGATTCGAATATATCTCACAACGATTTCCATCAGGTAATGCCTCCATGTCTTCAAGGCTAGAACTACGGCTGCGAGTTCGAGGTCATGGGTTGGGTAATTTTTCTCATGTTGTTTCAGTTGTCGAGATATATAAGATATAACTTTGGCTTCTTGCATTAGCACACATCCGAGACTGATCTTGGATGCGTCACAATACACGTCAAAGGGCTTCGTGATATCTAGCATGATTAAGATTGGGGCTGAAATCAATCTCCACTTGAGTTCTTGAAAACTCGCTTCACATTTGTCCATCCATTCAAAATTCTTGTCTTACTTTAGCAATTGGGTCATGGGTCTGGCGATACTCGAGAATCCTTCTACGAACTTGCGGTAGTATCCCGCCAATCCGAGAAATGCACGAACTTGGGTTTGAGTGGTTGGGGCTTGCCAATCTTCGACATCTTTCACTTTTGCAGGGTCAACGTCAATTCCTCTGGCTGATACAATGTGGCCGAGGAATCCTACTTCCTATAACCAGAATTCACATTTGCTAAACTTGGCATACAACTGATGCTCTCTAAGGGTTCCAAGAATGGTCCTTAGGTGTAGCTCATGTTCTTCTTCTGATTTGGAATAAATTAGAATGTCATCGATGAAAACAATGAAAAACTTATCCAGGAAGTCCATAAAAATCTTATTCATGAGATTCATGAAATAAGCGGGGGCATTGGTTAATCCAAAAGACATGACAGTATACTCGTATAATACATATCTGGTGGTAAAGGCAGTCTTGGGAATATCCTCTGCGTGAATCTTGAGTTGATGATAGCCTGTTCTAAGATCAATCTTAGAAAACACTTTGGCACCGGTCAACTAATCCAACAAATCTTCTATCTTGGGCAATGGGTACTTGTTCTTGATAGTGACATCATTCAACTTCCGATAATCCGTACACAAACGGTTACCTCCATCCTTCTTGTCCACGAACAAGACAGGTGATCTCCACGGTGACGCACTTGGTTGAATCAATCCAATTTCCAACATGGCATCTAGTTGCTTCTTCAGTTCTGCTAGTTCAGACGGGTTCATACTATATGGTCTCTGGCTATGGGTCCGGTTCCGGGGATTAGTTCAATGATAAACTCGATAACCCGATTTGGGGGCATAACCGGCAAAACATCTCGAAATACATCGGGGTATTCACAGACTATCCGGACTTGGTCAATGGTAGGTTGGGCTATACTCTTGTTGCACTTGAATTGACGAGGTAAGGTTTCAGATATATGCTCGACTGATATTCCGGCTGTACTAGTCATGGTTATGGCTTACTTGGCACAGTCAATCAATCCTTTATGTTTAGACATCCAATCCATTCCTAGTACTACTTCCAAACCTTTAGTTCCAAGTACTATCAGATTAGCATAAAAATCTATGCCATGGATTCGGATAGGGACGGATTTGCAAATTTGCCTAGCTTTGGTGGTTGAACCGGGGATTTGAACAATCATAACATGCTTCTGTTTAGTTGGTTTAATCTTACTAGTGCATGCAAATTCTTTGGTGACAAATGAGTGCGATGCACCAGAATCAAACAACACTCTTGCGAGTACTGAATTAACAGAAAACATACCCAGCACGACATCTGGCGCTTCCTGGGCTTCTTCAGCATGCATGAGAAAAAGACGGCCGTTGCGATTGAGCGAGTTCCCTGGGGCAAACCTTCTTCCGGGCTGAACACGACGCTGTTGCTGAGCTGGGGTATTGGCATTGGGGGCTGCGGCATTTTTCTTGGGGCACTCATTGGAGTAGTGGCCTTTATTTCCACAGTCATAACAAGTCACTTACGACTTGTCCTTTGCTGCAACCGGCACAACATTGCTTCCAGTCCTCGGGGAAGTGTTGGTGTTGGCGGCAGCATTGTTGTTGTTGAACTTGGGTGGTGCACGATTGAAATTGTTAGAGTTGCCGGGGTTGTTGTGAATTCCTCCGGGCCTCGGGTTTCCACGGTTGGGATAGGTCGGACAGTTCATCGGGGGTCTGCTGGTTCTCGGGGCAAATCCTGGAGATGTGTTAGGGCGATTCTTTGGGGTCTGATGGGTTCCTGGCTGATGCATCATGCGACGCTTGCGGTTCTCATTGGCCTGATTGATCTTTCCTTCCATCTAGATGGCAGAGTCGACAAGAGCTTCAATATCATAAAAGGGGATATTGACCAATACCGTCTGCATCTCATCGTGCAGACCATTCAGGAATCTTTCTTTCTTCTTGGCTTCGGTGTCGATCTCATCCGGGGCATACCTAGCTAATGACAAGAATTTGTCACGGTATTCCACTATGGTCATCCTTCCTTGCTTCAGTTCTCTGAACTCATCTCTCATCCTCTTGATCAAACCCGGGGGCACATGGGTTCGGGTGAACTTGACCTTGAATTCCTCCCAGGTCATCATCTGTCCTCGTTCATTGCAGGAACGCTGTTCCACCATGCTCTTGCATCTCCGACTAGATAGTGGGTGGCGAACAGAACTTTCTCGTTAGCTTCCACTTCGGCGACTTCTAGGTTGTTTTCCATGGTTTGCAGCCAATCATCGGCGTCTAAGGGCTCTTCTGACTTAGTGAAAACGGGTGGGTTGGTGTTCTAGAAATTCTTGAGCTTAGATCCATGGTTGTCCTAATTTCCTTGGACTTGATAGTTGTGGGCTAGCTGGGCTATCTGCTGAAGGGTGGGTAGGTTGGCTTGACGTTCGGCTCTTTCAACTGTGTGGTCAGAAACCAACATTTGCAGGATCTGCAATATTGGGTCCGGGGATGAACCACTTCCTCCGCGTGGTATCTGAAGATTGAGATAGATCATGAGAAAAGAGGGAAATTTCTAAGGTTCAGGGACTTTGAAAAGTTTTTAAAGTTTGACTCATATTTTCTAGCAACTTGCTTTTCATTCATTCATTCATAGCACCCGATACAAACACACCACAAAACAAGAAAAACAAATGGTTTTAAGAACCATTCTGGGAACTACGATACAGTGGGACCGAATACAACTCACTATGCTAGTGCTCAAGTGCTACTACTCCTCGGAGTCGATGTAGTCGTCATCCTCATCGTCATTGATGAAGGCAAAATCATCCTCATCGGTGAAGAAGTCCATAGCTTGATCCTCTAGAAAATCATCATCATCGCTGAAATAGGAGTAGGGGTCTCCACGAAGATCCTCTCTGGCATTCTCTCTTTCCTCCAACTGCATGTCTCTCGTGGATGGTCTCCTCCAAATCCGAGATATGGTGGCGAAGACAGGCAATGATGCGCTCCTTCTTGTCGAGCTGATGGCGGCGAGACTTGTGATCCTTCGCTAGCATGGCGATGGTCTGATCCTTCGTCTTGATGATGGCGGACTTGTGGTTGGAGTAGTCACGGCAATTATCCAATTCCTGTTGACGATCGTACATCATGAAGCTGAGGTGGTCCAACTGAGTCTTCAGCTCGTGGTGGTAGGGGGCTTCCAGTGGCTGTCCCATAGCATCACGCCTTGGACAAAACTCAAAGCGGGTACCCTTGATCTGGTTGATACTCTGCCCACACAGACGGGCAAGAGCTTCCTGCATGGCCCTGGCAACTCCATCGAGCCAGTTTTTCTCTCTTAAGGTGAACTGAATTCCCTCGGCAGTGGGAGCTTCAATCTTTCCTCGTATAGTTGCAACAATTAGCCACTGCAGATCTTCTCCTCCTTGATCATTGAGCTGAGCTCCGAAGAACTTGGGGTGCGGATGCTCCAGAAGTTCCGAAAGCTGGTCCAAATCCGGCTAAAAAATAAGGTCTCCTCCATTTCCCAACTAATAAAACTTGTTGTAGTTCACGTCCATCTATAAGAATATAGGATGAGTTAGTAGAGTGATCAAGTGCGTCAAATTTTAGGTATTTTGCAAGAGTTTTTGAGGATCATGAGTTTTTATGAAAGAAACAAGGTGATAAGAATGGGAATAAGTTTTTGTAAATATTTGCTTCCTTTGGTTTTGAAACTAAGTTTTTGATTCAAACGGGCAGTCTAACTAGGGTCTCCTATGGTCAGCATGGCTTTGATACCAACTTGTCAACACCCGGATTTTTAATCCTAGATGGCTCTTATGCCATACATCGCAATCCCAGGATTAGCATTTTTGCGAGACATAATAGATTTGGATACCACAGTACATCATCCATTACAAACCATACATAAGGTCTTACACAAATAAGGATCTCATGATTCAGTTCTTAATACAAATCAAGCAGCGGAAATACGTAATAATAGCGGTAGCGTAGGCGAAGCTCCTTCTTCGGGGTCACAGGCAATGCTGACGATGGGAGATGATCCTAGTTGTGGTAACCTTCCTGGGGTCCTTCGTCCTGGTACTCCTCTTCATAGTATGGCTATGGGCATAGCCAGGGACAAAGCCATGAGTACTCTTTAAGTACTCGCAAACTAATACTAACAAGTGAAGGGGGTTTTTTGTAGTAGGACACTAAGCTCTTGGGTTGTTTTGCAAAAAAAGCCAGATTCACCTCTACTAAGTTCAGAAGCAAGAGAAGCTAGTGGAAATTTTATAACACCTAAGTGGGAACTTGTATTTCATATCACAACTCTGTTGTGGTCAAGTCAAAATCTCAATTCATTTGATAAGTCATTTTGAAAACATTTGACGGAGGAACAGTATGGCCACTCCAACTATCCATAACCGCGGACACGGCTATTCGAATAGTTTGACGCTCTCTAGAGATTGTACACTTTCACCACAACATTTGATACATCCATCAGGAACAAATCCTGAATTCACCATACTCAGTATGCGGATAATCAATCCTAACCTTTCAATTACACGCCCTTGTATAAGCACCTCTCCTGTGAGTTTGGCCTCCCAACCATGACCAACTATCATCTTGGGTACTGCACAAGTGGACAATCTTCACAAGGTAGCCTCAGCTCAGACCTTGGCCATGAGGGAACCCATACTAAGGTATATAAGTTTCCAATCAAGCCCTACCCAAATTTCGAGTATTGTGGTTGTACGGTAAAATTGGAATGGTATCGCATCCAGACAACCATCAGTTTTATAAAGGGATAAGGCTCATGCCTTAACATTTTCATCAACCAAATCATCTGGTGTTCGGAAACACATGTCAAAACATCTCAGTAGAATGACTCATCATTCTAAGGTTTTCATAACCATTTTTCACCAAGTATTCCCATCTAAAGTTGGTCAAGTTTTATGCTTAGCACTAGCATATACAAGTGGGGGTGAGTACTAATGAGGGGTGGTAAACAAGTGGAGTTTAACTAAGTTCAATCTCATGCCTTAGGGCGACATCAAGATTATCTAGCTTAGGCCAAATTTAATGCTCTTTATGCAACCTTCAATTATCTTCCTAGAATCTACAAATGACTTAAGTAGACTCTCAGTAATAGCTTTGATAAAGAAATAAAGTATAAAGATTGCAAGTAAAACTAGGAGGGGGTATCAAGTGGGTATGATCACATATGCTTAAGGCATCTAGTGGTCATGGTAACAAGCAAGTATTAGCTTGCATCAGTATCAGTATAGGCTTGCTAAAGTAGAGTATCTTGCAAGTGTGAGATTGCCTTATGCAGAGCAGTGGTTGAAGTTCTCCTCGGCTTCTTCTTCGTAGTATCCTCCTTCCTCCTCGTATCCTTGGTCGGTACTAGCGTCTATAAATAAATACGAGGTACACAATCACCAAACAATACTTAACTACTTTCAATCATCACACAAAAGGGTTCTATAGATGATCTAGCATCATCACTAACATTCAAGATTAAAGCCTTTGTCTTATTTATTTTATTTTTAGAAAAGTAATTTCTACTCATTGAAAACTACTTAAGATTTAATATTCTCTAACTCAAACATGGGATCATGTTGACACATGTCATCACCACATATTTCAGTACATGGGAATGTTATTTAAAGTGGTGTCACAATTTAATAAGGTTTACCCTTTTATTGTAAATAAAATAAAGTGACTAGAAATGCCTATGTGGCATTCTTTTATTAGTTGAACATTATTTCTGTAAGTAAAACCATATGTTTTTAAATATTCTAAAAGGTATGATCAAATGTAATTTTTGAGAGTTGGAATAAACTCAAAAGCTATTATGGTTGAAATTTGAAAAAGTTTGAACGCAGAAAAGCTTTTGACTTGTTATTTTTACCAGGGTTGATCTAAAGATCCAAATGATTTGAATCCAACGGGCTTGGATTAAGCATTTCAATACTTTTATAACAAAATTGGTTTCATGTAATTTGGTTCACTGAATCGAGCTGGGTTGATTTTGGAAACTGGGTATAGAACTATGTTTGAATGAAAATAGAAAAAGCTAAATTCAAACGAGTGGGCTGCGCGGGAAGGGTTATTGGGCCGGCCCAGTGTCACTCCATTGTGGCGCAATCGACAAGGGGTCTCTTGGTCATGGCTCATAAAACAATGCGGTGCAGGCGATGTGGTGTGTTGGATTAGAATGAAGATCGACGGCTGAGGGTCGTCGTCGACGATGAGCAAGTCACCGGCGATCTCGAACCCTAGCGGCTCGGTGGGGGTGCATAGGGGGCATACTGGGGCTCCAGTGATGACGGCGAGGCGGGCAAACGACAAAGTCGATGACAGCGAACTTAGGGGTGGTCGCGGCAGCTCCGGGGGTGGTCGAAATCAACGGCTCCCTTCTTCTCCAGAGGCGGCCTACTCTGGCGCAATTCCGGCGAGCTGCTTCTCCTCGTGCTTCGGCTAAGGGATGGAATGATCAATGAGGTGAGGGGAGTGAGATGGTGTGAAGAAATCAAGCGGGGGATGTCTCCTTATATAGGCTTGACGGCGAGACCGAGAGGGATGGGCAGGCGACGGTGGCGACACGACTACGGGCGGCTAGAGGCATGGCCGAGGTTGGCGATCGACGGGTGGTCTCCTAACGATGCTCTAGAGCTTAAATGCGCATGTAGGGGCGGTGGCAAATGGTCGGGAACGCGCGGTGCTCTACGAGGCAGTGGCGGCGAACTCCGCGCCGAGCGGTGGCTATGAGGTAAGGGCGGTGAAACGAGCATGTCTGGTGGTCTCCTGGAACGGTGGGGTGCATGCTGGCGGGCGGCGAGGGCTCGAGGTGGTCGGGTGGCATGGGAACGGCGCGTGCTCTACGGTGTGCGTCGGCATGGTCGGCAATGACAGTCGGCGTTCTGGCGGTTACAGTTCTTTGTCTTCAAGCTAGGGCTGGTCGAGAGGGGGCGGTGAGGCATGGGCTGCATGCTAGACAAGGTTGGCACGGCTAGTTCTTCTCCTATCTTGTTGTCCACACTGGGGTGACATGGGTGCTCTCGGCCTGCTCACCATTGATGACAATGGCCAGCTTACAGTGGTGCTAGAGGTTAGGTAAGGTTGCTAGATGATCTACTAAGGCTAGTTGTAACCAGAGAGGGAACAAGGTTGGCCCAAAACACTGCTCAACATAGTGTTTTTGATTTTGTTGATTTGAATGTGCAACCTGTTTGATGAAATGTCCGCATGAACTTAAGTTTTGAATTTTGAATATATTTTTGGTGGGTGTGATAGGCATGTGTTGAGGGTTCTGTGGATGCTTGGGTTTTGAAATTTGAGCTTGTTTGAGTGGTTTTTGAAATAGTGGGATCTTCCCATATGAAATAGATTCAATTTTAAACTGTCATTTAAACTAAGCATTTGAATGTTTTTGGATGATCACAAAGTGGGCCTTGGTACCTTATTATGAGTACTATCAAGGGGTGCAAAGATCCATACATGTTTCTGTTAACTTCTAAAAGTTAGAGATAGCCAAAGTAGGCATGGGAGTTAATTTGGCCAAAGTGACCATTCACCTAATTTGTTTATTTTGACTTGTTTGTCTTTGGGGAAAGTTTGGGGATTGTTTAGATGATGTTTATTTCACCTAAGAATCATTTTACAATCAAAGAAACACAGAACCATGGCAATTCAAAAGAATCCAAATTTTAATACACACACATATGAATGCTTTCATATTTTTAATTAGAAAGGTTTTTGTTAACCCTAAATTTGATGATTAGAGTTTGATGATCCAAGTTTAGTATTTTTGGGATGTTACAACACAAGGCGTGATTCTATGGGACAACCATTAGAGGTTCCAGGCCATCCGGAGCTGAAGCATCAAGTGGATCATCTCGACTTCATGTTGTATGATAGGCAGAAGGAGTTGGACTCCCGCGCCTACGCCAACCACAACCATGTCATTGCAGTCAAGAAGGACCAGACCCTTGCCATCCTTGTGAAGGAGCGCAAGTAACTTCGTCGTCTGCATGACAAGAAGGATCGCATCATTGCCCGCCTTCGTCACAAGGTGTCATCTTAGAAGGAGACCATCCATGAGCGGGACATGCAGCTTGAGGAAAGGGAGAATGAAGGGGAAGTTATCCGTGGAGATCCCTACTCATATCTCAGTGATGATGATGACTACCTGGAGGACCTCGACATGGACTTCCACATTGATGATGATTATGATTCCGCCTTCATTGATGATGAAGAAGCCACCGGTTATGATGAGTAGTACCACTTGAGCACTATCGTAGGTGTGAGTTGTATCCGGTCCCACTATATCGTAGCTTCACAGAATGGTTCCTAAAACCATCTATTACCCTAGTGTGGTGTGTGTTTGTATTGGGTGCTATGAATGAATGAATGAATGAATGAATGAAAAGAAAGTTGCTAGTTGGCAAAACCAGAGTCAAACTCAAAGTTTAAAACCTTTTAAAAAGCAAATCCATGAACCTTAGAAATTTCCCTCTTGTCTCACTATCTATCTCAATCTTCAGATGTCTCGCAGAAATCCCGGAGGAAGCAGTTCATCTCAGGATCCAATGTTGCAAATCCTACAAATGTTGGTTGCTGACCGTGAAGCTGGAAGAGCTGAACGTTAAGCTAAATTATCCACCCTTCAATAGATAGCTCAGATGGCCCATAATAATCAAGGCCATGGAAACCAGGATAACCATGGATCCAAGCTCAAGAACTTTTAGAACACCAATCCCCCCATATTTAGTAAGTTTGAAGAGCCATTAGATGTTGATGACTGGCTAAGGACCATGGAGAACAACTTAGAGATCGCAGGAGTGGAGGACAATGAGAAAGTACAGTTTGTCACCCATTATCTAGCAGATGATGCAAGAGCTTGGTGGAATAGCATTCTTACCATGAATGGAGGACAAATGAGCACTCGGGATGAATTCAAACTCAAGTTCAGCCGAACCCATGTGCCACCGGGTTTGATTCTATGAATGAGGGATGAATTCAAGGATCTGAAGCAGGGAAGGATGACTGTGGTAGAGTACGGTGATAGATTTCTGTCTCTGTCTAGGTATGCCCCTGATGAGATTGGTACTAAAGCCAAGAAGGAGAGATTCTTGAATGGTCTGCATGATGAGATGCAGACAGTGCTGGTAAACATTACCTTCGCTGACCTTGAAGCCTTAGTGGATTCTGCAATCCAGATGGGAGGCAAGATCAACCAAGCAAACGAGAATCGCAAGCGTCGAATGATGCCTCAACCAGGATCCCACCATACCCCAAAGTATCGCCCCAACCCGTCTGCAGGATATGCCTCGAGAAACAATAGACCCCCTATGTCCCGTCCGAACTATCCCAACCATGGAGGAGGAAACCCAAGCCCCGGAGGAAACCACAACAACAACCCTAGCAACTCCAACAATTTCAACCGTGCACCGCCCAAGTCCAACAACAACACCAACAACAACAATACTTCCCCAAGGACTGGAAGCAATGTCGTGCCTGTTGTAGGAAAAGACAAGTCTCTGATTACTTGTTTTCAATGCGGAGTAAAGGGTCAATACTCCAACGAGTGCCCCAAGAAGCTTGCAGCAGCCACCAATGTGAATGCACCAGCTCAACAATAACACCGTGTTCAGCCTGGAAGGATATTTGCCCCAGGGAACTCGCTCAACCGCAATGGCCGTTTGTTTCACATGAATACTAAAGAAGCTTAGGAAGTGCCAGATGTTGTGCTGGATATGTTTTCTATTAACTTAGTACTTGCAAGAGTGTTGTTTGATTCTGGAGCATCGCACTCGTTTGTTACAAAAGAATTTGCATGCACTAGTAAGATTCAACCAACAAAATTGAAGCATGTTATGATAGTTCAAATACCTAGTTCAACCACCAAAGCTAGACAAAGTTGCTAGGCCGTACCTATCAGAATCCATGGAATAGATTTTTATGCTAATCTAATAGTACTTGGAACCAAAGGTTTGGAAGTAGTACTAGGAATGGATTGGATGTTGAAACATAAAGGATTAATCGACTGTGCCAAGAAAGCCATAACCATGACTAGTACCACTGGAGTATCAGTAGAGCATGTATCTGAGACTTTGCCCGTCAATTGAAGTGCAACAAGAGTCTAGCCCAACCAACCATTGACCAAGTCAGAGTAGTCTGTGAATACCCCGACGTATTCCTACATGAATTGCCCGTTATGCCCCCAGATCGGGATATCGAGTTTATCATTGAACTAATCCCTGGAACTGGACCCGTAGCTCAGAGACCTTATAGCATGAACCCGTCTGAATTAGCGGAGCTAAAGAAGCAACTGGATGCTATGCTGGAGACAGGTTTGATTCAACCAAGTGCATTGCCATGGAGATCACCTATTTTGTTTGTGGATAAGAAAGATGGAGGTAACCTTTTGTGCACGGATTATCGGAAGCTGAATGATGTCACCATTAAGAACAAATACCCACTGCTGAAGATAGAAGATTTGTTTGACCATTTGACCGGTGCCAAGGTGTTTTCTAAGATTGATCTTAGAACTGGTTATCATTAACTCAAGATTCACGCAACGGGTATTCCAAAGACTGCCTTCACTACCACACATGGATTGTATGAGTACACTGTCATGTCTTTTGGATTAACCAATACCCCTGCTTATTTCATGAACCTCATGAATAATATTTTTATGAACTTCTTGGATAAGTTTGTCGTTGTTTTTATCGATGATATTCTGATCTTTTCAAAATTAGAAGAAGACCATGAGCTACACCTGAGGACCATCCTTGAAACCCTTAGAAGGAAGTAGGATTCCAAGGACATATCGTGTCGGCAGGAGGAATTGTTGTCGATCCTGCCAAGATTAAGGATGTTGAAGAATGGAAAGCCCCAACCACTCAAACCCCAGGTCAGGCATTTCTCGGATTAGCGGGATATTACCACAAGTTCGTAGAAGGATTCTCGAGCATCGCAAGACACATGATGTCAATACCCAGATTTTTAATCCCAGATGCCTGTTATGCCATACATCGCAATCCCAGGATTACCATTTTTGCGACCCATAACATATTGATACCATAGTTCATCATCCATTACAAACCATAATAAAGGTCTTACAAATAAAGGATCTCATGATCCAGTCTTGATACAATTAACGTAGCGGAATAATATAATAACAGTAGCGTGGGCGAGGCTCCATCTTCATGTTCACAGGCACTGCTGACGATGGGAGATGATCCTAGTTGTCGTAGACTTCCTGCGATCCATCATCCTAATAGTCCTCATCATAGTCTAGCCACGGGAATAGCCAGGGACAAAGCCATGAGTACTCTTTAAGTACTCGCAAACTATAACTAACAAGTAAAGTGGTTCAAGTAGGAATGCTAAGCTCTAGGCTATTTTGCAAAAAGCCAGGTTTATCTCTAGTTGAGTTCAGAAGTAAAGAAAGCTAGTTTAATGTTTTATAACACCTAAGGGGGAACTTAGTTCTCACTTTCACAACCCTGTTGTGGTCAAGTCAAAGTCATGATTCATTTCACAAGTCATTTTGAAAACATCTGACGACGGAATAGTATGGCCACTCCAACTGTCCATAACCATGGAGGCGGCTATTCGAATAGTTTGACACTCTGCAGAGGTGGTACACTTTCACCACAATATTCGATACATCCGTCAGGAACAATTCTGAATTCACCATACTCAGTATGCGGATAATCAATCCTAACCTTTCAATTACACACCCTAGTACAGGCACCTCTCCTATGAGTTTGTCCTCCCAACCATGACCATCTGTCATCTTGGGAACTGCATAGGTGGTCAATCATCACGAGGTAGCCTCAGCTCAAACATCGGCCGCAAGGGAACCCATACTAAGGTATATAAACTTCCAGTCAGGCCCTACCCAATTTTGGGTATTGTGGTTGTACGGTAAAATTGGAATGGTATCGCATCCTAAAATAACCATCAGTTTTATAAAGGGATAAGGCTCATGCCTCAACATTTTTATCATTAAAGTCATCTGGTGTTCAATAACACATGTCAAAACATCTCATTAGAATGACTCATCATTCTAAGGTTTTAATAATCATTTTCACCAAGTATTCCCATCTAAAGTGATCAAGTTTTATGCTTAGCACTAGTCGCTAAAGTTGGGGGTAATCACTAATGAGGGGTGATAATTAAGTGTGACTTATCTAAATCTAATCTCATGCCTTAGGATGACATCAAGTTCTACCTAACTTAGGCCAAGTTTTATGCTCTTTATGCTACCTCTAATATCTTTCCAAAATTTACAAATCACTAAGTAAACATAAATAAAAAGCTTTGATGAATAAATAAAAGAATCAAGCTTGCAAGAAAAACTGGGATTTAGGATAATCAAGATTGTCTAATCAAAGCATGCCTAATGCCTTTGCATAGGTTATCTAGCTTTCACAGTTGCAAGTGTTAGCTTGCAAAGTTCTAGCTTGCTAGGATGGCTTGCCTTGTGAAGTGAAGTGGTTGAAGTTCTCCTCTGCTTCCTCTTCACAGTAGTCTCCTTCCTCTTCATATCCTTGGTCGGTACTAGCCTCTATAAATAAATAGGAAGTACACAATCATTACAAAAATTAAAGACTTAGTCTTATTTATTTTATTTTAGAAAAGTAATTTCTACTCATTGAAAAACTACTTAAGATTTAATATTCTCCTATTAAAATATGGGATCATGTTGACACATGTCATCACCACATATTTCAATACTTGGGAATGCGACTTAAAGTGGTGTCACAATTTAATAAGGTTTAACCTTTTATTTTAATTAATTAAAGTGACTAGAAATGCCTATGGGGCATTATTTTATTACTTGTCCATTATTACTACAAGTAAACCTAGATATTTTTGTATATTCATAAAGGTATTATCGAATGTGATTTTTCAGAGTTGGAATCAACTCAAAAGCATTTATGGTTGAATTTTGAAAAATGTTTGAATGTAGAATAGTCTCTACCTTGTTATTTTTACCATAGGTGATCTATAATTCCAAATGGTTTGAATCCAACGGGCTTCGATTAAGAATTTCCATACCTTTCTAACAAAATTGGTTTCATGCAATTTGTTTCAGTGAAGCTCTCTGAATTGATTTTTGAATCTATTACCAGAACTAGGTTTGAAACTAAATAGATAAATTTAAATTCAAACTACTGGGTCGCGCGGGAAATCTAACTGGGCCGGCCCACTGTGCACAGCACGCGCGTGGGCTGGTTAAGTGGTGTCCCCACGCGTCAGTGAGACGGGGATTGGCGAAGGGGTACGGGGCGATTACGACCGTAGGATTAGATCAAGGATCAACGGCTCACGGCTATCGTCCTCATCGAACAAAACACGACGGGCTCGAACCCTAGCACGACCAGTGGGGGTCTGGGGCGGCTCACTGAGGCTCAGGCGATGGTCGGTGATGGGGGCGAATGGCGAAGTCAACGATGGTGGTTCTCCTTGTACTGGCGGATCCTCCTAGGGTGGCTCCAATCGACGGCGCCCTTCTCCTCCAGCAGCGGCAGGCTCTGGAGAAATTCCGGCAAGGGAGAGCTCGCCTTGCTCTGGGAAGAGGTGGGAAGGATCAGTGAGAGGTGGGGAGTGAACTGGTGTAAAGAAAACAATCGGGGGAAGCTTCCTTTTATAGGCGAGCGAGAGAGGCCGAGCAACATGGGCAGTGCTCGTCAGGGTCGGGGTTACAGCGAGCTACGGGCATGTCTCCTGGCGGTCCTCAACAGCTTGATGGCGCGGCAAGGAGCAGTGCGGTTTGGTCGGAACGTGCTGGTTCTCTGAGCGGCACCGACAATGTTTTTGACGATGCATAGGCTCTCCTGGTTGCGCGGCAGAGAATGGGGATGTCTGGTGGTCTCCTAGGATGGTGGTGATCAAGTAGACAGACGGCAAAGGAGAGGTGTGGTCGGGTTGAGTGGGAACGGGGCATGCACTACGGTGCGTGTCGGCATGGTCGACAATGGCATGGGCACGGCGTTTCCGGCGGTTCCCTTCTCTGTCTTTGAGCTAGAGCTAGTCTAGAGGGGGCAGTGAGGCACGGGTAGCATGGTAGACAAGGTTAGCGAGGCTGGCTATGTTTCTAGCTTGCTGTCGATGGTGGGGGTGGCAAGTGTGCTCGGACATGGTGGCCATTGATGGCATGGTCGAGTACACAGTGGGCTAGAGCTTCTTAGACAATGTTAGTGACCTACTAGGAGTTTGGTGAGGGCTAGAGAGGGAACAAGTTTGGCACAAACACTTCTCACAATAGTGTCTGTTGTTTAATTTAATTTGTGCTTAGAAGGTGTTTGATGAAATGGCCGAAATAAATTCATATTTGAATTTTTGGTTGAAACTTGGTGAGTGTACTGGGCACATACTAGGGAGTATCTGGTTGATTGGAGTTTTCAAGGTGAACTGGTTTGGTGGGGTTTTGAGAAATGGTGATCTTACCATATGAACTAGATTCAATTTTTAAATGTCATTTGAATAGGGTTGCCAAATGTTTCTGTGGGTTTGCAAGGTGGTCTTGGGTTCACTTTTACTTGTTCTAGCAAGGGTTGAAAAGAATTGGATTTGTTTCTGTTTGAAATATTGGACAAGACACACTCAAAGTGGTCTAGTGAACAAGATTGGCAAAATAAACCATTTGCTTATATATCTTATTCTTGAATTTCTCTTCAATTGATTCTGCTTGGAAATGATTTAGATGATGTTGTTTTCATCTTTAAACCAATCTTTGCCATTCATAACAATCACACAAGTCCATACAAGCATTCATGCATTCATCACATACACACATGCATTCACGTTGATGTTAATTAACAAAAGGTTTTGTTAACCCTAAATTTGGGTGATTAGAATCGATAACCTTGATTAATATTTTTGGGATGTTACAAACCTTCCCTCCTTAAACAAAATCTCATCCCGAGATTTGAGAAAAAGAAAACTAGGATTTAAAGAGATCTAGAAACTCCGTCCTAATGTAGACTTCTCGCTCCCAGGTAGCTTCTTCTTCAGTGTGGTTACTCCACTGGATCTTGAGAGACTTGATGCTCCGGGTCCTAGAGGTTCTGAAAGCTTCTTCCAAAATACGGATGGGTACTTTGGGGTACGTCAGGTCATCATTGATATCTATGGTTTGGTGATCAATATTCTTGAAAACTTCGGTCTTCTCAGGGACTTCTAGGCATTTGCGAAGTAACAAGATATGGAACACATTATGCATGGCTGGCATTTCTTCTGGCAGTTCCAGTTGATACGATACTTCTCCTCAACAATTCAAAATCTTGAAGGGTCCTATATATCTAGGGGCTAACTTTCCTTCGAGTTGAAAACGTTGCATTCCTTTCAAGGGTGATACATTCAGATACACAAAATCTCCGATGTTGAAGGCTAGGTCTCGACGTCTCTTGTCGGCATAACTCTTCTGTCTACATTGGGCGGTCTTGAGGTGCTCACGGATCTTGTTAACTTTCTCTTCTGCTTCTCGTAGGATGTCGGGTCCAAAAAATCTGACTCTCTCCTACTTCCGACCAATTCAAAGGGGTACGACACTTCCTTCCATACATGAATTCAAATGGGGCCATTTGTAAACTGGCTTGGTAACTGTTGTTGTATGAAAATTCCGCGAACAGCAGATAGTCTTCCCATTTAGATCCATATTCTAACACACAAGCTCTCAACATATCTTCGAGCATTTGATTTACTCGCTCTGTTTGTCCATCAGTCTGAGGGTGACAAGCTGTGCTGAAATCCAGTCTTGTTCCTAATCCTTCTTGGACTTTCTTCCAAAATCTCCAGGTAAACTAAGTTCCTCGAGCCAACACAATGTTCTTGGGGACTCCATGCAAACTGACGATTCTAGCAATGTACAACTCTGCTGGCTTTGAACTCTAATAGGTGGTCTTGACAGGTAAGAAATGGGCGAATTTGGACAGTCTATCCACTATGATGTAGGCATTTCCCCTACATAGATGTAGGCAAACCGGTGATAAAATCAATTCCAACTAAATCCCATTTCCATTCCGAAATTTGCAATGGTTGCAAAAGTCCTGCGGGTCTCTGATGTCCCACCTTGACTATCTGACAAATATCACACTTGGCTATGTAGCTTCCGATTTCTATTTTCATCTTATGCCACCAAAATTGGTCCTTCAAATCCTGATACATCTTCGTTCCTCCGGGGTGGATAGAATAAAGAGTATCATGGTCCTCTTTCAAAATAGCTTGCTTCAATTCTGAATCTGTTGGCATACAGATACGTCCTTTGTACCATAAAACTCCTTCTTCATCTTCGGTGAATCCGGGTACTTTCCATGTACCAATACGACGTTTGATTCCGTCGATACTAGCATTTCTGTTTTGTGCCTCCTTGATCTGACTCATCAAAGTGGGTTGAAGTTCTATGCTAGCCAAAAATCCTTCACTTACTAGCTCCATTCTAAAATCTTCCAACTCCCTGGGCAAACTTGGTTGCTCCGTCAGAATCATGGATTTCAAGCGACACGGCAATCTGCTAAGGCCATCTGCTACCACATTGGCTTTACCGGGGTGATAGTGAATGTCAAGATCATAGTCCTTGATTAGCTCGATCCATCTCCTTTGCCTCATATTCAGCTCCTTCTGGGTGAAAATATACTTCGGGATGTTGTGGTCCGAATAAATTTCACAACGGTTACCATGAGGTAATGCCGCCATGTCTTCAAGGATAAAACTACGGCTGCTAGTTCAAAGTCATGGGTAGGGTAATTCTGCTCATGTTGCTTCAATTTTCGGGATAGATAGGATATGACTTTGCATTCTTGCATTAGCACACATCCGAGACCGATCTTGGATGCGGCACAAAACACATCAAAAGGCTTCGTGATATCCGGCATGATCAAGATTGGTGCTGAGATCAATCTCTTCTTAAGTTCCTGAAAACTTGCTTCACATTTGTCAGTCCATTCAAACTTCTTTTCTTTCTTCAACAACTGGGTCATGGGTCTTGCGATGCTCGAGAATCCTTCTACGAACTTGCGATAATATCCCGCTAATCCGAGAAATGAGCGAACTTGGTGTTGAGTGGTTGGGGCTTTCCATTCTTCAACATCCTTAATCCTGGCAGGATCGATAGCAATTCCTCCTGCCGACACGATATGTCCTAGGAATCCTACTTACTTTAACCAGAACTCAAATTTGCTAAACTAGGCATACAACTGATGCTCTCTAAGGGTTCAAGGATGGTCCTTGGGTGTAGCTCATGGTCTTCTTCTGATTTGGAATAGATCAGAATATCGTCGATAAAAACAACGACAAACTTATCCAGGAAGTTCATAAAAATCTAATTCATGAGGTTCATGAAATAAGCGGGGGCATTGGTTAATCCAAAAGACATGAAAGTATACTCATACAATCCATATCTGGTGGTGAAGGCATTCTTTGGAATATCCATTGGGCGAATCTTGAGTTGATGATAAACAGTTCTAAGATCAATCTTAGAAAACACTTTGGCACTGGTCAACTGGCCCAATAGACCTTCTATCTTCGGTAGTGGGTATTTGTTCTTAATGGTGACATCATTCAGCTTTCGATAATCCGTGCACAAATGGTTACCTCCAGCTTTCTTATCCACAAACAAAACAGGTGATCTCCATGGTGACGCACTTGGTTATATCAAACATGTCTCCAGCATAGCATCCAGTTGCTTCTTTAGCTCCACTAATTCAGATGGGTTAATACTATAAGGTCTTTGAGCTATGGGTCCAGTTCCAGGTATTAGTTCAATGATAAACTCAATATCCCGAATACGTCGGGGTATTCACAAACTACTCTGACTTGGTCAATGGTTGGTTGGGCTAGACTCGTGTTGCACTTGAATTGACGGGGCAAAGTCTCAGATACATGCTGTACTGATACTCCAGTGTTACCAGTCATGGTTATGGCTTTCTTGGCACAGTCGATTAATCCTTTATGTTTCGACATCCAGTCCATTCCTAGTACTACTTCCAAACCTTTGGTTCCAAGTACTATTAGATTAGCATAAAAATCTATTCCATGGATTCTAATAGGTACGGCCTTGCAAATTTGTCTAGCTTTGGTGGTTGAACCAGGTATTTGAACTATCATAACATGCTTCAATTTTGTTGGTTGAATCTTACTAGTGCATGCAAATTCTTCTATAACAAACGAGTGCGATGCTCTAGAATCAAACAACACTCTTGCATGAACTGAGTTAACAGAAAACATACCCAGCACAACATCTGGCGCTTCCTGAGCTTCTTGAGCATTCATGTGAAACAGGCGGCCGTTGCAGTTGAGCGAATTCCCTAGGGCAAATCTCCTTCTAGGCTGAACACGGTGTCGCTGCTGAGCTGGTGCATTCACATTGGTTGTTACAAGCTTCTTCGGGCACTCGTTGGAGTATTGACCCTTGACTCCGCATTGAAAACAAGTAATCAGAGACTTGTCTTTTCTGGCAACAGGCACGACATTGCTTCCAATCCTTGGGGTAGTATTGTTGTTGTTGGTGTTGTTGTTGTTGTTGGACTTGGGCGGTGCACGGTTGAAATTGTTGGAGTTGCCGGGGTTGTTGTTGTGGGTTCCTCCGGGCCTTGCGTGTCCTCCTCCATGGTTGGGATAGTTCGGACGGGACATAGGGGGTCTATTGTTTCTCGAGGCATACCCTGCAAATGGGTTGGGGCGATACTTCGGGGTATGGTGGGATCTTGGTTGATGCACAATTCGACGCTTGCGATTCTCGTTGGTTTGGTTGATCTTGCCTTCCATCTGGATTGCAGAATCCACTAAGGCTTCAAGGTCAGCGAAGGGAATATTGACCAGCACTATCTGCATCTCATCATGCAGGTCGTTCAGGAATCTCTCCTTCTTCTTGGCTTCAGTACCAATCTCATCAGGGGCATACCAAGACAGAGATAGAAATCTGTCACGGTACTCTAACACAGTCATCCTTCCCTGCTTCAGCTCCTTGAATTCATCCCTCATCCGCAGAATCAAACCTGGTGGCACATGGGTTCGGCTGAACTTGAGTTTGAATTCATCCCAAGCCATCATCTGTCCTCCATTCATGGTATGAATGCTATTCCACCAAGCTTTTGCATCACCTGCCAGATAATGGGTGGCAAACAGTACTTTCTCATTGTCCTCCATTGCTGCGACCTCTAAGTTGTTCTCCATGCTCTGCAGCTAGTCATCAGCATCTAACGGCTCTTCAGACTTACTAAATATGGGGAGATTAGTGTTTTGAAAGTTCTTGAGCTTGGATCCATGGTTGTCCTGGTTTCCATGGCCATGATTATTATGGGACATTTGAGCTATCTGTTGAAGGGTGGCTAAATTCGCTTGACGTTCAGCTCTTCTAGCTTCACGGTCAGCAACCAAAAATTGTAGGATTTGCAACATTGGATCCTAAGATGAACTGCTTCCTCCAGGATTTCCACGAGTCATCTGAAGATTGAGATAGATAGTGATACAAGAGGGAAATTACTAAGGTTCATGGATTTGTTTTTGAAAATCTTTTAAACTTTGAGTTTGACTCTGGTTTTGCCAACTAGCAACTTTCTTTTCATTCATAGCACCCAATACAAACAACACACCACACTAGGGTAACAGATGGTTTTAGGAACCATTCTGTGAAGCTACGATACAGTGGGGCTGGATACAACTCACACCTACGATAGTTCTCAAGTGCCACTACTCATTAGAACCAATGGCTTCTTCATCATCAATGAAGTCACGGTCCTCATCATTAGTGTGGAATTCCTGGTCCATGTCCTCCAAGTAGTAATCATTATCACTGAGGTATGTGTAGGGATCTCCACGGATATCTTCCCCTTCGTTCTCCCTCTCCTCAAGATGCATGTCCCGATCATGGATGGCCTCCTCCAAAGATGACACCTTGTGACGAAGGCGGGCAATGATGCGATCCTTCTTGTCACGTAGACAGCGGAATGACTTGCGCCCGTTCACAAGGATGGCGAGGGTCTGGTCCTTCTTGACTGCAATGTCATGGTTATGGTTAGAGTAGGCGCGGGTGTTGTCCAACTCCTTCTGCCTATCATACAACATGAAGTCGAGATGATCCACCTTATGCTTCAGCTCCGGATGGCCTGGGACCTCAAATGGTTGTCCCATATAATCATGCCTTGTGTATTAAGCAAAGTTGAGTGCCATTGATCTGGTTGATGTTTTGCCCACACAGACAGGCAAGATCCTCCTGCATAGCCCTGGAGAGTCCGTCTAGCCAGTTGTTCTCCCTCAAGCTGAATTGGATCTTCTCTGAGGTGGGTGCCTCCATATTGCCTCTGAGATCTGCAAATCAGCCACTGTAGTTCTCCTCCTTACTAATCATTGAGTTGTTCCCCAAAGAATAGGGGTGCGGGCGCTCAAGAAGTTCCGAGATTTGGCTTAAATCTCGCTCGAAGATGAGTTCTCCTCCGTTCCGCAACTATTAGAACTTTCTATACTTGACTTCCATCCATAAGAATGTAGGATGAGTAGGTTAGTGGGGTGATCAAGTGTGTCAAATTTTATGTAGGATTGGAAGAATTTTTTAGGAACATGAATTTTCTTCAAAGAATCTCAGTGATAAGAATGAGAATAGGTTTCCATTAATACTCACTTCTTTTATTTTGAAACTAAGTTTTTGATTCAAGCGTCCATTCTAACTAGGGTTTCCTATGGTCAAGATGGCTCTGATACCAACTTTTCAACACCCATATTTTTAATCCCAGATGCATGTTATGGCATACATTGCAATCCCAGAATTATCATTTTTGCGAGACATAACAGAATTGGTACCACAGTACATCATCCATTACAAACCATAGTAAAGGTCTTACAAATAAAGGATCTCATGATCCAGTCTTAATACAATCAACGCATCAGAAATTAAATGTAGAGGGGCTTCATCTTCAGGGTCACATGCAATGCAGATGATGGGAGATGATCCTAGTTGTCATAGACCTCCTGCTATCCATCATCCTGGTAGTCCTCCTCATAGTCTGGCCATGGGAATAGCCAGGGACAAATCCATGATTACTCTTTAAGTACTCGCAAGCTATCACTAATAAGTAAAGTAGTTAGAGTAGGAACCCTAAGCTCTAGGTTTATTTGCAAAAACCTAGGTTTATTTCATACTGAGTTCAGAAGTAAAGAAAACTAGTTTAATGTTCTACAACACCTAAGTGGGAACTTAGTTTTCATGTTCACAACCCTGTTGTGGTTAAGTCAAAGTCATAGTTTATTTCACAAGTCATTTTGAAAACATCTGATGACGGAACAGTATGGCCACTCAAACTGTCCATGACCGCGGACGCGGCTATTCGAATAGTTTGATACTCTATAGAGGTGGTACACTTTCACCACAACATTCAATACATCCATTAGGGACAACCCTGAATCATCATACTTATTATGCGAATAATCAATCCTAACCTTTCAATTACACACCCTAGTATAGGGACCTCCCCTATGAGTTTGGCCTCCCAACCATGACCATCTGTCATCTTGGGTACTGCATAGGTCGACAATCATCACGAGGAAGCCTCAGCTCAACCTCTTTCGCAAGGGAACCCATACTAAGACATATAAACTTCCATTCAAGCCCTACCCAATTCAGGTATTGTGGTTGTACGATAAAATTGGAATCGTATCACATCCGAACCCAACCATCAGTTTTTATAAAGGGTCAAGGCTCATGCCTCAACATTTTCATCAAATCATCTTGTGTTCATAACACATGTCAAAACATTTCAATAGAATGAATCTTCATTCCAAGGTTTTCATAATCATTTTCACCAAGTATTCCCACCTAAAGTGATTCACTTTTATGCTTTAGCACTAGCCACTAAAATTGAGGGTATTCACTAATGAGGGGTGCTAATCAGGTGTAACTATCTAACTCTAGTTTTATGCCTTTTGATGACATCTAGTTCTAATTACTTAGGCCTAGTTTTATGCTCTTTATGCTATATATAGTATTTTTCCAAAACTCACAAGGCACTAACTAAAAGTAATAATGAACTATGGTAAAAAAATAAAAGAATAAAGCTTGCAAGTAAAACTAGGAATTGGTATAATCAAGGTTGCATAACCAAAGCATGACTAAAGAATCTTGCATAGGTTATATTGCAAGGATGGCTTGCATAGGTAGCATGCAAAGTTCTAGCTTGCGTTGACTGGTGCAGTGGTTGAAGTTTTCTTCTTCTTCGTAGTACTCCTCCTCCTCCTCGTATCCTTGGTCGGTACTAGCGTCTATAAATGAATACGAGGTACACAATCACCAAACAATAATTAACTACCTCTAGTTGGCACACAAAGGTTCACACTAGATGATCTAGCATCATCACAATCATTACATGATATAAATACCTAGTCTTATCTTTCTTATTTTAGAAAAGAAATTTCTGCTCATTGAAAATACTTAAAATTTAATATTCTCCAATTAAAATATGGGATCATGTTGACACATGTCATAACCACATATTATAATACTTGGGAATATGATTTAAAGTGGTGGTCATATTTTATAAAGTTTAAAATTACTATTTGATACAATTAAAGTGACTAGAAATGCCTATAGAGCATTCTTTTAATACTAGTCCAAGATCACTTCAGGTAAACCTAAATATGTTTACATATTCAAATAGATCTTGTCAAATGTGATTTTTGAGAGTTGGAATCAACTCAAAAGCATTTATGGTTGATTTTTGAAAAATGTTTGAATGTGTAAAAGTCTTTGTCTTGTTATTTTTACTATAGGTGATCTATAATTCCAAATGGTTTGAATCCAACGGGCTTGGTTAGATAATTTGAATACCTTTCTAACAAAATTGGAATCATGCAATTTGGTTCAGTGAATCGTTTTGAATTGAATTTCAAAGTCACTGACAGAATCTAGTTCTAACTAAAATGGAAAATAACTATTTGAATCACTGGGCTACGCGCGGGAACGGAAATGAGCCAGCCCAACTGCACAACGCACACGCAGAGGGCTGCTGACAGGGGGTACCATGCGTCAGCAGCTCTATCTAACCGAAACGGTTAGTTTTAATCTCATCCCTACGATTAGACTAAGACCTACGGCCGATGTTCGTCGTCTCCGTTGCACAGCTCCGACGGGACTAAACCCTAACAACGATGGTGGGGGTACGCGGTGGATCACCTGGGCTCCATCTAGGGTCGGCGATGGGGGCGAACGATGTTGTTGATGATGGCGGTTTTATGGGGGTCGCGGCGGCTCTTGGGTGGCTCCAATCAACGGATCCTCTTCTCCTCTGTAGCAGCAGACTCTAGCCAAATTCCGGCGGGCTGGTGCTCGCCTTGCTCCGGTGAAGGGTTAGGGGTGGTTCTAAGAGAGAGGGGAGTGAGATGGTGTGAAGAATGAGGGCTAGGGTGTCCTCTATTTATACACCGGCGAGAGGGGCAGAGCGGCATGGTCTAGCTCCTCTGTCGACGTCGTTGTAGTGAGCTACGGGCATGGCTGAGGGTGTAGGACGGTGCGGTGTTTCCTGGCGGTCATCACGGGCTTAAAGGCGCGGCATGGGGCGGTCGAGGATGGTCGGGACTGGTCGGCACTCTACATGGAACCAGCGGTGTTCGAGACGGTGTATAGTGGCTACTGGTCGCGCAGCGGCGAACGGGCATGTCTGGGAGGTAGCTAGGGTCGTGGCGAGTGCAGGCACACACGGTGAGGGCGAGGCGCGGCGTGTGCGCGCGTGTCGGCTGCGGCGCTCTGGAGCGCTCTCGGCATGGCGGAAGAGAACTAGGTGCGGCGTTTCTTGGGTGGTCCATAGCTCGGATGCAATCGAGGGGTGGACAGGGAGTGGCGATGGACGGTGGCATGTCTCCTAGACATCCTGGACGAGTGCGGGGCGGCTTGTGGCGAGTTGTGCATGCTCGATCGGCAAGGACGTCTCGGGTGGCGCATCACTGGCGCAGCAGCGAGGAAGGGGGTTGGTCTGCTGCGTTGCTAGCTGCTGGGGGAGACCAGGGGAGTGAAATGGGGACAATTTGTAGACAAGGCATTGTTCAAGAACAATAATAGTTTGGCATTGTTACTATGCTCACCAGGTGTTTGATGAAATGGCCGCATGAATTCAACATTTGAATTTTTGTATGAATTTTGGTGAGTGGTCTTGTCATAAGCTTGGTAGTCTGTGGTTGCTAGGGTTTGCCAAGGGGAATTGGTTTGGTTGGTTTTTGAGAAATGGCCATCTTAGTACCTATTAAGGATTCAATTTTTGAATGCCTCTCAAATGGATTTGAAAATAGTTTCTGTAAGTTTGTGAGTTTGCTTGGGTTCATTGTTACTTGGTCTAGCAAGGGGTGAAAATAATTGGATTTTTTTCTGATAGAAATCTTTTACTAGGAACACCCAAAGTGGTCTAGTGAACAAGTTTGGCCAAAATGACCATTTGCTTATATTTCTTATATTTGATTTTCTCTTCATTTGATTCTTCTTGGAAATGATCTATATGATATTGTTTTCATATTTAAACCAATCCTTATCATTCATAGCAATCAAACATGGTAAATGCAATCATTCATGCATTAATCACACACACACATGCATTCATATTAATTTTAATAATAAAAGTTTTTGTTAACCCTAAACTTGGGTGATTTGGACTTGGTAATCTTGATTAACATTTTTGGGATGTTACACTGGAATGCCATGCACCATGGTGTAGAAAGCGTGGAAATTGCCTTGAGCCCCTAGGCACGCCCTAATCTTGCACCTCCATTGTGAAAACACAGGTTTTTCCGATTCAAAAAATGGAAAATCAAGATTTCTCTAAATGACCATGAAATATCTAGTTGGAGAATTCGCTTGCGATGCCAAGAGGAAGCTAGGTGTCGGGTTTGGGCTCAATCCATGGAGTGGTTCCATGTTCTAGGCAGCGACGCGGGGGGGGGGGGGTCTAGGGTTGGAAGCCATGTTAACTCACACTCGATGGACATCTTGGTGGTCCCTTGGGTGCCAAAGGACCTGGTATGCCTTGCTTATGATTTTATGAAGGCAGTGGGTCACATGCAAGGGCTCCAGGAGCTGTTTTTATTTTTTTAGATTTTGTTTGGTGCCGCCCAAAAAACGGCAAAACCCGCCGGCGGCTGCGACAACTCAACGGTCGGTCAATCTTGGACCTAGGCATGCATCCAGCCTAGGTGCCCCATGGGGTACCCCAAACCATTTTTCCCTGAAAATTGAGAGTGGCTTATAGGGTACATACAGTTAGAAACCGCATTACAGAGCCGTAACTCAAAAAATACAATATATGCTTGCACCACGAGATAAATACCCAACTCTCAGGAATGGCCATACACCATGGTGTAGCATGCGTGGAAATTTCCTCGGGCCACTGGGCGCGCCCTAATCTTGCACCTCATTTGGGAAAATACCGGTTTTTTGGGTTCAGAAAATGGAAAGTCAAGATTTGTCCAAATGACCATGAAATATCTAGTTGCAGGCATCGCTTGCAATGCCGAGAGGGAGAAAGGTGCCGGGTTTGGGATCAATCCATGGAGTGGTTCCATGTTCTGGGCAGCGAGGGGGGAATCTAGGGTTGGAAGCCATGTTAACTCACACTCGATTGACATCCTGGTGGTTCCTTGGGTGCCAAAGGACCTGGTATGCCTTGCTTATGATTTTATGAGGGTAGTGGTTCCATTTTGCTTTTTTAAAATTTTGTTTGATGCCTCCCAAAAAAGGTGAAACCCGTCTGCGGCCGTGGCAACGCAACAGTCGGTGTAATCTTGGATCCAGGCATGCATCCAGCCTAGGTACCCCATGGGGCACCCCAAACCATTTTTCCTTGACAATTGAGAGTGTCTTATAGGGTACATATAGTTAGAAACCACATTTACCCGGCCGTAACTCAAAAAAATACAGTATATGCTTGCACCACGAGATAAATACCCACCTATCTGGAATGTACATGCACCATGGTGTAGCATGCGTGGAAATTTCCTCGGACCCTGGGCGTGCCCTAATCTTGCACCTCCTTTGCGAAAACACCGGTTTTCGCGTTCATAAAATGGAAAGTCAAAATATCCCTAAATGACCATGAAATCTCTAGTTGGAGAAGTCTCTTGTGATGCCGAGAGGGACCTAGGTGTCGGGTTTGGGCTCAATCCATGTAGTGGTTCCATGTTCTGGGTAGCGAGGAGGAGAATCTAGGGTTGGAAGCCATGTTAACTCAGTTTTGCCCTCTATGCTAGTCATGAATACTCAGAAAAGCCCTTACTATAGCTCACCCAGAAACCAGCACGCCTTGATTGGTCAGACAGTTGTCACGCGGATCGTGCTCGCCAACCGTTGATCCTCTTTTATCTAACGGCCACACAAAATTGTTATAGTAGGAACATACCAATATTATAGCATGATATGGTAGTTACAACAATCATAGTGCAGGACATGGCAGTTAAATATGTAATAACAATACTAACAACAGAACATTACTCGTCGTTGTCATCCTTGTCGTCATATTCGGTGGCGACGGTGATGTCCTTCGATGAATCGTCGGCAACTCCCTCCTCGTATATACGCACACTCTCCTCATCGGATTCCTCCTTCTCCTCGTAGTCCCACGGGTCAACGTCACTCCTTCGCTTCTGCCTCCAAATACTACATGAAAGCCTCCTCGTTGCCCGAGTCGGAGTCATCCTCGTCGCTGGATCCTCTATTCCTCCTGGCCTTCTTCATGGTGGTCTCGCAGGCCTTCCTCCAGTGCTCCTCCGTCTTGCCTGCTCCTTGGCGCTCCTCCATCTCTGCCGGTGCAACACGCTTATCGGGTGCAGCGGGTACGACAAGCTTCAATGTTGTGGTGTCCTCGAGCATCGATGTCGATGGATCCAGGCGCAGTTGGACAGTCGTGGTGCCTCAGATGGCTGCCGGCGGGCACGAATGATGACGCGACAAGCAGGTGAAGCAGTACGGACAGCCACCGGCAAGGATCTGCCACTGCCACGGCACGGTTCCATCCTGCGCGAGGAAGTTGTTCGGAAAAGCATTATGGCGGGTACGCAGAGTTGGATGTCGATCCTATAAGGGGCGACAGGAGAATCTCATACTCTAGTCACATAAAAATTGTGCTACATCATAAAATATCTACGTACTAGGAGTGTTGTCACGTAAAAAATCACAAAATGCGTCATGTGGCAGCGTCGGAAAGTGTCCAGTTTGTGCATGTTGACAGTGGAGTTCAACGTTTCAGCATATTATGTCCGTGCAGCAGTTGTGCGCGTCATGACAACCCCTTGAACATGCGAGGAGTATCTCATAGTCTATAAGCACGCACGCTGGACGTGCAGCCCGCAATTACTCCCCCCCTCGTAGTCCCACCCCGGCGCCTTTATCCATAGGATACTAGGAGTGCGCGCCAAAGCCCCCGTTGACTGTGCGCGCCAAAGCTTCGACGTGCCAGTCCAATCGAGTCCCATCATGTCGACTGTGGGGTTTTATTCCCTGGTTCTACCAGTCATGCTTCTTTGAGAAGGAAGCAACATAGTCCATCGATTAACAAATGAACGGTGGATGTAGGTTGAGATAGCACCGGAGTAAAATATGGTCTTGTATAAGACTGTACCACGGATTGGACTCTTTGACCATTCTCCTCCGCCCATCACTTTCTTCTTCCTCTTGCCCCCACCTTCCTCCATCTGCATTAGCCATGGCTCCCCGGAAGAGAGGCGGATCGACCGTGCGTGCGGAGAGAAACGAGAGAGCTCGCCACCTTCGACTTCCTGCTCAACCAACTGCTCATTCCCCCTCGCACAGAGGCCCAATCTCTCCTAACAATGGTGTTGAATGTTCCAGCAGTCTGGGGATCCTCCCACTCCCGGTACAGTCTTCTTCTTCTCTATTTTCTTCTTCTTCTATGTCTACTTTTTATTCTTCTTATTATTACTATGCTACATATTCCAGGGCGCCGTGGACCCTGAAACCAGCATGATGGAGGCGGCGGCACTGAATGTTCCAGCAGGTGAGGGCTCCTCCCAGTACAGTCTTCTTCTTCTTCTTCTCTGTTTTCTTCTTCTATGTCTACTTCTTATTCTTCTTCTTCTTACTATGCTACATATTCCAGGGCGGTCGTGGACGCTGAAACCAGCACGATGGCGGCAGCGGCGCTGAATGTTCCAGCAGGCCAGGGCTCCTCCCAATATAGTATTCTTATCTTTTTTTCTTCTTATTCTATGTCCACTTCTTATTCTTCTTCTTGTTACTCTGCTACATATTCCAGGGTAGCCATGGATACTGAAACTAGCATGATGGTGGTGGAAGCGCTGAGTGTTCTAGCAGGCCAGGGCTCCTCCCGGTACAGTCTTCTTCTTCTCTTTTTTCTTCTTATCCTATGTCTACTTCTTATTCTTCTTCTTACTCTGCTACATATTCTAGGGAGGTCCTTGACCTTGAAACCATCACAATGGCGGCGGCGTTGCAGGACCCGTTCGTCCATGTTCCCCAGCTCAGCAAGGTTGGAAATCCCCACACTTTTTACCACTCATAATGCCGCTGACATGCATTTGGTTTTATTTTGAGATTCTAAATATGGAAATAGTATATCGTGTCTTCCCGCAAGTAGCCTCCAAGTAGGGACCACACTCAATCTTCGTAGACACATTGGGGTTTTCGTGATTTGAATATTGTGCTTCCCTGGAACATGCAGTACAATTATGGAGTATCTATTTTAAATAACATGAACGATGCAGCAAGCGAAGGCCGATTGCCATGACAAGGTGGCTGCGATCAATGCCAAGATAGACAACCAACTGCAGGTTGCACGCTCCCTAACCTAGGCTAATGAGCGCCTTCGAAGACATTTATGTCTGCAGAAGGAAATCACTCTTGATTTTTCTCTTACCATCAAGAGGCTCTAAAAAGAGCGCGATGAGCTACACATGGTGATCAACGAGCTGTAGAAGTTGATTGCACACAGCTTGTCCAAACAAGACCTGGCCATCAAGTTCATTAAGAATCTCATGTGTGACAAGAAGAATCTCCAGAATAGATGCATCCTCCTACTAGACGAAGCCACCGAGACATGCAGAGAACGCATCATCGAAGCAAAGGCTGCCATTGAAGCCTACCATGATAGGGACCATTGCCTGGATGCACTGAGACAGATGAAGGAGTATATGGGCCGAGGTCTCACCGTGCTCAAGAGTCCAAACAAGGATAACGAGGAGCTAACGGCAATGCCCAAGTCAGATTACAAGTAGAGGGGGGCAGGAATCTCAGTTCATGCTTTGTTGCTTTTGTAATTTATATATGTCGTGCAATTAAGGAATCTTGGAGCAACTTCTTATTTCTTTGTTTATCTTACTTGCATATCAACTGAATTATGGGTTTGTGTTCTCATGAATGGACATCATCCTTTCTTTCCATTATGTATCTGAGCTTGGAATTAGATTATGACAATGCCACTACTATTTGGTTACATTGGAAAAACCCATAGCACCCTTAGTTGGATATAGTCCTACGTTGCTTTGAAATTGAAATTAGGACTGTGCCACTACTTTATCTTGTTGAATTGGAAAAAGGCTATATTGCTCTGACATAGAAATTAGGAATGTGCCACTAGTTTATCGTGTTGAATTGGGAAAAATCCTATATTGCTCTGACATTGGAATTAGGATTGTGCCACTAGTTGATTCTGTTAAATTTTGAAAAATCCTAGATCTCTGTGTCCTTCAAAATATGACTTTGACACTAGTTAATTGTTTACATTATGGAAACTAACCACATATTTTTGTTGCAGTAGAAGAGGCGAAAGCTCAACCTAGAACTACCGACATGGTTAAAGGACAAGATGGCCATCCAAATGGAGAAGCAGAATTTTCAGAAAGTGGCCCATGACCGCCTGAGAGAAGAAGTCACGATCCTTTATGATAAGTGCCACAATCTAAAGGTGGACATCACTGGGTAGAAGGAACTTCACAAGAAAGGTATCTCCTTGGCGTGTGCGAAGGAGGAGATCATCAAGGAGCTCATGGGGGATAATCTTAAGCTTACTAATAAGCTTGTTGCTTCCTAGACGGAGCGCTTGAACCAGCAGGAGGCGCACGTCCAAGTACTGAGGGAGCAGGTAAAAACGAAAGCGGACCTGATCAAACGAACCCTCGAACTCGAGCTTCTTAGGAAGGAAAACGAGCATCTCCACGCCAGGCTCAGTGCAAACTATAAGTTCATCTGAAATTAGTTTGCAAACTATGTGTTTCGACGGACCAAATCGTGTTTTATCCATGTATTAGTGATTTTGTAAACGTGGACCTCTCTCTATGCAAACTATGCTTTCTTCTGAAAGGTTATTTTGCTGAAGGATTGAGTTTGAATTAGTTAAGATATCACAATTGCAAGTCTTACAGTTAACTAGTTTCAGATATTGTCACGGCACAAAGTATTCATCTAAAATTTCCTTGATCCTCTATAGCCTGTCCTTGTTCACCCCGCGCTCCTTCTTTAGATCCTTCAACAGATCCACAATGCAGCACTCTAGCTTATTATTCTCTTCCATGAGCTGATCCCTCTCCTTTTATGCCTTCTGAAGCTTCCATACAGTTCCCACCACCAAGCTCCCATTGATTGTGTCATTTAGTTCTGATCACAAATGCTTGATTTCTTGTTCCAGCTCCTTATTTCCTACCAAGAGCTTGTAATTTTTTGCAGCTGCATCACAGGCATCTGTAAATCTCCCCGACCTTTTGAGATCATACATATCCCACAACTGGACCAAACATTACTTAAGTGCGTCTGGCTAGTCAAGATCAACCCACTCTACTGCTTTACACACATGGCCAACCTAAAAAAACACGGGACCTAATTATCAACGTAACACAACACAATTTTATTCATATAGCCATTGTACATAACGAAAGCAAACCTGATTTGTACAGCCCAAAAACCTTCTTCCAGTGTTACTCCCTTCAAATGCAACATATTTCCTCAGTAGTAGCCCATGGTCACATGGTACTTCCCAATCGAGATCTAGGCCCTCCCAATCGGGGTCGTAGATCGTGAGTGGTACCTATAAGGGAACGTAAATCTAGAAATAAACACAATTTCATGCACATTACAAGTCTTGGGTCGAGGTAATTACCAATGCCTAACCATTGCCGAGAAAACAGAGGAATTCACATCGGGGAGGGAAGACTCGATGTCAGAGAGAAAGCTGTCGCTTCTCGACTGGTCATCCTCGTTGTTCTAGGACGGCATGGCGAATGTGGCCGCGGCGTCGCGTCGGTGACGGTGAGGAGAGATAATAGGGTAATGATTGGAGAGAGCAGGAGTGGGGAAAGTGAAGTGCGTCAATGTTGCAACATTGACTAAATTGGCATGCTACAATGGTTTAATTGATACAATGTCCCGTGTCTGGATTACTATCTCATATCTAATAGTTTCTCTCTTCCTTCATTTTAATTTGTAATATTAATCATGTACTTCCTCCTTCCCAATTTGTTTGACTTATAGCAAAATATAAAATCTTATGTACCAAACAATATAGGATTAGGGTTTAGGGTTTAGTCATGATAGTACTTCCTTCTAAATAACAGGTAGTTATCCATCGATTACTCAAATTACTGATCTCACGGAGCATTATATTACATCATAATCATGATAGTACTTCCTCCTACGCTTGTTCATCCATGATAGTACTTCCTTCTAAATAACAGGTAGTTATCCAGCGATTAGTCAAATTACTGATCTCACGGAGCATTATATTACATCATAATCATGTCAACTATAAGGTACTTATATATCACCTTGTTTAGTGATGGTTTCAATGAATGATATGTCCGAAAATCCCAACAGCTCATAGCACATTATATTACAATCTCTCAATAATCATAATCTTAGAAACAAATATATCACATCATCTCAGCAAACATAATCATGTCAACTACAATGTACTTATGTCTTATTACAACAACTATGCTTTCATCAAGTGATATGTCCAAAAATCTCAACAGCTCACAGAACATCGGATTGCAATCTCTGAACAAACACGACCACATTAACACAGTTTTAAAGCAACAACAATCTTTGTTACAAATACAGGCAGGGGAACCATGCGGTCTATCTAACAAGACTTGGGTCGTAGCTCTCATCAGATCTGATCAACGACTATCGCCTTGTTCTGTTCAACAGGGGCATCTGCATCCATTACAACCTGTCCAACAACATCAAAAATGGCAATCAGGAAGAACACCTTCCTAGTTTGCTTCTTTCGTTGCATAATCTGCATCCGATCATTGGTATCCAAAGCTTCTATGAATTCCTGCTTCTTATGATGCCACCATCGGAGTCATGCCATCTGCTTAGGGCCAATAATTATTTCCTTACCAATCATCTCTCTCAGTTCAAAAAGAGTTATGTTTTTTGGAATCAACGGCTATCTCTATAGTACATGATGAAATTGGCTTATTAACTCCGCAATCAAGTTTTGATGTGTATGAATCCACCTATAGGTGTATATTGAACTTATCTTGATAAGCATTTGGTGGTCCGTAAACTCGAGCAGTAGAAGCTTTGGTAGCAAGATCTCTAGTATTTGCATACATATCATCAATCATAGCTTCAACTTTCACCTGACGATTAGCTGCACAACACTCCCAAAGCATCTGAAACTCATGGGAGTGCTCAATTTGCACATAGGTATCACTCATGTTATGCCACACCAATTTTTCCCTCTGTCTGGATCCCCAAGGAATTCTAGAATGAAGCATATCTATCAGATGCGGAACAGACACAACCTATTTGTAGTTGACAAGCAGACGCACATCCTGCCCGAACACAACCCTTTCGCAACCAAAATCTAGTTTTGTAGTGTACTGGCGGAAATGAACTGTGAACTCGTATAGGTCCGCTACATTGAAGTTGTTCCTAATTTGATTAAAAAGGGGACATTTCAGTTCATTCGACACCACTTTGTAGTAACTAATCTACTTGCAAGACAAGGCACAGAAAATAAAAATTCACCTCTCGCTCTTCTCTGAGGTGGTTTTCTTCGAGACCTGGGTTGCAGACCCTGCACTGCAGCCGAACACTCCACCGTTGGCCTAGCTTTTCTCTTCAACCTGCTGCTCATAGGTACCCTATTAGCAGACTTTTAGCTGACCTCCTCTCTAACCTGGGATGTAGACTCCGCTGCTGCTTCGCTTGTCTGGCATTGTGCCCGAGATGATGGCTCCAACGAAGCCGAATTAGTCGCCGACGTAGCAAACCACATTGTCCTCGCGTGACATGCCACCGCCGGATTTAGTGTGTGGGGGGTGGGGAGGGGTGGGGGTGTGTGCGAGGGGGAGGGGGAGGGGAAGGGAGAAAAATGGCTGTCGCTGCCGCCAAACCGGATTCAGTGTGAAGGGAGGGAGAAAAAGGACCTCTGGCACCGCAACCAGATTCAGTGTCGGGGGTTAGGAAAGTATAGAAATGGATTTTCCCGTGTGGCACATGCAGGGTGACTTAGAAGGGGCACGACAGGTACTAATGTAACAGAATATCCGGACATAACGGCTAAGATTTGAAAATATTTGGTTTGGCCACCATTCACTCGAAAATGCCCCTCTCGGTAATTACCCCACCAACTTTTCGAATCACGGTGATTACACGCAACTCAGACCCCGCGATGCCTTCGCCTGCAAACTTTCGGGCAACAAAGTAACTAGCCCCCTATTTACAGGCCCACTGGTCTCAACCATTTTCTGACAGTTGGACCAGTTGTCACACAGGAGACTCCAGACGATCTCCGGTCCATCTCTGGACCACTATATAGAATGTCCAAGCTGACTTGGAGAAAGCTCCTCTGGAAACTCTTCAAATACTCCGGTCTGTTGTACACCGGAGACTCCGGTGTTTCCACACCAGAGACTCTCGTCTGAGTGAACGCACCGGAGAATCTGGTCTGTCTCCGGTCCATCTTCGGACCCCCATAAATAATGTCCTAGGCAAGTTTCTGGAGGCCCCTCTAGAGACTTTTGGGGAAACTCCGGAGCACACCGGAGACTCCGGTCTGGAATACCCTGAAACTTGTAATTTCTTGCAGGGACAATTCCACAGGGCAAAGACCTTTTCACTTTTTGTTATTTCATCCTATAGACATTAAGAAACTGTAAAATGATCTACAAGTTGTTAACGAACACCAACACTGATTAAAACAATAAATGTCCTTTCAATCTCCCCCTTTTTGGTGTTCGATGACAACAAGTGATTTTGCATGGAAATATTTGTAATGAGATATAGCAATGCTCACCCTAACGATGTGCAGTAAGATAAACGAGTAAAGCATGCACGACAGGTAATAGGTATTAAACATAGATAATAAATATAGGTCTCACATAGATTACAGTAGCATAGGAGCATAACACAAACATGTCCTCACACACATAGTATCTCGCAAACCAAAGAAGCAAAGAAAATGTTTGAATTTAAAAGAAGAAAAGAGCCAAATTCACAGCCCATGCAAATCCCAATGACAGTGTCTTCTCCCCTTTTGGCATCGAAATGCCGAAAAGGGAAAATGACCTAAGCTAGCGCCCCAAAGGATCACTCAGAGTCATTGTCATCATCATCCTCATCCATGTCCTCATCCTCATCATCATCATACTCAGAGTCATCATCACCACCGTGAGCAGAAGGCCCTTTGCCGTGAGGGCGAGAAGATGACGTGCCCTGAGATGCAAACCTAGAAGTGAGCACATATCACAACATGATATTAAGAGAATTGATTTTCTTTAATGTTGGCATTATGGGGGGAGGGATAGTCCAATGTATTAGGACCACACTCCCCTATCTGCATGCCTGCATCTAAACACAATAAGGGACAAGACATAAGTGATTATGCAAGGTAATCAAGTCAAGCTCCTTGAATCAATGATATTTATTTCATTCTGTAAATAACAAAAAAATTCTTCATGAAGAGGCTTCGTGATTATGTCGGCGAGTTGGTCTTTGGTTGAAACATAGGCTAGCTCAATATCTCCACAAGCAACATGATCTCTAATAAAGTGATGGTGGATCTAAATATGTTTTTTCCTTGTATGATCCACCGGGTTGTAGGCAATCTTGATGACACTTTCATTGTCACATAGAAAAGGACCTTTGTCACAATGGACAATGTATTCCTTCAAAGTTTGCGTCATCCATAGCAATTGAGTGATGATATGTCGTAAACGTATCTATAATTTTTGATGCTCCATGCTTGTTTTGTATCAACTATCTTATGTTTTGTCTACACTTTGAGGCATTTTTATACATTTTATGAAACTAACCTATTAACAAGATGTTGCAATGTCAGTTGCTTGTTTTCTTCTATTTTTTGTTTTAGGAAAGTTAGTAAAGAAATATTCTCGGAATTGGATGAAACAAAATCCAAAGTCAATATTTACTGGAGCAAAGACGGAGTCAAAAGGGGAGACGAAGAGACGCCACAGGGCGGCCGCACCACCCCCTGGTGTGGGCCCACCCTAGGCCACGCCAGAGCATGGTGTGGGCCCCCTGGCCCTCAACCGACCTCGCCCCTTCGCCAATATAAACACCCTGATGTAGAAACCCTAAGCACCCGATCAAAAATCCACGAAATAGTCCATACCCACCGCCACCATCGTCCCTAGATCGGGCGGGATCTAAAGCTCTTCCGGGCACCCTATTGGAGGGGAGAGATCATCCCAGAGGCCTTCTTCATCACCACGCCAGCCTCCGGAGTGATGCGCGAGTAGTTCACCCTTGGACTATGGGTCCATAAAGTAGCTAAATGGTTGTTTCTCCTCCTTTGTGCTATCATGTTTAGATCTTGTGAGCTCCGTTCATGATCAAGATCATCTATTTGCAATCCTACATGTTCTGTTTGCGAGGATTTGATGGATATTGAGATACAATGTCAGATTGATTATTGATTCTATCATGTCTATGTTATTTGTGATCTTGCATGCTCTTCGTTGCTACTAGATACTTTGGCCAAGTAGATGCTTGTAACTCCAAGAGTAGGTATTTATGCTTGATAGTAGGTTAATGCCTCTAGTAATCTAGGAGAGTAACAGAAACTTCTAAGGTTGTAGATGTGCTATTGCTACTAGGTAGAAAATAACAATCCTTTGTCCAAGGGCAATTGTATTGTTTACTTTACACACTTTGTTTAATGCAATTATCTGTTGCTTGCAACTTAACACTGGAAGGGGTTCGAATGATAACCTGAAGGTGGATTATTAATCATAGATGAAGTTGGATTACGGTCTATGTATTATGTTGTATTGCCCAAACAAATTTCATAGAGATCAAGATGTCTAGTATACATATTGTTATGCATTCTCAATATGTCAATTGCCCCGCTGTAAATTGTTCACCCAGCATGTTATTTATCTTATGGAGAACACCTCTAGTGAACTGTGGACCCCGGTCCATTCATTATCATTGATATACCATCTACTATTTACCATTTACTGTTTACTTTCCATAAGCAATTACTATCTTCCACACTATACGTTCAATACTTTGTTTTCAGCAAACCGGTGAGATTGACAACCTCACTGTAAGTTGGGGAAAAGTATTGTGTTTTGTGTTGTGCAGGTTCCAAGTTGCTAGCAACACCTTGGAGTTGTTTCCTTACTCCTATTTGTTCGATAACCTTGGTTTCATAACTGAGGGAAACTTGCTATTGTGCTCATCATACATTCCTCTTGGGGTTCCCAACGAGCTCTACATATCTAAGCCATCAAGCACTTTTCTAGTGTCGTTGCCAGGGAGATAAGGACATCTTAAATCTCTTCCTCCTCATCAATCACTTTTTAGGGAGAAAGAAGATTATTGCAAGGGGAGTCTCTCATAACCAATCTCTCTACTTTGTTTTTGTTTTTCTTAGTTTATTTTGCTTTGTTTTGCTTGTTTATTTTTTATCAAAACACACACAAAAAATAGTTCTTTCTTTAGTTGTTACCTTGTTCTTAGCTCACCATGTTGATCCCTAAGTTCACCATGAAATACCTTTCAATAGGTAGTGGCTCTATAATTGGGAAAGATAATATTGAAGAATTCTTTAATCATGTTAGCAAGCATGAGGATGTTGAGGATAGATCCTTAGCAGAACTTTCTCCAAATTATGAAATTGCTGCAGCTTCTTTAGTTCATATGTTGGAGGCTAGGTTTGTTAACCTTAACCCCATGATGCAGGTAATGTTTCTTAAACTTAAAGATATTGAGGATACTGAAAAGAGAGATTTTATTCTGGAAACTTTGCTTAAAGAATTAAATGATGTTGCTAAATAAGCTAGAAAGGTCTTTGATCATTTTAATATACTAGGCTCATGTGTATATGTTATGGGCACAATAGAAAAGTTGGACAAAACCAAACCCAAAAATGGATAGGAAATTAAAGTACCAATACCGTTTAAACTTGTAGGAATGCATGAAGCCTTAGAAAAGAATTTTGATTGGATTGTTCCTAAAAACCCGTTTGATGAAAATAGTGAACCCAAGAGTACTAAGAGAGGATCCTATAGAACTTATTTGGATGAGATACCATGACTCGTCGAAGAAATTTCTAGTATTGATCTTAATGCTTCTTCATTCGAAAATACTTGATTCTTGCTTTTTATGCCTAGTTGAAAGGCGATAAAGGAAAGCACTCTTGGGAGGTAACCCAATTTAACTTTTAGTAAGTTTTTATTTTTTTTGATTCTTGGAAGTTATTGCCTCTGTAATAAAATCTCCTTATCCGTTTTGTGTGGTTTTTGTGCCAAGAATAACCTCTAATGAGAGAGAAGTAAGATTTGGGGAAGTTGTTGTCCCAAAACAGATTTTTTGTGCTTCACTGTAAAACATCAGGAAAAATCCCAGTATGTAGGATTGAGCTATAATTTTCTGTGAATATTCCCCAGGTTATTATCTTACTTTCATTAGTTTATCACTTTTCGATTTGAGCAACATAAGGTCCTCGAAAAAATCGGTATTTACCTACTAGTCTGATTTTGACAGATTTTTGCCATTATTTGCATTTGCCTCTTAATCGGTTTCTTTTGAGTTCTCTTTGATCACTTGAGATTTTAAAAGGAATTTCTACAATAGCTTGTGTTTTAATGGAAGTTTTACTTGTTTTGAAACTAAACCCAAGGGCTTATTATCTTGAATACACTAATGTTGCTAATGGAGAATTGTGTGAAGTTTTGTATGAAGGAAATTTTCAAGTGTAGGGGAAGAATGATGTGATGAGATGAAGAATGAACAAAAGCTCAATCTTGGGGATTCCACCCGTGTCACCCCAACAAATATTCAAGAGGTACAAGTGTCAAAGCTTGGGGATGCCCAAGGCATCCCCTTCTTCATCAATAAAAATCTCAGGTTTTCTTTCTAGAGACTTTATTTTTATTGATTCATGCACTATTTTGTTGTTCTTGGAGCGTATTTGTTTTTGTTTTTAGTTTTTTTTGGTTTGCTGAAATAAATTAGTTGTACCCCCACATTCTTATTTTGTTTCAAATAAGTTGATTGGTGTTGGAAAAGAGTAGAAAGTTTCATGCTTATAGTGGTACAAAAGGAAGCTTGTTTTGACTGTGGCCTAGACTTTATCATGTCATGTTAGATGTTGCTTTGACCATATGCTTAGTGATTATTGCTTTAGCATGACTTGTTCCAAACAATTGAGATTGCTTAATGTGGCTTGAAAGAATCATGTGTTGTTTTAGCATACAAAAGCATAATATTGTGGTATTCTCCTTTGATTCTTTATTTGGGTTGACTTGGCACATGCTTACACCATGTTAAGACTATGAAATAGTCACCTTAGCCTCTATGATCATTTAGTTTTTGACTTGTGATATCACTTTATGCCTTAATTAATAATGTTTTGTCGCTTTGCATGATTATGGCCATTATTGCTCTCTTAGTTGGTCACTCCCAGTCTTTTGCTAGCCTCCACTTGTACTGAGTATGAGATCTACTCGTGCATACAACTCCCAAGAAACCAAGTTATTCCAAAGAGTCCACTATAAATTCCTATGCATGGTGTGTTACACCATTCCAAGTAAATTCATGTGTTTATCTATCTTCCAAATTAAACTTGTTATGTGAAAATTAGTGACTAAAGCTCTCACAAACTTGATGGCACACATTACTTTCTTGCACTTAATAAACTTGAACCATTGTGACCATCTATGTTGCTTATATGCTTGAAAATTATAAGTTGGGAGTTAGCAGAACCATGCTGTCATGGGGAACGCTTTCAACACTTGTACATATCTATCCAGTTGATATCAAGCTCTTTTGTTTATGGATTTCGGCGGTGTGAAATAAAAGGGGAGCTTGTAAGTCCATGGAGTATTATATATGTGTTAGAGAAAAGCCTGGGCAGCTAGCCTAAGCCATACCTAATAATGTTGGAAACTTGTAGCATAACCATAGTGAATAATCTATGAAGCATCTTCAAAAAAATATAGAAAAAAGAGAAAAAAAGCACCATGCTCATGGTAAATAAAATGATCGTTGAGATGCTCATTATCTGTTGCCTTGTCATTTTGATATGGGATAGCTCATGTGTCATGGGGAAAGGGGTACCCCTTTGGCGGTTCACTATGATACACATATACTTACAATGACAAGAACTTGCTTGTGACTAAAGTTTAGTAGCATGAGGAACGGCCCTCGTACTCAAGGGACATGATATTTTCAACTTGTCAAGCATATACTTCATATTTGTGACACTTTAACCTTAATCACATCAAGATGCTTATGATAGGGGAAATGAGAGATGAAAGCTAATAAGTACCATAATTTTTGGAAGCTCTTTATGAAACTTGAAATCCCCGCTTCCCTCTGTGAATGCCTCTCTTTATACTTTTATCTTGAGTCTCCATCTTCTATCTTTAATCACCAATTAAGAGAGCATAGTTGTCATTCGTAGTTCAATGTGCATTGTCCCAAAACTTATTGATTGATTCATAGCTTTGGTATTTCTTGCTCTTAAATTATTTGTATATAGTCACCCTTATGAACTTTGAAGGTGTCCTATGCATTTATGTTTTTGTCACATCCCAAGATTTTCCAAATCTTGTAATGTGAAAAATAAATAAACAAAATAAATAATTGTTGAAATTTACGGTGAAAAGAAACTTTTGTTTCTAAATGGAAAATTAAAATCCCATCTTGAACAAACTTTGGTTAACATTTGAATCTAACTAAATTCAAATCAAGTGGAATGCCTTCTTCATAAATGCATCTGTAAATTTAAACACTTGAGAAATAAACCAAAACCCTAAAAACCCTAATGGGAGAAAATCATTTTCAAGTTATCTCTAGGACTATGGATTTGATCCATATAAAAATTGGTCATACAAACATTTCAAAATGATCAAGAATGACAAATGGAAATATTATAAAACCATAGAAATTGGTTTCACTTAATTTGGAGCCAGGAATAAAATCTTATGAATTTAATAAGATAAGGAAAAGTAATTTCCAAAGCTAATAAAGCACTTATCTAAAATCCATACCAAATGGTGAGCAAATAATCCTAAAAGGATTTAAAAAGATAAACAAATAATAAATAAAGTTATAATAGTTGGAATCACTATTTTTGGGTCTTTAAATAAAAAGATATGGTTTTCATCAGCAAAGGTAGAAATATAAATAAGGACTATTTTAAAAGAGTCAAATATAATCTTGGCCAAGCTTTTGAAATAAAATATTTCTATTTGATAAAATAGAGTAAAAGTTTATTTAAATAAAATAATAGGGATTTATTATACCCAATTATATTTGAGTAAAGGTTTTTTTCCATTTTCAAATAAACATTAAAAACTTATTAAATTGTTTTAAATAAAATTCCAAAGTGTTTTATAATTTCAATTAAAACCTATTGAAAAGGTTTTGTGAAAAAATGAAATTTAAATAAGGTTTAAAAATATATTTGATCTCATTTAATAAATGCAAGGGACAATTTTAAATGATTAAAAGACCCTAAAAATAATAGAAGATTTATTCAAAAATTGAATTCAGAATGTTTTATTAATTAGTGTTTGAATCCACACAAAGTTTGACAAAGGTTTGAATTCAAATGGATGCTTGAATTGATTAAACAAAATCAAAACAGAATATTAGAAATGGAAAAGGAAAAACATTCAGAACAAAAAAAATGAAACGGAGCAGCACAGCCCAGCTAGCCCACTAAGGCCCAGCAGCCCACTCCTTCTCACCCCCGAACCGTTTTCTTCTTACTCAGAAACTCACCCGCACAGCGAATGACGGTTAGACCCCACCTCCTCCTTCTCTCTCTCGCTGCAAAGCGACCCCACTGCCACCTCACCGTCTCCTCACCCGCCGCTGACCACGCCCCCTCTCTGGCCATTACTGTCGTTTGAATGCCGGCATGAATTCGCATTACTGGCCGAGTAACCCCCGTCGGTGACCGCTCCCTCTTAACCGCCTCTCCCTCCTCTCTCTTGCCTCCCAGTCGTCGCCCCACCGGAGCCCCCAGGCTGCCCTGATTTCCTCTTAGACCGCCACTGCCTCCGGCGAGCTCCACCTCCAATTCAGGTCAGTCGCCGTCGCGCCTCGCTCTCACGACCACGCAGGCATGATACCCATCAGTCCCTGAACCTCCCAGTGGCCTCAGCTCGCTCGCGCGTGCCCCCCATCGTCGGTAGCAAGCTCGACTGAACACGCCGCCGTCTGTCTCCAACTCCGTCGACCTCTCCCCGGTAACACCGACCTCCCCTTCCTCTCGCGATGATACTCCTATGCTCTCCTCTCTCTCACGCGTCTAACAGACCCACTGCTTTGCTCTTCCGTGCCTTGTAGCCTCGCCCCGTCGACGACCGTGCGAGCTCGAGCCAGTGGACAACTCCGACGAGCAATTGTCATCAACCCCGTATGCCCCCTGCCTTCCCGCAAGCAAGTTGAGCATCAGCAACTCCCTGCGAACCTGATGAGCTTCTCCCCACCCTCTCTCGCTTCCTGCATCGCCAGCAACGCCACCTCCAGGCCGCTCCGCCGCCAGTCGCCGCTGCCAGCACCGCTAGTGAATGGTCAGTGGTTGAGCGCCGTAGGATTTAGATCCAACGCACGCGATAGAAACTTAATCGAAGGGGTATCTTTTGATCTGTATCGTGCGTAGTCGTTTAGATCTGACGGCCCAGAAGGCTCGATCCAATCGAAGCGGTACCGCCTAATGAAAATGCTCCACGTGGCCCTGTCTATTTGAATAAAATCAGAAATGATCTATTTGATGTTCAATTTTGTAAAATTCATAACTTTCAAACCACACGTCCAAATTTTGCAAATTTTATATCAATGGAATCAGCAAGACAGGTACTTTATGACCATGCCCTTTTTTTTATAAAATTGCTTCTTTTACATTGTTTGTTTTTGCATAAACTTGTGTAGGCATATTTAGAATATATAAATTGTTCTAAAATGATTTTTGAGATAAAACCTTTGGCAAATGGTTTGTTTTGAACCTACTGACCATAGAAATCAATTTGTGGTTTCAAAAACATATTTGGTGAAGCAAAAGAATAAAACCTTGAATTAAAACATTTCTAGTCAAATAAAAATATGGTTTAATTGTTAAAAATGATTTTGGAGGAAAACCTTTGGGAAATGTTTTGATTTAAACTCTATGAACCCAAACACCAAGTTTAGAATTAAAAATATATTTGGTGAACCATATAAAAATTGTTGCTTTGCTAAAGTCATTTTCAACCACATAAAATATTGATTTGGTTCAAAAATGATTTATAAGTAAAATCTTTTGCAAATGATTTTTCCACTTATATAAAATGACCAATATGTGTTTTCCAATGTTTATAACCCATTAGAAACCACTTTTACAAATAAACCATCTTTGGCATGCTTGCATGCATTGTTTTGTTTCTATCATTTTATGTGATGTGTTGCTTGAATGGTAGATTGAAATATTGCCTTGCTTGATTGAATTGTAGTGATTTGAAGAGTGTGATCATTGCAAAGACAAGGAGTGAACTTATATTCTCTACCAAAAAGGCAAGTGATGCTTCATAATTTTGTCCCATTATTTTCACTATGCATTAGTGATATTTCTAAGTAGGACTTGCATGGAATTTTGCTAAGTATATACTATGCCATGGGAAATCCTAGTAGATGAAACCTTAGTAGAATTTCCTAAGTTAAGATTTCCTACTACTATCATGCTTAGCTTAGCTAGTAGCAACCAAGGGTGGATTATATTTCATGCTATGGAATATTTCTAAGTCAAGGACTTGTGTTTTTGTTTAATAAAACAACTAAGTGAATGAATCACCTGGGTGGAATGGAAAGAATGGTTTGTGTTGAGTGGTTATGCAAGTCCAGTATGCTGGGGAAAACTTGGGCATCACCAAGTCCAGTATACTGGGGAAAACTTGGTATCTCACTTGTGGATGGCCACCCAGGAACAAAGAGATTTGAGATGTCAAATGTTGAGAAGCTTCAAGTGCAGCCACTTGGCATTATGGGCTCTGCCTGTATCATATAGGTTGCAATAACTTAGCCAAATGGACAGTTGGTGGTAGGGGATGATAGGTTGGAACGCGTCCATTCTGGTCTAAGGGAAGGCTTCTGAAAGATCTTGTCTTGGTGAAACCAAGTCTTGTGGGGAAAGTGCACCACCTCTGCAGAGTGTAAAATCTAAGTACTTAGCCATGTCCCTGGCAAAGGACAATTTGAGCATCAAGACATGGAAGCTATCAAGAATCTCCTCATCCCAATTTCTAAGTTAAAAACTTGTGGTTGAACAAGGGTTGAAGGATCACCAATTTCTATTGGGAGTTGCCTTGGGTGATTTTGACAAACAAAACTTAGTGTTTTCAAAAGATAAGGAAAATCTATTTTGAGCAAAGCAAGCCTAAGATCCACTTAGCCAAATGCATATAGATGATAGACTTCACAATATTACCATAGTATCACTTGCCAATACAATTCAAATGTATTGACCCTTGTGGCTGTAACTTGTTATGTTGTAGGTTTGTTTGATGTTAGTGAAGTTTATTGATTAGGATTACAAGTCTACAACCAACATGTCTGCCTGTGGCACTTTGAAGATGAAGGACCCCATGCTATTGTTATATTCTGCTGCATTGTAATGAAATATCCAAATGAGCTATGTAAGATGTAATAAATTATTTTATTCCTGGTTATAAAGTTGTATTATGACCTTTGTTTCTTGATATTACATCTTAACTGTGGATGCTAGCTATTGATCCAGGGACTAGCATTGTAAACACAGGGATCTCTACCTTATTAAAGGTTGGGAACCTTACATATGGTATCAGAGCATTGTGTTGCCTGTAGGATTTGTATCCCTAGGATTGGACAAAAACCCCTTAGAAAAATAGGAGTTGAATTTGTTCCAAAACATATTTGCAAACAATCTTGTAAACTATTTCCTCAATCTTTTGGTCTCTTCTATTTCAATCTTGATGGACAAAGCCTACCCCATGGCCAAAGACTTCACCATGTGCAAAGGACTTCATCAACTCAAATGACTTCAACATCTTCAGGTGATTTCAACTTTATTTTCACCAAGGACTTCAACTTGGATATCATCAAGGAATACAAGTGAGACAAGGAATATTACTCAAGACTTGAAGACTAAGGGAATACTATTAGAAGGAACCATCATCACTTTAAAGTTTTATGACCAAGATTTTTCCCAAGAAAACCATGATCTCATTCCAGAAGAACCAACTAAGAAGGATGGAATGATCTCAAGTGAACCATATAGATGGACCACCATGTTTAGTTTAAGTCAAACCCACCAACTTATGTGGTGTAACAAAAAATATTTTTGGTTGCCTAAAAATATGCTTGAAACTTGTTGTTTGAGTGGAATGTTTGTTTGTGATTGCTTGCACTTTGCTTGTGTGAATTGTGATGTGTGTGATTAGAATTATTCCCTTAGAAATATTTTGCCTATTCTAATCCCAAATCCAACCCAAACAGATGACTACTCCAAGAAACTCCAACATGAAGGATGGCAACAACAACAACCAAGAGGACAACATGAGAGAACTCATAGTAACCCAAACCCAGTTGAACCAAGTGACAGCTCAATTTTTAGCAAACACCAGTGAGTTAGATCCAACCATGCAAAGGTTTTTGGAAACCGAAACCCAATTGTTGCATAAGGTGACAGATCAAATGATCAACATGGGAGACAACTCTTCCCAAGGAGTTTGTGACAACAAGGATGTCAAGGATGATATTCTAGAAGGAACCCAAGCTTGCAATATTTGTGGAGACAAGGATCACACTTCCAAGGAGCATGAAGATCAATGCCCCAATTGTGAAGAGAAACATCCAACTAATCAATGCCCCACATCTCAAGCTGCTTGTTTCCTATGTGAAGGAAATAATCATGTCCCTATCCAATGCCCCATCTACTCCATAGTTCAACAAAGGAAACAAGGTGGAGTGCAACAACTGATTGTAGACTACCATAAGGGAACAACTTCTACCAAGAAGGATGAAGACAAAGGAAAATCTCATCTTGCACCTCCATGCAATATGACTCAGTTTAAAGGACCAAAGAGGAGACATATGTATTATCCAAGGAAAAGGTCAAGGAGACCAGGAAACTTTCCTACCTTTGAGATAAGATATGAAGAACATGAACTAGAAGCACTCCTAGCTTTGGAGAAACCCAAGAAGAAGAAAGACAAAAGCCAAGTGCAATGTTGCCATTGCAAAGAGATGGGACACTATGCCAATGAATTTCCAGAGAAGAAGAAAAAGTACAAGGAGATTAACCAAGTGTGGTGCAACAACTGCAAAGAGTTAGGCCATTATGTGTCAACTTGTCCACAGAAGATACGTGAAGAACTCAATCTTATCACATGTTACAATTGTGGTGACCAAGGACATTATGCAAGCAATTGTCCAGAAAAGATGAAGCACAAGATAAAGCCTATGAAGGATCTCAACCTTGTCACATGTTTCAAGTGTGGAAACAAAGGACATTATGCAGATGTTTGCCCAGAGAGGTTTCAACAAGATCCCAAGCAAGCCAAGAAGTAATATAGTTGGAAAAATTTTAAGGGTGGTAGTACCCTAGTTTCTTTGAGACAACTTGTAACCCCTAGCCTCCCCAAATATCGGGACGAGATTTATTTTAAGGGTGGTAGCCTGTCACATCCCAAGATTTTCCAAATCTTGTAATGTGAAAAATAAATAAACAAAATAAATAATTGTTGAAATTTAGGGTGAAAAGAAACTTTTGTTTCTAAATGGAAACTTAAAATCCCATCTTGAACAAACTTTGGTTAACATTTGAATCCAACTAAATTCAAATCAAGTGGAATGCCTTCTTCATAAATGCATCTCGAAATTTAAACACTTGAGAAATAAACCAAAACCCTAAAAACCCTAATGGGAGAAAATCATTTTCAAGTTATCTCTAGGAATATGGATTTGATCCATATAAAAATTGGTCATACAAACATTTCAAAATGATCAAGAATGACAAATGGAAATATTATAAAACCATAGAAATTGGTTTCACTTAATTTGGAGCCAGGAATAAAATCTTATGAATTTAATAAGATAAGGAAAAGTAATTTCCAAAGCTAATAAAGCACTTATCTAAAATCCATACCAAATGGTGAGAAAATAATCCTAAAAGGATTTAAAAAGATAAACAAATAATAAATAAAGTTATAATAGTTGGAATCACTTTTTTTGGGTCTTTAAATAAAAAGATATGGTTTTCATAAGCAAAGGTAGAAATATAAATAAGGACTATTTTAAAAGAGTCAAATATAATCTTGGCCAAGCTTTTGAAATAAAATATTTCTATTTGATAAAATAGAGTAAAGGTTTATTTAAATAAAATAATAGGGATTTATTATACCCAATTATATTTGAGTAAAGGTTTTTTTTTTCATTTTCAAATAAACATTAAAAACTTATTAAAGTGTTTTAAATAAAATTCCAAAGTGTTTTATAATTTCAATTAAAACCTACTGAAAAGGTTTTGTGGAAAAATGAAATTTAAATAAGGTTTAAAAATATATTTGATCTCATTGAATAAATGCAAGGGACAATTTTAAATGATTAAAAGACCCTAAAAAGAATAAAAGATTTATTAAAAAATTGAATTCATAATGTTTTATTAATCAGTGTTTGAATCCACACAAAGTTTGACAAAGGTTTGAATTCAAATGGATGCTTGAATTGATTAAACAAAATCAAAATAGAATATTAGAAATGGAAAAGGAAAACATTCAAAACAAAAAAAATGAAACGGAGAAGCCCAGCCCAGCTAGCCCACTAAGGCCCAGCAGCCCACTCCCTCTCACCCTCGAACCGTTTTCTTCTTACTCAGAAACTCACCCGCACAGCGAATGACGGTTGGACCCCACCTCCTCCTTCTCTCTCTCGCCGCCAAGCGACCCCACTGCCACCTCACCGTCGTCCTCACCCGCCGCTGACCACGCCCCCTCTCTGGCCATTACTGTCGTTTGAATGCCGGCATGAATTCGCGTTACTGGCCGAGTAACCCCCGCCGGTGACCGCTCCCTCTTAACCGCCTCTCCCTCCTCTCTCTTTCCCCCAGTCGTCGCCCCACCGGAGCCCCCAGGCTGCCCTGATTTCCTCTTAGACCGCCACTGCCTCCGGCGAGCTCCACCTCCAATTCAGGTCAGTCGCCGTCGCGCCTCGCTCTCACGACCACGTAGGCATGATCCCCATCACTCCTTGAACCTCCTAGTGGCCTCAGCTCGCTCGCGCGTGCCCCCCATCGTCGGCAGCAACCTCGACTGAACACGCCGCCATCTGTCTCCAACTCCGTCGACCTCTCCCCGGTAACACCGACCTTCCCTTCCTCTCACGATGATAATCCTACGCTCTCCTCTCTCTCGCGCGTCTAACAGACCCACTGCTTTGCTCTTCTGTGCCTTGTAGCCTCGCCCCCGTCGACGACCGTGTGAGCCCGAGCCAGTGGACAACTCCGACAAGCAATTGTCATCAACCCCGTACGCCCCCTGCCTTCCCGCAAGCAAGTTGAGCATCAGCAACTCCCTGCGAACCTGGTGAGCTTCTCCCCACCCTCTCTTGCTTCCTGCATCGCCAACAACGCCATCGCCAGGCCGCTCCGCCGTCAGTCGCCGCCGCCAGCACCGCTAGTGAATGGTCAGTGGTTGAGCGCCGTAGGATTTAGATCCAACGCACGCGATAGAAACTTAATCGAAGGGGTATCTTTTGATCTGTACCGTGCGTAGTCGTTTAGATCTGACGGCCCAGAAGGCTCGATCCAACCGAAGCGGTACCGCCCAATGAAAATGCTCCACGTGGCCCTGTCTGTTTGAATAAAATCAGAAATGATCTATTTGATGTTCAATTTTGTAAAATTCATAACTTTCAAACCACACGTCCAAATTTTGCAAATTTTATATCAATGGAATCAGAAAGAGAGGTACTTTCTGACCATGCCCTTTGTTTATAAAATTGCTTCTGTTAAATTGTTTGTTTTTGCAGAAACTTGTGTAGGCATATTTAAAATATAAAAATTGTTCTAAAATGATTTTTGAGATCAAACCTTTGGCAAATGGTTTGTTTTGAACCTACTGACCATAGTAATCAATTTGTGGTTTCAAAAACATATTTGGTGAAGCAAAAGAATAAAACCTTGAATTAAAACATTTCTAGTCAAATAAAAATATGGTTTAATTGTTAAAAATGATTTTGGAGGAAAACCTTTGGGAAATGTTTTGATTTAAATTCTATGACCCCAAACACCAAGTTTAGAATTAAAAATATATTTGGTGAACCATATAAAAATTGTTGCTTTGCTAAAGTCATTTTCAACCACATATATTGATTTGGTTCAAAAATGATTTATAAGTAAAATCTTTTGCAAATGATTTTTCCACTTATATAAAATGACCAATAGGTGTTTTCCAATGTTTATAACCCATTAGAAACCACTTTTCCAAATAAACCATCTTTGGCATGCTTGCATGCATTGTTTTGTTTCTATCATTTTATGTGATGTGTTGCTTGAATGGTAGATTGAAATATTGCCTTGCTTGATTGAATTGTAGTGATTTGAAGAGTGTGATCATTGCAAAGACAAGGAGTGAACTTATATTCTCTACCAAAAAGGCAAGTGATGCTTCATACTTTTGTCCCATTATTTTCACTATGCATTAGTGATATTTCTAAGTAGGACTTGCATGGAATTTTGCTAAGTATATACTATGCCATGGGAAATCCTAGTAGATGAAACCTTAGTAGAATTTCCTAAGTTAAGATTTCCTACTACTATCATGCTTAGCTTAGCTAGTAGCAACCAAGTGTGGATTATATTTCATGCTATGGATTATTTCTAAGTCAAGGACTTGTGTTTTTGTTTAATAAAACAACTAAGTGAATGAATCACCTGGGTGGAATGGAAAGAATGGTTTGTGTTGAGTGGTTATGCAAGTCCAGCATGCTGTGGAAAACTTGGGCATCACCAAGTCCAGTATACTGGGGAAAACTTGGTATCTCACTTGTGGATGGCCACCCAGGAACAAAGAGATTTGAGATGTCAAATGTTGAGAAGCTTCAAGTGCAGCCACTTGGCATTATGGGCTCTGCTGTCATATAGGTTGCAATAACTTAGCCAAATGGACAGTTGGTGGTAGGGGATGATAGGTTGGAGCAACGTCCATTCTGGTCTAAGGAAGGCTTCTGAAAGATCTTGTCTTGGTGAAACCAAGTCTTGTGGGGAAAGTGCACCACCTCTGCAGAGTGTAAAATCTAAGTACTTAGCCATGTCCCTGGCAAAGGACAATTTGAGCATCAAGACATGGAAGCTATCAAGAATCTCCTCATCCCAATTTCTAAGTTAAAAACTTGTGGTTGAACAAGGGTTGAAGGATCACCAATTTCTATTGGGAGTTGCCTTGGGTGATTTTGACAAACAAAACTTAGTGTTTTCAAAAGATAAGGAAAATCTATTTTGAGCAAAGCAAGCCTAAGATCCACTTAGCCAAATGCATATAGATGATAGACTTCACACTATTACCATAGTATCACTTGCCAATACAATTCAAATGTATTGACCCTTGTGGCTGTAACTTGTTATGTTGCAGGTTTGTTTGATGTTAGTGAAGTTTATTGATTAGGATTACAAGTCTACAACCAACATGTCTGCCTGTGGCACTTTGAAGATGAAGGACCCCATGCTATTGTTATATTCTGCTGCATTGTAATGAAATAGCCAAATGAGCTATGTAAGATGTAATAAATTATTTTATTCCTGGTTATAAAGTTGAATTATGACCTTTGTTTCTTGATATTACATCTTAACTGTGGATGCTAGCTATTGATCCAGGGACTAGCATTGTAAACATAGGGATCTCTACCTTATTAAAGGTTGGGAACCTTACAGTTTTGCTATTCCATGATGGACAAGCTGAATACCACTCATGCTATGTTTTCTATATGTGAAACAAACAAATGTCTTTCAATGCATTATTATTCATGATCTTTTTTTTGTACCTTTTTCATGTTACAACTTAGTTGCTTTGTATTATTTTTAGAACTACATCTTTCATGCTCATTTTTAGAGTACTATGATCACAACTATCAATGCTTTACAATATTTTGATCAAGATTGTGATGGTGCATGTCACCTCAAAAATTATTATTTTTATCACTTACCTACTCGAGGACGATCAGGAGTTAAGCTTTGGGATGCTTGATACGTCGTAAACGTATCTATAATTTTCGATGCTCCATGCGTGTTTTGTATCAACTATCTTACGTTTTGTCTACACTTTGAGGCATTTTTATACATTTTCTGGAACTAACCTATTAACAAGATGCCGCAGTGCCAGTTGCCTGTTTTTTCTGTTTTTGATTTCAGAAAAGTTATTAAAGAAATATTCTCGGAATTGGACGGAACAAAAGCCAAAGTCAATATTTTACCGGAGCAAAGACAGAGTCAAAAGGGGATATGAAGAGGCGCCACAGGGCGGCCGCACCACTCCCTGGTGTGGGCCCACCCTAGGTCGCGCAAAGGCATGGTGTGGGACCCCTGGCCCTCAACCGACCTCGCCCCTTCGCCTATATAAACACCCCGATGCAGAAATCCTAAGCACCCAATCAGAAATCCACGAAACAGTCCGTAGCCGCCGCCACCATTGTCCCTAGATCAAGGGGGATTCGAAGCTCTTCCTGGCACCCTGCCGGAGGGGAGAGATCATCTCAGAGGCCTTCTTCATCACCATGCCAGCCTCCGGAGTGATGCATGAGTAGTTCACCCTTGGACTATGGGTCCATATAGTAGCTAGATGGTTGTTTCTCCTCCTTTGTGCTATCATGTTTAGATATTTTTGAGCTCCATTCATGATCAAGACCATCTATTTGTAATCTTACATGTTGTGTTTGCAGGGATCTGATGGATATTGAGGTACTATGTCAGATTGATTATTGATTCTATCATGTCTATGTTATTTCTGATCTTGCATGCTCTCCGTTGCTAGTAGATACTTTGGCCAAGTAGATGCTTGTAACTCCAAGAGGGAGTATTTATGCTCAATAGTAGCTTCATGCCTCTAGTAATCTAGGAGAGTGACAAAAACTTCTAAGGTTGTAGATGTGTTGTTGCTACTAGGGAGAAAACAAAAATCCTTTGTCCAAGGGCAATTGTATTGTTTACTTTACACACTTTGTTTAATGCAATATTCTGTTGCTTGAAACTTAATACTCGAAGGGGTTCAGAAGATAACCTAAAGGTGGATTATTAATCATAGATGAAGTTGGATTAGGGTCTATGTATTATGTTGTCTTGCCCAAAAAAATTTCATAGAGATCAAGATGTCTAGTATACATATTGTTATGCATTCTCAATCTGTCAATTGCCCCGTTGTAATTTGTTCACCCAGCATGTTATTTATCTTATGGAGAACACCTCTAGTGAACTGTGGACACCGGTCTATTCATTATCATTGATATACCATCTACTATTTAGCATTTACTGTTTACTTTCCACAAGCAATTACTATCTTCCACACTATACGTTTAGTCCTTTGTTTTCAGCAAACCGGTGAGATTGACAACCTCATTGTAAGTTGGGGAAAAGTATTGTGGTTTGTGTTGTTCAGGTTCCAAGTTGCTAGCAACACCTTAGATTTGTTTCCTTACTCCAACTGGTTCGATAACCTTGGTTTCATAACTGAGGGAAACTTGTTGTTGTGCTCATCATACCTTCCTCTTGGGGTTCCCAACAAGCTCTACATATCTGAGCCATCAAGTGCAAGCACTAGCAGCAGCCACATATTCAGCTTCGGCGGTGGAGAGAGATATGAAAATTTTGTTCTTAGAAGACCAACACACCAAGGACCTACCAAGGAATTGGCAAGCCCTGGAGGTTGATTTTCTATCATCCTTATCACCAGCCCAATCCGAATCCGTATACCCACAAAGAGAGAATGTTGATCCCCTAGGATACCAAATACCATAGTTTGGGGTATGAACCAAATATCGAAAGATTCTCTTGACCAGAATCAAGTGGCTTTCTTTAGGAGCCGCTTGATATCTTGCACACACTCCTACATTTAACACAATATCGAGTCTAGATGCACAAAGGTAAAGCAAAGAGCCAATCATAGATCAGTATACCTTTTGATCCACATCTTTACCATTTGGGTTTAGTTCAAGATGAGTCTTTGTTCCCATGGGAGTAGGAGCTCCATTTAGATATTTCATGTTGAACCTCTTGAGGATGTCTTGAGTATACTTGGCTTGATTGAAGAATGTTCCTCCTATCACTTGCTTGATCTCAAAACCAAGGAATACCCTCAATTCTCCCATCATAGACATCCGGAACCTATCAGTCATAAGATTTGAGAATTCATCATTAAAGGCCTTGTTAAATGAGCCAAATATAATATCATCAACATATATTTGGCATACAAAAAGCTCCTCGTTAACCTTCTTAGTAAAAAGAGTGGGATCAATTTTCCCAACCTCAAAGCCACGGTCTATAAAAAACTCTCTAAGGTGCTCATACCACGTGCGTGGGGCTTGTTTGATCCCATAGAGTGCCTTATCAAGCTTGTAGACATGGTTTGGGAAGTTGGGATCCTCGAACCCCAGGGGTTGCTTTACATATACCAACTCATGCAATGGACCATTTAGGAATGCACTTTCTACATCCATTTGCTGCAATTTAAAGTTATGATGTGCCGCATAAGCAAGAAGGATACGTATGGACTCAAGGTGAGCCACGGGAGCATATGTCTCTCCATAATTAATGCCTTCAAATTGAGAGAACCCTTGAGCTACCAATCTTGCATTGTTCCTTACAACAGTACCATGCTCATCTTGCTTGTTCTTGAATATCCACTCGGTGCCTATAACATTACGGCAATCTTTTGGCTTTTCAACTAACTTCCACACTTTGTTTCTCTCAAAGTTGTTGAGCTCTTTATACATTGCTTCTAGCCAATCTGAATCCTCAAGAGCTTCCCATACTTTCTTTGGATCCTCCATGGATATATGTGCTTGATGCTCACCAAAATGCTTCAATTCAGCTCGAGTGGACATTCCTCTTCTTAGATCACCAAGTACATTCTCAAGAGTGTGATCTCTAATTTCCAACATCCTATCCATTCTAGCTTTTTACGACAAGTTTTGATCTCCTTGTTATCTCTTGTGGGGATCTGATGTCTGCAAGTGCACAGATTGTTTTGCTAGTTTTGAAGTTAAGATATCGATCCCACATGGAGCCCAAAGGTAAGTGTTTAGGAATGAAGTCTCTGTCACACTCAAAGTTGTCACAGGTATTCGAGTGAATTGACTACAAGTGTTGGAATAAGAACAAAATTTGGATTAAACTGGATGTATTTAAATAAAACTAAAATGTAAACTTTAGAAATAAAAAGCATAAAAGTAAAGAACTATTCGATTGTTTGTTGTTTTCAACAAATGACAAAGCAGGCGCGAGGAGATATAGTTCATGGTAATAGTGACTGTGCCAGGTGGATGAGTGATAAGTGTAACAATTATAATCTTATAAGTATGTGTCTAGGCGAGCAACCCATAATTAGCCGGAAGTCCTCTTGGTAGATTTCATCCCAACTTCAATAATCCTACTAGTCTGTTACCAAAACCCTGGTTAGTCATTAGGCGATTAAGATCCTTCAGGTTGTTTAGCAATTAAGTTCCTTGGATCGGACTAATGCAATAAGCACAGTGGTTCCTCGTGATCCTCGAGTCAAACTAGTTTCCCATTGATATCCTTGTGTCACTCGGGGGGTCGCCGGTCTGCTACCAAACAAGATCTATGTAGAACAAAGCATCATGTTGTTTGGGCCCTTAATTGTACAACAAGCATTAGGCATCCCACGGATAGTCATGCACACATAATATAGTGATTAAAATCAATCACAAACTGATGAAACTTTTATAGGCACATCACATCTTACCAATCCCTTACATCTCCCGCGCCTAAGGGAACTTAGTCACACATGAGATAAGAAAGCATCATTGATATAATTGAATAAAAAGAGTTCGTCTCGATATTACTGTGGAGATCCATAATAAGAATAGAAAATCAATCCAACACAATCCAAGAAAGGAAGAAACAATCTCAAACCCTAATCTTGCATGGTGAAGATCTCTCTCTCAAGTACAAGTAATGGATATGGGGGTGTGGTGGCTAGGAGGTCGAAGATCGTGGAGCGAGATGAAGAGCGTCTTCCCCTTCTTCTCCGGATCTCTCTTTTCATCTTGCTTGTTCTTGAATATCCACTTGGTGCCTATAACATTACGGCAATCTTTTGTCTTCTCAACTAACTTCCACACTTTGTTTCTCTCAAAGATGTTGAGCTCTTTATGCATTGCTTCTAGCCAATCTGAATCCTCAAGAGCTTCCCATACTTTCTTTGGTTCCACCATGGATATATGTGCTTGATGCTCACCAAAATGCTTCAATTGAGCTCGAGTGGACATTCATCTTCTTAGATCACCAAGTACATTCTCAAGAGTGTGATCTCTAATTTTCAACATCCTATCCATTCTAGGTTTTTACGACGAGTTTTGATCTCCTTGTTATCTCTTGTGGGGATCTGATGTCTGCAAGTGCACAGATTGTTTTGCTAGTTTTGAAGTTAAGATATCGATCCCACATGGAGCCCAAAGGTAAGTGTTTAGGAATGAAGTCTCTGTCACACTCAAAGTTGTCACAGGTATTCGAGTGAATTGACTACAAGTGTTGGAATAAGAACAAAATTTGGATTAAACTGGATGTATTTAAATAAAACTAAAATGTAAACTTTAGAAATAAAAAGCATAAAAGTAAAGAACTATTCGATTGTTTGTTGTTTTCAACAAATGACAAAGCAGGCGCGAGGAGATATAGTTCATGGTAATAGTGACTGTGCCAGGTGGATGAGTGATAAGTGTAACAATTATAATCTTATAAGTATGTGTGTAGGCGAGCAACCCATAATTACTAAAACTCCTCTTGGTAGATTTCATCCCAACTTCAGTAATCCTACTAGTCTATTACCAAAACTATGGTCAGTCACTAGGCGATTAAGATCCTTCAGGTTGCTTAGCAATTAAGCTCCTTAGATCGGACTAATGCAATAAGCATAGTGGTTCCTCGTGATCCTCGAGTCAAACTAGTTTCCCATTGATATCAATGTGTCACTCGGGGGTTGCTGATCTGCTAGCAAACAAGATCTTATCTATGTAGAACAAAGCATCATGTTGTTTGGGCCCTTAATTGGACAACAAGAATTAGACATCCCACAGATAGTTAAGCACACATAATATAGTGATTAAAATCAATCACAAACTAAAGAAAATTTTATAGGTACATCACATCTCACCAATCCCTTACATCTCCCATGCCTAAGGGAACTTACTCACACATGAGAGAAGAAAGCATCATTGATATAATTGAATAAAAAGAGTTTGTCTCGATATTACCGTGGAGATCCACAATAAGAATAGAAAATCAATCCAACACAATCCAAGATAGGAAGAAACAATCTCAAACCCTAATCTTTCAAGGTGAAGATCTCTTTCTCTCTCTCTCAAGTACAAGTAATGGATATGGGGTGTGGTGGCTAGGAGGTCAAAGATCGTGGAGAGAGATGAAGAAAGTATTCCCTTTCTTCTCCGGATCTCTCTTTTCTCCCTTATGGATGGAACGGCGGCTGTTGTGTTATGATTTCGCATATGCCTTCTTCATGAAAGTTGTTCCTTTTGATAAGACTATACGTCCGGAACTTTACGGCTGGAAAAAATATTCCTGTCGTATAATTGGTCGTCAAACCTTCTGTTTGCCTTCCTTGATTGCTTCCAAAAAGAGACTTGCTTGTTTTCGCCTGAATATTGTATTTTTGCTGTTGAAACCTTTTGTTGATGTTTAGAACCTAAAACACATATTGAAAACTAAGTTTTCTTCGCTACCTAAGTATTAGCATTACGTAAAGCTAGAAAACCATCAAATCACGACGAAAAACATCAAGAAAAACCATTAAAATGTATCGAATCTCACGGCTATCAACTCCCCAAGCTTAGATGCTGCTCGCCCTCGAGTGACAATAAAATAGAGAAGAATAGCATAGATTCAAAACTAAAATAAAAGGACTTACAAGCTCGGATTGGTGCCAAATTTCTTTCTTCACAATTCCTGCAATCTTAAACATGATCATGCAAGTATTCATAAGATTGCACTAAGTCCACTTCATAACCACGTATATCTTGCTAGCAAATAAATTATATGCCCGATCAAGTGTCAATAGTTTAGCTAGGAAAGTGAAACAAATTCTCTTGGTTTCTCTCTTTGTTGAGAGATGAAAGACTTTTTGCCCTTGTTTATTTAATCCATTAAGAGTACTCAAGTTCGCCACATAAACATTAAATTTAGGAACAAATCATCTACTCCCACGTCAAAATTTCAAGACCCTCAAAGAACCTTTTTCTTTTCCTTGCTTTTCAAAAATTTCAGCTCTTCCATAGAGAAATCATTCCACTATTTAACATGTTAATTGAGACTATGTTGCATACTCGTGACCATGCCAGTAGATAACTGTTGAGCAATAGTGTCGGGGGAATAACCCCCAGGTAGGGAAATCCAGGCACAAGTAGGCTGGCTCTAAAAGGAACAGGCCGCCTGGCCCTCAAGAAGGACAACTCTAGCTGGCTAATACCGCCCGGTTGGGCTTAAAACTTTCCTGGATGTGAAGGTATACGGGTAGTCTACACTAGCGCAAATCAAAATTTTCTACCACGTAAATCAGGAATACTGTTGTCATAGATCACGGGATTACCACTAGACGTGTAGTTGCGGAATTGATGAAGCGCGTCGAGGCAGTGCATACGTTCCACGTCTCCTCCTTGTTCTCGTCCCACGAGCAGATCCCCTTGCGCGGCTCGTCCAAGCGCTACAGAAGCAGCGCCTCCGAGGTATCCACACGTACAGGGTGGAAGGGTCAGACGCCGGACTGCTAGGTCTCCGCGTGCAACACAGGCGTGAGGAGTGGAGGCTGAGGAGAATGGTATGAGGTCTAACCCTGGTCAGCTCGCCCCACCCTCTCTTATATAGGCGTCCCTGGTGGGCTTCTACATTAGCAGCCCATTAGTAGCCTAAGCCTGGTCTAATTCGGATCCAATCCTCATTAGGCTTCCAGCCCCTTAAGTGTGTGACCCTATAGGTCCATATACGTGTAGACATGACACGAATACACTTATTCTGTTAATAGTTAGTAGCGGCCTCTAGCAAGACGTGCCAACTCCTAAACGCATACAAAGATCATATCGGACGTACCATCACAAGGTTTAGTACATGTGTTTCCCTTTGCCTCACGATATTTGGTCTAGCTCCAAGATGACCTCTCTTTCTCTATACTGTAACACGAAATCCCTTTACTAGGTTAACTCTTAACCTTATGTAGCATGGCCATGCATTTCTGGATCCGATCACTCGAGGGGCCCAGAGATATCTCTCTCAAGTAGAGAGGGGCAAATCCCATATTTATTGACCATGACTTGCAGCATGCTTCAGGACAAATCCGAAAGCTACCTTTATAACTACCCAGTTATGGAGTAGCGTCTGATAGCCCCAAAGTATGTCGATCCACATCTCAAGTACATGCGACAATCTCAGGTCTAAGGACAAAACGTACACGATGTGTAGAGAGAGCTGCAACTAATTGCCAGTCTCAAGTTGGGTCAGTCCAACCCCATGTTCATAACATGTGCCCACATCATTGGTTTGACATCTCCATGTCTATGACTTGCGAAACATAGTCATCAACCAATCGATGTGCTAGTCTAATATTCACATGTGTCCTCACATGAACTCCGACTAGGGACAACTATTAAATAACCATACAAGTAAATAGTTTCACAAACAATTCACATAATTGCCAATCAGTACAAGTTGCCTGATATGGATATTCAAGGAACATTAGAATAACTCATGGATACATAAGAAATATAATCATCTCTATGATTGCCTCTAGGGCATATTTCCTTCAGTCTCCCACTTGCACTAAAGTCAATCTAGATTATATCTAATACCTATTGCTCTTGCGTGCGCCTCATGTGCAGGCTGCGGGAGTGGCTTTGTAAAAGGATCAGAAACATTTGAGTCCGTATGTATTTTGCATATCATGACACTACCATCCTCAACGAACTCTCGAATCTTATGATAATGCATGTGAATATGTTTGTTCTTCTGGTGCTGTCTAGGTTCCTTGGCTTATGCAATAGCACCATAGTTGTCACAATAAACGTCCATGGGATTGGACGCGCCCTGAACCACACCATATTCCATATTAGGAACATTACACCTTCCTTTGCAGCCTCCGAGGCGGCAATATATTCAGCTTCTGTTGAAGAGGAGCCACCGTATCTTGCTTGGAACTTTTCCAACTCACAGCACCACCATTCATGACAAACACATAACCAGATTGCGATCTGGAATCATCTGAGTCATTAAGGTAACTCGCATCTGTGTAACCCCTTACACTTAGTTCATCCTCACCTCCATAAACTAGGAACACATCCTTAGTACTTCTCAAGTACTTAAGGATATTCTTTACCGCTGTCCAGTGACCTTCGCCTGGATCAGCTTGATATCTGCTCGTAACACTTAGAGCATAGGAAACATCTGGGTGAGTACATATCATTGCATACATGATGAATCCAATAGCCGAAGCATATGGAATCCTGCTCATGCACTCACGCTCATCAGTAGTCGAAGGACACTGAGTCTTGCTGAGTTTAATGCAGTGAGACATGGGCAAGAACCCCTTCTTAGCCTCTTCCATGCTGAATCATTCCAACACTTTGTCAATGTATGTACTCTGGCTTAATCCAATTAGCCTTCTTGATATATCTCTATAGATCTTGATGCCCAGAATATACGCCGCTTCTCCTAAGTCCTTCATAGAAAAACTATTTTTCAACGAGGTCTTAACAGACTCGAGCATAGGAATGTCATTTCCAATCAACAATATGTCATCTACATATAAGATTAGAAATACCAGCGCTCTCCCACTTTCCTTCTTGTAAACACAAGGTTCTTGTTCGTTTTTGATGAAGCCAAACTCCTTTACAACTTCATCAAATTGAATGTTCCAACTCTGAGATGCTTGCTTCAGCCCATAAATGGACTTTAGAAGTTTGCATACCTTTCCAGCATTGTTTGGATCGACAAAACCTTCGGGCTGCATCATATACACGTCCTCAGTTAGGATTCCATTTAGGAAAGCCGTCTTGACATCCATCTTCCATATTTCATAGTCGAAATGTGCAGCAATGGCTAGAATGATCTGTATAGATTTAAGCATCGCTACGGGCGAGAAAGTCTCGTCGTAGTCAACTCCTTGAACTTGTCAAAAACCTTTTGCAACAAGTCGAGCTTTATGGATGTGAACATTTCCATCCATATCAATCTTCTTCTTATAGATCCATTTGCACTCGATGGCTTTAAAACCATCAGGCATGTCAACCAAGTTCCAAACTTGATTGTCTCCCATGGACTCTATCTCGGATCTCATGGCGATCAGCCATTTCTCAGAGTCTGGGTCCACCATTGCTTCTGCATAGGTCGCAGGCTCATCATTGTCTAACAATAATAATTCCCACGCTTCGCGGAGCCTCGCCGACCTTCGTGGTTGTGGTGCTTCTGTTGCCACGGGTTCCTCAACTTGTTCTGCTACAATAGCATCACTTGTAGAAGCATCCCCAACTGGCTCATCTTGAACTTCTTCAAGTCGCACCGACCTTCCACTCGTTCCCTTTGTGAGAAACTCTTTCTCTAGGAAAACACCGCTACGAGCGACAAACACTTTGCCCTCTTCTCGGTTGTAGAAGTAATACCCTGAGGTTTCCCTCGGATATCCCACGAAAATGCACTTATATGATTTGGGTGTTAGCTTGTCCGACTAAAGTCGCTTGAAAAATGCATCACAACCCCAAATCTTTAGAAAAGACAAACTGGGATTCTTTCCAGTCCACATCTCATATGATGTCTTAACTACAGATTTAGATGGTACCCTATTAAGTGTGAAATTTGTCGTTTCTAGAGAGTAACCCCAAAATGATAATGGTAAATCCGACTGGCTCATCATAGATCGAACCATGTCCAACAAAGTTCGATTACGCCATTCAGAGACCCCGTTTCTTTGAGGCATTCCGGGCGGCGTAAGTTGTGGAACAATTCCGCAACTCTTAAGATGATCGCTAAATTTGTGACTCAAATATTCACCTCCATGATCAGATTGCAAGGCCTTTATTTTCTTGCCACGTTGATTCTCTACCTCATTCTAAAACTCCTTAAACTTTTCAAAAGTTTCAGACTTATGCCTCATCAAGTAGACATAACCATATCTACTGAAATCATCATTGAAAGTAATGAAGTAGTGATATCCTCCTCTAGCTGTCGTGCTCATTGGTCCACATACATCAGTATGTATGAGTTCCAACAAGCCTGTCGCTCTCTCGGGTAAACCCGAAAAAGGCGACTTGGTCATCTTTCGAAGTAAACAAGTTTGACATGTCTCGTATGATTCAAAATCAAACGAAGTTAGAAGACCATCACTATGGAGCTTCTTCATGCGCTTTTCACTTATATTCCCCAAACGACAATGCCATAAATAGGTAGGACTCAAATCATTAGGCCGAAGCCTTTTAGCACTAACATTGTAAACAGATGCATCGTCAAGATTTAAAATAAATAACCCATTCACAATGGAAGCATTAGCCATAAACATATCATTCTTAGAGATTACACAACCATTTTTTGCACTCACGAATGGATAACCATCCCTCATCAAACATGAAGGTGATAAAATGTTTCGACCCATACTAGGAATGTAATAACAATTATTCAACTCCATAATAAATCCTGACGGAAGGTGAAGTTGCATGATGCGGACGAATAACGCAGCAACCCTTGCTTTATTTCCGACGCGAAAATCCACTTCGCCTTTATAAACTTCTCTAGTCCTTATTAGCCCCTGCATCGAATTGCAAATATGAGCAACCGATCCGGTATCAAATACCCAAGAGTTAACATAGGAATCAGCGAGAAGAATGTCCACAACATTTACAACAAGTGTACCTGAGTGGGAAGTACTCTTACTTCCACTCTTCTTCAAAGAAGCCTGGTACTTGTTGCAGTTTCTCTTCCAGTGGCCATGTTCATGACAAAAGAAGCACTCAGTTTCTTCTATAGGTCCAGCCTTTTGCTTGGGTGCAGGCTTAGGGATCGTATCCTTAGCCTTTCCCTTCTTCTTCCAAGAAGTACCCTTTTTCTTGAAGCTAGGCTTGTTCTGCACAGCCATCACATGGCTATGCCCTGCACACTTCTTCATGTCACTTTTTGCTATTTTAAGCATCCCACATAATTCATTAAGGCCCTTCTCCACCCCATGCATATGTTAGTTCGAAATGAACTGCCCATAGATGGATGGAAGAGACGCCAAAATGAAGTCAGTGGCCAACTCTTGGCCTAGTGGAAAACCAATCTTTTCCAAAGTCTGACTATAACCAACCATTTTGATCACATGGGGGCCTACAGCTGCTCCCTCTGCTAGCTTGCATTCGACAAAGGACTTGGCAACATTGTACCTCTCAGTCCTTGCCTGATCTTGGAACATGTCCTTAAGCGCGACGATCATATCGTAGGCATCCTGATCCTTAAACTTCTTTTGGAGTTCAGGTTCCATGCATGCAAGCATAAGACAGCTAACCTCAAGAGAATCATCACATGCTCTCTTGTAGGCATTCTTTAGGGCAGCAGATGCATTATCAGCAGGTTCATCGGGGATTGGGGCATCCAGAACCGTTTCCTTTTCATCAGACCTGAGAACAATTCTCAGGTTACGGACCCAGTCCGTATAGTTTGTTCCATTAAGTTTATCTTTGTCAAGAATCGAACGCAAAGAAAAAGGTGATGTAGTGTTCGGTGCCATTGATCTACAACAGAAAACATGCAAAATACTAAGCCATGTAACCATGAAAGAGTAAAACATATTAAACAATTTAATAGCATATACTCCCACTTAAATCAATATCCCTCTATTGATACTAAGTGATTCAAGATCCACAATTAACAAGTCGACTAGTGAGCTTTAGCATCACTGCTAGAAGACAAGATAAATCGGTAAGCAACACTTGCTAATCATATCACATATGACTCTTGTTGTTGGGTGACATCTCTATGTCAAAACTAGGCGCCCAACCTTTATGCCCCAAGGTCCTTAACTGTTAAGATGACCTTGTCAAGCTCACCAATCCTTATGCGTGTAGGTATCCGATACAAACCCATCCAGCCAAGGAAAACCGCGGCACCCTAATTCATAGGCGCACCAACGATTATACAGGGCATAGGATGGTGCAAGGTTTGGTTGGGAGTTCATGGTTTAACTTAAAATTTATGAGGAATCGTTCTACTTCTATCATCTAAGCATGCATAGAGTAAAACACATAATAATAGCATTCACATATGATGTGACACAGTATGGCCCATTTTATCATGGTGATCTCCATCGCCATAGAACCTGTCCACCATGATGATCTCCATCTTCATGTTCCATGTGAGCCATCCTCCAAGTGATGATTCCTCCAAGAATTAATACAAGCTATTACTCCTAATAGCTAGTAATCAAAGTTACATAGAATTTGGATCATCACAAGTTGGCACGCAGGCCATTACAATAATTGACAACACACATGGCTCCAACCGTGTTGCCCTACTCACGACACGCAGGTCATGATAATTTTCATACATGCATCACATACATATATGGGCCATACTGATCACATACATCCTGCAAAAACTAGTTATGCATAGAATCGCATTCTACCGGATCATGTGACCTCGCAGCACCTAGTTACCTTAACGAGATACAAAAGGGGCTACGATAAAGGGGGGTCTAGGGGGTCTCCCCCTGCGGAGTTCGAAGGGGCACCGGTACAACGATAAACCGTGAAAAATGAGAGATCAAATCTACACAATTTTCTTTAAGGATTTTGATCGGCAAATCAAATTTATGATAAACCGTCTGTTCTTCTGATATGATCAAACTCCTTTGCTCACGGTACAACGATTTTAGATCTAGGTTCCGATTCGATCAATCATATTGATCTTCGCGTGATTCAACTGGATTTATGTGTTACTGTCTACCCCGATGGAGGAAGCCAACCGGTAGGGGTAAGTCATTCGACAACCTCAGAATCACAATCACGAAAAGAAAGGTCATAGATCAATCCTGAACCAGCGCCATATAAACGATCACATCATTCATATCAATCTGCATATCACCATATGCAAACATCCCGAACCTATAACTTAACAGCATCGGCTCTGATACCACTAAAGGGATACGGGTAGGCTACACAAGCGCAAATCAAAATTTTCTACCACGTAAACAAGGAATACTGTTGTCATAGATCACGAGATTACCACTAGACGCGTTGTTGCGGAATTGATGAAGCGCGTCGAGGCAGTGAAGACGTTCCACGTCTCCTCATTGTTCTCGTCCCACGAGCAGCTCCCCTTGCGCGGCTCGTACAAGCGCTACAGATGCAGCGCCTCTAAGGTATCCACACGTACAGGGTGGAAGCGTCAGACGCCAGACTGCTAGGTCCGAGCGTGCAACACAGGCGTGAGGAGTGGCGGCTGAGGAGAATGGTCTGAGATCTAACCCTGGTCAGCTCGCCCCACCCTCTCTTATATAGGCATCCCTGGTGGGCTTCTACATTAGCAGCCCATTAGTAGCCTAAGCCTGGTCTAATTCGGATCCAATCCTCATTAGGCTTCCAGCCCCTTAAGTGTGTGACCCTATATGTTCATATACGTGTAGACATGACACGAATACCCTTATTCTGTCAATAGTTGGTAGCGGCCTCTAGCAAGACGTGCCAACTCCTAAACGCATACAAAGATCATATCGGACGAACCATCACAAGGTTTAGTACATGTCTTTCCCTTTGCCTCAAGATATTTGGTCTAGCTCCAAGCTGACCTCTCTTTCTCGATACCGTAACTCGGAATCCCTTTACTAGGTTAACTCTTAACCTTATGTCGCATGGCCATGCATTTCTGGATCCGATCACTCGAGGGGCGCAGAGATATCTCTCTCAAGTAGAGAGGGGCAAATCCCATCTTGATTGACCATGCCTTGCAGCATGCTTCAGGACAAACCCGAAAGCTACATTTATAACTACCCGATTCACGGAGGCGTCGATAGCCCCAAAGTATGTCGATCCACATCTCAAGTACATGCGACAATCTCAGGTCTAAGGACAAAGCATTACGATGTGTAGAGAGAGCTGCAACTAATTGCCAGTCTCAAGTTGGGTCAGTCCAACCCCATGTTCATAACATGTGCCCACATCATTGGTTTGACATCTCCATGTCTATGACTTGCGAAACATAGTCATCAACCAATCGATGTGCTAGTCTAATATTCACGTGTGTCCTCACATGAACTCCGACTAGGGACAACTATTAAATAACCATACAAGTAAAGAGTTTCACAAACAATTCACATAATTGCCAATCAATACAAGTTGCCTGATATGGATGTTCAAGGAACATTACAATAACTCATGGATACATAAGAAATATAATCATCTCTATGATTGCCTCTAGGGCATATTTCCTTTAGGCTGGCCCGTTTAGCCGGCAGCCAGAAGAACATGACGGGTGGCTGCTTCCACCCGGCTCACCTCGAATTCGATGGGGAGCACGGAAGGGCTGACGCTCCTTGCGGGGTACGCCTCTGGCCCTCCCTCATCATCGGGCAGGCTGGCGTGCCGACACGGCCAGCGCTACCTGGCGAGGATAAAGCAAAGTGGTCAGCTGATTGGCAAAAGCAGTCCGGGTGACCGTTAAAGCAAGGGTGACGCCCTAAAGGAAGCCCGGGTGACCGCTAAAGAGGAGGGTGACGCTAAAAGAAGGGCGGACTGGGTCCTAGCCCACCGGCTGGTCCCTGCAGCCAGACCTTCCCTACAAACCTGTATCCAAACAGTAAACCCTAGATCCCAAATTGTAATCTGCCACCTAGACCAGTATATAAGGCAGGGCAGAGCTAGGGGTCTAGGTAAGCAGTGATAGAAGGCTAGAAGTGTTAGCCTCTAGTTTTCATCTTCCTCTAGCTCTCGATAGTAGCTAAGGAAACAGCTCCAGGAGCATCTGTACTGGGCATTCACCCCTTCATATAGTTCATCTTGCAGGAGTAGGGGTGTCACCTCGCCGAGAGGGCCCCGAACCTGGGTACGTCGTTGTGTCTGCAGTTTACCGTGCCCAACCCATTGCGTGAGCCACCGATTGCATCCGAGTGTCCCTCTTTAGCCATCCCGATGGAACTGCCATGTTCCACACCACGACAGTTGGCGCCCACCGTGGGGCACAGCGCTTCGGCTAGGATCATCTTCCGCACAGGACTTCCGCTCATCACTGGTAAACGCGTGGCCTCCGGCCTCATTCTCACGTTCGGCGCATTCGACTGCGTCATCAACAACGCCGCGTGCTTCGCCGGGAAGACCTTCCTCACCAACGTCTCCATCATGCACTTCGGGGACATCCGCGTCTACGTCGCCACTGTTGCTGAGGTCTTACCCAGCGTGGTCACCTCCATCCTCGACGTTCCTCTCAGCCGCCTTGCCAATGGCCCGGCCACGGCAAGCGGATGCGTTGAAGTCATGGTGGTAAATGCTCGCAAAAACCACCGCCCGCCTCAGGAGCGTCGGAAGGGAGGAGAGAGACCCGCGCCCGTGCAAGAGCAAGATCCGCTCACTGCCTCCATCCAGCACCTACGCGCTCCGGTCATCGTCAAAGCTGGCACCTGCCGCTGCCGCGCTCGAAGCTACGCGCCAGAAGCTCCTGGAGGAAGCCACCAAGGTTGCTGCTAACCAGCGTCGGCTAAACGCCACTGTGCATGAGTACAACGCTGCCCATGGTTTTGTCAGGAAGATCCAGCACCGGGGGCGTGACCTCGTGTCGGAACTAGACCGCACTGCGATTCGCATGCAGGCGTGGTGCAACCCGTCTACATCACCCCTGCCAAGACCATGAGAGCAGCCGAAGCGGCAGCCGCGGAGCTGAAGCACCTCGAGGGAGAGGAGCTTCGTCGCCAGCAGGAGCGCGTCCAGTTCCTCGTCGCCACCGCTCACAAGCAGAGGGCTGAGGGTACTCCCAGCCAAATGGGTAACTCCCGAGACATCATCGTTCGCAAAGGCGTGGACCAGACGATGCACGGGGGAAGCAAGCACCAGCACGAAGCCTCCCCAGGAGGAGTTGGGCAAAACAGCCGCCTGTGTGACGAGTCCGGCAATCATGGCCGCCACAACCGAGACGTCGCTGCTTCTATCGTGAGCCGTGCCCCGGCAGCAGGAGCTTCCTAAGGAAAGAAGACGCGCGCCCTGGATGAAGGAGCAGATTAAAACAAGTACCCGCCTGCGTCGCGTCTGAAGGGCCGACTCGGCCCCCGAGAACAGGCTGACGCGCGCGAGCGCATCGACCTACTCGTGCAGTCACACGCGCTGGAGGAGGAAAGTCCTGTAGGCCCGAAGTGTTTTGGTCCATGCATCCGGAACGAGCCGTTTCCAAAGGGTTTTTTCGCTTCCAAGGGACACGCCAAAATATAATAGCACGGTCAAGCCTGAGGATTGGTTAGTGGATTACACTACCGCAGTGGGGATCGCCAATGGAAATCTCCATGTAACATCCCAAAAATACTAATCTTGGATCATCAAACTCTAATCATCAAATTTAGGGTTAACAAAAACTTTTCTAAAATAAAATGAGAAAGCATGCATGTGTGTATGCATCCCATTTTGAATTCTTTTTAATTGCCTTGTTTAGGTGTTTCTTTTCTTGTAAAATGTTTCTTAGGTGAATTAAACATCATCTAAACAATCCCCACACTTTTACCAAAGACAAATAAATCAAAACAGACGAAAATGAGTGAATGGTCATTTTGACCAATTTAACTCCCATGCCTACTTTGGCTGTCCCAAACTTTCAGAACTTAACAGAAACTTGTTTGGATCTTTACACCCCTTGATTTTACTCATAAAAAAGTATCAAGGCCCACCTTGTGATCATCCAGAAACTTTCAAATGCATAGTTTAAAGGACAGTTCAAAGTTAAATCTTTATCATATGGGAAGATCCCACTTTTTCAAAAACCACTCAAACAAGCTCAACTTTCAAAACCCAAGCATCTGCAAACTCACCAGCACCAACCTAGCACACCCACCAAAAATCTTTTCAAAATTCAAAACTTGAATTCTTGCGGCCATTTTATCAAACACCTTGCAGATTCAAATCAAACAAAATCCAAACACTATTGTGAGCAGTGATTGGAGCCTAACTTGTTCCCTCTCTGGTTGCAACTAGGCTTTAGTAGATCATCTAGCTCAATTGCAAACCTCTAGCATCACTGTTAGCTTGGCAATGCCATCAATGGTGAGCAGGCTGAGTGCACCCTTGTCACCCCCATGTCGACAGCAAGCTAGGAGAAGAAACAAGCCTAGCCAAAATGTCTGGGAGCAAGACAACACCCCACCGCCACTCCCTGTCCAGCGCTCGAACCTTTCCAAACCCTGGACCACACGCACGAACCATGCCAAGCTCGCCAGCAACCATGCCAAGAGCGCGCCCTGTGAGCCATGCTTGACCGACGCCCACAGACCGCGCGCCGCCCTCGCCGCGTGCATACGTGATCACCACCGTCCCAGCAACCCCGCAGACACGCTCGTTCGCCGCCATGCGGACCACGCACGCTGTGCGCATTAAAAACCTCCGTCGGGCACGCGCAGAGCACCGCCCCACGCCTCGCCACCATGTCGTTGAGCATGGCCAGGGAGCACCGCGCCGCCCCTACCGTCGCCCACGCCGCTAGCCTTTTGTGCCGTCGACCACGACGAGCTCATCTTGCGCCCGTCGGTTCCCTCTCGCCACTATAAATACAGGCCACCCCTAGCCGAATTGAGCACACCACCTCACTCCCCTATCACCCAGAACCACCTTGCCTCAGTCCCGGAGCAAGGCGAGCAGCACTTCGCCAGAATTTCACCGGAGCCTGCCGCTGCTGGAGAAGAAGGGAGCCAGCGATTGGAGCCGCTCCAGGAGAAGCTGTCGGTACCAGGTGGTTCGCCATCGTCAAATTCGTTGTTCGACCGCCTCGCCGACCCTCGTCTGAGCCCCGGTGAGCCCCCAACGACCCCCACCTGCCGCATTAGGTTTCAGTCTCGCCGGCGTTGCCCAACGTCGATGATGACCCTCAGCCGTTAGATTAGAACAAGATCCCATGACTCACATCGCCCCATACCGCTTCGCACCCCCTCGTCTCACTGACGCATGGGGACAGCAACTTAACCTGCCCGCGTAAGCGATGTTCTTAGCAGGCCGGCCTAGTATCACTTCCCGCACAGTCCAGTCATTTGAATTTAACCTTTTCCATTTTATTTCAAACCCACTTCTGCACCTAGATTCAAAAATCAACCCAGATCGATTCAGTGAACCAAATTGAATGAAACCAATTTTGTTAGAAAGGACTGGAAGTTCTGAATCCAAGCCCGTTGGATTTAAATCATTTGGACCTGTAGATCATCCTTGGTAAAAATAACAAGGCAGAAGCTTTTCTGCATTCAAACATTTTTCAAATTTAAACCATAATATCTTTTGAGTTGATTCCAACTCTCAAAAATCACATTCAACCATACCTTTCATAATATATAAAAATATGTGGGTTTACTTACAGAAATAATGTTCAAGTAATAAAAGAATGCCACATAGGCATTTCTAGTCACTTTATTTAATTAAAATAAAAGGGTAAAACCTTATTAAATTGTGACACCACTTTAAATCATATTTCCATGGACTACAATATGTGGTGATGACATGTGTCAACACGATCCCATGTTTGGTTTGGATAATATTAAATCTTAAGTAGTTTTTCAATGAGTAGAAATTACATTTCTAAAAATAAAAGGAATTAAACCAAGCTTTAATCTTGTAATGTTAGTGATGATGCTAGATCATCTATAGGACCCTTTTGTGTGATGATTGCAAGTAGTTAAGTATTGTTTGGTGATTGTGTACCTCATATTTATTTATAGACGCTAGTACCGACCAAGGATACGAGGAGGAAGGAGGATACTACGAAGAAGAAGCCGAGGAGAACTTCAACCACTTCTCTGCTCAAGGCAAGCTATTAATCTTGCAAGCTAACACTTGCAATTATGAAAGTTAAATAACCTATTCCATGCACTAAGCATGCTTGGTTAGACATATTTGATGCCCAATCCTAGTTTTAGTTACAAGTGTTATACTTTATTTCTTTATCAAAGCTATTACTTAGAGTTTACTTAAGTGAATTGTAGATACTAGAAAGATAATTGAAGGTTGCATAAAGAGCATAAAATTTGGCCTAAGCTAGATAATCTTTATGTCATCCTAAGGCATGAGATTGAACTTAGTTAAACTCCACTAGTTTACCACCCCTCATTAGCACTCACGCCCCCTTGTAGATGCTAGTGCTAATCATAAAACTTGATCAATTTTAGATGGAAATACTTGGTGGAAAAATGGTTATGAAAACCTTGGAATGATGGATCATTCTATTGAAATGTTTTGGACATTTGTTTCCGAACACCAGATGATTTATGGTGATGAAAATGTTGAGGCATGAGCCTTAGCCCTTTTATAAAACTGATGGTTGTCTGGATGCGATACCATTCCAATTTTACCGTACAACCACAATACCCAAGAATTGGGTAGGGCTTGACTGGAAACTTATATACCTTAGTATTATTTCCCTCACGGCCAAGGTCGGAGCTGAGGCTACCTTGTGAAGATTGTCCACCTGTGCCGTACCCAGGATGACAGTGGTCATGGTTGGGAGGCCAAACTCATAGGAGAGGTTCTTATACTAGGGCGAATTGAAAGGTTCGGATTGATTATCCGCATACTGAGTATGGTGAATTCAGGATTTGTTCTTGATGGATGTATCGAATGTTGTGGTGAAAGTGTACAATCTCTGCAGAGTGTCAAACTATTCGAATAGCCGCGTCCGCGGTTATGGACAGTTGGAGTGGCCATACTGTTCCCCCGTTGGATGTTTTCAAAATGACTTGTGAAATGAATTGAGATATTGACTTAACCACAACAGGGTTGTGATATGAACTACAAGTTCCCACTTAGGTGTTATAAACTTCAACTAGATCTCTTGCTTCTAAACTTAGTAGAGATAAATCTGGCTTCTTGCAAAACAACCCTAGAGCCTAGTGTCCTATTATCAAAAAAACCCTGCACTTGTTAGTATTTGTTTGCGAGTACTTAAAGAGTACTCATGGCTTTGTCCCTGGCTATTCCCATGGCCAGACTATGAAGAGGATTACTTGGAAGATGGACCCCAGGAAGGTTACGACAACTAGGATCATCTCCCATCGTCAGCATTGCCTGTGACCCCGAGGATGGAGCTTTGCCTATGCTACCGTTATTATTACGTATTCCGCTGCTTGAGTTGTATTAAGAACTGGATCATGAGATCCTTATTTGTGTAAGACCTTATGTATGGTTTATAATGTATGATGTACTGTGGTATCCAATTCTGTTATGTCTCGCAAAAATGGTAATCCTGAGATTGCGATGTATGGCATAACAGGCATCTGGGATTAAAAATCCGGGTGTTGACAAGTTGGTATCAGAGCCATCCTGACCATAGGAGACCCTAGTTAGACTGGACGTTTGAATCAAAGACTTAGTTTCAAAACCTAAAGAAGCAAATATTTACAAAAACTTATTCCCATTCTTATCACTTACTTCTTTCATGAAAATTCATGTTCCTCCAAAACTCTTGCAAAATACATAAAAAATTGACACACCTGAGCACTCTACTAACTTACTCATCTTATATTCTTTTAGATGGACGTGAAGTACAGCAAGTTTTATCAGTTGGGGAATGGAGGAGACCTTATCTTTGAGAGGGATTTGGACCAGCTTTCGGAACTTCTGGAGCTTCCTAACCCCGAGTTCTTCGGAGCTCAGCTCAACGATCAAGGAGGAGAAGATCTGCAGTGGCTAATTGTTGCAAGTCTTCGAGGAAAGATTGAACCTCCCACTGCAGAGGGAATTCAGTTTACCTTAAGAGAGAACAACTGGCTCGATGGACTTGCCAGGGCCATGCAGGAAGCTCTTTCCCGTTTGTGTGGGCAGAGTATCAACCAGATCAAGGGTACCCGCTTTGAGTTTTTCCCAAGGAGTGATGGAAATGGACAACCACTGGAAGCCCCATACCATCACGAGCTGAAGACCCAATTGGACCACCTTAGCTTCATGATGTACGATCGTCAACAGGAGTTGGATAACTGCCGTGACTACTCCAACCACAAGTCTGCCATCATCAAGACGAAGGACCAAACCATCGCCATGCTAGCGAAGGATCGCAAGTCTCGCCGCCGTCAGCTCGACAAGAAGGAGCGCATCATTGCCCGTCTTCGCCACCGTATCTCGTCTTTGGAGGAGACCATCCACGAGAGAGACATGCAGTTGGAAGAAAGGGAGAGTGCTAGAGAGGATCTTCGTGGAGACCCCTACTCCTATCTCAGCGATGATGATGATTTTCTGGAGGATCACGCTATGGATTTCTTCACCGATGAGGATGATTACGCCTTCATCGATGACGATGAGGATGACGACTACACCGACTCCAAGGAGTAGTAGCACTTGAGCACTAGCGTAGTGAGTAGTATTCGGTCCCACTGTATCGTAGTTCCAGAATGGTTCTTAAAACCATCTGTTTACCTTTGTTGTGGTGTGTGTTGTATCGTGTGAATGAATGAATGAAAAGCAAGTTGCTAGAAAATCTGAGTCAAACTTTAAAAACTTTTCCAAGTCCCAGAACCTTAGAAATTTCCCTCTTTTCTCATGATCTATCTCAATCTTCAGATTCCACGCGGAGGAAGTGGTTCATCCCCAGAACCGATGTTGTAGATCCTGCAAATGCTGGTTTCAGACCGCGAAGCTAAAAGAGCGGAACGTCAAGCCAACCTAGCCACCCTGCAAAAGATAGCTCAGCTTTCCCACAACAACCAAGGCCACGGAAACCAAGAAAACCATGGATCTAAGCTCAAGAATTTCTGGAATACCAACCCACCTGTTTTCACTAAGTCGTAAGAGCCCCTAGATGCCGATGATTGGCTAAAAACCATGGAAAATAACCTAGAAGTCGCCGGAGTGGAAGCCAACGAGAAAGTTCTGTTCGCCACCCACTATCTCACCGGAGATGCCAGAGCATGGTGGAACAGTGTTCGTGCCATGACCGGAGGCTAGATGATGACCTGAGAGGAATTCAAGGTCAAGTTTAGCAGAACCCATGTGCCACCGGGTTTAATCAAGAGGATGAGAGACGAGTTCAGAGAACTGAAGCAAGGAAGGATGACTATAGGGAATACCGTGAAAAATTCTTGTCATTAGCTAGGCATGCCCCGGATGAGATTGACACCGAAGCCAAGAAGAAAGAGAGATTCCTAAATGGTCTGCACGATGAGATGCAGACAGTGTTAGTCAATGTCCCCTTTGCTGATATTGAAGCCCTTGTCGACTCTGCTATCCAGATGGAAGGAAAGATCAACCAAGCCAATGAGAACCGCAAGCGTCGAATGATGCATCAGCCAGGAACCCATCAGACCCCAAAGTATCGCCCTAACCCATCTCTAGGATTTGCCCCAAGAACAAACAGACCCCCGATGAACCGTCCGACCTATCCCAACCGTGGAAACCCTAGGCCCGGAGGAAATCACAACAACCCCGGCAACTCTAGCAATTTAAACCGTGCCCCACCCAAGTTCAACAACAATGCTACCGCCAACCCCAACACTGCCCCGAGGACTGGAAGCAATGTTGTGCCTGTAGCAGCAAAGGACAAGTCGCAAGTGACTTGTTATGACTATGGAAATAAGGGCCACTATTCCAACGAGTGCCCCAACAAGAAGAATGCCGCATCCCCCAATGCAAATGCCCCAGCTCAGCAGCAGCGTCGTGTTCAGCCCGGAAGAAGGTTTGCCCCAGGGAATTCACTCAACCGCAACGGCCATCTTTTTCTCATGAATGCTGAAGAAGCCCAGGAAGCGCCAGACGTCGTGCTGGGTATGTTTTCTATTAATTCAGTACTTTATCGAGTGTTGTTTGATTCTGGTGCATCGCACTCAATTGTCACCGAAGAATTTGCATGCACTAGTAAGATTCAACCAACAAAACTGAAGCATGTTATGATTGTTCAAATTCCCGGTTCAACCACCAAGGCTAGGAAAATTTGCAAAGCCGTCCCTATCCGAATCCATGGCATAGATTTTTATGCTAATCTGATAGTACTCGGAACTAAAGGTTTGGAGGTAGTACTAGGAATGGATTGGATGTCCAAACATAAAGGATTGATTGACTGTGCCAAGAAATCCATAACCATGACCAGTACAGCCGGAATATCAGCCGAGCATATATTTGAAACCTTACCTCGCCAATTCAAGTGCAACAAGAGTATAGCCCAACCTACCATTGACCAAGTCCGGATAGTATGTGAATACCCCGATGTATTTTCCAGATGTTTTGCCCGGTATGCCCACAGATCGGGATATCGAGTTTATCATCTAACTAATCCCCGGAACTGGACCAATAGCCTAGACACCATATAGTATGAACCCATCGGAGCTAGCAGAACTGAAGAAGCAACTGGATGCCATGCTGGAAATTGGATTGATTCAACCAAGTGCGTCACCATGGAGATCACCTGTTTTGTTTGTGGACAAGAAAGATGGAGGTAACCGTTTGTGTACGGATTATCGGAAGTTGAATGATGTCACCATCAAGAACAATACCCCTTGCCCAAGATAGAAGATTTGTTTGATCAGTTGACCGGTGCCAAAGTTTTTTCTAAGATTGATCTTAGAACTAGTTATCATCAACTCAAAATTCGTGCAGAGGATATTCCAAAGACTGCCTTTACCACCAGATATGGATTGTACGAGTATACAGTCATGTCTTTTGGATTAACCAATGCCCCCGCTTATTTCATGAATCTCATGAATAAGATTTTTATCGACTTTGTGGATAAGTTTGTCGTTGTTTTCATTGATGACATTCTGATTTATTCCAAATCGGAAGAAGAACATGAGCTACACCTAAGGACCATTCTTGGAACCCTTAGAGAGCATCAGTTGTATGCCAAGTTTAGCAAATGTGAATTCTGGTTACAGGAGGTAGGATTCCTCGGTCACATTGTATCAGCTGGAGGAATTGCCATTGACCCTGCCAAGGTGAAAGATGTCGAAGATTGGCAAGCCCCAACCACTCAAACCCAAGTTCGTGCATTTCTCGGATTGGCGGGATATTACCGCAAGTTCGTAGAAGGATTCTCGAGTATCGCCAGACCCATGACCCAATTGCTGAAGAAGGACACGAAGTTTGAATGGACCGACAAATGTGAAGCGAGTTTTCAAGAACTCAACAGGAGATTGATTTCAGCCCCAATCTTGATCATGCCGGATATCACGAAGCCCTTCGATGTGTATTGTGTTGCATCCAAGATCGGTCTCGGATGTGTGCTAATGCAAGAAGGCAAAGTTATATCTTATTTATCTCGACAACTGAAGCAACATGAGAAAAATTACCCAACCCATGACCTCGAACTCGCAGCCGTAGTTCTAGCCCTGAAGACATGGAGGCATTACCTGATGGGAAACCGTTGTGAGATTTATTCGGATCACAAGAGTCTGAAGTATATATTCACTCAGAAGGAGCTGAATATGAGACAGAGAAGATGGATTGAGCTAATCAAAGATTACGATCTTGACATTCACTATCACCCTGGTAAAGCCAATGTGGTAGCCGATGCCCTTAGCAGATTGCCGTGCCACTTGAACTCCATGATTTTGAAGGAGCAACCAAGTTTGCACAAAGAGATGGAAGATTTTAGAATAGAATTAGTAAGTGAAGGTTTTTTGGCTAGCAGAGAACTCCAGCCCACTTTGATCAGTCAGATCAAAGAGGCGCAGAAGGGAAATGTTAGTATAGACGGAATCAAGCGTCGCATTGGTACAGGCAAAGTACCCGGATTCACCAAAGACGAAGAGGGAGTTCTGTGGTACAAAGGACGCCTTTGTGTACCAGGAGATTCTGAGTTGAAAGAAGTTATTCTGAAGGAATCTCATGATACTCTTTATTCTATCCATCTCGGAGGAACTAAGATGTATCAAGATTTGAAAGAGCAATTTTGGTGGCATAAGATGAAGAGAGAAATCAGAAGCTATATCGCCAAGTGTGATATATGTCAGCGAGTCAAGGCAGGACATCAAAGACCCGCTGGATTGTTGCAACCCTTACAGATTCCGGAATGGAAATGGGATTCCGTTGGAATGGACTTTATCACCGGATTGCCTACTTCTAGTAGGGGAAATGACTCTATCTGGGTCATAGTGGACCGATTGTCCAAAGTCGCCCATTCTTACCCGTTAAAACCACATATTAGAGTTCGAAGCTAGCGGAGTTATATATTGCTAGGATCGTCAGTTTGCATGGAGTCCCCAAGAACATTGTATCAGATCGAGGAACTCAGTTTACCTCGAGATTCTGGAAGAAAGTCCAAGAAGGTTTAGGAACCCGCCTAGATTTCAGCTCCGCATATCACCCTCAGACCGATGGACAAACGAAGCGAGTAAATCAAATACTCGAAGATATGCTGAGAGCCTGTGTGTTAGAATATGGATCTAAGTGGGAAGACTGTCTGCCGTTTGCAGAATTTTCTTACAATAACAGTTATCAAGCTAGTTTGCAAATGGCCCCATTTGAATTCATGTACGGAAGGAAGTGTCGCACCCCTTTGAACTGGTCGGAAGTAGGAGAGAGTCAGATTTTCGGACCCGACATCCTACGAGAAGTAGAAGAGAAGGTTCACAAGATTCGTGAGCACCACAAGACAGCCCAGTCCAGACAGAAGAGTTACACCGACAAGAGACGTCGAGACCTCTCCTTCAACATAGGATATTTTGTATATCTGAAGGTGTCGCCATTGAAGGGAATGCGGCGTTTCCAACTCAAAGGAAAGTTAGCCCCCAGATATATCGGACCCTTCAAGATTCTGAACCATCGAGTAGTGTCGTATCAATTGGAACTACCCAAAGAGATGTCAGCTATGCACAATGTGTTCCATATCTCATTACTTTGCAAGTGTCTCGAAGTCCCAGAGAAGACCGAAGTGTTCAAGAATATCGATCATTGGACCATAGAGATCAACGATGATCTGACCTATCCCAAAGTACCGATCCGTATTTTGGAAGAAGCTTTCATAACTACCCGAACCCGAAGCATCAAGTTTCTCAAGATTCAGTGGAGCAACCACACTGAAGAAGAAGCTACCTGGGAGCGCGAAGATCACATCAGGATGGAGTTTCCCGATCTCTTCAAATCCTAGGTAATCTTTTTCGTCCTTTTTCAAATCTCAGGACGAGATTTTGTTTAAGGAGGGAAGGTTTTTGTAACATCCCAAAAATACTAATCTTGGAGCATCAAACTCTAATCATCAAATTTAGGGTTAACAAAAACTTTTCTAAAATAAAATGAGAAAGCATGCATGTGTGTATGCATCCCATTTTGAATTCTTTTGAATTGCCTTGTTTAGGTGTTTCTTTGCTTGTAAAATGTTTCTTAGGTGAATTAAACATCATCTAAACAATGCCCACACTTTTCCCAAAGACAAATAAATCAAAATAAACCAAAATGAGTGAATGGTCATTTTGACTAATTTAACTCCCATGCCTACTTTGGTTGTCCCAAACTTTCAGAACTTAACAGAAACTTGTTTGGATCTTTACACCCCTTGATTGTACTCATAACAAAGTATCAAGGCCCACCTTGTGATCATTCAGAAACTTTCAAATGCATAGTTTAAAGGACAGTTCAAAATTGAATATTTATCATATGGGAAGATCCCACTTTTTCAAAAACCACTCAAACAAGCTCAACTTTCAAAACCCAAGCATCTGCAGACTCACCAGCACCAACCTAGCACACCCACCAAAAATCTTTTCAAAATTCAAAACTTGAATTCTTGCGGCCATTTCATCAAACACCTTGCAGATTCAAATCAAACAAAATCCAAACACTATTATGAGCAGTGATTGGAGCCTAACTTGTTCCCTCTCTGGTTGCAACTAGGCTTTCGTAGATCATCTAGCTCAATTGCAAACCTCTAGCATCACTGTAAGCTTGGCAATGCCATCAATGGTGAGCAGGCCGAGTGAACCCTTGTCACCCCATGTCGACAGCAAGCTAGGAGAAGAAAAAAGCCTAGCCAACATGTCTGGGAGCAAGCCAACACCCCACCGCCACTCACTGTCCAATGCTTGAACCTTGCCAAACCCTGGACCACACGCACGGACCATGCCAAGCTCGCTAGCAACCATGCCGAGAGCGCACCCCGTGCGCCACGCTCGACCGACGCCCACAGACCGCGCGCCGCCTTCGCCGTGTGCATACGTGATCACCACCGTCCTAGCAACCCCGCAGACACGCTCGTTCGCCGCCGCGCGGACCACGCACGCTGTGCGCATTAAAAACCTCCATTGGGCACGCGTAGAGCACCGCCGCGTTCCGACCAAACCGCACCGCCCCACGCCTCGCCACCATGTCGTTGAGCATCGCCAGGGAGCACCGCAACACCCCCTACCATCGCCCACGCTGCTAGCCTTCTGTGCCGTCGACCATGACGAGCTCAGCTTGCGCCCGTCGGTTCCCTCTCGCCACTATAAATAGAGGCCATCCCCAGACAAATTGAGCACACCACCTCACTCCCCTCTCACCCAGAGCCACCTCGCCTCAGTCTCGGAGCAAGGCGAGCAGCACTTCGCCGGAATTTCACCGGAGCCTGCCGCTGCTGGAGAAGAAGGGAGCCAACGATTGGAGCCGCCCCAGGAGAAGCTGCCGGTACTAGGAGGTTCGCCGTCGTCAACTTCGTCGTTCGCCCGCCTCGCCGACCATCGCCTGAGCCCCGGTGAGTCCCCAACGACCCCCACCTGCCGCGTTAGGTTTCAGTCTCGCCGGCATTGCCCAACATCGACGATGACCCTCAGCGTTAGATTAGAACAAGATCCCACGGCTCACATCGCCCCATACCGCTTCGCACCCCCTCGTCTCACTGACGCGTGGGGACATCAACTTAACCAGCCCGCGTAAGTGCTATTCTTAGCAGGCCGGCCCAGTATCACTTCCCGCGCAGCCCAGTCATTTGAATTTAACCTTTTCCATTTTATTTCAAACCCACTTCTGCACCTAGATTCAAAAATCAACCCAGATCGATTCAGTGAACCAAATTGAATGAAACCAATTTTGTAAGAAAGGTATGGAAGTGCTGAATCCAAGCCTGTTGGATTTAAATCATTTGGATCTGTAGATCATCCTTGGTAAAAATAACAAGGCAGAAGCTTTTCTGCATTCAAACATTTTTCAAATTTAAACCATAATAGCTTTTGAGTTGATTCCAACTCTGAAAAATCACATTCAACCATACCTTTCAGAATATATAAAAATATGTGGGTTTACTTACAGAAATAATGTTCAAGTAATAAAATAATGCCACATAGCCATTTCTAGTCACTTTATTTAATTAAAATAAAAGGGTAAAACCTTATTAAATTGTGACACCACTTTAAATCATATTCCCATGGACTACAATATGTGGTGATGACATGTGTCAACATGATCCCATGTTTGGTTTGGAGAATATTAAATCTTAAGTAGTTTTTCAATGAGTAGAAATTACATTTCTAAAAATAAAAGGAATTAAACCAAGCTTTAATCTTGTAATGTTAGTGATGATGCTAGATCATCTATAGGACCCTTTTGTGTGATGATTACAAGTAGTTAAGTATTGTTTGGTGATTGTGTACCTCGTATTTATTTATAGACGCTAGTACCGACCAAGGATACGAGGAGGAAGGAGGATACTACGAAGAAGAAGCCGAGGAGAACTTCAACCACTTCTCTGCTCAAGGCAAGCTATTAATCTTGCAAGCTAACACTTGCAATTATGAAAGTTAAATAACCTATGAAATGCACTAAGAATGCTTGGTTAGACATATTTGATGATACCCAATCCTATTTTTACTTACAAGCGTTATACTTTATTTCTTTATCAAAGCTATTACTTAGAGTTTACTCAAGTGAATTTTAGATACTAGAAAGATAATTGAAGGTTGCATAAAGAGCATAAAATTTGGCCTAAGCTAGATAATCTTTATGTCATCCTAAGGCATGAGATTGAACTTAGTTAAACTCCACTAGTTTACCACCCCTCATTATCACTCACTCCGCCTTGTAGATGCTAGTGATAAGCATAAAACTTGATCAATTTTAGATGGAAATACTTGGTGGAAAAATGGTTATGTAAACCTTGGAATGATGGATCATTCTATTGAAATGTTTTGGACATGTGTTCCCGAACACCAGATGATTTATGGTGATGAAAATGTTGAGGCATGAGCCTTAGCCCTTTTATAAAACTGATGGTTGTCTGGATGCGATACCATTCCAATTTTACCGTAGAACCACAATACCCGAGAATTGGGTAGGGCTTGACTGGAAACTTATATACCTTAGTATTAGTTCCCTCACGGCCAAGGTCGGAGCTGAGGCTACCTTGTGAAGATTGTCCACCTGTGCCGTACCCAGGATGACAGTGGTCATGGTTGGGAGGCCAAACTCACAGGAGAGGTGCTTATACTAGGGCGTGTAATTGAAAGGTTAGGATTGATTATCCGCATACTGAGTATGGTGAATTCAGGATTTGTTCCTGACGGATGTATCGAATGTTGTGGTGAAAGTGTACAATCTATGCAGAGTGTCAAACTATTCGAATAGCTGCGTCCGCGGTTATGGACAGTTGGAGTGGCCATACTGTTCCCCCGTCAGATGTTTTCAAAATTACTTGTGAAATGAATTGAGATTTTGACTTGACCACAACAGGGTTGTGATATGAACTACAAGTTCCCACTTAGGTGTTATAAACTTCAACTAGCTCTCTTGCTTCTAAACTTAGTAGAGATAAATCTGACTTCTTGCAAAACAACCCTAGAGCCTAGTGTCCTATTCTCAAAAAAACCCTACACTTGTTAGTATTAGTTTGCGAGTACTTAAAGAGTACTCATGGCTTTGTCCCTGGCTATTCCCATGGCCAGACTATGAAGAGGAATACCTGGAAGATGGACCCCAAGAAGGTTACGACAACTAGGATCATCTCCCATCGTCAGCATTGCCTGTGACCCCGAGGATGGAGCTTCGCCTACGCTACCGTTATTATTACGTATTCCGCTACTTGAGTTGTATTAAGAACTGGATCATGAGACCCTTATTTGTGTAAGACGTTATGTATGGTTTGTAATGGATGATGTACTGTGGTATCCAATTCTGTTATGTCTCGCAAAAATGGTAATCCTGGGATTGCGATGTATGGCATAACAGGCATCTGGGATTAAAAATCCGGGTGTTGACACTCCGCCTGGCCGTCCGCTGCATCCCCCTCATGCTCGTCGATTCAGCAAGAACATGGCTCAGTAGCCTCCCCGACAACAGCATGAATGTCTGACTGGACTTCGAAGAAGCGTTCATTCGCAACTTCACCGGAACATACAAGCGGTCGGGTCGACCTCGTGACCTTGCCCTCTGCGTGCAAGGCAAAGAAGATTCTGACCGCGCCTACCTCACCCGGTAGACCAGCATGCACAACTCATGTGAAGGGGTGCGCGAGCACCTGGCAATTGACTTCTTCACCAACGGTTGTCGAGACGGCACCGTTTGAAGCATAAGCTCAGCCGGGCAGACCCGCAAACCATGGCCCAGGTCATAGCTATCGCGGACAAGTACGCCACCGCTGACGCGGCTACGAAGAATCACATCGTGGTGGACGACCAAGGCCAAATCATCACAGACGAGCAGGTGGAGCGCCGCCAGCTGGGCGACCATCACCCTAGGCGGCACGACCACAACAATCGCCATGGCAAGAGGAAAGACGACCAACCGGTCAGCCGGTACGGCACCAAGCAAGTAGTTGTTGTGCATGAGGACCCGGCTACAGGCGGTAGCCGGAGGCAGAGACCATATGACAAGCTGCCTCGGCCCAAGTACACCATGGAGTCCATGCTCGATGGGCTGTGCAAGTTCCACAGTGGTGGCAGCAAGCCTGCGAACCACACAACACGCCAGTGCAGCTGGACAAAGAAGATGGCTAAAGCCGGTGGGCTACCACCGCCAGCCGGAGGCCCACCGAACAACAGGGAGCGGCGCAACCGCCGTGAGAACAACGAGGATGGTTACCCACGACAAGTGGGCAACTACCACATCTTCCTTGCGGAGCCAGAGACAAAGCACACCAAGCGGAGGCGCGAGGCGGAGGTGAACGCAATCGTCCCCCCGTCCCCCAATACCTACACTGGTCGAACCAGGCAATCACCTGGAGCAAGGAACACCAGCCGGCTGTGCTACTAAGCCCTGGCAGCTACGTGTTGGTCCTCGACCCCATCATTGTCTCCAAGAAACACTCGTGTTGTTTCTCCCATGTGCTCATCAACGGATGCAGCAGCATCAACCTCATGTACCGCAGCAGCCTCGAGCGGCTCGGTATCAGCGAGTCCCAGTTGCATCCCTCAACCACTTCGTTCGACGAGGCAGTGCCAGGCCTGTCGCACTCGCCAATCAGCAAGATCCAGCTGTATGTCATCTTCGTCAATGAAAAAAACTTTCGCCGCGAGCCGATATGTTTCGAGGTGGTGAACCTCTCTAGTGCCTACCACGCCATACTAGGGCGCCCAGCCCTTACCAAGTTCATGGGAGTGACGCACTATGCGTACCTTAAAATGAAGCTGCCAGGCCAAAAGGGATTGATCACTATCGACGACTGCTACAAGCGTTCGATCGAGTGCGCCACAGACGGCTCCAAGCTAGCCGAAGCAATGATCATCGTTGAGGAGACGCGCGTCATAATGCAGAACATGGCGGCTCTGCAGAAGGATATGCCGACTGGAGAGCCTGAGCCGGCTGGAGAATCACAGTTCAAGCCCTCGCAGGGCACAAGGAAGATCCTGCTAAACGAGGAGGACTCGAGCAAGTTCGTCCTAGTCGGAGACGGCCTGGACAGCAAATAGGAAAGCGCGCTCGTCGACTTCCTCCGTGAGAATCGAGACATTTTCACATGGTGCCCCAAAGACATGCCAGGTGTCCCGAGGGAATTCGCCAAGCACTCTCTTCATGTTCGACCGGATGGGAAGCCGGTAAAACAATCTTTACACCGCTTCGCAGAAGAAAAAAGAAGAACCATTGGTGAGGAGATCACACGGCTGCTCGCAGCCGGCTTCATCATGGAAGTTTTCCACCCGGAATGGCTGGCCAACCCGGTGCTGGTACTCAAGAAGAACAAGACGTGGTGCATGTGTGTTGACTACACCAGCCTCGACAAGGCATGCCCCAAGGATCCCTTCGCTCTGCCATGGATAGATCAAGTCATCGATTCCACCGTTGGGTGTGATTTGTTGTCTTTTCTGGACGCTTACTCGGTTATCACCATATTAAGCTCAATGTAACCGATCAAATAAATACATCATTCATAACCCTATATGGCGCTTACTGCTACACCACCATGCCCTTCGGTCTAAAGAATGCGGGAGCAACTTACCAACATTGCATGCAGAAATGCATGTGGACTCAGATTGGTAAAAATGTGCACACCTACGTCGACGATGTCGTCATCAAGACCAAGGAGCGGCACACACTGCTCGAGGACCTGAAGGAAACGTTCGACAATCTCCGCCACTTCCAGATCAAACTGAACCCGGATAAGTGCGTCTTTGGCATCCCAGCTGGCAAGCTCCTTGATTTTCTCGTCCCCAAGTGAGGAATCGAGGCGAACCCAGAGAAGATCGGAGCCATCGAGCGCATGGATCTTCCACAAAGCCTGCATGACGTACAAAAGTTCACTGGGTGCCTGGCTTTCCTCAGCCGGTTCGTCAGCCGGCTGGGTGAGAAGGCCCTCCCCTTGTACCAACTCATGAAGAAGACGGACAAGTTCGTCTGGACAGCTCAAGCGGACGGAGCCTTCCGGGACCTCAAGCGCATGCTCACCTCACCGCCTATTTTAGCAGCACCAGCCGCAAAGGAGCCAATGCTGATGTACATCGCTGCCACAAACGGAGTGGTCAGTGTGGTACTGGTAGTGGAAAGGCCAGAAGAGGGGAATGCCCAGCCGGTCCAACGTCATGTGTACTACCTAAGCGAAGTACTGTTGCTCTCCAAATAGAACTACCCCCACTACCAGAAGCTGGTGTATGGCGTGTACATGGCCACCAAGAAGCTCAAGCACTACTTCCAAGAACACTCCAACCGGGTGGTGGCATTGGCCCCGCTTGTAGAGATTATTGGCAACAAGGACGCCACCGGGCGCGTGGCAAAGTGGGCCATAGAGCTCGCGCACACAACATTGAGTACGAGCCAAGGACGACAATCAAATCCCAGGCACTGGCCGACTTCATCGTCGATTAGGCAGAGATGCAGTACATGCCACCGGTCCCTGATTCAACATATTGGAAGCTACACTTCGACGGCTCCAAGATGCGAGGAGGACTCGGAGCCGGAATCGTGATAACTTCACCCAAAGGCGATCGGCTGGAATACATCCTCCAGATCCACTTCAAGGCGTCCAACAATGTCGCCGAGTATGAAGCGCTCATCCACGGGCTCAAGATGGCCAAGCATATAGGCATTCAGAGGATACTATGCTTTGGAGATTCGGACCTGGTGGTGCAGCGGGGTATCCGGCGGGTGGGATGCAAGGGACGTGAACATGGCCCTCTACCGTTTCTTTGTTCAGCAGCTGTGTGCTTTCTTCGAAGGATGCGAGTTCCATCACGTACCCAGGGCCAACATCGAAGCCGCTGACGCCTTGGCCAGGGTTGGCTCGACAAGACAGGCCATACCGCCCGGAGTCTCCCTCGAGCACATGTGCAATCCCTCCATCACCCCGTCCCCGGAATCCGGCTCCATCGTACTCAACGCAGACCCAGGAACAGCCGGTGTCGCGTCGCTCCCGGGGACTGCCTCGCCGCACCCGGGGACTGCCTTGCCGCACCCGGGGACTGCCGCTCCGCACCCAGGGACTACCTCGCCGCACCCAGGGACTGCCTCGCCGCACCCGGGGACTGCTCCACGGCAGCCGGCGGTCAACACCAGCAAGCTCCCACCCGAAAAACCTCCCGACGCTCCAGAGCCAGCCATCCGCGAGGAGATCAAGCTCATCATGCAGACGGTGTATGCCATTCAGTAAATACCCGACTGGGCGAAGCCATTCATGAACTTCTTGGCCAAGGACGAGCTCCCAACGGAGGAAGTGGTAGCACGACAAGTGTGACGAAGAGCAAGCGCGTACACCATCATCAACAACGAGCTATACAAGTGCAGCGTCGGGGGCATCTATCAGCGATGCGTAAGCCAAGAGGAAGGAACCAAGCTCCTAGCGGACATACACCAGGGCGAATGTGGCCACCACACTTCATCAAGGGCAATAGCAGCCAAGGCTCTCTGCCATGGTTTCTACTGGCCGACAACGCTGAAAGACACTCAGGAGTTGGTCAAAGCATGCAATGGTTGTCAGCGATTCAGCCAGCTGAAGCACACGCCGTCTGCGGCACTCAAGACGATACCAATCACCTGTCCATTCACAGTATGGGGGCTAGACATGGTTGGGCCATTCAAAACAACCCGATCCGGTATGACGCACCTGCTCGTAGCCGTAGACAAGTTTACCAAGTGGATCGAGGCAATGCCCATCAAGAAGCTGGACAGAGCAACAGTGATCAAGTTCTTCACAAACATCATCATCCGATTTGGCTACCCGCACAACATCATCACAGACAACGGCACCAATTTTGCCAAGGGGGTTTTCGCCCGTTTCTGCAGAGAGAAGGGCATCCGCCTAGACCTGGCATCGGTCGTGCACCCACAGTCGAACGGGCAGTGAGAGCGTGCTAACGGCCTGGTTCTAGCTGGAATCAAGCCAAGGCTGATTGAACCACTCATCAGGTCACCTGGATGCTCGATCGAGAAGTTGCCAGTTGTTCTATGGAGCCTGCGCACTACCCCGAACCGTTCAACCGGCTTCACACCGTTCTTCCTTGTCTATGGGGCAGAGGCAGTTCTCCCCACGGACATCCAGTTCGACGCACCCCGCAAGCAGCTCTACACGGAGCAGGAAGCCAAGGAAGCACGGGAGGACAGCGTGGACCTGCTCGAGGAAGTGCGAGAGCTGGCTCTGTCTAGGTCAGCAATCTATCAGCAGGACCTGCACCGCTACCACGTCAGCCGGATCCGGCCTACTTCATTTCGCGAAGGAGATCTGGTGCTACGCCTGGTCCAGAGCACAAAAGGAATGCACAAGTTGTCCCCACGATGGGAAGGCCCGTTCATCGTCAACCGGGCGCTGCACAACAACTCATACTATCTGATTGACGCCCAGCAGCCGGCAAAGAACAAGGCAAATTGCTCGGACAAGGAGACGGAACTCCCATGGAACACGAGCCTACTCCGGCCATTTTACACTTGAACCAGAAGTGTATGTATCTTCCCTTTCATGTAAAAATGAACAATCCTGGAAGCCTCGGCACAGTCCTGAGGACTTTGTCCCAATTTCGTGCACCACATTCGTCTCCATACCGGCTGGCCCGGACACCCGTGATTTCTATAGGCGGCATAGTATTGCATGAGGTGCCTAGATAAAACTCTTCGGTTTCAGCTTCAAACCGCAAGCCGGTTGTCGACCCGACAAGAGCAAAAGCTCGAAGTGCACACTACAAGAAAATGCCAACACAGGAAACAATGGCGCCTGGGCGAACCGGTCGCACCTGCCCTGGGCGAACCGGTCGCTCCTGCACGAGCTAAGCTGACAACAACAAACCGAAGTATCGCGAGGCACGCCAGCTCAGCCGTTCCTTTGATTCCGGCTGCAGACCGCAACCCGGCTGACAGCCGGCAAGGACAACGCTCGAAAGGCCAATGCTCGCTGAGAAAAGGGGAGATGCTAACGGCCTAGCTCGAAAGGGCACCTCTCCCTTTTTTGCGTTTAATCATAACTATAAATGGGTGTGCGTATAATGAAACTAACCCAAAGCAACGCTGTTGTCATGCGCCACAACTTGACAGGAAATAAGGTGGAAAAGAGCTTCGACCCGGCTGGCTACCCCAGCCGGCCCGAACCTCGGGGAATACACCTAGTTGGCGCGCTCCCGCGCACCCATCCACTTAAGTCAAGACGGCAAAGAGCTTCGACCCGGCTAGCTACCCCGAGGAGTACTACAACTTCACTTGGAACATGAAATCACGAGGAGACTAAAATTTTTACTCGTCATAGCATTGCAACTACAGACGCTTACATAACTCAATAGCCGAAATCAAGTGGTTTCCCGCATTTAGATCGTTCGTTGGCTAGCGGAATTAATAGTTCCTCAATGAGCATGACAGTGTTGTAATGACACGCTTAAAGCAATATCTTACTTTAATTATTAGAAAAATAGTGGCATAATATCTATTACTTCAAAGTGTCTATTTAATCAAGCAATTTCATTCAAAAGTGTTATCAAGTCTATTTACATTAAGCTCAATGGGGTTGAGTAGTTCTAAAATTGGATCTTTTAGGTTAAACATGGACTCAAGCCATCTTTTGGATGCTTTTTCTTGTTGTAAAAATGTTGGAAATATTTTAACCAAGTTCATTGCTCATTATTTCAAAGATAAAAAGGAGACACTAGCAAAGGAATAGAATTTATAGGATACCAAGCAAAGTGGGGAGTGAATCAAATGCAAGTGAGCAAATAGTTGTAGGTTTAATTTAAAATTGCAGAAGAGGTGATGAAAGGAATGTGATACCTCCACTTACTTGCTTTGTTCTTGTACTTGAGTTGAACCCCGCTATATTTCCCTATTGCCAAGTCACCTGAAATTAAGCAATCTCTGAGAGAAACAAAGAAACAAATTTGCAATAGAAGTTACAACGAATTTTTTGTGTTTTTGATTTAGGAATGCAAAACTGAAAGCAAACATGCAAGTTTTTAAGAAGAAAAATAAATCAAAAGAAGAAATAAAAATATGAATGCAAAGTTTGGAGGTTTTCAAACCTCCCCCAAGCTTAGGTTGTTGCCAGGCTTAGTTGTTGCCGTCATTCGGTGGCTGGTACGGGTACTGCTGGTAGTAGTTTGGGAAGTTGGTAATGAAGTGACGGAAGGTGTTAGTTAGGGCACTAACATCCTCATTCACTCCGTGTAGAGTGTGGTCTACCTCCCCAACGCGCTGGTTAAGCTGCAGAAAATCTTGATAGAGGACGTTGTTGAACCCCTGCTGCTGATTGGGCCATGGGTCCCAGGGTCCCTCCTGTTGCTGCTATTGTCCTTCCCAAGCAGGGTTGTGCTCCTACTCCTGCTCATCTTTCTTCTCTCCTTCTTCATATTCCTATTGGTTAGGATGGAGTTCAGCCATGATCTCCATCACTTGTTCTTTGGTGAGGATCCAGTTGTTCTTCTACAAAATCGAGAAAGCTTGTGGACAAGGAAACGACACCTACTCATCCTTTGCGGTATCAAGATAACCAAACTGATATGATCGGAGCCTCTTATCAGCTTGGTAGACACCGAGGAAGCCACAAAAAGTTATATATTTGACATCCATAAGTATGGAGCTGTCAACAGGTTGCATAACAGGTATTGGAATGTTACATGATTGCATAAGGTGGGTTACCAATCCACCAATTTGAATGTCACCTTTTCTTTTGTGCTCTAGTGGCGAAGGTGCTGGAGGAGTAGAGCCACAGGATTGGGACTCTGTGGTGCATCAGGGAAGAGTGCCTTGGTGATCATGGCCATGTCTGCATTGGCCATGGAACCGGTATCGCCTCTTCCCAACAGAGTATTCACGAGGAACAAGGCGAAGTAGCGAATTGTTGGATTCGGAATGGTGGACATCTTCTTCTGGTAGAAGTCCCTGCCATCGTTAACAGAAATAACCTACCAAGTTTCTCCACTTGAGATGCTATATAAATTTGTAACAGTCGACTCCCCATCATGAGGGAATCCAAAAGCATCACAAAATTGTTGGGAAGATATTTGATATAGTTGCTGGTTTATAGTGAAGCTCCACGTGCATGCATTACCTTTCTCCCTGTAATCATCGTCGAAGGAGGAGCTCAGTGTCGGCGTAGTGGCTTCAGTAGGCGAGGATTGATAGCCCTACACTTGCACACATGTGGTCAAAATCCGTTCTCAACCCTGCCGCGGTGAGAAAGGCATCATCGGCCCAACGCGTGGGCATCACCCTCCTTGATGAAAACATGGCGTACTTGTTGTCGAGCTCAGCCTAGAGTCCTGAGCCCTCACCACGTTGGCGCTTGCTCTTGCGGAAAATGCTACCAAGCTTGTTCATCTTGATGTACAGAAAAATTTCAACATAAAACCTTAGGCATATAGTTTCTACATGATATATGAACGATTCTACATGGAGAAATTTAATCCTAACATGAGAAATCAAAAGGGAAAATCAAACAATCTTGAGTTCATCCACTATATGAATGTGAGAGTTTCAACCATGGAATTCTGAAAAAAAATCATGGATAGGGAGAGAAATATACCGATATGTTGATTCCCCAACTCAAACGAACGAAATCCACGAAGAATCAAGAATTCTAGGTGGGTTTTGAGGAGTTTGGAGAGAGAATATGAGAGAAAAAGTGAGGAGGAGGAAGAACTCTAGCGCTACCGCCTCGTTTAAGTGGTCGCATGAACTATACAGGAGGGATATGTAGTTCCCACCATATAGTTGCGGCGGCAACGAGAATTAGGGTTTCTTTTTGCCAGATCCTAACTATACAGGCGCAACTATACGGCCGGACTAAAAAGGTCCCGCCATATAGTTGGTTGTTGAACCTTCTGTATCCCGAGATACATTTTGTGAGAAAGGTATCGATAACTATACGGCTGTAAAAAAATATTCCCGCCGTATAGTTGGTCGTTAAAACTTCTAGACCATGCTTTTTCGCCCAAATTTTCAGAGATTCACTTTTTAATCTGAACAATATGTTTAAGCTAGTTTTTACAGATAAAACTCAAACTTAATTTTTATATTTATTCTATGCTTGTTTAGTCGATATTTCTACTACTCTTGGTAGCTACATCTTTACAGGCGAACTTCCACAAGGATGTCTGTGAAAAAGTTGTAGGAGTGCGATGAACAATTTATTCTTCAACTGTTTTATTAATGTGATGGGTTGACTCCCATTAAGCATTTTTAAGAATGGTCAAATATTTCAACAATCTCTCTGTTCTCAAATTTTTACCTTGGGTTGCCCCTTATCAAGGGCACTTACCACTTGAACTCGTTTTGCCGGTGGAATATACCTTTATCCTGCTTCTAGCTTCTTTGGAAAATACCGGATGATGTCATCATCATAAACATTAAAGATTATTTTCCCTCAGAACAATCAACTGAAGCTTCTACAGTACTAAGAAAAGGTCTTCCAAGTATTATAGATAATTTTTCATCCTCTAGCATTTCAAGAATAATAAAATCAGTGGGAATAACATGCTCATCTATTCTAAGTAGAACATCCTCAATCATACCAATGGGTTGTTTAGTGGATTTGTCAACCATCTGTAAAGTGATAGAAGTAGGGGAATACTCCCCCAATCCTAACCTTTTATAGAGGGAATATGGCATTACATTAACTCCTGCACCTAAATCACACAAGGCATTGTGAATATCAGTTTTGTCAATTGAGCATGAAATAGTTCGTATTCCAGAATCTCCCGACTTAGACAATGATACGTCCAAAACGTATCTACTTTCCCGAACACTTTTGCTATTATTTCTCCTCTCAACTTGTGTGATTTGGATACAACTAACACGGACTGACGCTGTTTTCAGCAGAATTACCTTGGTGTCTAGTTTTTGTGTAGAAAATCAACTATCAGGAAAAATCCCGGAAAATATGCCAAAAATCATATTTCACCAGAAGATCCACGGAGCCAGAAGACGAGACGGAGTGGAGGCCTAGGGGGCCCACACCCCTGCCAGGCGCGGGTGGGCCCAGCCCACGCCTAGGGGGGTGCGGCCACCCTAGGCACCCCCTCGGGCTCCCTCTTCGCCTATAAGTTACCCCTTGACCTAACAATCGAGGGGGAGGTCGACGTTTTTCCAGAAAAAGTTCCGCTGCGCCGCCACCACCAGAAGCCGCGATTCAGATCCAGAAACTCCATTCTGGCATACTGCCAGGACGAAGAATTTGGGGAGGATCATCGCCATCGTCATCACCAACGCCTATCCATCAACCATCGATGTTTCCCCCATCCATTAGTGAGTAATTCCCCGTTGTAGGCTATGGGGATGGTAGGGATTGGATGAGGTCTATCTTGTAATCGAATAGGATTGTTAGGGCATAGTGCCTAGTATCTCTATTAGTGCTATTTGACTTTGTTGCAACTTGTTGTGCTTAATGCTTGTCACTAGGGCATGAGTGCTATGATCTCAGACCTGAACTTATTATTGAATCATTATGATAGTATTGTTTGTGATCTTATCTACAAGTTGTGTACACATATCATTGTCTGGATCCAAAGGCCCCGAAGTGATAGAAATTGGGACAACCAGAGGGGATGGCTGTGGTGTGAGGATAACATGTGTTCACGGAGTGCTAATGCTTTGCTCTGGTACTCTGTTAAAAGGAGCACCTTAATTGCCAGTAGTTCCCTAGAGGCCTCGCTGCCACAGGCTGGCAGGACAAAAAAATGTTGTACAAGTTCTCATTGCAAGCACGCATGACTATATATGGAGCACATGCCTAGGATTGTTTAGTACTTGGATGCTTGTTCTTATTTATATGCAATGCCCTAAATCTTGAAGTTACATGTTTAGACTCGTCCATGGAACGCCCGTCCATCCATCCCTATGCCTACCGCGTTCATATCCTACTGTTTGTTGCTACTGTTATTATTGCTCTTGTTTCACTGTTGCTGTTGCTATTACAAACTGTTGTTACTGATAATCTTCTGTGAGCAAGAACTATTTCCAGGTGTAGCTGAATTGACAACTCAGTTGTTAAGGCTTGCAATTATTCTTTGGCTCCCCTTGTGTCGAATCAATTAATTGGGTAATACTACCTGCGAAGACTGTTGCGATCCCCTATACTTGTGGGTCATCAAGACTATTTTCTGGCGCCATTGCCGGGGAGCATAGCTTTATTTGTAAGTTCACTTGGATCTACTATTGTTCACTTCTACTTATTTCATCATGGGTAAGTCTCGTGGTGGAAATTTTCCTATTTTACCATCCACTACAAGAAGAGGTACAATCCTAAACACCTCTGTTGCTCTTGATTCACCGTCTGTTATAAGTACGCTTGTTACACCACCACCACATACTCATGCTACACACACTGCTACTACTACTGAATCTGAAACTTCTTTTGATGCTCATGATGTTACTTCTACCGTGCTTAATGCGAGTGGTTCATTAGGTCCTTTCCTAGATGCTACTATGGCTAGTCTAGGAAATAATGAAACTCCTAGTGAAGACACTGTTACACTTGTTAGATCATCTGAGTCTAGAGAGAGTTATGATATTAATGACGGTTACATTGAGTTCACTGATGAATTTGTTGAAGAGTGCTGAAACACACATGGTACTAGTGCTATTAAGAGTCTCCTTGATAGGCGTACCATTATTCCTAAATTGTCCTCTGATCCTAAGTTTGCCACCTCTCCCATAGATACTAAAGATAAATATTATGATTTCTCTCTTGATTTATCCTATTTAGACATTGTTGAGAAAGAACCTTTTTGTGGGACTGAAAATGAGAGTCTTGTGGCTCATATGAATGAGCTTTCCACTATGAGTGCCTTATTCTCTGATGATTTTAAGATGCATAAGTACTTTGTTACTAAGATCTTCCCTTTTCACTAAAAGGAGAAGCTAGGTCTTGGTTTAATAGATTACCTCCTGGGGCCATTGATAGCTCTGATTGCTTAATTGCTTATTTCTTCCAGAAATATTTTCCTCCCAGTGCCAGACATGCTGCTTTGCAGAGACTTTTTGATTTTAAACAGGGAGAAGAAGAGAAATTGCCTGAGTCATGGACAAGGTTCTGTTCCTTGATTCATGCACATCCTGGATGCCCATGGCCTAAGAATGAGCTTCTTGATATTTATTATAATGGACTAACTAATGATTCTAGGACATACCTAGATAGCTTTGCTGATTGTGTTTTCAGGAAAAGAACTCCTACAGATGCTGAAGAATTAATGGCTAAGATAAGCAAGAATTATGATGATTGGACTTCAACTGATCTAAATACACCTAAGCCTATTACTCCTGAACCACTTGCGCCTAAACCAGTTCCAATACCAACACCAAAGAAGAGGGGAGTTATTGCAAATGATGAAGTGATGAAAGAAGCTAAGAAGTGTCTAAAGGAGACAGGTATTAGAGCCGAAGATGTGAAGAATCTACCTCCTATAGAAGTATTATGTAAGCCAATTCCCCACTCATTCCACTATTGAGGTACACTTCTCCAACACTTTGATGAAGGTGATATTCCCTATGGTAAGCCTCCTGATCAATGTTGAGAGGGACTTGACATTTTTATTGTTAAGCAAGGTAATTTTAATAAACAAGTTCAGAATCATTTATAGGAAAACTCTAGAGCTATTAATGAGTTGAAAGATATTGTGGAAAGAACTTCTATTGATATTAAAATGCTTTGTAAACACTTTCAAATGGTTCAAACCCAACTTGATCAACTTGCTAAGGTACAAAAGGATATGCTAGTTAATGCCTCAGGAGATAAACATGCTTATGGAATTAGAACAAGGAGTGGTATAGCTACTCAAGATCCTTTATATCCTGAAGGACACCCTAAAAGAATTGAGTAGGATTCTCAACAAGGTGAGAGTAGTGGTAGTCCTCGTAAGAGAAAGAAAAATAAACACAAGATAGTTGAGGAACCACTTGAACCTGCTGTAGATCCTAATAGTATATCTGTCTCTGATGCTGAAACTGAGAGTGGTAATGGTAATAATGTTGCTCCTGATAAGAAGGAAGGTGAGGAACAACCTGAGAAGCACACTAAGAACACTAGGTACACAAAGGAAGATTTTATTGCTAAGAAACATGGTAGTGAGAGAGAACCTTGGGGTGCAGAAACCTATGCCTTTTCCAGGTAAGAAACACAAGTCAAAGGAGGAAGAACACTACAATAAGTTTTGTGAGTGGATGAAACCTTTATTTTTGCAAATTCCTTTGACTGATGCCATTAAGTTGCCTCCTTATTCAAAGTATATGAAGGATATTGTCTCTAATAAAAGGAAGATTCCTAATGAGGAAATTTCTACTCTGCTTGCTAATTATTCCTTCAATGGTAAGGTTCCAAAGAAACTTGGTGATCTAGGTATACCAACTATTCCTTGCTCTATTAAGAATAATTATGTTAGAACTGATTTATATGATTTGGGAGTTGGAGTTAGTATTATGACTTTTTCTCTCTACAAGAAACTCCAGATAGAAAAGTTGATACCAACTGATATATCTTTGCAAATGGCTAATAAGTCAACTACTATTCCTGTTGGTATATGTGAGGATGTTCCTGTTCAAGTGGATCATAATTGCTTGGTTTTAACTGATTTTTTTGTTCTTGAAATGCCTGAAGATGATAATATGTCTATTATTCTTGGGAGACCTTTTCTTAATACTGCAGGTGTTTTCATCAATTGTAATCAAGGAAAGTAACATTCAATATTAATGACAAAGAGCATACTATTTATTTCCCCAAGAAGGTTGCTAGAAGCTATTGTCTGAATTCCATTGAAAATATTGAGGGCATCAAGGTTGGAGAAATATATAGTCCCATTCCACAAGAAAATTTTGAAATTATTATGATTGGGACCATTGCTATCAAGTATGAGGTAACATAATCACCTTGTGGAATGCAAATTTTTGTTTCATATAATATTGTTTTGGTAACAAGACTTGATCAACCTTGTTAACAAAAGGATTTTAATGAACAAAATAATGTTTTCACTGTGGTTATACTTGCTTTCTTTTACTTTTCTCCTTCCTAGTCTGCCTTTTACTTTGCTAAGCTTTGGTTTTGTTAGTTGTTTGCTTGTTAGAGTGTCTTAGAACTTCTGTAGTTTGGCTTTTGGTTTGTTTTTGCTTATTCTAAAAAAACTGTTTATGCGAGAAAATCAATTTTCATATCCTAGAAATTGGCCAAAAATAAAGTTTCCCGAAAAATCCCAGAAAATTCAAAATAAATTTGTCCTCATAAAAAAAGGCAGAGGGACACCTAGAGTGACCCAGGGGGCCACTCCAGGCACCCACACCCCTGGTAGGCACGGCCTCCCTACAGGTGGCTCCTGGGTGGGGTGTGTCCCACCTGGGCCCCTCCAAAGTGTCTCCTCCCAGCCATCTTCTTTCTCTCTCCCAAAAAACACCGAAAAACTTGCTCAAGCTCGAGTTCCTTCTGTTCTTTCTCTTGATTTTCGATCTCCTTGCTCAGCCCACCTTTTTGGAGGGATTGCTCCTTGGTATGTGCCTCCTCCACTTGTCCAATTAGATTTGTGATTGATAGATTGTATCTTGAGTATTTTGCTGCTATAGGTGACAGGTTGTGTGAGCTTGCATGCTTGTTCTATGCTTGGAGATTTCATTTTGATGCATGTGTAGCCCTCTAGCAAGTTCCTATAGTAGTTTCTCATCATTTATCAACATGGAAATCACTTGGTTTGATGTTTTTCTAAAAATTTCAGAAAAGAGTGGTCATGGATAACCACACATTTGGAGAGATATTTGAGGGTGATGCACCTAGAAGGGAAAGGCCTTCAAGATCATCCTGCCGAGCTAGGCCCTCGTACAATGAGAATCTCATTACTCCGCAATTCGGCGACGAGGGAGATGAGGGGGATGCTCACCCTTCCACCTTTCCTTGCCAGACCTTTTTGCGGGATGCTGGGATTCTTGATGATTTTACAACCTTGGTTCGAAGGGCTGGACTAACAAGCCTGATGGAGGATGAGAGCGTGCAATATGCTATGCTCACTAAAACATTTGTCGAGAGCTTCTCATTTACTAACAGCATGTTCAAGCTAGATGTTTCTTTCAAAATTTATGGTAGGACTTACAATATGACATTGCAGAAATTTTGTGAGGCTCTGGGACTTGGTACAGCTAGGTCGTCGAAGAAGATTCCAGCTCAACCCGCCGATTTGTTGGAGCTCTACCACGGTATAACCAATGATGATGACCGTAGAGCCCAACAGGGAAAGATAAGAAATATTCAACTCCCAGCCATCAGGTACTTTGCTTACTATCTTGCCACTAGTGTTCTTGATAGTGAGAACACTAGTAATATTTCCAACTATCATTTGGCCTTCATAGCTGCTGCGCTCAACAATGAAACTAAGTACAATCTTGGTTCTCTCATTGCTCGTCGCTTAGCTTCTAAGGGACCCATTTATGGGGGAATTATTGTTGCACGTGTTGTTGCAGCTTTGGACCTTGCTATTGATCCAAATGATACAGTTTTGGCTCCTCAGAGGCAGGAACTTGCTGCCATGAAGGCACACCACTTTGTCACTACTGGCTCTACCCTTGAGAATTTGGTTTATAGAATGTTGTTTATTGACAGGGAAGAGAGAGAGAGATACCTCTCCCCCAAACCACTTTGTTCAGTACTTCTCAGGGACCTTTGTCGCACTCCAAGGAGGAGATGGATGACAAGCTATGCGTTCTTGGCTTCCATGGACACTATCAGGGGGACGCGCCCTCATACGACCCCTCTGTATACTACACAGGGGATTCCTCGAGCTCGTACCAGGACGAGGGTGCCTCCTCGTCGTACTACGGAGGTGCACCTACTTGGGCACCATGGGATTGAGCCCCACTTAGGCCAAAAGCCTAAGCTTGGGGGGAGGTATACTGACATCACACTCATCTATATATCATGTTCGGTCGGTTATTTGTATATCCATTGTTTCGCTTTCTTTTTGGTTTTTTTCTGCTTTCTCAAAACACAAAATTACCAAAAATATTTTGGTTTTTTATCTTTGTTTGTTTATTTGCTTTTTAGCTTTGGTTTGCCTTAAAGAAAAATCCAAAAATATTTTGCTTTGTTTGGTTTGTTTTTGCTTTGTTGGCTTGTTTGAAAAAATCGAAAACACCAAAAATATTTGTTGTTCTTCTTTGCTTTTGTGAGTTCTTTGCAGGGTTCAGCCGTCCTTAGTGGATTTTGGTTTCATGTTATTATTCAAGTCACACAAGTGAAGGGCAATAATGAATATTAAGACAACTTGAGGTGTGGTAAGAGGCTGGTAACGAACTCTATTTGTTTTCATTTTTTTACATATACTCATCATTGTGAGCATGCTTAGTATTTTCATTGTAAGGAGTATGTTACTGATGGATGCTTAGTTAGTTCTTGCTTGTTTGTGATTAGCTCCATCTTGCTAATAGTTTGAAGAATGTCATATGATTGTTTGCCTGCATTGTTTTATTCATATTTTGGTATGATATTGTGGTATCCTCCTCTGAATGTTTCATGTGAATCGACTTGGCACATGCTCACGCATGCATATGACTAAACAATAGTCAGTAAGCCTCGATGAATTATTTTGCCTCAGAGTTCTTGTATCACTTTCATGCCATAATTAGTCATGTTTTGTTGCAGGCATGATTACGACAATTATTGCTCTCTCGTTTGTCGCTCCCTCTCCATTGCTAGCCTTCACTTGCACTAACTATGAGCTCTACTCATGTTTCCAAATCCCCAAAACCAATTTTGGTATGATATTGTGGTATCCTCCTCTGAATGTTTCATGTGAATCGACTTGGCACATGCTCACGCATGCATATGACTAAACAATAGTCAGTAAGCCTCGATGAATTATTTTGCCTCAGAGTTATTGTATCACTTTCATGCCATAATTAGTCATGTTTTGTTGCAAGCATGATTACGACAATTATTGCTCTCTCGTTTGTCGCTCCCTCTCCATTGCTAGCCTTCACTTGCACTAACTATGAGCTCTACTCATGTTTCCAAATCCCCAAAACCAATTTTGGTATGATATTGTGGTATCCTCCTCTGAATGTTTCATGTGAATCGACTTGGCACATGCTCACGCATGCATATGACTAAACAATAGTTAGTAAGCCTCGATGAATTATTTTGCCTCAGAGTTATTGTATCACTTTCATGCCATAATTAGTCATGTTTTGTTGCAAGCATGATTACGACAATTATTGCTCTCTCGTTTGTCGCTCCCTCTCCATTGCTAGCCTTCACTTGCACTAACTATGAGCTCTACTCATGTTTCCAAATCCCCAAAACCAATATTGCCAACAGTGTCAAACATACCTACCTATTAGCATCATTTTCTATTTTAGTGCATATTCTATATGCCTTGTTTTCTTCCAAATAAAATGTTTGACTATTTTGAGAAAGTTAGTTAGTAAAGATCTCACGAACTTGATGGCACACTTTATTTCTTGCACTTAATAATCCTAAACCATTGTGACCTGTCCATGAAAGTTATATGCTTGCAAATTATATGCTGGGAGTTAGCAGAACCGTGTTGTCACGGGGAACGCTTTCAACACTTTTTGGATATTTTATCCAGTTGATACCTTGCTCTTTTGTTTGCGGATGTCGATGGTGTGAAATAAAAGGGGAGCTTGTGAGTTCATGGAGTATATATATGTTTTAGAGAAACGTCTGGGTCGCTAGCCTAAGCCATGCCTAATCATGGTGGAAACTTGCATCATCACCATAATGAGCGTCTATGAAGCATCCTCAATAAAAATCTATGCACATAGTAAATAAAAAGATTGCTAATATGCTCATTGTCTGCTTGCCTTGTCATTTTGATCACGGGATAGCTCCTGTATCATGTGCACGGGGTACCCTGTTGGCAGTTCTCTATGATATTCATGTATGTACAATGACAAGAACTTGCAAGTAACCAAAGTTGAGTAGCATGCGGAGCGGCCCTCGTACTCAAGGGACTGGGATTTCCAGTTTATGGTCTTTCAAGCATATAACTCAGATTGGACCTCACTTTCACCTTAACCATATAAATATTCCTATGATAGGGGCAATGAGAGCTCAAAGCTAGTGAGTACCTTACTTTCAGCATTTGAAAGCCTTTCAAACTTTTCAAAACCTTCTCACTTCCTTGTTGAGTCACCACTTATTATATGAGCACCTTCTTGAGAGCATAGTTATCATTCTTGTGTTTGTCTCAAAACATGGTTAATTATGTCATGACTTTGATGCTTGTTGATACGTCGGAAATGTATCTATAATTTTTGATGTTCCATGCTTGTTTTGATCTACTTTTCTTTGCCTTGTCTACACTTTGAGGTGTTTTTATATCTTTTCTGGTACTAACCTATTAACAAGATGCCACAGTGCTAGTTGCATGTTTTCTTCTGTTTTTAGTTCCAGAAAGGCAGAAAATCAATATTCTCGGAATTGGACGGGACAAAAGCCAAAGTCATTATTTTTCCCGGAGCAACACGGAACCACGAAGCAGAGCCGGAGGGGGACCACAGGGTGGCCGCACCCCCTAGGCGCGGGCAAGCCCTAGAGTCGCCCATAGGGGCGTGGGCCCCCTGGACCCCCACCGACCTTGACTCTTGTGCCTATAAGAAGCCTCCAACCCAAAAACCCTAGGGCATCCAGAAGAAATCCACAAAAACCTTCGTAGCACCACCGCCACCGAAGGGGAGATTCGGGGGATAGAAAGTCTCTGCTCCAGCATCCTGCCAGGACAGGGAAGTGCCTCGGAGCCATCTCCATCGATCTCCATCACCATCTTCATCACCATTGATGATTCCCATGATGAGGAGGGAGTAGTTCTTCCTCGAGGCTAAGGGATCTACCGATAGCTATGTGTTCATCTCTCTCTCTATGCATGATCTTGTGGACATGAGCTTTGTAATCAAGTAGATCTACTTTGCTACTCAAGTGCTTCAATAGATCTCTGCTCTCCCCATGTGTGTGAAAGTGACAGCGTGCACGCCATGGTGGCACTTAGGTTTGAGTCTACATAAATACTCTTTGTGCTTTAATAGATCTATGCTTTTCTCCACGTGTGTGAAAGTGACAGCGTGCATACCGTGTGTGGCACTTTGGCTAGATTGAATATTTGTTATGAGTTATATTTGGAGTTGGATGTCTCTATGAAATTGTGGTGTTTGTTGGAACCATCTAGAGCTCAAGGTGACAGTGGGGGTTATCTAGATTGGGGAAGACGGACTTTGAGGAGTGTTGTTATAGCCCTACCGATGATTAGAGTGTCCAACCGGAGAGTAGTTAAGAGTAGTATCATGAAGAGAGGATAATTATATGAGTGTTCACTAGTGAAAGTATGATCCCTAGGCCTTGTTTCTAAACATTGAAACACCGTTTGCATCTAGATCTGTTGCATGTTTGCTTGCTTCCTGTTTGCTTGCTTTAGTCTTTACCTCACTGTCATGCTCTTTTCTGGCACTGTTACCACTTGTATTTCACTATCTCTTCGCCGAACTAGTGCACCTATACACCTGACAAGTGTATTGGGTGTGTTGGGGACACAAGAGACTTCTTGTATCTTGATTGCAGGATTGCTTGAGAGGGAATACCTTTGACCACTTCCTCCCTGAGTTCGATAAACCTTGGGTAATCCACTTAAGGGAAACTTGCTGCTATTCTACAAACCCTCTGCACTTGGAGGCCCAACAACTGTCTACAAGAATAGAAGTGTGTAGACATCAAGCTCTTTTCTAGCGCCGTTGCCGGGGAGGTTTTGGGCTTTTACCTTTCCTCCACGCCATCAGCTCTTTTCTGGTGCTGTTGCTGGGGAGGTAAGGTAAAAGGTACTCACATCCTCCGGTGTGAGTGCTCGAAGTTATTTCCTTTAGGTTCTGTAGTTTTGTCGTTTTGTTTCTTGTTTTCACTAGTTAGGCTTAATGGAAAACAACAAAAGAATTAGAGAGCTTTATAGTGTTTATCTTGAGTTAGGACATGAAGTGTTTGAAAGAGAAAATTAAAAAACCTATGGAACTTTATTTGCATGTTAATAGAAATTTTATTAGTATGAATTTTTTGAACATCATTATTGCTAATGCTATGTAAAATTCTAAGCTTGGGGAAGCTAGTTTTTGTGAAAATGATCTTTCTAGTTCCCCAGCTTTGGAAGATAGCTATTCTATTGCTTATGATGATACCAAACCTCCAATTTATGATGATTACAATGATGAGTATGATAGTTTCAGTCCACGTACTATTGAGGAGAAAATTAATTGTGATTACAATATGCCTCCAATATTTTATGATTATGGTGATGAGAATAATAGTGATAGCTATTTTGTTGAATTTGCTCCCACTACAATTAATAAGAATGACTATTCTTATGTGGAGAGTAATAATCATTGTATGCATGTGGCTCATGATAAGAATGTTTTATGTGATAGTTATATTGTTAATTTTGTTCATGATGCTAATGAAAGTTATTATGAGAGAGGGAAACATGGTCTTATGCATCTCAATAATATTAAGTTTCCCCTCTTTATGTTGAATGTCTTGAAGTTGCACATGTTTTGCTTTCCTATGCTTGTTTCTTTTTGCTTCCATGACTTGTTTATTTACAAGATTCCTATGCATAGGAAGTGGATTAGACTTAAATGTGTTTTAAATTCGCTTCTTGATGCTCTCTTTTATTTCAAGTCATATTTCTTATGAGAGCATTTTCTCAAACTATCAAGCCTAACTTAAAGGCGTTAAAGAAAAGTACTTGTTGGGAGATAACCCAAGATTTTTCTTGAGTCTTGGAAGTTATTACTTCTTTAATGACCTCTCCTTATCCTTTTTGTTTGCTTTTTGTGCCAAGAATGACCTCTAATGAGAGGGAAGTAAGATTTGGGGAGTTGTTGTCCCAAAACAGATTTCTATCCTCCACCATAAAAATTCGTGTCGAGTCTTTGTAACTCGGATTGAGCTGAAAATTTACGAATAAATCCCCCAGTATGTTAGATAACTTTATTTGGTTTAACACTTTTTGATTTGAGCAACGGAAGATGTTCGAAAAAATCGGTTTCTACCTGCTGGTCTGTTTTAACAGATTTCTGCCATTATTTGCATTTCCTTCTTATTGATTCCTTTTTGAGTTCTTTTTGGGAAATTGAGATTTTTGAAGGAGTTTCTACAGTATATTGTGTCTTTAGTGAAATTTTTTCTGTTTTTAAACTAAACCCAAAGGTATTTTATCTTTTGAATACACTAATGTTGCTAATGAAGATTGTGTGAAGTTTTGTATGAAGAAAAAATTTTAGGTGTAGAGAGGGAATGATGTAACGAGATGAAGAATGGAAAAAAGCTCAAGCTTGGGGATGCCACCCCATGTCACCCCAAGAAATATTCAAGAGGTACAAGCGTCAAAGCTTGGGGATGCCCAAGGCATCCCCTTCTTCATCAATAAAAATCTCAGGTCTTTCTAGACACTTCGTTGTTATTGTTTCATGCATTGTTGTGTTGTTCTTGGAGCGTCTTAGTTTTTGTTTTTGGTTTTAGTTTTCTTAGTTGATTGAGTAAGTTGGTTGGTTACACCACGCTTCTTTTGAAGAGAGACACACTCTGTTTTCATTTCCTAGAATACTCTAGTTTTCACTCTTATTGTTTTGTGAGCGTTCTCTTTTTCTAGCATTGTGTTTAGCCTTAGTTTTCTTGTGCTTTCAGCTTAGAACTTTTTAGTTCTTCTTTGTGGATTTATGAGACAATCTCACTGGTCTTTATTGATTATTATCTTTGTGAGTTGTTTCAAATAAGTTGCTTGGTTTTGGAAAGGAGTAGTAAGTTCTTGCTTGTAAGTGCAAGAGGAGATTGCATTGACTGTGACTTAGACTTTAGCATGACATGCTAGGTGTTGTTTTGACCTTATGCTTAGTGATTATTTCTGTAGCATGTCTTGTTCCAAACAATTGGGATTGCTTAGTGTGCCTTGAAGAAATTATGTGTTGTTTTAGCATGCAAAAATCATAGTATTGTGGTATTCTCCTTTGATGCTTTGTTTGGGTTGACTTGGCACATGCTCACACCATGTTAGGACTATGACGAATCACCATTAGCCTCTATGATCATTTAGTCCTTGACTTGTAGTACCACTCTATGCTTTGATTAGTAATGTTTTGTCGCTCTGCATGATTATGGCCATTATTGCTCTCTTAGTTGGTTTCTCCCAGTCTTTTGCTAGCCTCCACTTGTATGAGTAAGCTCTACTCATGCTTCCAACTCCTAAGAAACCAAGTTATTCCAAAGTGTCCACTATAAACTCCTATGCATGGTGTGTTACACCATTCCAAGTATATTCTTGTTTTCAGCTATCTTCCAATTAAAAACTATTTTGTTATGTGAAAACTTAGTGATTAAAGCCCTCACGAACTTGATGGCACACTTTATATTCTTTGCCCCTAATAAACTTGAACCAATGTTTCATCTATGTTGTATATGCTTGCACTTCTACGTTGGAATTAGCAGAACCATGCTGTCACGGGGAACGTTTTCAACATTGCACTTGTACTTGGTACTCAGTTGATATCATGCTCTTTTGTCTATGGATGTCACCAATGTGAAATAAAGAGGGAACTTCTAAGTCCATGGAGTTTGTATCCTGTGTTAGAGAAACGCCTGGGCCACTAGACTAAGCCATGCCTATTCATGGTGGAAACTTGCAGCATCACCATAGTGACATCTATGAAGCATTCTTCTTATAAAAAAAGAGACACATTGAGAAAAGAGGAAAGAGAGAAAAAATCACCATATTCCAATGGTAAATAAGAAGATTGCTGAGATGCTCATTGTCTACTTGCCTTATCATTTTGGTTATGGGATAGCTCCTGTACCATGTGCAAGGGGTACCCCATTGGCGGTTCTCTATGATATGCAAATACTTATAATGACAAGAAATTATAGGTGATTGAAGTTGAGTAGCATGAGGTGTTGCCCTCGTATTCAAGGGACTTGAGATTACCAACTTATACTTTGTCAAGCATATACTCCATCTTTGTTCACTTTAACCTTAATCACTTCAAGATGCATATGATAGGGGCAATGAGGGATGAAAGCTAACAAGTACCATATTTTTTGGAAGCTCTTTTTGAAACTTGAAATCCCTGCTTCCTTTACAAAAGGCCTTTCTTCCACCATTATTGAGTCTCCACCTTCTACTTTTAGGCACCATTAAGAGAGCATAGTTGTCATTCTGTGTGCAGTGTTCCAAAGCTTATTGATTGATGTATATTGTGATATTACTTGTTCTTGTGCTATTTGTTTCTAGTCACCCTTGTGAACTTTGAAGGTGTCATATGCATCTATTTTCTACTCTATGAGGGACAAGCTGATTGCCACTATGCTATGTTTTCTGTATGTGAAACAAACAAACATTTTTCAATGCATGTTATTCATGATCTTTGTTTGTAGCCTTTCATGTTGCATGCATAGTTACTATGTCCTATTGTTAGAACTCCATCTTTCATGCACATGTTTAGAGTTCTTTGATCCCAGATTTCAATGCTTGCAAATGGTTTGATCTTAGTTTTGATAGTGCATGTCACCTCAACAATTATTCTTTTTATCACTTACCTACTCGAGGACAAGCAGGAATTAAGCTTGGGGATGCTTGATACGTCGGAAACGTACCTATAACTTTTTATGTTCCATGCTTGTTTTGATCTACTTTGCTTTGCTTTGTCTACACTTTGAGTTGTTTTTATATCTTTTCTGTTACTAACCTATTAACAAGATGCCATAGTGCCAGCTGCATGTTTTCTTCTATTTTTGGTTCCACAAAGGTAGAAAATCAATATTCTCGAAATTGGACGGGACAAAAGCCAAAGTCATTATTTTTCCCGGAGCAACACGGAACCACGAAGCAGAGCCAGAGGGGGGCCACAGGGTGGCCGCACCCCCTAGGCGTGGGCAAGCCCTGGAGTCGCCCATAGGTGGTGTGGGCCCCCTGGACCCCCACCGACCTTGACTCCTGTGCCTATAAGAAGCCTCCGACCAAAAAACCCTAGAGTATCCAGAAGAAATCCACAAAAACCTCCATAGCGTCACCGCCACCGAAGGGGAGATTCGGGGGACAGAAAGTCTCTCTTCCGGCACCTTGCCGGGACAGGGAAGTGCCCCCGGAGCCATCTCCATCGATCTCCATCGCCATCTTCATCACCATTGCTGATTCCCATGATGAGGAGGGAGTAGTTCTTCCTCGAGGCTAAGGGATCTACCGGTAGCTATGTGTTCATCTCTCTCTCTTTGCATGATCTTGTGGTCATGAGCTTTGTAATCAAGTAGATCTACTTTTCTACTCAAGTGCTTCAATAGATCTTTGCTCTCCCCATGTGTGTGAAAGTGACAGCGTGCACGCCATGGTGGCACTTAGGTTTGAGTCTACATAAATACTCTTTGTGATTTAATAGATCTATGCTTTTCTCCACGTGTGTGAAAGTGACAGCTTGCATACCGTGTGTGGCACTTTGGCTAGATTGAATATTTGTTATGAGTTATATTTGAGTTGGATGTCTCTATGAAATTGTTGTGTTTGTTGGAACCATCTAGCGCTCAAGGTGACAGTGGGGTTTATCTAGATTGGGGAAGGAGGACTTTGAGGAGTGCTGTTATAGCCCTACCGATGATTAGAGTGTCCAACCGGAGAGTAGTTAAGAGTAGTCTCATGAATAGAGGATAATTGTATGAGAGAGTGTTCACTAGTGAAAGTATGATCTCTAGACCTTGTTTCTAAACATTGAAAAACCGTTTGCATCTAGATCTGTTACATGTTTGCTTGCTTTATTCTTTACCTCACCGTTAAGCTCTTTTCTGGCACCATTACCACTTGTATTTCACTATCTCTTCGCCGAACTAGTGCACCTATACACCTGACAAGTGTATTGGGTGTGTTGGGGACACAAGAGACTTCTTGTATCTTGATTGCAGGATTGCTTGAGAGGGAAGACCACTTCCTCCCTGAGTTCGATAAACCTTGGGTAATCCACTTAAGGGAAACTTGCTGCTGTTCTACAAACCTCTGCACTTGGAGGCCCAACAACTGTCTACAAGAATAGAAGTGTGTAGACATCACTTGTATCTCTGATATCTTTACTTCTATTCTTCATGTGAACTTCAGAGGTGCCTTGGCATTTACATTGTGCTCTACAAACAAAGGCAAGCAAGATACCACTCTATCATACCTTATTATGAGCATTGCAATGTTGTTTATGTTTATGTTTCATGCTACTTATTATTATTGAGTTGGTTTCTCTTCATAGCTTGCAATGACTATTGAGTATACTTAGTTGCATACTTCTTATTATGAATGGTTTAAGTATCTACTCCTGTGCTGAGAATATATACATCATATGAAGCAAATGTGTTCGTGAAAGTTCTTTTATGGCACTCAGTTTTCAACTGAATTTCTTGAGGACAAGCAATAAGCTAAGCTTGGTGGGAGTTGATACGTCCGAAAAATATCTATTTTCCCAAACACTTTTTCTATTGTTTCTCCTTTAAACTTGTGTGATTTTGATACAACTAACACGGACTGACGCTGTTTTTAGCAGAATTACCTTGGTATCTAGTTTTTGTGCAGAAAATCAACTATAAGGAAAAATCCCGGAAAATATGCCAAAAATCCTATTTCACCTGAAGATCCACGGAGCCAGAAGACGAGACGGAGTGGAGGACTGGGGGCCCACACCCCTGCTAGGCGCGGGTGGGCCCATCCCGCGCCTAGGGGGTGTGGCCACCCCAGGTACCCCTCGGTCTCCCTGTTCGCCTATAAGTTACCACTTGACCTAAAAACCGAGGGGGGGTCGGCGTTTTTCTAGAAAGAGTTCCGCTGCGCCGCCACCACCAGAAGCCACGATTCGGATCCAGAAACTCCGTTCTGCAACCTGTCGGGACGGGGAATTTGGGGAGGATCATCCCCATCGTCATCACCAACGCCTCTCCATCAACCATCGATGTTTCCCTCATCCATGAGTGAGTAATCCCCCGTTGTAGGCTATGGGGATGATAGGGATTGGATGAGTTCTATCTTGTAATCGAATAAGATTGTTAGGGCATAGTCCCTAGTATCTCTATTAGTGCTATTTGAATTTGTTGCAACTTGTTGTGCTTAATGCTTGTCACTAGGGCCCGAGTGCCATGATCTCAGATCTGAACCTATTATTGAATCATTATGATAGTATTGTTTGTGATCTTATCTACAAGTTGTGTACACATATCATTGTCCGGATCCAAAGGCCCCGAAGTGACAGAAATTGGGACAACTGGAGGGGATGGCTGTGGTGTGAGGATCACATGTGTTCATGGAGTGTTAATGCTTTGCTCCGGTGCTCTATTAAAAGGAGCACCTTAATTGTCAGTAGTTCCCTAGAGGCCCCGCTGCCACGGGCTGGCAGGACAAAAGATGTTGTGCAAGTTCTCATTGCGACCACGCATAACTATATATGGAGCACATGCCTAGGATTGTTTAGTACTTGGATGCTTGTTCTTATTTATCTACAATGCCCTAGATCTTGAAGTTACATGTTTAGACTCGTCCATGCAACGCCCGTCCATCCATCCCTATGCCTACCGTGCTCATACTGTTTGCTGCTACTGTTACTATTGCTCCTGTTTCACTCTTGCTGTTGCTATTACAAACTGTTGCTACTGATAAACTTCTGTGAGCAAGACCTATTTCCAGGTGCAGCTGAATTGACAACTTAGTTGTTAAGGCTTGCAAGTATTCTTTGGATCCCCTTGTATCGAATCAATAAAATGGGTAATACTACCCGCGAAGACTGTTGCGAACCCCTATACTTGCGGGTCATCAGACAACAACCTCCCATTAGTAGGATAACTGGTCACCATGGCAATGGTTTCAGTTATTTCTTTCTTTCTATAAAGAATATCAAAGAGAAATTTAGTATAGGTAGGAACTTTTATTGCATCCGCAAATGGAATTTCTAGACGAAGATCACCAAGTGCCTTTTTGAAAGAATCATAGATTACCTGATCAGGTGCTTTCTTGTTGCGATCTGGATATGGAAGTTTTTGCTCATCTTTCTTATTCTTGTCTTTTACATTTTGTGGGGGATCAGTCTCTTTAGTTGTTTTATTTTGTTGTTTCTTATCGCTTTTCTTCTTTTCTACTGCAACAACTTCATCTTCATTGCTTATCTCCTTTTCTTCTCTTGGATCGACAATCTCTGCATCAGAGTCATAGTGGTCGTCCTATGCCTCATTTTGCTCCTCCAAGGTTTGGTCTTGTGTTTCTTGAGCAGTTTCATTTTGAGGATACACCATTGTGTCATTGAGATGGATATACCCCATGGGTACACGACATTGGTATACCTGGTCCAGTCCAAGGAAGGCCCACGTCAAGATACGCGGCCCATGAAGACTTCGGATGTCCCAAGCCCATGACGTTTTCGACTCCTTGGAGGACAAGTTTAGATTAGATAGAATTTCAAAGGGCACCAACCCTAATATGTAACCGACTCGACCTACCCCTGAGACCTGGCCTATTTATATAAAGGCCAGGAGGGCACGGCGAGAAGGATCTCTTCCACCATCACATACACACCGCACGCCAGATTGCATCTGCGCACCCCTGTAACCTTTGATTCTGCCGTAATCAAGAGCAGACAAGCAGGAGTAGGGTTTTCCCTCTGGGGGCCTAAACCTGGGTAAATCTCGTGTCCCGCGCTTCTTGTATGTTAACCGTTCCACGACTTCCAGCATCCCCATCTTCTCCGAAACCCAAGTCCATAACAATGGGCATTGACGAAATCAACCCTCGTCAATTGGCGCCGTCTGTGGGAAGCGGGGACGCTGATCGTGCGGTTGTGACAGTTCCATCCGGAGCGATCTACAACACATCGGCAACGGAGAGTCACCTCCTCTTCGGCGCCTTCGACTTCACCTCCCACTCACCGGCCACCCTGAGGTATTTCGAGTCTGTCGGCGATGGGATCGAGATGCTATTCGGGAGCTTCTGCTTCCAGGTGGGGCAGACCGGCGCCCTCCACCATAGCGGGTGCCACCACCATCAATCAGGCCCGCTTCATGGGTCCCACCTATCGACACGTTACACGCGTCGACGCTGATAGACGAGTCAGATGATAGCGGCAGCTGCAACTCAGATCTGTGCGGCCTTTCTTCAGATGAAGGAACCTACGGTACCGGATCCGAAAGCTGCGGCAACAGCGATACAATCCGCGGGCGCTACCTATGTGTCGTTGTCATCAACAACGTAACGGACCTCCCGCCAGTTTCGAGTGCGCAGCAAACACCCAACCCCCCTCTCAACCCGTAAGCTGAAAACGGAGGAAACGGGGGAGATCCGCCTAATAGGCTAAACGAAGGTGACGCTCACGCCTACAATAAGATCAGCCTCAACGAGGAAGGCTGACGCCAAGCACGTGAAGCCGTGGAAGGCAACATCATCCTACCTGTGAATGCTTCATAGGATCTACTAATGACCTACCACCTCCTCCTCATCGACGAGCATAACCGGTAGGTGAAGCTGATGGAGGAGCTTGACAAGCGTAAGAAGGCAATTGCAGAATCTAGCGTGCGGCAAGTTGCGCTCTCCACCGCTGGTGGCTCCAGTTCGCATGGCAACAATGCCAACAAATACCTCTCCCGCATGGAGCACATGGACCCTGCTGCGTGACATGAGGTCACTCGGGCCCTCAACACGTCCTTCATGACGATGGAATCGCACGGAAACGTCATGCCAAAAACACCGCAGGCTGCGATCATGGAGGCCACTACATATCTCGCGTCCCATCCACCTTACCCATAGAGCGCCATGCACAAGTCTGTGCTAGCCGTCCTCGGACTCGTCGGAGTCGTGCTCCACGATGAGGCTCCTATGGAGCCGAAGAAGAAATTTGCGGTCAAGTTCAACTGCAGCCCTATGCCCTCATCCGAAGACGATGAGCACAACCTGCCCCGATGCCACGAAAGCCCACGGTGTCGTAGAAGCAACTACGACGCTCGCAACGAGCTCACCCAGTGCAAGATCGACAAATGACTGAGTCCGAAGAAGAGGATGACGTAGAGTTGTGTGGAGCCAGATGCTTCAGCATATCCGTTCGGCGAACGCGGATACCAAAAAATTTCAAGCTCCCTTCGGACAACCCGAAGTTCGACGGCACATAGGAACCAAAGGCCTGGCTCGACGAACACCTGTCATCATTCAAGCTCCACGGCGGAAACAAGAACACCGCCCTACAATTCCTTCAGCTGCAGCTGACAGGCGCGGCCAGAGTCTGGCTCAGCAGCTTATCCTCTAGCTCCATCCGAAGTTGGGAAGAGCTAGCATACAGCTTCATCCGCAACTTCAAGGGCACCAGCAAGAGGCCAGCATCGATAAAAGAGCTACGGGCCTGCACCCAACGGTCCAACGAGTCCATCCGCCCGTACATACTCTGTCGGTCCAACATCAAGAACTACGCTGCACACATCTCCGAAGAACGGGCAATCGACGCCTTCAAGGATGGTACCAGACGCCTAGATTTCAAGGAGTGTCTTGGGCGCATCAAGCCCAAGGAGCTCGACCACCTCATGGACATCGCCAACCGGTGGGCAGATGGTGAGGATTAAGTCACCCGAGCACATTCGAATGACGAAGACGACTACGGCCGCAGGCACAAGCGCCGCAGAAAGAGAAGATCGTGCATCTACGACGACCGTGATGGAGTCGACATGGTCGTGTCTAGATACGCCGACCGACGCAATGACGGCAATTAAAGCAGCGGATACCGCGGAGGCAACTACCGCGACAGCGGGCGACCCATGCAAACGCGGCAACGTCGCAGCCGCGATGACAAGCCTTCGACATACGACAAGTTGTCTGGTCCCTGCACCATCCTCGTCTACAACGACAAGCAGGATGGTAAGAAGAAGGCCAGCCACATGCTCAAGGACTGCTGCGAGTTCTAGAAGCTCAGCGAGCGTCTCACCCAAATGTGGCGCCAGATCGTGAACCCTGGATTTGGGACCGCACCCGTACCAGGTGACATCGCCCATGGAGCTCCTCCAGTACCACCCGTCAGACCGTCGTAGCCGGCGATCGCACCAGCACCAAATAACCAATAGGGTCCCCTCCAATAGGGTACCCGCCGCCAAAAGGGTCCCTGATGATCTAGAAGGGGCACCTAACCAATAGGGTGCAGAAGCAAATCACCCGCCAAGTCAAACTGGCCGTGACCTCTCCATCAGCCATCCCTGAGTACCTCAGTGGCTTGGAGTCCTGCATCACGTTCGATCATTCGGATCACCCACGCCAGATCCCTCACCCAGGTCATGCTACCCTGGTTCTCCAGGCGCAGATTGGGGGGTTCGAGATGAGTCGCGTCTTCATGGACAGCGGCAGCATCATCAATCTGATGTTCGCCAGCACACTCGCAGCAATGCGGATCCCGTTGTGCAGCCTAGAGCAATCAGACACGACGTTCCACGTCATAGTCCCAGGGAAGGGCATATACCCCTGGGTAAGATATGGCTCTACGTCATCTTCGGCCAGCCTGAAAACTTTAGGTGCGAGCGGCTGGAGTTCGAAGTGGTGGACTGGCCATCACAGTACTACGCCATCCTCGGGCGTGTGGCATTTCCACGATTCTTGGCATTACCGCACTATGCGTACCTGCTACTGAAGATGCCAGTACCTAGGGGCGTCATCACCATGCAGGGAAGCTTCACCCGATCTGACCACTGCGACAAAGATTTCAACAGAACCTCGCAGTCGTTCGGCATGCAGGAGGAGCTCACGAGGCTCAGAGAGGTGACAAACAACGGGGCACCCCTAGTCACCAGACAAAACGCACCCGATATGTCGTTCGACTCCATGGTCAACACAAATAAGATACAGGTCCATCCGACGGACGCCTCTAGGACGGTGTTGATTGCCAACGACCTCAGTCCCGCATAGGAAAGCGCGCTCGTAGAATTCCTCCGTGAGCGCTGGGAAATTTTCGCCTGGTGTCCTGCGGACATGCCAGGAGTTCCCAGGGAATTCGCCGAGCACACACTCAATGTGTTTCCGGATGCGAAGCCCATCAAGCAGTCGATCCGACGACTGTCCAAACCAAGAGCTGAAGCCGTTGGAATCAAAGTCAACAAACTACTCGATGCCAACTTCATCCGGGAAATCAAGGAGAGCGAGTGGCTGGCCAACACCGTGTTGGTCCCCAAAAAGGACACGGACATCCTGCGGATGTGCGTGGACTTCACATCGCTCAACCAATACTATCCCAAGGACCACTTCCCTCTACCACGGATCAACCAAATCATCGATTCGACTACAGGATGCTAGAAACTCTCCTTCCTCGATGCCTACTCAGACAACCAGATTTGGCTGAAGGTCGAATATCAGGAGAAAACAGTGTTCATCACGCCATTCGGAGTGTTCTACTACAACACCATATGCCCTTCAGACTGAAGAATGCAGGTGCCATGTACCAGAGGTGCATGTAGGCATGCCTAAAAAACCAGATCGGTCATAACATCCAAGTCCATGTCGACGACGTAGTAATCAAGACCAGGAAGGCCAAGACGCTGATCGACGATCTCCACGAGTCATTTGATAACCTTGATCACTACAAGATCAAGCTAAACCCAGAAAAGTGCTCCTTCGACGTTCCATCTGGCCAGATACTCGACTAGTTCATCTCCCAGCGGCCGATTGAGGCGAATCCAAAGAAAATCAGGGCCATACTAGCCATGAAGAAGCCGAAGAACCTCAAAGGTGTCCAGCAGCTGGTTGGGCGGATCCCGGTGCTGAGGAGATTCATCAGCCGCATGGGCGAGAAGGCCCTACCTTTCTACCAGCTGCTGCGCAAGGCAGACAAGTTCGAGTGGACACCCAAAGCAGATGACGCATTCGAGGACCTCAAGCGGCTGCTCTCCAAAGGAATGGGAGCATCTGCTGCTATACATTGTAGCTACACATCAGGTGGTAAGCACCATACTCTTGGTCGAGCGACCCGAAGATGGCAAGACTCACGGGGTCCAACGCCCAATGTACTACCTCGGCGAGGTACTGACTCCAACAAAGCAGAGGTACCCTCACTACCAAAAGCTAGCCTACGGTGTATTCATGACGGCTCGTCGACTGAGCCACTACTTCCAGGAGCATCAGATCATGGTCGTCAACGACGCCCCGCTGTTGAACATCGTGAACAACCCCGAGTCCATGGGGCGCGTAGCCTTTTGGGGCATCGAACTGTCCCCCTGGATATAATCTATGAGCGATGCACCGCCATTAAGTCTCAGGTCCTCCCTGACTTCCTCGTGCACTGGATGGAGCTCCAGTTGCCGGATACTCCAGACATGTCGCAATCATGGACGATGCACTTCGACGGCTCCAAGTGTGCGGCTGGAGCAGGGGCCGACATCATACTGATGTCCCCTCAGGGCGACAAGATGAAGTACATCCTTCAGATGAAATTTCGCGCCTTCAACAACGAGGCCGAATACGAAGCCCTCATCCATGACATGAGGATGGCCAAGATCTGTGGGACCACAGGCCTCGTCATCTACAGTGACTCGAACCTTGTCGTCCAGCAGACAATGAACAAGTGCGACGCTCACAGCGCCAACATGATCGCGTACTGCGCTCTACAACTCACTTGAATGAGACTTTGACGGCTGCGAGCTTCGGCACGTCGGCAAAGAAAGCAATGAAGAAGCTGACAGGCTCGCCAACATTGGCGCCTCCTGCGCTTGGGTGCCACCAGGCGTGTTCCTCGAACAAATCTGCGTACCATCTATCAAGATAAAATTCCAAAAAGGCTCAGCCAAAGAAGCAGAGCACTCGGGGCTACGCCAACCGAAGGACAGGAGGGACCCCAAAACCTCGACACCGAGGCCGAGCTGGTCAGCCTGATGTAGGTCATGGAGGTTTAAGAGACATGGACGCAGTCGTACCTTCGGTACCTGATACACAATGAAATGCCCAATGATCCGACGGATGCCCGGCGCATATCTTGCCGGTCAAAAGCCTTCACCATAATCAACGGCGAGCTATACAAGTGTAGCATTTCGGGTGTGCTCCAATGGTGCTTCACCATAGGTGACGGCAAAAGCATCATCCAAGACATCCATGAGGGTATCTCCGGCCATCATGCAGGCAGTCGCGCCCTAGTCACCAAAGCTCTACGAGCTGGGTTCTACTAGCCAACCGCCGTGAACGACGCCAAGGACATTTTCCAAAGGTGCAACGCCTGTCAGAGATACGCGGACAAGCCGCATGCGCTAGGATCTGAGCTGAGGCCCATACCGCTGTCCTGACCCTTTGCCCAATGGAGCCTCGACATGATCGGCAAACTGCCAAAGTCCTCGCCAGGAGACCACGTCTTCCTCCTGGTCGCAGTCCAAAAATTTACCAAGTGGATCGAGGCCATGCCTATCACTAACCAAAGCGGCAAATTTGCCGTCAAAATTCTTCGAGTCCATTGTCTATAGGTTCGGTGTGCCTCATAGCATCATAACGGACAACGGCTCGAACTTCATCTCGAAGGAATTTCAAGCCTTCTGCGGGAACCTCGGCATCAACATATCCTACGCCTCTGTGGCGCACCCGTAGACCAACGGATAGGTCGAAAAGGCTAACGGCCTCATAGGCAACGACATCAAGAAGAACCTTCTATGCCCACTCGAAAGGCTCATGGGAGCCTGGGCAGATGAGTTACCCTCTGTTCTCTAGAGCCTGCTTACAACGCCAAACAGCTCAACCGGCTACACGCCCTTCTTCATGGTGCACGGAGCTAAAGCTGTACTACCTGCCGAGGTATGCCACAAGGCCCCACGGGTCGTCGCCTACAACGAAGCCGAATCATCGGCAGCACTCGAAGACGCCGTTAACACACTCGACGAGGCACGCGACATCATCGCGGCTCGCTCCGCATTCTACCAGTAGAGCCTTTGCAACTACCATAGCCGCCGGCTGCGCCCAAGGTCCTTCGTCCAAGGAGACCTCATCCTGCGACTCAAGCAAGAGCGGCCCAAGAAGCTCGAGTCACCCTGGGAAGGACCCTACATCGTCACCGAAGTCATCCCAGGTGGAGCCTATCGCCTCATGGACGTCACATCAGGAGTCGAATACTCCAACCCCTGGAATGTCGCACAACTGCGATGCTTCTACCCCTAGTTACCCTTTACTTTCAATAAGGCTACTTAGCCAAGGCTACTCAGCCGAACAATGTACCTCCTTGTTTGCTATGAATAAAAGCTAAGTTCCTTGGTCCAATTATCTTTTCTCCTTACGTTATTTCTCACTGAATACACTCGAGGGCTACGCCTCACCTCACGACTTTGTCGACTGAGAACAATGCATACAACCTGAGTAGCTGACCACGTCAGGCTAACGAAAAGGGCATGCACATCACAAAGCACCACGTGCTAATACATAATAAAACTTTACAAAGGGCATATGCGCCCACTCGAATAAATACACAATTTACATCATCTGTTTCTTTACAGGATCTACCTATTCTGGAGCATTACATTCGCCCGCTGCTCAAACAAATCTACAATCTCCTCAGCATGCTGCGCCACAGCCGCATAATGAGGGTGCATGTCCCATAGGCTAACATCTGGTCGAAGGGGCAGCCCAGTCGCCACCTCTGCAAGATTGACATCACGGTGATGCAACCAAACAAGAGACAAGGCAGCCGTCACCCTAGGAATCAGCTGATGTCGCACCAACTCTTTGACGTGGCCCACATTCCAAAATTTCACAAGAAGACCCCAAAAGTGGAAGGCGCGGCGTCCAAGGGGAACATGACGAACCAAATGGCCGCCAATGATGACCTTGCCTGCCTCAGCACCCGAACAACCTGGTTCACGCGATGTTGCACCATCGCAAGGATGATGGCTCGATTACGGTCCATCCAGAAGAAGCCACCAGCCTCCAGGTCTTGCTGCATCAAATAGTTCATCTGAATGGCGACGCGCTCCTTCTCTTACCTCAGAACGATATTCACACCTGCACAAAACACGGAATGAGCCAGCATATAGGATGCACCCAACAGAACATCAGTTTGCAAAGACTCACATTGAAGTTGCTCACCCATCTGCCGCAACTCCCCAAGGAAGAACTCCTCCCTGGCTGTGGCTCGCTCAGCCTTGGACTTCCACACATCCTCATGGCCTCGAATGCTAAGGATGTCCTTCTCCAAGTTGCGGACACGATCACACAGAAAAGCCAATTGCGACGCATCATCCAAGGACGGTCGCGACTCAGGTATGGTCGGAGCAACCACTGGAACCTGACCCGAAGGACCCTAGAAGCAAATAAACAAGCATAAACATCACAAGTACTTTTGGTAGCAGCCCAAAGGCAGAATTATATACGTAATTAAGGCCACCTCGTGGCAAAGTGAAACTTGTTCATCCGCAAGTTCTTACAAAAGCAGCAAAAGGATACGCTACACTAAGCTACATTACAAATGCCTAAGCACCCGCATCCGGAGCGATCTTGGAGCCAGACGGCCTGCTCTTGGCCTCATGCTGCTGCTTCGCCGCATAGTCATCTAGGAGGTCGATGAGCTTAGGCCCATAAAGCTTACAGCGAGAAGGCGAAAGATACCTCGGAGCCATCCGCCTCTGTTGGCATCCTGGACGTAACCGGAGGCAGGTCCAGCTCGGCTCCAAATGCCATCGCCATCGCCATCCCCATGGAAGCGCTGATTCCCTTCTGCTTGCGCTTGTACTCTGCCGGAGCATCCTCTGACAGGGCATCCGCAAGGGTGTCGACGCTATCAAGGGCAACGCCCTTCGGAACGATCTCCTTGTAGAAGCGCGCGAGCACCTTCTTGGCTTTCTCCAAGGAGCCAGCAGCAAGGGCGCAACAATCCTGGATCACAGCGATAGCATCTGCCAAAGCATCTCCATGCTCCAGCACACCACGATCAAACGAGATGCCTGAAGCATCTGAAAATAAGAGTGAAACACACTCGAATGAGGAAGGATAAAGCACACTCGAAAACCAGAAGACCTAAAGGATACAAACATAACTTACCAAAAATAGCCTTGGCAGCAGCAATGAGCTTGTCGGCTGTCTCCTTCTCCCGCGAGGCTGCAACGGCCGCGAGCTGCTGCTCGCGATCCTCAGCCTCCTTCTGCAGGCGCTCCTTGGCCTCTGCAGCATCTGCGGCCTTCTTCTCCGCTCGCCCAGGATCTTTTTGAGAGCATACAGTCTTCAGAGGGCAGCATTATTATCATCTACAGCATGAAGAAGTTTCGAATGAATACAAAAAACACATTACACAAACTAGATGAACAAACAGAAAGACGACTACGCACCTTGGAGCTGCTACAGCTGACCCTCCAGCGCTAGATGCTACTGGATGAGAAGGTTGGTGCTATGTACAAAAGGCTACAGAAGAAACAAAAACACAAATCGATGAACAAAGGGCTCGGGGGCTCCCCCCAAAAAAGCAAAAGATCAACATATCACACAAAAAGTACTCGGGGGCTCCCCCCATGGAGTAAAAAAGACAGCAATTACATGTTCAAACATGGACTCCGAAGGTCTGCAGGCTGCCTTCTGAGTTGCGACTGCCCGAGATTCTCTCCTGGAGGAGTTCGGGCCATCGTCCTTAGAGTCGGCCACCACTTGGGGGACAGAAGTCGTCGGCTTTGACTCCGCCATTAATTCTTGAGTGTCCCCATCAAGGGACTCCTCCGAAGGATTGCTGCAAGCAACCAATCAAATCAGAAACAAGCTAAAATCACAAAGACAAAAATAAAAACAAGACTCAAGCGCAGTGACTTACGACTGGATGTCCAATAAATTGAAGACATGAGCTGCCTTCTCCTTCTTCTTCTTGATTGGCGGCCACGGAGCCACCGCCCGAATGGGCATTGCAGGGAAATGCACAGATGATGTTCCTTCTTCCACACCGTGCTGGTCAAGAAACGACGGACCCCTTGGAGTTGGAGGGGTAGACGCATCCGAAGACTCGCTCCGAATGCGCTATTAGGTCCGCCCTTCACTCGCCTCGGGGGGCGTCCGTGGTAGGAGACTGCGCTGGAGGAAGCTCGGATTTAGAATCCACAACTTCGTTGTCCGGCGCAACCAGATATTTCTCAGGTAGAGAGGGCATCATCCCATCTACCTTGAGGTCCTACAAATCAAAGACGAAAGATTTGTGACACTACAAGTTGCAAAAAACACTCGAAAAAGCGCAACGCGCAAACCACAAGTTTCCACCTGCAGAACTGCATTTGTAGCGCTGAAGGGGAAGGTCAAGGATTTCCCAGGGTGGTCCTCATCAGCCTTGTACTTCAGCAGAGGCCAAAGGACTCTATCAAGATCACCCTTGGACAGCTCCTCGGGTGAGACCCTCGTCAGGTTGCTGCGGCTAGCATATAAAAACATCGGATGCGCCCTCTCCTGGAGCGGCTGCGCCCGACACTTGAGGAAGGTGCGGATGATGTCCACGCCGTTGACCTCCTTACCGGCCACCAGTTGGAGTGCCTCCACGCGACGGTAGAGCTCCTCCACCTGCAATGTCTCACCCTCCATGACGTGGTTCTTCCACGAACTCTTCGGGACGATATTCTGCACGGAGTCGAACGGGGCGTGACCATATTCTTGTCCGTCCAATTTGGCATCGCGGATGTAGAACCACTTCCTTCACCAATACTAGACGGACTCACACATGGAAAAGGAAAAGAATAGAATAGAATATCGAATGGAGATGATGCAGCCGCCGAGCGGATAAACTCTGCTGGTGCCGGACTGCCTCTTCACAGAATAGAGCTTCCGAAAGAGTCCAAAGTGCGGCTCGATACCGAGCCAGCACTCGCAAAGAGTGATGAAGCAGGCGATGTGGAGAAGAGAGTTGGGAGACAAATGATGCAATTGAATCCCATAGAAAAAGAGGATTCCACGAAGAAATTCGTGGACAGGAAGAGAAAGAACTCGAATGACAAAGGCGTAAAACATCGCCTGAAACCCTTTGGGTGGGCGCGGGATTACCTCGTCACCGGGGAGGATGGCGTCCTCCTCGTTCTAGGGAATCAACCCAGAATCATGCATCTTGCGCAGGTTTCCATCGCGCATCTCTGTGCTCTTCCACCCGCCGTTACTGGCGTGGGCCATCATGGCGACCTTCTTGCCGCCGCCAGCGCTCGACCCAGCTCCGGCAGCAGTCTTCTTTGGCTTGCCAATCTTGTAGCGGCGATGGTGGCGACGTGCGCGCAAGAAGTGCAGTGACCCAGCATACCACTGCATGTGTAGTACACTATAGTCGTTGACATGACATCCACAAAACACCGTTCCATAAATATCACATCCCTCAGAGTGGTACAACAGAAACATTGCGGGTCCATATTACAAAAGTACACACATTATTATTATTACAATATCGGAAGTTCAAGACTTCCAAAAGATTCAACTTACAAACCAAAATATAAAGTGTTTCAGTGGAATTTAAAATTAACAACTCCGACTAGGATTTGAGCTTAATAGCTTATTCTATAGTGTACATGCTGCTCGGCTCCGTTGGTTACTACTAACTAGGGATACTTAGTTGGACTCGTTATCATCGACACCATAGCGAATTTCGTAATCCACTCCTTCAACTCCTCCGGACAGATCAGGTTCCTCGTAGAACACATCTTCTTGGCATTCGGCTGGATACATTGGCACGTCTTCGGGATCCTCAGAGTCTAAGCAAGGGATCAAAGGAAAGAATGAGTAACAGCGTTACCCAACAAGTTCATTATATGCAAGGTGGGAAGTTTGATGCTCTAACTATCACCTCGGATTATAAATCCTTGGCACTATGCAATTTTTGTAAATCTTTCTTCAAAGATTGAATTTATTATGAAAAACTATGACAATCAGCCTTCACAGGTTGACCAGAACTTTCATGGAGTTACTTTCCTTACGTGTTTGTAGCTCCTTCCCGGAACAGGGAGTATCAAGTTACAATTCTTACACTCTACAGAGGTGCGTTACTTTACCCATGAGAGATCAACTCCTTGTTGCACAACCAGGCGTACTTTCCCGTCCACAATTCCATGATGTGGGGCCCAGTAGTTGGTCCAAGCCAATCACTGCCCCCTTTGCGACCCCGCATGCCTCCTTGGTGTACACCATGCCCACACAATGAATTACGGCAATGGTTTGTACAAACCGTTAGATGCCAGAACTAACGTGGGACGATGAGGGTTCCCACCCATATGCTGCATATCCTCTACGAATTACCAATTAATATGCATGCTACGAGGATAACAGCCACGACCTGCACATCCGGCTTCATGCGAGAGGAAGAAGATATAGCTGACTTCTTTGTCCCATTCCAAATCTCATGGCTAACGCGTAATATACGGCGCTAGAATCACTGATGTCAGGGGTTATTAAGTCCCTACTTGACCATGATTGTTTGCAACTATAACCCTAAGTTCTATTGCTACATTATATCATCACTTAGGATGATATCTGTGATTTCTTTATTTGCAAAAATAATATTTTCTTTCTTTTATAGCATATATGATAACACACAAATTGCAAATACTTTGATAAAGACTCTTCAAAGGACATGATCAAGTGATGAACTTGCCTTGTGATGGCAAGGTAGTGAAGTCTGATGCTTGCACTGGACCTTGAGCTTCTATGTCTACAAAAACATCATTATTGCCTGGTAAGGACAATATTTAAAGAAGCAAAAATGATTATGCAATAATGTCATCCATCATTTATTTTGATATGCATTCACCCCATTATTATAAAAAGTAATTTTTAATAATAAAGGATTTATAAATATTATTTTTTTAATATTTATAACATATATTGAATTATTTTATTTTATTTCCTTTTTATTTGACTTTTATTGATTTAATAATTCTTTTAGGAATTATCAATTATACATTAAAATTGTTATTAAATATTTATTTAGTATTTTTCAAAAATACCATAAGATTAATATATAATGAAAGTGATTTTTATTTATTTTTATCATCTTTCAATAATTTTGTAAAATTCCATAAGGAATATATAAATTACAAAATTCTTATAAAATTTTAAATGTCTAAAACTTTATATTTCATTTTATTTGAATAGTATGGATTATTGTGAATCCAAAAGTATTTTATTTATAATTTTTGGACTTTTATTTTATTTTCTAAAATTTAATTAAGTCCAGGGGTATTTTGGTCTTTTCCTTTTTATTAAAACAGTCCTAAAAATGTTTCTGGGCTAGTTATACTTATTGGGCCCTAGTAGCCCATTAGTCCTGGACGAAAGAACCACCCCGAAGGGTCTAGCCCAGCTTGGCCCACTCCTCACTGCCTCTCTCTCCCTCGAGTTCATCCTCTCCTCCTCTGACCCCGACCCTGTGGCCGGCGATGCTGCCACCGGTGATTCCTGCCGCCGTAGGCCGTTCTGGTCACCGCCGTGGTGCAAAAGGGGTTTGTCGACGACGCCCGTTCGTTCTATCCAATTGGATTCGAGCCTGAGGTTCTCCTGCAATGGATCGATGTCGTCCCGAACCCTAGGGTTTGGGGATTGGCATGGATCCAGGTGCTGTCGTGGTCGTCGTGCGTCGAGGTGATGCTTCGCACCTCTAGTCGTGATCAGGGTCGCCGTGCGGGCGTCTGGCCCTCCTGGGTGCTCCTCGTGCCACCATGGTCGTCGGCCCCTCTGCTTCCCCTTCTATTCTTCAGTGAGGACCTACGGTGAGTTTGATTCCTCTCCCCTGGTGCTCACTGTGCTTGCTGATTCGATGCTAGATGCTAGCAGTGTCCTCTCTGGCTACTATCTGATTCAGATTAGGATGATTATCCATTTAGGGTTCCTGTTATGTGATTAATCATGTACTGGATGAATTGAGTCATGTTTGGATGGTCTGTACACATGCTAAATGATTATTGGCCTGAGACTTGTTGCTTAATATGATCTATGATGTTTATGGTGGCTTACTAGATGATTTTATGATTGGATTGCATCTGATTCAGATGATATAGTTGCTTGGGAATCATGCTTGATTAAGTCAGTGACTTGATAAGTTTTCACTGTCATCTCTGGGTTTATGATCATGGTTATGACATAATAAAATCTCTGTCCTAGTGATGTTGGCTTCGAACAAGTGTGTGGTTTGAGACCATCATGATCTCAAACAGTGAAGTTTAATATAGGAATATCCTAGTAATGATTCATGTGTTAATAGGTAAATGATTAGTGAGTTGTTCGTCTGAATTTATGATGATTTAATGTCTATCTTGATTCATAATGGATTGTTCTTGTGACACCATCATGGTATGGCACACAAGTTTGATTCTAACCCATTGATTGGGTTGTTTTAGGCTTAAGACAAACTTAGCTTTATAAGATAAATAGAGATGCTCTTCTCTGAATTCCTAAGACCAATGATGTTGGTCTGAGGCTTAGGGATTCAGATATTATCTAATTGGTTCATCTAGATAGTCCTGGTAGTGGTACCAGCTATTGTTTTTGAATCAAAGCTTGAAAAAAATGATAGTGAGCTTGATCATTCTATGGATCCCTAAGATTTGTTTCTAAGGTGCTACCCTTCCTTTAGGGATGTGCCTAGAAATAGATCATTGATATATTTAGGCTTAAATTGTAATATATAGCCTAATCCAGAGCAATGATGTTGCTCTGAGCTCTGGCTGGATCCATGTACTTTGTTGTTTGCTTTTAGAGTTTTAAAAAAAATCCCTATGATGGATTCACCCCACATGGGTGCTTTCTGAGGGTTTGTTTTATAAAACAACACATGCTTCTCTCTAAATAAGATGATTAGATCATGTGAAGGTTTTATGAAACTCACCACAAAATCTGATGATGGTGTAGTAAGTTGGTGATGATGATCTTGATCTGGTTTTGCTGAACTCCTTGGTGGTTTGGTTTGGATAATGTGCTTGGTAAGCTGCTGTCTAGTCTGGTTGTTCTTGTGTGCAAACTGTGGAGTGATGCACTAGTGCCTCCCACGGCTGTGCTTGTGGTTTTGTGAGTTTGGGCTGTTCTATGGGGTTGACAACACACCACATGCATGTTGGTGTGTGTCCTGCATGTGTGCTTGTTGTGCACTTGTGGATATGTTCAGAATTTTGAAACTTACTATTACCTGGTTACTTTCACCTGGCTGGTGGATTTGTCCCTCTTGGCTGTCATTTGACTTCTGGCTTTAAATTTGTGAAAGATGGATTCTTTCATATTGGTGAAACTTGCCCCTTTTTATAAATTTCTCAATGATGAATTTGTCAAGTGCACTTCACAAACATATCTGAGAGAAATAATACTAACACTAATCTTTTATTTCTCTATATATTTTCTGTTTGTTTTGCAAGTACAAATATAAAGATGAAGATTTAGTTTAGGTTTAGTTATAGAATAGTTATAGAATGTTCCAATGTAATTTTCTTATTCTTTTGTAATTTTTCATTTTATTATTTTGTAATTTTCATTTTATTCAATTGTAATAAAGATTATATTATTAATAATAAAGAATATTCTTATTCTTTATTCTTTTGTAAATTGTGAAGTTTGAAAATGGTTTCAGTAAGTTACATTCTTTGTAACTTGTTTATGAAATAAGTTTCATATTCATTATTTCTTTGGATAGAATTTAAGTTGTAATATTTATTTCTTAATTAAATTAAGATTCAAAACTTATCCCTAATTTATTTGAATTATAATTCAAACACTTAAGTTCAAAATTCAAATTCATTTTAAAACACATAATTCCTTAAAGATCATATCAAAGTCTATAGCAATCACCCTTTAAGACTAAACCTAATCTCAAAGTATGAAAGCAACATTGATCACTTAAGGTTTTTATTTGGCGAAAATTTTACCCACATTTTCACAAATGGATGCATGCAACATTCCATATTCCTAAATCTACCCTTCGTTAGTTCCTAAATGCTGGGATGTTACATACTTACCCCCTTAAATTAAAATTCGTCCCAAAGTTTGTGGAGATGTACCTAAATAGTTCTGGATAGCCTTTTCTTAAATCCTCTTCTTTCTCCCATGTGACTTCCCTTTCAGGGTGATGTTCCCACTGTACTTTGCAATATTTGATTGCTCTGTTTCTTAATCTTTTCTAGTTTTCTTCCAGAATCTTACAAGGCTTTTCAATATAGGTCAGGTCTGCTTGTAGTTTTATCTCTTGGTGTGTGATTGCATCGTCTGGAACTTTCAAACATTTGCGAAGTTGTGACACATGGAAAACGTTATGCACTTGAGCCAATCTTGATGGAAACTCTAAAGCATAGGCTATAGTTCTATTTTGACTCAGTATCTTAAATGGTACGATATATCTTGGACTCAATTTCCCTTTAACTCCGAATCTTTTCACCCCTTTTATTGGACTTACTTTCAAATAGACCATATCTCCCACTTCTGGATGCCATGATCTTCGACTTTGATCCGCATAACTTTTCTGCCTGCTCTGGGCTATTTTCAGTCTATCCCTGATCTTATCAATGATATCTTGTCTTTCCTTGATATAATCTGGCGCAAATTCTTTACTGCTTCCAGGTTCATACCAACATATTGGCGATCTACACTTCCTTCCATATAGAACCTGATATGGAGCTGCCTTCAAACTACTCTGATAGCTATTATTATAAGAAAATTCTGCCAATGGTAGATGATCTTCCCATGTTCCTCCAAAATCTAATGCACAATCCCTTAACATGTTTTCTAGTATTTGATTTGTTCTTTCAGTTTGACCTCCCGTCTCAGGATGATATGTCGTGCTGAAATCTAACTTTGAACCAAGTGCTTCATGCAATTGCTTCCAAAATGCTGAAGTAAACACTGATCCCCTATCAGTTACGATATTTTTGGGTACTCCATGCTTACTTACTATCTCTTTGACACATACTTCAACTAACTTCTTGGCATTATCCTTTTGATTCACCGAAATAAAATGTGCACTCTTAGTGAGTCTGTCCATAATTACCCATATCATATCTTTCCTTTTTGGTGTCATAGGAAATCCTGTAATGAAGTCCATACCTATTTCCTCCCATTTCCATTCAGGAATTTCCAAGTGTTGTAATGGTCCTGCTAGACTTTGATGTTCAGCTTTCACCCTTTGACAAGTATGGCATTCAGATACATATTTAGCAATATCTCTTTTCATGTTATTCCACCAGAATAGCTCTTTCAAATCCATATACATCTTAGTACTCCTTGGATGTATAGAATATGGTGTATCATGTGCCTCTTTGAGTATGACATTTCTAATCTCAGTCACATCTGGAACACATAGACGGTGTTGAAACCATAAACACCCATAATCCCCAAGGCGAAAAACTATTTTTTCCCTTGAGATATCCTTCGAATTTCCTCAGCAATAAAAGGATCTCCTTCTTGATGTCTAAAAATTTCTTGCTTAAGATCACCGTCCTGCTCTGCAACTATCTGCATAGTAGCTAATCCTCCAAGAACCTCTGTTCTGATGAATTGAAGCTCTAATCTTTCCAAGTCCATTTGTAACTCTTTTGGTAACTCCCTATTGCTTGGCTGAATATCTGCACTCTTTCTACTTAAAGCATCTACTACAACATTTGCTTTCCCTGGGGTGTAATTGATTGTTAAATCATAATCCTTGATTAGTTCCAACCAACGCTTCTGTCTCATATTCAATTCCTTTTGAGTGAAGAAATATTTGAGACTTTTATGGTCAGTGTATAACTCACATCTGGCTCCATAAAGAAAATGCCTTCATCCTTTCAGTGCAAAAACTACTGCTGCTAACTCTAAATCAAGAGTTGGATAGTTGACTTCATGTGGTTTCATTTGTCTTGAACCATAAGCAATCACTTTCCGATCTTGCATTAATACACAACCCAAACCTTCTTTAGACGCATCACAGTATACTGTGAAGTCCTTCCCTGTTTCAGGAACTGCTAAGATTGGAGCTATGGTTAATCTAGTCTTCAACTCTTGGAAACTTGCTTCACATTTTTCATCCCACTTGAATGGTGTATTATTCCTTAATAATTTGGTCATTGGCCCGGCTATTTTGGAGAACTCCGATAAAAACCAGCCATTCCTAAAAAACCTCGAATTTGCTTCACATTGGTCGGTGCAGTCCACTCTAGTAACGACTGAACTTTGGAAGGATTTACAGCAGTTCCATCCTTACTGATCACATGACCGAGGAATTATACCTCATAAAGCCAAAATTCACATTTACTGAACTTAGCATAAAGCTTATGTTCTCTTAAGGTCTGCAATGCTATTCTCAAATGATCAGCATGCTCTTCCTTATCCTTGGAATATATCAAAATATCATCAATAAAGACTATGAAAAACTTGTCCAAATATGGCATGAAGATCTTGTTCATCATATTCATAAATATTGCTGGTGCATTGGTCAAACCAAATGGTACTACCAGATACTCATGGTGTCCATATCTTGAGACAAATACTGTTTTTGGAACATCTTCCGGCTTGATTTTTATTTGATGGTATCCAGATCATAAATCTATCTTTGAAAATACTCTAGCTCCTTTCACTTGATCAAACAAATCTTGAATTCTTGGTAAAGGATACTTATTCTTGATAGTCACATTGTTCAGATCTATAATCACCACACATTCGTCTTGCACCATCTCTCTTATCCACAAAGATTACTGGTGTTCCCCATGGGGATACACTTTCCTGTATAAATCCTTTTCTAGCTAACTCATCAATTTGCTCCTTGAGTTCTTTCAACTCTTTGGGCCCCATTTTATATGGTGCCTGAGCTATTGGTGCTGTACCAGGTATTAGGTCAATGGTGAACTCTATCTCCCGGTCTGGTGGCATTCCCGGTAGCTCTGTTGGAAAAACATCTTGGAATTCATTAACTATAGGAATCTCTTCCAATTTAACTTCTTTCATTGAATTCAACTACAGATCCACCATGATATGATTGTGCTTATCTGCTTGGTAAACTATCCTTGCTCCACTTGGGGTTTTGATTGAGACAGTTTTCATCTCACAATTTATCTGAGCTTCGTGTTCCATCATCCAATCCATTCCCAGCACTACTGCAATTCCCTTCAAAGGAATCACATAAAGGTCTGCGAAATAAGTACAACCACAGATCGAGATAACCTGTCATAGGACTTTCTAATGTTGCCCTTCTAATCCAAAACTTATCACAAAATTCTTCAGAAATGAATGAAGTAGTTGAACCAGTATCAAATAGAACTTTGCTGGGATTGGTAAGAATATTGAGTGTACCTATCACTGCATGCTCCGAATTATCCACTTCCTCGAGGGTTGCACAATTCAGTTTCCCAGTAGGTCGGTTCCTCTTGCCATTGTTGTTCTTGCCATTATTTCCTCCTTTATTGGGCTGTCTGTTTCCTCCACTGGCTTGTCCTCCTCCCTTGGTAGGCCATCCTCCAGATGGTTTGCTCGGACAATCTGGCTTGATATGCCCCTTCTGACCACAACCGTAACAGATCACTACAGGCTTTTTGCATTCCTCCGAAATGCCTGGAATTCCACAATTGTTACAAATAACATTCCTTCTCGGATTGGATTGATTTCCACCACTGCCCTTGTTATTGTTATTGTTGTTGTTGCCATAATTCCTATTCCGAGGTTTGAACTCCAGGTTAGGTTTAGGTTTGCTTGCCTGAATTCTCTTGGTTTCCTTTTTGGCTCTCTTCCTCCGATCCTCTTGGACATTCTTGTAGTCATCTTCAAAAGTAATGGCTGCATCCAACAACTGCTGATATGTTTGCTTATTGGCTAACCTTAGCTGCATCTTCACAAATGGATTTAATCCACGCAGGAAACGCTTCTTCCGCTTCTCTTCCATGTTGACATCCTCCTCAGCATAGCGAGACAGTTGACTAAACTCCCGGATGTACTTCATGACACTAGTATATCCTTGCTGAAGCTCCTCAAATTCTCTCCGATGCAACTCCATAACACTTTCCGGAACATGATATTCACGGAATCTCTGCTTGACCTCTTCCCAGGTAAACTCTGTTCCTGGTTGTTGCATGGCCAACTGATTTTCCCACCATGATGTTGCAGGTCCAGTCAGAAGATGAGTTGCACACCTCAATTTCTCCTCATCATTGCAACCTACAGGTTTCAGCTTCCTTCCAGTATCTGCTAACCAGTCTTATGCATCCATTGGTTCAGGAGCTGATGCAAAAGGTAACGTTCTCGAATTCTGGAAATCACAGACTCACTCCTCCACCTTCAGGTCCCCTCTGATTTGCTCGTCCCAGCAGCTCTTCCATGAACTTATTCTAGATTTCTTGCATCATTTGCATGCATTGCATAAAATTCTGTTCCATTAATGGCCTCATTGGTGGTGGTGGTAATGCTTCTTGGTTTGCTGCATCTGCATCGGCCTTTTCTTTGGCCTCTCACTCCATCCGCTGCTGCTCAGTTTCCATTCTTACACCCATATCCATGACCCTCTAGTCCTTCAACATAAAGGGAATACTCATAATTACATCATGCACATGTGTTCTGAGCTCGACTTTACGCACAGAACTAGTCACACAATGAAGATCTAAAGAAAATCCAAATATGCATTTCACATATTTTACATAATATCATAATGATACAAAGTCATTATAACATATACCATATAGGTATAATCACAAAACTACCTTATTAATTGGGGTACAATACACGGTACTTAATACTACTAACTAATTGTCTCCTTCTAGTAGGAACTACACTCATCGTACATGCCTGATGTCCAACCGTGATGACGTGTGGTTCGTCGCACAGTTTGTGGAACATATGGCCTTCCAGAAGGAATATACTCGGTATCTGAAGTGTCAGGACTTTAGTCATTAATCAACCTGAGCGCATTGACTCCCTCCAGCTCAGCTAAAAAGTCTTCAGAAACATATTCAACATTATCTCCAGCTTGCATCTCTTGAGCTTCATTTCTTGAGTAGTCAATAGGATACGCAGATCCTGTTGCTTCCCAGGTGCTCTCGTGGGCAAGATAATTAAACACTGGATAATGTATATTCCCTGGGTTTTGATAAGATGTTGATGATTCAAACACTCTCTCTTCAGGATCTTCTCAATAGGAAGTTCTGAGTCAAAACCATCCTCTGAGCCCTGTGGTACTGCATACCGCATATCCATAGTAGGATCATGCATAGGTTTAGGTCTTGGTGAATAAGGATATGGTATAAAGGATTAAGGATCTATGGGTATATCCTTAAAGATAGGTGTTGCACTACTACTTGCTTCCTTCTCTAACTGGAATGCTAACTGCTTCCTCCTTTCCGGATCAGGTAGATCCTCTAACATATCATTTTTGTCTTCAACAATCACTTGATGGGTCTTATAAAAATACGCAACGAGTGTTCGGTATCTATCCATAAACTTGGAAGCTAACTTAAGATACTTCTTAACCAAAGTAAGATGATCCGGTATAGGCTCCGAGTCTATAGAATCATGAGATATCACAACGAATGTGCTACCCTCTAGATCCTTGGCTTTCTACTCCCGGATATTAGCTATCGCCTCCACAAAATCAACATGATATGCTGCTAAATGACTCCTACCTTCTCCTATAGGTAGATCATGATATAATCCAAGCTTCTCTGGAAGTTGGATACTCACACGATACTTGGATAACATCCGACCATCAAGGTAAGTGATAGTGTTCACTAGAATTCTAGTTGGACAATTAAAGAGCTTTAAAAGTTGACGAAGTTGGTCTGTGAATGATCCTTGATAATCATCAAGATTCTCCTCTTTCCTTACCAAAGTATGTTTTGGAAACTTTGGTGCCATATCTCTGTATATCAGAAAAATAATTTTGATTAGTATCCAATGACATATTGCATCATAACAAAGAATTATCGCATTAAAATATATAACGGAATATTCTCATTTGAATACCCATTATATTACTTTTAGAGAATTCTTTATCATTGCTAATTTTCCTACAGGTAATACATTTTACTAGGTTTCCAACCTAAGGTCAAAGCAATTTGCTCTGATACAAAATGCGGTGACCCAGCATACCACTTCATGTGTAGTACACTATAGTCGTTGACATGACATCCACAGAACACCGTTCCGTAAATATCACATCCCTCAGAGTGGTACAACAGAAACATTGCGGGTCCATATTACAAAAGTACACACATTATTATTATTACAATACCAGAAGTTTGAGCTTCCAAAAGATTCAACTTACAAACCAAAATATAAAGTGTCTCAGTGGAATTTAAAAGAAACAACTCCGACTAGAAGTTGAGCTCAACAGCTTATTCTATAGAGTCCGTGCTGCTCGGCTCCGTTGGTTACTACTAACTAGGGATACTTAGTTGGACTCGTTATCATCGACACCATAGCGGATTTTGTAATCAACTCCTCCGGATAGATCAGGTTCCTCGTAGAACACATCTTCTTAGCATTCGGCTGGATACATTGGCACGTCTTCGGGATCCTCAGAGTCTAAGCAAGGGATCAAAGGAAAGAATGAGTAACAGCATTACCCAACAAGTTCATTATATGCAAGGTGGGAAGTTTGATGCTCTAACTACCACCTCGGATTATAAATCCTTGGCACTATGCAATTTTTGTAAATCTTTCTTCAAAGATTGATTTTATTCTGAAAAACTATGACAATCAGCCTTCACAGGTTGACCAGAACTTTCATGGAGTTCCTTTCCTGCCGTCAGAGCTCCTTCCTAACAGGAGTAACAAGTTACAATTCTTACACTCTGCAGAGGTGCGTTACTTTACCCATGAGAAATCAACTCCTTGTTGCACAACCGGGCGTACTTTCCCGTCCACAATTCCATGATGTGGGGCCCAGTAGTTGGTCCAAGCCAAGCACTGCCCCCTTCACGACCCCGCATGCCTCCTTGGTGTACACCATGCCCACATAATGAATTACGGCAATGGTTTGTACAAACCGTTAGATGCCAGAACTATCGCGGGACGATGAGTGTTCCCACCCATATGCTGCATATCCTCTACGAATTATCAATTAATATGCACGCTACGAGGATAACAGCCACGACCTGCACATCAGGCTTCATGCGAGAGGAGGAAGATACAGTTGACTTCTCTGTCCCATTCCAAATCTCATGGCTAACGCGTAATATACGGTGCTAGAATCACTGATGTTAGGGGTTATTAAGTCCCTACTTGATCATGATTGTTTGCAACTACAACCCTAAGTTTTATTGCTCCATTATATCATCACTTAGGATGATATCTATGATTTCTTTATTTGCTAAAATAATATTTTCTTTCTTTTATAGCATATATGATAACACACAATTTGCAAATACTTTTATAAAGACTCTTCAAGGACATGAGCAAGTGATGAACTTGCCTTGTGATGGCAAGGTAGTGAAGTGTGATGCGTGCACTGGATCTTGAGCTTGTATGTCTACAAAAACATCATTATTGCCTAGTAAGGACAATATTTAAAGAAGCAAAAATGATTATGCAATAATGTCATGCATCATTTAATTTGATATGCATTCACCCCATTATTATAAAAAGTTGTTTTTAATAATAAAGGATTTATAACTATATTTTTTAATATTTATAACATATATTGAATTATTTTATTTTATTTCCTTTTTATTTGACTTTTATTGATTTAATAATTCTTTTAGGAATTATCAATTATACATTAAAATTATTATTAAATATATATTTAGTATTTTTCAAAAATACTATAAGATTAATATATAATGAAAGTGATTTTTATTTATTTTTATCATCTTTCAATAATTTTGTAAAATTCCATAAGGAATATATAAATTACAAAATTCTTATAAATTTTTAAATGTCTAAAACTTTATATTTAATTTTATTTGAATAGTATGGATTTTTGTTAATCCAAAAGTATTTTATTTATAATTTTTTGACTTTTATTTTATTTTATAAAATTTAATTAAGTCCAGGGGTATTTTGGTCTTTTCCTTTTTATTAAAACAGGCCTGAAAATGTTTCTAGGCTAGTTATACTTATTGGGCCCTAGTAGCCCATTAGTCCTGGACAAAAGAACCACCCCGAAGGGTCTGGCCCAGCTCGGCCCACTCCTCACTGCCTCTCTCATTCCCTCGAGTTCATCGTCTCCTCCTCGACCCGACCACATGGCCGTGATGCCACCGGCGATTCCATCGCAGATGGCGTTGTCAGTCGCCGTGGTGCAAAAGGGGGTTGTCGATGACGCCCGTTCGTTCTATCCAATTGGATTCGAGCCTGAGGATCTCCTGCAATGGATCGATGTCGTCCCGCACCCTAGGGTTTGGGAATTGGCATGGATCCAGGTGCTGCCATGGTCGTCGTGCATCGAGGTGATGCTTTGCACCTCTAGTCGTGATCAGGGTCGCTGCCGTGGTGAAGTGCGGGTTGCAGCGCCCCCTCTGGGGTGCTCCTCGTGGCGTCATGGTCGTCAGCCCCTGTGCTTCCCCTTCTATTCTTCAGTGAGGACCTACGATGAGTTTGATTCCTCTCCCCTGGTGCTCTTTGTGCTTGCTGATTCGATGCTAGATGCTAGCAGTGTCCTCTCTGGCTACTACCTAATTCAGATTAGGATGATTGTCCATTTAGGGTTCCTGTTATGTGATTAATCATGTACTGGATGAATTGAATCATGTTTGGATGGTCTGTACACATGCTAAATGATTATTGGCCTGAGACTTGTTGCTTAAGATGATCTATGATGTTTCTGGTGGCTTACTAGATGATTTTATGATTGGATTGCATCTGATTCAGATGATATAGTTGCTTGGGAATCATGCTTGATTAAGTCAGTGACTTGATAAGTTTTCACTATCATCTCTGGGTTTATGATCATGGTTATGACATAATAAAATCTTTGTCCTAGTGTTGTTGGCTTAGAACAAGTGTGTGGCATGATCTCAAACAGTGAAGTTTAATATAGGAATATCCTAGTTATGATTCATGTGTTAATAGGACAATGATTTGTGAGTTGTTTGTCTGAATTTATGATGATTTAATGTCAACACCCGGATTTTTAATCCCAGATACCTGTTATGCCATACATCGCAATCCCAGGATTACCATTTTTGCGAGACATAACAGAATTGGATACCATAGTACATCATCCATTACAAACCGTACATAAGTTCTTACATAAATAGGGATCTCATGATCCAGTTCTTAATACAACTTCAAGCAGCAGAATACGTAATAATAACGGTAGCGTAGGCGAAGCTCCATCTTCAGGGTCACAGGCAATGCTGACGATGGGAGATGATCCTAGTTGTCGTAACCTTCCGGGGGTCCATCCTCCAGGTACTCCTCTTCATAGTCCGCCACGGAATAGCAGGACAAAGCCATGAGTACTCTTTAAGTACTCGCAAACTAATACTAACAAGTAAAAGGATTTTTGGATAATAGGACACTAGGCTCTAGGGTTGTTTTGCAAAGGCCAGATTTATCTCTACTAAGTTCAGAAGCAAGAGAGCTAGTTGAAGTTTATAACACCCAAGTGGGAACTTGTATTTCGTAGCACAACCCTGTTGTAGTCAAGTCAAAGTCACAATTTATTTCACAAGTCATTTTGAAAACAGCTGACGGGGGAACAATATGGCCACTCCAACTGTCCATAACCGCGGACGCGGCTATTTGAATAGTTTGACACTCTGCAGAGATTGTACACTTTCACCACAACATTCGATACATCCGTTAGGAACAAATCCTGAATTCACCATACTCAGTATGCGGATAATCAATCCTAACCTTTCAATTACACGCCCTAGTATAAGCACCTCTCCTGTGAGTTTGGCCTCCCAACCATGACCAACTGTTATCTTGGGTACTGCACAGGTGGTTAATCTTCACAAGGTAGCCTCAGCTCAGACCTTGGCCGTGAGGGAACTAATACTAAGGAATATAAGTTTCCAGTCAAGCCCTACCCAATCTTCGGGTATTGTGGTTGTACAATAAAATTGGAATGGTATCGCATCCAGACAACCATCAGTTTTATAAAGGGCTAAGGCTCATGCCTCAACATTTTCATCACCATAATCATCTGGTGTTCAGAAACACATGTCAAAACATCTCAGTAGAATGATCCATCATTCTAAGGTTTTCATAACCATTTTCACCAAGTAATCCCATCTAAAGTTGATCAAGTTTTATGCTTAGCACTAGCATCTACAAGTGGGGGTGAGCACTAATGAGGGGTGGTAAACTAGTGGAGTTTCAACTAAGTTCAATCTCATGCCTCAGGATGACATCAAGATTATCTAGCTTAGGCCAAATTTTATGCTCTTTATGCAACCTTCAAATATCTCCTTAGAATCTACAAGTCACTTAAGTACTCTCTAAGGAAGTAGCTTTGATAAAGAAATAAAATAGAAAGCTTGCACTTAAAACTAGGATTGGGTACCAAGTGGGTATGATCACATATGCTCTAGGTATATTGTTGGCATGGTAACAAGCAAGTATTAGCTTGCACAATTGCAAGTATAAGCTTGCATAGGTCAACTTGATTAGTAAGGCTTGCATCAGTATTAGTATAAGCATGCTAAATTGCAAGTGTTAGCTTGCACATTCACTAGTAGTATTAGGCTTGCCTGATGCAGAGCAGTGGTTGAAGTTCACCTCGCCTTCCTCTTCGTAGTATCCTCCTTCCTCCTCGTATCCTTGGTCGGTACTAGCGTCTATAAATAAATACGATGTACACAATCAGCAAACAATACTTAACTACTTGCAATCATCACACAAAAGGGTACTATAGATAATCTAGCATCATCACTAACATTACAAGATTAAAGCTTGGTTTAATTCCTTTTATTTTTAGAAAAGTAATTTCTACTCATTGAAAATTTACTTAAGATTTTGGGACCATGTTGACACATGTCATCACCACATATTTTAGACCATGGGAATGTCATTTAAATTGGTGTCACAATTTAATAAGGTTTTACCCTTTTATTTTAATTAATTAAAGTGGCTAGAAATGCCTATGTGGCATTCTTTTATTACTTGGTCAATATTTTTCTAAGTAAACCTATATATTTTTATATATTCTAAAAGGTATGGTTAATTGTGATTTTTGAGAGTTGGAATCAACTCAAAAGCTATTGTGGTTTAAATTCAAAAAATGTTTGAATGCAGAAAAGCTTCTGCCTTGTTATTTTTGCCAAGGGTGATCTACAGATCCAAATGACTTGAATCCAACGGGCTTGGATTCAGCACTCACAGACCTTTCTAACAAAATTGGTTTCATTCAATTTGGTGCACTGAGTCGATCTGGGTTGATTTTTTAAACTGGGTACAGAAGTGTGTTTGAAATAAAATGGAAAAGGTTTAATTCAAATAACTGGGTTGCGCGGGAAAGGTTAACGGGCCGGACTGCTAAGCACAGCGCTTCCGCGGGCTGTGTAAGTTGTTGTCCCCACGCGTCAGTGAGACGAGGGGGTGCGAAGCGGTATGGGGCGATGTGGTGTGTTCGATCTGGTTCTAATCCAACGGTTGAGGGTCATCATCGACGTTGGGCAACGCCGGCGAGACATAAACCTAGCGCAGCCAGTGGGGTTCGTTGGGGGCTCACCGGGGTTCAGGCGAGGGTCTGCAAGGCGGGCGAACGACGAAGTCGACGACGGCGAACCTCCTGGTACCGGCAGCTTCTCCTGGGCGGCTCCAATCGCTGGCGCCTTCTTCTCCAGTAGAGACGGGCTCCGGTGAAATTCCGGCGATGCGCTGCTCGCCTTGCTCCGGGAACGGTGTGGCATGATCAGTGAGAAGAGGGGAGTGAGATGGTGTGCTCAATTCAGCTGGGGGTGGCCTCTATTTATAGTCGCAACGACGAGACCGAACGGCAGGATAAATGGGCGTGGCGACATGGCTACGGGCTGCTAGAGGCATGGCTGGCGGTGGCGATCGCTTGGTGGTCTGGCGATGCTCTACGGTTTTAATGCGTGCGTAGGGGCGGTGCGGTTTGGTCTGGAACGCGCGATGCTCTGCGCGGCAGAGGCGGCATCTTCGACGGCGAGCGGTGGCTGTGCGGCATGGGGCGGCGAACGGTGATGTCTGGCGATCTCCTGTGTTGGTGGCGATCATGTATGCACGCGGTGATGGCGGCGCGCGGTCTGTGGGCGTCAGTCGAGCATGGCGCTCTGGTGCATGCTCGGCACGGTTGCTGGCGAGCTGGGCGCGGTCCGTGCGTGTGGTCCAGGGGTTGGCAAGGTTCGAGCGTTGTACAGGGAGTGGCGATGGACGGTGGGCTGCCTCCTAGACAAGGTTGGCACGGCTAAATCTCCTCCTAGCTTGCTGTCTCCACTGGGGTGGCATGGTGAGCTTCGGTTGTTCACCATTGATGTCATTGCCCAGCTTACAGTGAGGCTAGTGCTTGGTTTAACTTGCTAGATGATCTACTGAGATGGTTGTGAGCTAGAGAGGGGACAAGTTAGGCTTCAATCACTGCTCACAATAGTGTTTAGGATTTTGATGATTTGTGTCTGCCAAGTGTTTGATGAAATGGCCGCAAGAATTCAAGTTTTGAATTTTGAAAAGATTTTTGGTGGGTGTGCTAGGTTGGTGCTGGTGAGTCTGCAGATGCTTGGGTTTTGAAAGTTGAGCTTGTTTGAGTGGTTTTTGAAAAAGTGGGATCTTCCCATATGATAAAGATTCAATTTTGAATTGTCATTTAAACTATGCATTTGAAAGTTTCTGGATGATCACAAAGTTGGACTTGATACTTTGTTATGAGTGCAATCAAGGGGTGCAAAGATCCAGAAAAGTTTCTGTTAGGTTCTAAAAGTTTGAGACAGCCCAAGTAGGCATGAGAGTTAAATTGGTCAAAATGACCATTCCCTTATTTTATTTTTTTGATTTACTTGTCTTTGGGAAAAGTGTGGGAAATGGTTAGATGATGTTTATTTCACCTAAGCATCCATTTACAAGCAAATGAACACACAAACAAGATGGTTCTAAAGCATTCAACATGAAATGCATACTCACATGCATGCTTCCATAATGTTATTTTAGAAAAGTTTTTGTTAACCCTAAATTGATGATTAGAGTTTGATGATCCAAGTTTAGTATTTTTGGGATGTTACAAACCTTCCCCCCTTAAACAAAATCTCGTCCCGAGATTTGAAAAAGGACGAAATAAGATTTGAAGAGATTGGGAAACTCCATCCTGATGTGATCTTCGCACTCCCAGGTAGCTTCCTCTTCTGTGTGGTTGCTCCACTGAATCTTGAGAAACTTGATGCTTCGGGTTCGGGTAGTTCGGAAAGCTTCTTCCAAAATATGGATGGGTACTTCGGGATAGGTCAGGTCATCGTTGATCTCTATGGTCTGGTGATCGATATTCTTGAACACTTCGGTCTTCTCGGGGACTTCGAGACACTTGCGAAGTAACGAGATATGGAACACATTGTGCACTGCGGACATCTCTTCGGGTAGTTCCAATTGATAAGACACTTTTCCTCGACGGTTCAAAATCTTGAAGGGTCCGATATATCTAGGGACTAACTTTCCCTTGAGTTGGAAACGTTGCATTCCCTTCAATGGCGACACCTTCAGATAAACAAAATCTCCTATGTTGAAGGCGAGGTCTCGACGTCTCTTATTGGCGTAACTCTTCTGTCTGGACTGGGCTGTCTTGAGGTGCTCACGAATCTTGTGAACCTTCTCTTATGCTTCTCGTAGGATGTCGGGTCCGAAAATCTGACTCTCTCCTACTTCCGACCAGTTCAAAGGGGTGCGACACTTCCTTCCGTACATGAATTCAAATGGGGCCATTTGCAAACTAGCCTGATAACTGTTGTTGTATGAAAATTCTGCAAACGGCAGACAGTCTTCCCACTTGGATCCATATTCTAACACACATGCTCTCAGCATATCTTCGAGTATTTGATTTACTCGCTCCATTTGTCCATCTGTTTGAGGGTGATACGCGGTACTGAAATCTAGGCGGGTTCCTAAACCTTCTTGGACTTTCTTCCAGAATCTTGAGGTAAACTGAGTTCCTCGATCTGATACAATGTTCTTGGGGACTCCATGCAAACTAACTATTCTAGCGATGTACAACTCCGCTAGCTTCGAACTCTGATATGTGGTCTTGACGGGCAAGAAATGGGCGACTTTGGACAATCTGACCACTATGACCCAGATAGAGTCATTTCCCCTACTAGAAGTAGGTAGTCCAGTGATAAAGTCCATTCCAACAGAATCCCATTTCCATTCCGGAATCTGCAATGGTTGCAACAATCCAGCAGGTCTTTGATGTCCTGCCTTGACTCGCTGACATATATCACACTTGGCGATATAGCTTCCGATTTCTCTCTTCATCTTATGCCACCAAAATTGCTCCTTCAAATCTTGATACATCTTAGTTCCTCCGGGATGGATAGAATAAAGAGTATCATGAGCTTCCTTCAGAATAACTTATTTCAACTCAGAATCTGCTGGTACACAAAGGCGTCCTTTGTACCACAGAACTCATTCTTCGTCTTCGGTGAATCCGGGTACCTTGCCTGTACCGATACGACGCTTGATTCCATCGATACTAGCATTTCCTTTCTGCCTCTCTTTGATCTGGTTAATCAAAGTGGGCTGGAGTTCTATGCTAGCCAAAAATCCTTCACTCACTAATTCTATTCGAAAATCTTCCATCTCTTTGTGCAAACTTGGTTACTCCTTCAAGATCATGGAGTTCAAGCGGCACGGCAATCTGCTAAGGGCATCTGCTGCCACATTGGCTTTACCAGGGTGGTAGTGAATGTCCATATCGTAATCCTTGATTAGCTCAATCCATCTCCTCTGTCTCATATTCAGCTCCTTCTGAGTGAATATATACTTCAGGCTCTTGTGATCCGTATAGATCTCACAATAGTTTCCCATCAGGTAATGCCTCCATGTCTTCAGGGGTAGAACTACGGCTGCGAGTTCGAGGTCATGGGTTGGGTAATTTTGCTCATGTTGCTTCAATTGTCGAGATAGATAAGATATAACTTTGCCTTCTTGCATTAGCACACATCCGAGACCGATATTGGATGCATCGCAATACACATCGAAGGGCTTCGTGATATCCAGCATGATCAAGATTGGGGCTGAAATCAATCTCCTTTTGAGTTCTTGAAAACTCGCTTCACATTTGTCTGTCCATTCAAACTTCTTGTCCTTCTTCAGTAATCGGGTCATGGGTCTGGCGATACTCGAGAATCCTTCTACGAATTTGCGGTAGTATCCCGCCAATCCGAGAAATGCACGAACTTGGGTTTGAGTGGTTGGGGCTTGCCAATCTTCTACATCTTTCACTTTGGCAGGATCAACGGCAATTCCTCCGGCTAATACAATGTGACCGAGGAATCCCACCTCCTATAACCAGAATTCACATTTGCTAAACTTTGCATACAGCTGATGCTCTCTAAGGGTTCAAAGAATGGTCCTTAGGTGTAGCTCATGTTCTTCTTCTGATTTGGAATAAATCAGAATGTCATCGATGAAAGCAACGCAAACTTATCCAGGAAGTCCATAAAAATCTTATTCATGAGATTCATGAAATAAGCGGGGGCATTGGTTAATCCAAAAGACATGATAGTATACTCGTATAATCCATATCTGGTGGTAAAGGCAGTCTTTGGAATATCCTCTACACGAATTTTGAGTTGATGATAGCCAGTCCTAAGATCAATCTTAGAAAACACTTTGGCATGGTCAACTGATCAAACAAATCTTCTATCTTGGGCAAGGGGTACTTGTTCTTGATGGTGACATCATTCAACTTCCGATAATCCGTACATAAACGGTTACCTCCATCCTTCTTGTCCACGAACAAAACAGGTGATCTCCATGGTGACGCACTTGGTTGAATCAATCCAATTTCTAGCATGGCATCCAGTTGCTTCTTCAGTTCTGCTAGCTCAGACGGTTTCATACTATAGGGTCTCTGGGCTATGGGTCCAGTTTCCAGGATTAGTTCGATGATAAATTCGATATCCTGATCTGGGGCATACCAGGCAAAATATCTGGAAATACGTCGGGGTATTCACAGACTATCCGGACTTGGTCAATGGTAGGTTGGGCTATACTCTTGTTGCATTTGAATTGGCGAGGTAAGGTTTCAGATATATGCTTGACTGGTATTCCGGTTGTACTGGTCATGGTCATGGCTTTCTTGGCACATTCAATCAATCCTTTATGTCTGGACATCCAATGCATTCCTAGTACTACTTCCAAACCTTTAGTTCCGAGTACTATCAGATTAGCAGAAAATCTATGCCATGGATTCGGATAGGGACGGCTTTGCAAATTTTCCTAGCCTTGGTGGTTGATCCGGGAATTTGAACAATCATGACATGCTTCAATTTGGTTGGTTGAATTTTACTAGTGCATGCAAATTCTTCGGTGACAAATGAATGCGATGCACCAGAATCAAACAACACTCTTGCAAGTACTAAATTAATAGAAAACATACCCAGTACGACGTCTGGCGCTTCCTGAGCTTCTTTAGCATGCATGAGAAAAAGACGGCCATTGCGGTTGAGTGAATTCCCTAGGGCAAATCTTCTTCCTGGCTGAACACGACGCTGCTGCTGAGCTGGGGCATTGGTATTGGGTGATGCGGCATTCTTCTTGTTGGGGCACTCGTTGGAATAGTGGCCTTTATTTCCACAGTCATAACAAGTCACTTGCGACTTGTCCTTTGTTGCTACAGGAACAGCATTGCTTCCAGTCCTCGGGGCAGTGTTGTGGTTGGTGGCAGCATTGCTGGTGTTGAACTTTGGTGGTGCACGGTTGAAATTTCTAGAGTTACCGGTCTAGGGTTTCCACGGTTGGGATAGGTCGTACGGTTCATCGGGGGTCTGTTTGTTCTTGGGGCAAATCCGGGAGATGGGTTAAGGCGATACTTTGGGGTCTGATGGGTTCCTAGCTGATGCTTTATGCGATGCTTGCGGTTCTTGTTGGCTTGGTTGATCTTCCCTTCCATCTGGATAGCAGAGTCTACAAGGGCTTCAATATCGGCAAAGGGGATATTGACTAACACCGTCTGCATCTCATCATGCAGACCATTCAAGAATCTATCCTTCTTCTTGGCTTCGGTGTCAATCTCATCCGGGGCATACCTAGCTAATGACAAGAATTTGTCACGGTATTCCACTACAGTCATCCTTCCTTGCTTCAGTTCTCTGAACTCGTCTCTCATCCTCTTGATCAAACCCGGTGGCACATGGGTTCTGCTGAACTTGACCTTGAATTCCTCCCAGGTCATCATCTGGCCTCCGGTCATTGCACGAACACTGTTCCACCATGCCCTGGCATCTCCGGCTAGATAGTGGGTGGCGAACAGAACTTTCTCGTTGGCTTCCACTCCGGCTACTTCTAGGTTATTTTCCATGGTTTGCAGCCAATCATCGGCGTCTAGGGGCTCTTCTGACTTAGTGAAAACAGGTGGGTTGGTATTCTGGAAATTCTTGAGCTTAGATCCATGGTTGTCCTGATTTCCGTGGCCTTGGTTGTTGTGGGAAAGCTGAGCTATCTGTGGCAGGGTGGCTAGGTTGGCTTGACGTTCCGCTCTTTCAGCTTCACGGTCAGAAGTCAACATTTGCAGGATCTGCAACATCGGGTCCGGGGATGTACCACTTCCTCCGTGTGGCATCTGAAGATTGAGATAGATCATGAGAAAAGAGGGAAATTTCTAAGGTTTCGGGGACTTTGAAAAGTTTTTAAAGTTTGACAAATAGTTTTCTAGCAACTTTCTTTTCATTCATTCACTCATAGCACACGATACAACACACACCACAACAAAGAAAAACAGATGGTTTTAAGAACCATTCTGAAAACTACGATACAGTGGGACTGGATACTACTCACTATGGTAGTGCTCAAGTGGTACTACTCCTCGGAATCGGTGGCTTCATCATCTTCATCATCATCGATGAAGGCAAAATCATCCTCATCGGTGAAGAAATCCATAGCCTGATCCTCCAAAAAATCATCATCGTCGCTGAGATAGGAGTAAGGGTCTCCACGAAGGTCCTCTCCGGCATTCTCCCTTTCTTCCAACTGCATGTCTCTCTCGTGGATGGTTTCCTCCAAAGATGAGATGCGGTGGCGAAGACGGGCAATGATGCGCTCCTTCTTGTCGAGCTGACGGCAGCGAGACTTGCGATCGTTTGCTAGCATGGCGATGGTCTGATCCCTCATCTTGATGATGGCAGACTTGTGGTTGGAGTAGTCACGGCAGTTATCCAACTCCGGCTGACGATCGTACATCATGAAGCTAAGGTGGTCCAATTGAGTCTTCAGCTCGGGGTGGTATGGGGCTTCCAGTGGTTGTCCATTTTCATCACGCCTCGGGCAAAACTCAAAGCGAGTTCCCTTGATCTGATTGATGCTCTGCCCACATAGACGGGCTAGACTTTCTTGCATGGCCCTGGCAAGTCCATCGAGCCAGTTGTTCTCTCTCAAGGTAAACTGAATTCCCTCGGCAGTGGGAGGTTCAATCTTTCCTCAGAGACTTGCAAGAATTAGCCACTGCAGATCTTCTCCTCCTTGATCATTGAGCTGAGCTCCGAAGAACTCGGGGTGCGGACGCTCCAGAAGTTCCGAAAGCTGGTCCAAATCCCTCTCAAAGATAAGGTCTCCTCCATTCCCCAACTGATAAAACTTGTTGTACTTCACGTCCATCTATAATAATATAGGATGAGTAAGTTAGTAGAGTGATCAAGTGTGTCAAATTTTATGTATTTTGCAAGAGTTTTTGAGGAATATGAATTTTCATGAAAGAATCAAAGGGATAAGAATGAGAATAAGTTTTCTTAAATATTTGCTTCCTTTGGTTTTGAAACCAAGTTTTTGATTCAAACGTCCAGTCTAACTAGGGTCTCCTATGGTCAGGATGGCTCTAATACCAACTTGTCAACAACCGGATTTTTAATCTCAGATGCCTGTTATGCCATACATCGCAAGCCCAGGATTACCATTTTGCGAGACATAACAGAATTGGATGCCATAGTACATCATCCATTACAAACCGTACATAAGTTCTTACACAAATAGGGATCTCATGATCCAGTTCTTAATACAACTTCAAGCAGTGGAATACGTAATAATAACGGTAGCGTAGGCGAAGCTCCACCTTTGGGGTCACAGGCAATGCTGACGATGGGAGATGATCCTAGTTGTTGTAACCTTCCGGGGGTCCATCCTCCAGGTACTCCTATTCATAGTATGGCCACGGGAATAGCCAGGGACAAAGCCATGAGTACTCTTTAAGTACTCGCAGACTAATACTAACAAGTAAAAGGTTTTTGGATAATAGGACACTAGGCTCTAGGGTTGTTTTGCAAAGGCCAGATTTATCTCTACTAAGTTTAGAAGCAAGAGAGCTAGTTGAAGTTTATAACACCTAAGTGGGAACTTGTATTTCGTAGCACAACCCTGTTGTAGTCAAGTCAAAGTCTCAATTTATTTCACAAGTCATTTTGAAAACAGCTGACGGGGGAACAGTATGGCCACTCCAACTGTCCATAACCGCGGACGCGGCTATTCGAATAGTTTGACACTCTGTAGATATTTTACACTTTCACCACAACATTCGATACATCCGTCAGGAACAAATCCTGAATTCACCATACTCAGTATGCGGATAATCAATCCTAACCTTTCAATTACATGCCCTAGTATAAGCACCTCTCCTGTGAGTTTGGCCTCCCAACCATGACCAACTGTCATCTTGGGTACTGCACAGGTGGACAATCTTCACAAGGTAGCCTCAGCTCAGACCTTGGCCATGAGGGAACTAATACTAAGGTATATAAGTTTCTAGTCAAGCCCTACCCAATCTTCGGGTATTGTGGTTGTACGATAATCATCTGGTGTTCGGAAACACATGTCAAAACATCTCAGTAGAATGATCCATCATTCTAAGGTTTTCATAACCATTTTCACCAAGTAATCCCATCTAAAGTTGATCAAGTTTTATGCTTAGCACTAGCATCTACAAGTGGGGGTGAGCACTAATGAGGGGTGGTAAACTAGTGGAGTTTCAACTAAGTTCAATCTCATGCCTCAGGGTGACATCAATATTATCTAGCTTAGGCCAAATTTTATGCTCTTTATGCAACCTTCAAATATCTCCTTAGAATCTACAAGTCACTTAAGTACTCTCTAAGGAAGTAGCTTTGATAAAGAAATAAAATAGAAATCTTGCACTTAAAACTAGGATTGGGTACCAAGTGGGTATGATCACATATGCTCTAGGCATATAGTTGGCATGGTAACAAGCAAGTATTAGCTTGCACAATTGCAAGTATAAGCTTGCATAGGTCAACTTGATTAGTAAGACTTGCATCAGTATTAGTATAAGCTTGCTAAATTGCAAGTGTTAGCTTGCACATTCACTAGTAGTATTAGGCTTGCCTTGTGTAGAGCAGTGGTTGAAGTTCCCCTCAGCTTCCTCTTCGTAGTATCCTCCTTCCTCCTCGTATCCTTGGTCGGTACTAGCGTCTATAAATAAATACGATGTACACAATCACCAAACAATACTTAACTACTTGCAATCATCACACAAAAGGGTACTATAGATGATCTAGCATCATCACTAACATTACAAGATTAAAGCTTGGTTTAATTCCTTTTATTTTTAGAAAAGTAATTTCTACTCATTGAAAAATTACTTAAGATTTAATATTCTCCAAACCAAACATGGGATCATGTTGACACATGTCATCACCACATATTTTAGACCATGGGAATGTGATTTAAAGTGGTGTCACAATTTAATAAGGTTTTACCCTTTTATTTTAATTAATTAAAGTGGCTAGAAATTCCTATGTGGCATTCTTTTATTACTTGGTCAATATTTCTGTAAGTAAACCTATATATTTTTATATATTCTGAAAGGAATGGTTAATTGTGATTTTTGAGAGTTGGAATCAACTCAAAAGCTATTGTGGTTTAAATTTGAAAATGTTTGAATGCAGAAAAAGCTTCTACCTTGTTATTTTTGCCCAGGGTGATCTACAGATCCAAATGACTTGAATCCAACGGGCTTGGATTGAGCATTCATAGACCTTTCTAACAAAATTGGTTTCATTCAATTTGGTGCACTGAGTCGATCTGGGTTGATTTTTGCAACTGGGTATAGAAGTGTGTTTGAAATAAAATGGAAAAGGTTTAATTCAAATAACTGGGTTGCGCGGGAAAGGTTAACGGGCGGCCTAAGCTAAGCCTGCTTCATGGGCTGTAAGTTGTTGTCCCCACGCATCAGTGAGACGAGGGGGTGAGAAGCGGTATGGGGCGATGTGGTGCGTTCGATCTGGTTCTAATCCAACGGCTGAGGGTCATCGTCGACGTTGGGCAACGCCGGCGAGACATAAACATAGCGTGGCCAGTGGGGTTCGTTGGGGGCTCACCGGGGTTCAGGCGAGGGTCGGCAAGGCGGGCGAATGATGAAGTCGACGACGGCGAACCTCCTAGTACCGGCAGCTTCTCCTGGGGCGGCTCCAATCGCTGGCGCCTTCTTCTCTAGTAGCGGCGGGCTCCGGTGAAATTCCGGCGATGCGCTGCTCGCCTTGCTCCGGGAACGGTGTGGCACGATCAGTGAGAAGAGGGGAGTGAGATGGTGTGCTCAATTCGGCTGGGGGTGGCCTCTATTTATAGTCGCAACGACGAGACCGAACGGATGGGCAGGCGACGGTGGCGACATGGCTACGGGCTGCTAGAGGCATGGCCGGCGGTGGCGATCGCTTGGTGGTCTCCTGGCGATGCTCTATGGTTTTAATGCGTGCGTAGGGGCAGGGCGGTTTGGTCTGGAACGCATGATGCTCTGCGCGGCAGAGGCGGCGTCTTCAACGGCGTGCGGTGGTTGTGCGGCATGGGGCGGCGAACGGTGATGTCTGGCGGTCTCCTAGGTCGGTGGCGATCATGTATGCACGCTTGGCAGGGCGCCTTGATGCGTGGCGTCGGTCGGCGTGGCGCTCTGGCGCATGCTCGGCGATTCTTTGGCGAGCTGGGCGATCCGTCGCGTGTGGTCCAGGGGTTGGCAAGGTTCGAGCGTTGGAAAGGGAGTGGCGGTGGACGGTGGGCTGCCTCCTAGACAAGGTTGGTACGGCTAAATCTCCTCCTAGCTTGCTGTCTCCACTAGGGTTGCATGGTGAGCTTCGGCTGTTCACCATTGATGTCATTGCCCAGCTTACAGTGAGGCTAGTGCTTGGATTAACTTGCTAGATGATCTACTGAGATGGTTGTGAGCTAGAGAGGGAACAAGTTAGGCTTCAATCACTGCTCACAATAGTGTATAGGATTTTGATGATTTGTGTCTGCCAAGTGTTTAATGAAATGGCTGCAAGAATTCAAGTTTTGAATTTTGAAAAGGTTTTTGGTGGGTGTGCTAGGTTGGTGCTGGTGAGTCTGCAGATGCTTGGGTTTTGAAAGTTGAGCTTGTTTGAGTGGTTTTTGAAAAAGTGGGATCTTCCCATATGATAAAGATTCAATTTTGAATTGTCATTTAAACTATGCATTTGAAAGTTTCTGGATGATCACAAAGTGGGCCTTGATACTTTGTTATGAGTACAATCAAGGGGTGCAAAGATCCAGAAAAGTTTCTGTTAGGTTCTGAAAGTTTGAGACAGCCCAAGTAGGCATGGGAGTTAAATTGGTCAAAATGACCATTCCCTTATTTTATTTGTTTTGATTTACTTGTTTTTGGGAAAAGTGTGGGAAATGTTTAGATGATGTTTATTTCACCTAAGCATCCATTTACAAGCAAAGGAACACACAAACAAGATGGTTCTAAAGCATTCAACATGAAATGCATACTCACATGCATGCTTCCATAATTTTATTTTAGAAAAGTTTTTGTTAACCCTAAATTGATGATTAGAGTTTGATGATCCAAGTTTAGTATTTTTGGGATGTTACATTTAATGTCTATCCTGATTCATAATGGATTGTTCTTGTGACACCATCATCGTATGGCACACAAGTTTGATTCTAACCCATTGATTGGGTTGTTTTAGGCTTAAGACAAACTTGGCTTTATAAGATAAATAGAGATGCTCTTCTCTGAATTCCTAAGACCAATTGAGGCTTAGGGATTCAGATCTTATCTAATTGGTGCATCTAGATAGTCCTGGTAGTGGTACCAGTTATTGTTTTTGAATCAAAGCTTGAAAAAAAATGATAGTGAGCTTGATCATTACATGGATCCCTAAGATTTGTTTCTAAGGTGCTACCCTTCCTTTAGGGATGTGACTAGAAATAGATCATTGATATATTTAGGCTTAAATTGTAATATATAGCCTAATCCAGAGCAATGATGTTGCTCTGAGCTCTGGCTGGATCCATGTACTTTGTTGTTTGCTTTTAGAGTTTAAAAAAATCCCTATGATGGATTCACCCCACTTGGGTGCTTTTTGAGGGTTTGTTTTATAAAACAACACATGCTTCTCTCTAAATAAGATGATTAGATCATGTGAAGGTTTTATGAAACTCACCACAAAATCTGATGATGCTTTAGTAAGTTGGTGATGATGATCTTGATCTGGTTTTGCTTGGTAAGCTTCTGTCTAGTCTGGCTGTTCTTGTGTGCAAACTGTGGAGTGATGCACTAGTGCCTCCCACGGCTGTGCTTGTGGTTTTGTGAGTTTGGGCTCTTCTATGGGGTTGACAACACACCACATGCATGTTGGTGTGTGTCATGCATGTGTGCTTGCTATGCACTTGTGGATATGTTCAGAATTTTGAAACTTACTATTACCTGGTTACTTTCACCTGGCTGGTGGATTTGTCCCTCTTGGCTGTCATTTGACTTCTGGCTTTAAATTTGTGAAAGATGGATTCTTTCATATTGGTGAAACTTGCCCCTTTTTATAAATTTCTCAATGATGAATTTGTCAAGTGCACTTCACTGACATATCTGAGAGAAATAATACTAACACTAATATTTTATTTCTCTGTATATTTTCTGTTTGTTTTGCAGGTACAAATATAAAGATAAATATTTAGTTTAGGTTTAGTTATATAATGTTCCAATGTAATTTTCTTATTCTTTTGTAATTTTTCATTTTATTATTTTGTAATTTTCATTTTATTCAATTGTAATAAAGATTATATTATTATTAATAAAGAATATGCTTATTCTTTATTCTTTTGTAAATTGTGAAGTTTGAAAATGGTTTCAGTAAGTTACATTCTTTGTAACTTGTTTATGAAATAAGTTTCATATTCATTATTTCTTTGGATAGAATTTAAGTTGTAATATTTATTTCTTAATTAAATTAAGATTCAAAACTTATCCCTAATTTATTTGGATTATAATTCAAACACTTAAGTTTAAAATTCAAATTCATTTTAAAACACATAATTCCTTAAAGATCATATCAAAGTCTATAGAAATCACCTTTTAAGACTAAACCTAATCTCAAAGTATGAAAGCAACATTGATCACTTAAGGTTTTTATTTGGCGAAAATTTTACCCACATTTTCACAAATGGATGCATGCAACATTCCATATTCCTAAATATACCCTTCGTTAGTTCCTAAATGCTGGGATGTTAGAGACTTCCCCCCTTAAATTAAACTTCGTCCCGAAGTTTGTGGAGATGTACCTGAATAGTTCTGGATAGGCTTTTCTTAAATGCTCTTCTTTCTCCCATGTGGCTTCCCTTTCAGGGTGATGTTCCACTGTACCTTGCAATATTTGATTTCTCTGTGTCTTAATCTTTTCCAGTTTTCTTCCAGAATCTTACAAGGCTTTTCAATATAGGTCAGGTCTGCTTGTAGTTCTATCTCTTGGTGTGTGATTGCATCGTCTGGAACTTTCAAACATTTGCGAAGTTGTGACACATGGAAAACATTATGCACTTGAGCCAATCTTGATGGTAACTCTAAAGCATAGGCTATAGTTCTGTTTTGACTCAGTATCTTAAATGGTCCGATATATCTTGGACTCAATTTCCCTTTAACTCCGAATCTTTACACCCCTTTCATTGGACTTACTTTCAAATAGACCATATCTCCCACTTCTGGATGCCATGATCTTCGACTTTGATCCGCATAACTTTTCTGCCTGCTCTGGGCTATTTTCAGTCTATCCCTGATCTTATCAATGATATCTTGTCTTTCCTTGATATAATCTGGCGCAAATTCTTTGCTGCTTCCAGGTTCATACCAACATATTGGTGATCTACACTTCCTTCCATATAGAACCTGATATGGAGATGCCTTCAGACTACTCCGATAGCTATTATTATAAGAAAATTCTGCCAATGGTAGATGATCTTCCCATGTTCCTCCAAAATATAATGCACAAGCCCTTAACATCTTCTAGTATTTGATTTGTTCTTTCAGTTTGACCTCCCATCTCCGGATGATATGCTGTGCTGGAATCTAACTTTGAACCAAGTGCTTCATGCAATTGCTTCCAAAATGCTGAAGTAAACACTGATCCCCTATCAGTTACGATCTTTTTGGGTACTCCATGCATACTTACTATCTCTTTGACATATACTTCAACTAACTTCTCGGCATTATCCTTTTGATTCACCGGAATAAAATGTGCACTCTTAGTGAGTCTGTCCACAATTACCCATATCATATCTTTCCTTTTTGGTGGCATAGGCAATCCTGTAATGAATTCCATACCTATTTCCTCCCATTTCCATTCAGGAATTTCCAAGTGTTGTAATGGTCCTGCTGGACTTTGATGTTCATCTTTCACCCTTTGACAACTATGGCATTCAGATACATATTTAGAAATATCTCTTTTCATGTTATTCCACCAGAATAGCTCTTTCAAATCCATATACATCTTAGTACTCCCTGGATGTATAGAATATGGTGTATCATGTGCCTCTTTGAGTATGACATTTCTAATCTCAGTCACATCTGGAACACATAGACGGTCTTGAAACCATAAAGACCCATAATCCACAAGGCGAAAAACTGATTTTTGCCCTTGAGATATCCTTCGAATTTCCTCAGCAATAAAAGGATCTCCTTCTTGATGTCTAAAATTTTCTTGCTTAAGATCACCGTCCTGCTCTGCAACTATCTGCATAGTAGCTAATCCTCCAAGAACCTCTGTTCTGATGAATTGAAGCTCTAATCTTTCCAAGTCCATTTGTAACTCTTTTGGTAACTCCCTATTGCTTGGCTGAATATCTGCACTCTTTCTACTTAAAGCATCTGCTACAACATTTGCTTTCCCTGGGGTGTAATTGATTGTTAATCATAATCCTTGATTAGTTCCAACCAACGCTTCTGTCTCATATTCAATTCCTTTTGAGTGAAGAAATATTTGAGACTTTTATGGTCAGTGTATAACTCACATCTGCCTCCATAAAGAAAATGCTTCCATCCTTTCAGTGCAAAAACTACTGCTGCTAACTCTAAATCAGGAGGTTGATAGTTGACTTCATGTGGTTTCAGCTGTCTTGAACCATAAGCAATCACTTTCCGATCTTGCATTAATACATAACCCAAACCTTCTTTAGACGCATCACAGTATACTGTGAAGTCCTTCCCTGTTTCAGGAACTGCTAAGATTGGAGCTGTGGTTAATCTAGTCTTCAACTCTTGGAAACTTGCTTCACATTTTTCATCCCACTTGAATGGTGTATTCTTCCTTAATAATTTGGTCATTGGTACGGTTATTTTGGAGAACTCCGATAATAACCAACCATTCCTAAGAAACCTCGAATTTGGTTCACATTGGTCGGTGCAGTCCACTCTAGTACCGACTGAACTTTGGATGGATTTACAGCGATTCCATCCTTATTGATCACATGACTGAGGAATTCTACCTCATCAAGCCAAAATTTCACATTTACTGAACTTAGCATAAAGCTTATGTTCTCTTAAGGTCTGCAATGCTATTCTCAAATGATCAGCATGCTCTTTCTTATCCTTGGAATATATCAAAATACCATCAATAAAGACTATGACAAACTTGTCCAAATATGGCATGAAGATCTTGTTCATCAGATTCGTAAATATTGTCGGTGCATTGGTCAAACCAAATGGTACTACCGGATACTCATGGTGTCCATGTCTTGAGACAAATGTTGTTTTTGGAACATCTCCCGGCTTGATTTTTATTTGATGGTATCCAGATCTTAAATCGATCTTTGAAAATACTCCAGCTCCTTTCACTTGATCAAACAAATCTTGAATTCTTGGTAAAGGATACTTATTCTTGATAATCACATTGTTCAGATTTCTATAATCACCACACATTCGTCTTCCACCATCTCTCTTATCCACAAAGATTACTGGTGTTCCCCATGGGGATACACTTTCCTGTATAAATCCTTTTCTAGCTAACTCATCAATTTGCTCCTTGAGTTCATTCAACTCTTTGGGTCCCATTTTATATGGTGCCTGAGCTATTGGTGTTGTACCAGGTATTAGGTCAATGGTGAACTCTATCTCCCGGTCTGGTGGCATTCCCGATAGCTTTGTTGGAAAAACATCTTGGAATTCATTAACTATAGGAATCTCTTCCAATTTAACTTCTTTCATTGAATTCAACTGCAGATCCACCATGATATGACTATTCTTATCTGCTTGGTAAACTATCCTTGCTCCACTTGGGCTTTTGATTGAGACAGTTTTCTCCTCACAATTTATCTGAGCTCTGTGTTCCATCATCCAATCCATTCCCGGCACTACCGCAATTCCCTTCAAAGGAATCACATAAAGGTCTGTGAAATAAGTACAACCACAGATCGATATAACCTAATCTTGTTTTATGTGGCATACAATCACATTCCCTCCTGCTGTAACTGCTGTCATAGGACTTTCTAACGTTGCCCTTCTAATCCCAAACTTATCACAAAATTCTTCAGAAATGAATGAAGTAGTTGCACCAGTATCAAATAGAACTTTGCCGGGATTGGTAAGGATATTGAGCATACCTATCACTGCATGCTCTGAATTATCCACCTCCTCGAGGGTTGCACAATTCAGTTTCCCAGTAGGTCGGTTCCTCTTGCCATTGTTGTTCTTGCCATTATTTCCACCTTTATTGGACTGTCCATTTCCTCCACTGGCTTGTCCTCCTCCCTTGTCAGGCCATCCTCCAGGTGGTTTGCTCGGACAATCTGGCTTGATATGCCCCTTCTGACCACAACCATAACAGATCACTATAGGCTTTTTGCATTCTCTCTGGAAATGCCTTGGAATTCCACAATTGTTACAAATAACATTCCTTCTCGGATTGGATTGATTTCCACCACTGCCCTTGTTATTGTTATTGTTGTTGTTGCCATAATTCATATTCCGAGGTTCGAACTCCAGGTTAGGTTTAGGTTTGCCTGCCTGAATTCTCTTGGTTTCCTTTTTGGCTCTCTTCCTACGATCCACTTGGACATTCTTGTAGTCATCTTCAGAATTAATGGCTGCATCCAACAACTGCTGATATGTTTGCTTATTGGCTAACCTTAGCTGCATCTTCACAAATGGATTTAATCCATGCAGGAAACGCTTCTTCCGCTTCTCTTCCATGTTGCCATCATCCTCAGCATAGCGAGACAGTTGACTAAACTCCCGAATGTACTTCATGACACTAGTATATCCTTGCTGAAGCTCCTCAAATTCTCTCCGCTTCAACTCCATAACACCTTCCGGAACATGATATTCATGGAATCTCTGCTTGAACTCTTCCCAGGTAAACTCTCTTCCTGGTTTTTGCATGGCCAACTGATTTTCCCACCATGATGCTGCAGGTCCAGTCAGAAGATGAGTTGCATACCTCAATTTCTCCTCATCATTGCAACCTACAGTTTTTCAGCTTCATTTCAGTATCCGCTAACCAGTCTTCTGCATCCATTGGTTCAAGAGCTGATGCAAAAGGTAACGTTCTTGCATTCTGGAAATCAGATAGACTCACTCCTCCACCTTCAGGTGCCCTCTGATTTGCTCGTCCCAGCAGCTCTTCCATGAACTTATTCTGGGTTTCTTGCATCATTTGCATGCATTGCATAAAATTCTGTTCCATTAACAGCCTCATTGGTGGTGGTGGTAATGCTTCTTGGTTTGCTGCATCTGCATCGGCCTTTTCTTTGGCCTCTCACTCCATCCGCTGCTACTCAGTTTCCATTCCTACACCCGTATCCATGACCCTCTAGTCCTGCAACATAAAGCGAATACTTTATAATTACATCATGCACATCTGTTCTGAGCTCGACTTTACGCACAGAACTAGTCACACACTGAAGATCCAAAGAAAATCCAAATATGCATTTCACATATTTTACATAATATCATAATGATACAAAGTCATTATAACATATACCATATAGGTATAATCACAAAACTACCTTACTACTTGGGGTACAATACACGGTACTTGATACTACTAACTAATTGTCTCCTTCTAGTAGTAACTACGCCCATCGTACATGCCTGATGTCCAACTGTGATGACGTGTGGTTCGTCGCACAGTTTGTGGAACATATGGCCTTCTAGAAGGAATATAGTCGGTATCTGAAGTGTCAGGACTTGAGTCATTACTCAACCTGAGCACATTGACTCCCTCCAGCTCAGCTGAAAAGTCTTCAGAAACATATTCAACATTATCTCCAGCCTGCACTCTTGAGCTTCATTTCTTGAGTTGTCAACAGGATACGCAGATCCTGCTGCTTCCCAAGTCCTCTCGTGGGCAAGATAATTAAACACTGGATAATGTATATTCCCTGGGTTTTGAGAAGATGTTGATGATTCAAACACTCTCTCCTCGGGATCTTCCTCTTCATCTTGATTATCTATTGGCATGGTATTTCTACTACTATTATTAGGGTTCATTCTTGCACCCATCCAACTAGATTGTCCAACATTTCTGTCAGAACCAACTGTGGACATCTGGTGTTCATGAGACACATCATATGATCCCATTCTCCAACCATCCGAATTCTCAATAGGAAGTTCTGATTCAGAACCATCCTCTGAGCCCTGTGGTACTGCATACCGCATATCCATAGTAGGATCATGTATAGGTTTAGGTCTTGGTGAATAAGGATATGGTATAAAAGATTCAGGATCTATGGGTATATCCTTAAAGATAGGTGTTGCACTACTACTTGCTTCCTTCTCTAACTGGAATGCTAACTTCTTTCTCCTTTCCGGATCAGTTAGATCCTCTAACATATCATTTTTGTCTTCAACAATCACTTGATGGGTCTTATAAAAAGACACAATGAGTGTTGCATCTATCCATAAACTTGGAAGCTAACTTAGGATACTTGTTAACCAAAGTAAGATGATCTGGTATAGGCTCCGAGTCTATAGAATCATGAGGTATCACAGAGAATGTGCTACCCTCTAGATCCTTGGCTTTCTACTCCCGGATATTAGCTATCGCCTCCACAAAAGCAACATGATATGCTGCTAAATGGCTCCTACCTTCTCCTATAGGTAGATCATGATATAATCCAAGCTTCTCTGGAAGTTGGATACTCACACGATACTTGGATAACATCCGACCATCAAGGTAAGTGATAGTGTTCACTGGAATTCTAGTTGGACAATTAAAGAGCTTTAAAAGTTGACGAAGTTGGTCTGTGAATGATCCTTGATAATCATCAAGAGTCTCCTCTTTCCTTACCAAAGTCTGTTTTGGAAACTTTGGTGCCATATCTCTGTATATCAAAAAAATAATTTTGATTAGTATCCAATGACATATTGCATCATAACAAAGAATTATCGCACTAAAATATATAACAGAATATTCTCATTTGAATACCCATTATATTACTTTTAGAGAATTTTTTATCGTTGCTAATTTTCCTACAGGTAATACCCTTTACTAAGTTTCCAACCTAAGGTCAAAGCAATTTGCTCTGATACCAAATGCGGTGACCAAGCATACCACTTCATGTGTAGTACACTATAGTCGTTGACATGACATCCACAGAACACCGTTCCGTAAATATCACATCCCTCAGAATGGTACAACAGAAACATTCCGGGTCCATATTACAAAAGTACACACATTATTATTATTACAATACCGGAAGTTCGAGACTTCCAAAAGATTCAACTTACAAACCAAAATATAAAGTGTTTTAGTGGAATTTAAAAGTAACAACTCCGACTAGGAGTTGAGCTCAACAGCTTATTCTATAGAGTTCATGTTGCTCGGCTCCGTTGGTTACTACTAATTAGGGATACTTAGTTGGACTCGTTATCATTGACACCATAGCGGATTTCGTAATCCACTCCTTCAACTCCTCCAGACAGATCAGGTTCCTCGTAGAACACATCTTCTTGGCATTCGGCTGCATACATTGGCACGTCTTCGGGATCCTCAGAGTCTAAGCAAGGGATCAAAGGAAAGAATGAGTAACAATGTCACCCAACAAGTTCATTATATGCAAGGTGGGAAGTTTGATGCTCTAACTACCACCTCGGATTATAAATCCTTGGCACTATGCAATTTTTGTAAATCTTTCTTCAAAGATTGATTTTATTCTGAAAAACTATGACAATCAGCCTTCACAGGTTGACCAGAACTTTCATCGAGTTCCTTTCCTGCCGCGTTCGTAGCTCCTTCCCGGAACAGGGAGTAACAAGTTACAATTCTTACACTCTGCAGAGGTGCGTTACTTTACCCATGAGAAATCAACTCCTTGTTGCAAAACCGGGCGTACTTTCCCGTCCACAATTCCATGATGTGGGGCCTAGTAGTTGGTCCAAGCCAATCGCCTTCATGACCCTCAAGATGCCTCCTTGGTGTACACCATGCCCACATAATGAATTACGGCAATGGTTTGTACAAACCGTTAGATGCCAGAACTATCGTGGGACGATGAGGGTTCCGACCCATCTGCTGCATATCCTCTAAGAATTACCAATTAATATGCACGCTACGAGGATAACAGCCACGACCTGCACATCCGGCTTCATGCGAGAGGAAGAAGATACAGCTGACTTCTCTGTCCCATTCCAAATCTCATGGCTAAAGCGTAATATACCGCGCTAGAATCACTGATGCCAGGGGTTATTAAGTCCCTACTTGATCATGATTGTTTGCAACTAGAATCCTAAGTTCTATTGCTCCATTATATCATCACTTAGGATGATATCTATGATTTCTTTATTTGCGAAAATAATATTTTCTTTCTTTTATAGCATATATGATAACACACAATTTGCAAATACTTTGATAAAGACTCTTCAAAAGGACATGAGCAAGTGATGCACTTGCCTTGTGATGGCAAGGTAGTGAAGTCCGATGCTTGCACTCGACCTTGAGCTTCTATGTCTACAAAAACATCATTATTGCCCGGTAAGGACAATATTTAAAGAAGCAAAAATGATTATGCAATAATGTCATGCATCATTTAATTTGATATGCATTCACCCCATTATTATAAAAAGTTCTTTTTAATAATAAAGGATTTATAAATATTATTATTTTTAATATTTATAACATATATTGAATTATTTTATTTTATTTCCTTTTTATTGATTTAATAATTCTTTAAGGAATTATCAATTATACATTAAAATTGTTATTAAATATTTATTTAGTATTTTTCAAAAATACTATAATATTAATATATAATGAAAGTAATTTTTATTTATTTTTATCATCTTTCAATAATTTTGTAAAATTCCATAAGTAATATATAAATTACAAAATTCTCATAAAATTTTAAATGTCTAAAACTTTATATTTCATTTTATTTGAATAGTATGGATTATTTTAAATCCAAAAGTATTTTATTTATAATTTTTGGACTTTTATTTTATTTTCTAAAATTTAATTAAGTCCAGGGGTATTTTGGCCTTTTCCTTTTTATTAAAACGGGCGTGAAAATGTTTCTGGGCTAGTTATACTTATTGGGCCCTAGTAGCCCATTAGTCCTGGACAAAAGAACCACCCCGAAGGGTGTGGCCCAGCTCGGCCCACTCCTCACTGCCTCTCTCTCTCTACCTCGAGTTCATCCTCTCCTCCTCCGACCCCGACCTTGTGGCCGGCGATGCCGCCACCGGCGATTCCCGCCGCTGTACGCCGTTCTGGTTGCCGCCATGGTGCAAAAGGGGGTTGTCGATGACGCCCGTTCATTCTATCCAATTGGATTCGAGCCTAAGGCTCTCCTGCAATGGATCGATGTCGTCCCCAATCCTAGGGTTTGGGGATTGGCATGGATACAGGCGTTGCCGTGGTCGTCGTGCGTCGAGGTGATGCTCTGCACCTCTAGTCGTGATCAGGGTCGCTGCCGTCGCACCGTGCGGGTTGTAGCACCCCCTCTGGGGTGCTCCCCGTGCCTCCATGGGCGTCGGCCCCTCTGCTTCCCCTTCTATGCTTCAGCGAGGACCTACGGTGAGTTTGATTCCTCTCCTCTGGTGCTCTCTATGCTTGCTGATTCAATGCTAGATGCTGGCAGTGTCCTCTCTGGCTACTATCTGATTCAGATTAGGATGATTATCCATTTAGGGTTCCTATTATGTGATTGATCATGTACTGGATGAATTGAATCATGTTTGGATGGTCTGTACAAATGCTAAATGATTATTGGCCTGAGACTTGTTGCTTAAGATGATCTATGATGTTTCCGGTTGCTTACTAGATGATTTTATGATTGGATTGCATCTGATTCAGATGATATAGTTGCTTGGGAATCATGCTTGATTAAGTCAGTGACTTTATAAGTTTTCACTGTCATCTCTAGGTTTATGATCATGGTTATGACATAATAAAATCTCTGTCCTAGTGTTGTTGGCTTAGAACAAGTGTGTGGTTATGAGATCATCATGATCTCAAACTGTGAAGTTTAATATAGGAATATCCTAGTTATGATTCATGTGTTAACAGGAAAATGATTAGTGAGTTGTTTGTCTGAATTTATGATGATTTAATGTCTATTGATGTGGACATCCCTTCTATTGATACAACCGTTGTACCTGCAGCTACACACATACAAGGACCCATCACAAGATCTCGTGCCAAACAACTAAACTATCAGGTACTTTCGTTTCTTGGAACTATTCCTCACATACATGAGAATATGATGCTGCCTAAATCAGATGTATTTCTTACTCTTAGGAATGATGGACCAAGCATGGATGAGAGGGAGAAGCATTGGAGCATGGCCATGCATGGAGATGGCAACAAGCATGTGATGATCCAAGAGAAGGCCACGGATGAAGATTTCAGAACTTTGAGGCCACCATAATAAAGAAAGAAGGCTTGGACGAAATATTCAAGATCAATACTTCACGAATTCGTCCATAGCTTAATATGGTGCTGCGACACCTTTATTTTGGGACAGGCCCATGTAATTTTCGCAGGATTTTAATTAGCCACTTTTTAGAGTCCGTATTTGAGGGGAAAAGGATTTCTAGGTTGGATTCGGCCACCACTTCCATGGCTGGCCGAAACCCCACCTTTTTCGTCCTTAAATACTCCCCATAGCCGTCACCCTAGACTCGGATTTTGTTTAGACATTAAGTTAGCCATCGTAGCAACTTCGCCAAGGCTCGGCGTCATGAAGGCCTCTTGTACCGCACCTATTCAGGGATCCCACCTTTTCATAAAGCTTTCCTCTTAATCTGCAATATCTTGATTGCAATATTGGTTCTTACTTGTTCTCGATTTGGTAGGAATTAAGACCCTACTGGTCGGTGATCGTGTTCCCGCAGGATTGGTAACCTCCAGGAGATTGGCCTAGCGATTGCATTGGCGCTCGTGCTCGCACGTGTAGTCAGATCGTCAAGCCCGAACTCCACCAAATCGATTATCATCATCTCATCGAAAGATCGGACACTTTTGCCCTATCAAGTGGTATTAGAGCTAACAAACTATGCATTCCGGATAGTTATGTTCGTCTTTTGTTGTTACAGGAGGCGCATGGAGGAGGATTGATGGGACACTTTGGTGTCAAGAAAACGGAGGATGTTCTTGCTGCACACTTCTTTTGGCCACGTATGAGTCGGGATGTTGAGAGATTTTTGGCACGCTGCACTACTTGTCAAAAAGCTAAGTCTCGCCTTAATCCACATGGTTTATATATGCCTCTTCCTGTTCCTAGTATTCCTTGGGAGGATATTTCTATGGACTTTGTTTTGGGATTGCCACGAACACAGAAGGGGAGGGATAGTATTTTTGTTGTTGTGGATCGGTTTTCTAAGATGGCACACTTTATTCCTTGTCATAAAACGGATGATGCTGCGCATATTGCTGATTTGTTCTTTCGTGAAATTGTTCGTTTGCATGGTGTGCCAGATACTATTGTCTCTGATCGTGATACTAAATTTCTTAGCCACTTTTGGAGATGTTTATGGGCTAAGTTGGGGACTAAATTGCTGTTTAGTACTACATGTCATCCCCAAACTGATGGTCAAACTGAAGTAGTAAATAGAACTTTGTCTACTATGTTGCGGGCTGTTTTAAAGAAGAACTTAAAATTGTGGGAAGAGTGTTTACCTCATATAGAATTTGCTTATAATCGTTCGCTGCATTCTACCACAAAGATGTGCCCATTTGAGATTGTGTATGGTTTTGTTCCTCGTGCACCTATTGATTTATTGCCTTTACCTTCTTCGGTGCAACATAATTTGGATGCTACACAACGCGCTGAAATGATATTAAACTTGCATACGACTACTAAAGATAACATTGAACACATGAATGCTAAGTATAAACTTGCTGGGGATAAAGGGAGAAAGCATGTTGTGTTTGATGTTGGTGATCTTGTTTGGTTACATTTGCCTAAAGATCGTTTTCCTGATTTACGCAAGTCTAAGTTAATGTCGCGTGCTGCTGGTCCCTTTAAGGTGTTAGAGAAAATAAATGATAATGCATATAAACTTGAGTTGCCTGCAGACTTTGGTACGGTTAGTCCTACGTTTAACATTGCAGATTTGAAGCCTTACTTTGGTGAGGCAGATGAGATTGCGTCGAGGATGACTTCAATTCAAGAAGGGGAGCATGATGTGGACATCCCTTCTATTTATACAACCGTTGTACCTACAGCTACACACATACAATGACCCATCACAAGATCTCGTGCCAAACAACTTAACTATCAGGTACTTTCGTTTCTTGGAACTATTCCTCACATACATGAGAATATGATGTTGCCTAAATCAGATGTATTTCTTACTCTTAGGAATGATGGACCAAGCATGGATGAGAGGGACAAGCATTGGAGCATGGCCATGCATGGAGATGGCAGCAAGCATGTGATGATCCAAGAGAAGGCCACGGATGAAGATTTCAGAACTTTGAGGCCACCATAATAAAGAAAGAAGGCTTGGACGAAATATTCAAGATCAATACTTCACGAATTCGTCCATAGCTTAATATGGTGCTGTGACACCTTTATTTTGGGCCAGGCCCATGTAATTTTCGCAGGATTTTAATTAGCCACTTTTTAGAGTCCGTATTTGAGGGGGAAAGGACTTCTAGGGTTGGATTCGGCCACCACTTCCATGGCTGGCCGAAACCCCACCTTTTTCGTCCTTAAATACTCCCCATAGCCGTCACCCTAGACTTGGATTTTGTTTAGACATTAAGTTATCCATCATAGCAACTTCGCCAAGGCTCGAGCATCGCAGAGGCCTCTTGTACTTCGCACCTATTCAGGATCCCACCTTTTCAATAAAGCTTTCTTCTTAATCCGCAATATCTTGATTGCAATATTGGTTCTTACTTGTTCTTGATTTCAGGTAGGAATTAAGACCCTCGCTGGTCAGGCTGATTGTGTTCCCGCAGGATCGGTAACCTCCAGGAGATTGGCCTAGCGATTGCATTGGCGCTCGTGCTCGCACGTGTAGTCGGATCGTCAAGCCCGAACTCCACCAAATCGATTATCATCATCTCATCGAAAGATCGGACACCTTTGCCCTATCATCTATCCTGATTCATAATGGATTTTTCTTGTGACACCATCATGGTATGGCACACAAGTTTTATTCTAACCCATTGATTGGGTTGTTTTAGGCTTAAGACAAACTTGGATTTATAAGATAAATAGAGATGCTCTTCTCTGAATTCCTAAGACCAATGATGTTGGTCTGAGGCTTAGGGATTCAGATCTTATCTAATTGGTTCATCTAGATAGTCCTGGTAGTGGTACCAGCTATTGTTTTTGAATCAAAGCTTGAAAAAATGATAGTGAGCTTGATCATTCTATGGATCCCTAAGATTTGTTTCTAAGGTGCTACCCTTCCTTTAGGGATGTGCGTAGCAAAAGATCATTGATATATTTAGGCTTAAATTGTAATATATATAGCCTAATCCAGAGCAATGATGTTGCTCTGAGCTCTGGCTGGATCCATGTACTTTGTTGTTTGCTTTTAGAGTTTAAAAAAATCCCTATGATGGATTTACCCCACTTGGGTGCTTTTTGAGGGTTTGTTTTATAAAACAACACATTCTTCTCTCTAAATAAGATGATTGGATCATGTGAAGGTTTTATGAAACTCACCACAAAATCTGATGATGTTGTAGTAAGTTGGTGATGATGATCTTGATCTGGTTTTGCTGGACTCATGTGCTTGATCTTGAGCTAACCTGCTCCTCCTAGCTCCTGGGCTTGATCTTGCTATCCTCCTGATCCATCCCCCTCCTTATGTCACCATCCTGGTGATGTTTGGTTGATCCTTGGTGGTTTGGTTTGGCTAATGTCCTTGGTAAGCTGCTGTCTAGTCTGGCTGTTCTTGTGTGCAAACTGTGGAGTGATGCACTAGTGCCTCCCACGGCTGTGCTTGTGGTTTTGTGAGTTTGGGCTGTTCTGTGGGGTTGACAACACACCACATGCATGTTGGTGTGTGTCCTGCCTGTGTGCTTGCTGTGCACTTGTGGATATGTTCAGAAATTTGAAGCTTACTATTACCTGGTTATTTTCTCCTGGCTGGTGGATTTGTCCCTCTTGGCTGTCATTTGACTTTTGGCTTTAAATTTGTGAAAGATGGATTCTTTCATATTGGTGAAACTTGCCCTTTTTTATAAATTTTTCAATGATGAATTTGTCAAGTGCACTTCACTGACATATCTGAGAGAAATAATACTAACACTAATCTTTTATTTCTCTATATATTTTTTGTTTGTTTTGCAGGTACAAATATAAAGATGAAGATTTAGTTTAGGTTTAGTTATAGAATGTTCCAATGTAGTTTTCTTATTATTTTGTAATTTTTCATTTTATTATTTTGTAATTTTCATTTTATTCAATTGTAATAAAGATTATATTATTATTAATAAAGAATATTCTTATTATTTATTCTTTTGTAAATTGTGAAGTTTGAAAATGGTTTCAGTAAGTTACATTCTTTGTAACTTGTTTATGAAATAAGTTTCATATTCATTATTGTTTTTATTTGGATAGAATTTAAGTTGTAATATTTATTTCTTAATTAAATTAAGATTCAAAACTTATCCCAAATTTATTTGAATTATAATTCAAACACTTAATTTTAAAATTCAAATTCATTTTAAACACATAATTCCTTAAAGATCATATCAAAGTCTATAGCAATCACCCTTTAAGACTAAACCTAATCTCAAAGTATGAAAGCAACATTGATCACTTAAGGTTTTTATTTGGCGAAAATTTTACCCACATTTTCACAAATGGATGCATGCAACATTCCATATTCCTAAATCTACCCTTCATAGTTCCTAAATGGTGGTATGTTACAAGAAGGAAGAGGGAAAACAGCGAAAAATATCGAGAGCACAGCGAAGGGCAGCGAAGCTCGTGAAAATGGAGTTAATGGAGATGGACAAATGACGAAGGGTAAAATAAAACTATTGTTTACCTATGGTATAAAAGGAAGAAGACGACGCACACGATCCCTTGATCCAGAAGCCCTAGCACGCACCTCAAATCTAACCCTACACGTGTCAACACTACACCGAACCTCCTCCAGCACGTCGTCCACTACGCACGGAAATCAAGGAGACGCCGTAATTTTCACCATGTTTGTGCATGACTAGTCAATTTCAAGTCAGGCGGTGGGACCCACGATCGTCTCATCGCATCATCTCTACTGCCGCAGACGGTTGAGATCACCAATCATCAGCACTTACGTCATCAAGGCAAGGTCAAGCAACGGCTCGAAATTTTTGGACGATTAATCAAGTACTTACTCGAATCTATGATTTGAGAAACTACTCGGGGGCTACTCCTATCAGGAGCGCTGGCCGCGCACCTAAGAAATGACTAAGGTAACTACACTTTGCAATTATCTTTGAGTCCCACGTCGAGTCTGCGACTCAACTACGGACTTGGGGGCTACTCCCATAGGCAGGATAGGTTGAGCATCCGAAAAAATTGTGTCCTACGGAGCTAAGTTGAAAACGACTGAACTATAGTCTCTGCTTGAGTCTACGACTCAAACAGAAACTCGGCGGATACTCCCATTGGGAGCGCTGGCCGCGCACCCTATGAATTCATCGACTGCGATCCTTCGGATCAAATACGACATAGTCTTTTTGGCAACTTTGCCCAAACCAACGCTAAGTGGGAAGCATTCTCCTTGGCCACCTGAAACACCTCCGTGGTGATAAAAATTCGGATGCTATATTTACGACGCAAAGATAAGCCCTACAGATATCATCTGATGGCCTGGTAACGCACCTGATTGCGCTCTGCCTGTAAACTCCTATGTCAACATACACGATGAAAATCCCGACGGACGCGTTGGGTACATCACTTAAAAATCACTGGGATTCAGCTCATGTAAGTCCACAACGGCCTGAGTCGAATCACACCAGCAATCGTTCCGAATTCGAGTCCAGGGACTCAAGTTTGATGAAGATCGTGTTGTTTTGTCCTATGACAGTTAACTGGCCCGGATCCGTCAGGTGAGCCAGGCACACGCATCAATAATACCTATGAACTAAAACATTTCTCCTTGTAAAGCAAGTTCAAAGCCCCTGAAAGACTGAAGAGTCTCCAGTCGAATCTACAATTCGACTGAACACTCGGGAGCTACTGACATGGATTGTGACACCCCCGGGATCAGGGCTAAACAAATCCCAGACCTCCGTCTGACATAAGCTTAACCTTGAGCTCGAGAATATCTAGTGAAGAATCGGTAACACAACAGTGACCCTACGACACAAAAATTATTACAGCACGGTCATAACTAAGCAGAGAACCAAATTATTACAAGCAGAGGTCACTGACCACAAACATCAAACAACGGAAGGCAAATTATGCTATTAAGTATAGCAAACTTAACAAATGGCCTAAGAGGCCTGAAGCATAACGATGATGTCCTAGCCCATAGATTCCAGGCTGCCGGCCGGGAACCCCAAGCTACTCGTCGGTGTCGATGTAGTACCAAACTGATCTTCAGGGAACACTTACTCTGCCAAAAGTATCAACAAAGCAAGGGTGAGTACAGGGTGTACTCTGCAAGACTTATGGCTGGTGGAGTTGTTTTGCATAAAGCCATCTTTGTTTATAAAACAAGAGAGAGAAGAAGCTCGTCTAATCAGAGTATTTTGAAAGGCGGTAAGAGAGCGACATCTCTGAAATGTTGATCCTCATCTTTTGATATCCACCAAGTCATCATCATCTCAACCCTGACCAGGATCACCCCCTCGTAGCCATGAGGAAGCATCCTTAAGCACACGTTGATCTACCAAGTTTTACGATTAGGTTAAAGTTCCCTGTGATCTTAGAATCTGGTCACCAAGCGTTCATAACCGTGAGCATGGCTTTTCGAAAAGATTTAACCCTGCAGGGGTGTACAACTTTACCCACACGTACCAACCGAATTTTAATGCCAGTATATTATCCCTCTTCCTTGGAAGGCCGGCAGAGGGTGGCTGGCCACGACCTTTACCTTGATTTCTCCGAGACCATGAGTCACGCAATAAGTATGGTTCCGCCGTAACGGGTCAAATCCCGAAGCCGGTACTTAAAGATGTGAGGCGAGGTTGGTTTACCAGGGGCGCCATCAACCCCAAGCAACCCGGTCCACGCTTCCCTACCTGTTATGATGCACCAACTTCACCCGGCAAATCTTTCAAAAGGTTTTCTATGCATATGTCGAATGGAACGCCCGAACTATGTCACTCATGGAATATACTAGGCAAGTTAATCAGGCAAGGGGTTCCCAAGCCCCGTGTGGTTGTACGCTCGTCTCGGTTCAAAAGGCAAGAACTCGGTTCCTAGTGGTTGCGAGCATGGGACTAGAAAAGCCACATATCACCGTGGCCTCCCATACAAGCCTTAGCATGTTTAACTCATATCACCTATGATATCATATCATCACGTTCTCCTGTCATACTAGATTCTCTGCATCTGATACATCATCTGGATGGACCAGACTCAACAGCTATGCATGGCTAAGCAGGACATAGATATGAGCTCTTGCGGTGCACACAAGCCAAACCTAGTTATGCTAGGAGCAGTGGATCAGGTAATATAAGCTCAAAGGGAGTATGCAATAGATAGGATACTCTATCTATCAATAAAAGACCACAGTAGAATCGTATGCATCATGGCAAGAATTGAAATGCTTTCGAAATCATAGGATTATATCATGGTGGGGCTATGCTTGCCTTTGCCTGTTGATATGATTAAGTAGAGCTTCAGAAGCCTTGTACTTGACTTAGTTACAGTTGGTCAAGTATTATTCGTCAATCTTCGATCTTCGATGGTCTTGTCCTCGGTCTTCGATCTCGATCTCGATATCATATTCTATCGGAAAGAAAGAATCACCGGAAAGAAAGCGAAACAATCAACAATGGCATCGATGCAATGCTCAAACAAGAATTATGATATGACAAGTTAAATTGCATTGAATTCAAACCCTATGGCATGCTCGACAACTTAATCGGGGTTCCGAGGGGTGCAAACCCTAACTCGGGGAAACTCCGGATGTGTATGAGAGGGGTTACTATGTTGTTCTAACTAAACTTGTCATGTAAGTTGCTTAACAATGCATGATTATAGCTCTATTAGATTTTTCTCTTTTTCTGAACATTTTGATATATTATTTGTATTTTTCTGACTTACAAATTAAAAGTTATTGAATTTACAAGTTTATATCAAATTCTGGAATTATTTAAACATTTTAAAATTGGATTATTGCGTCAATATGACATCAGTAAAATGTTGGGTTTATTTTTACCGAGACAGAACCTAGCACTTGTGACTGACTGCTGGGCCCTAGGCCACATCAGCAAGCCAGACCAAGGTCAAGTCGCACGGGCTGGGCTGGCGCCGCGGACGCTGTGGTGACATCATCTCGGCAGCCACCGCCAGATGGTTGCCGGAGATGGCGGAGGAGAGCGCGCGGGGCCTCGAGGAGGGGTGCGTTGGACGCAGCTCTACGCGGGCGACCTCAAGGTGGCGGCGCCGCTCGGATTGGGCTGCCGGAGCAGCTGATACTGCGGGGCGGCGGCGGCGGTGCTTGCAGGTCATCGGCATGGCATCGCTAGAGCAAGCACGCTAACTAGAGGAGGGTGCCATAGGCACCAGTGGCTCACCACGGTTTCTAAGGAGTGGTCGACGAGGCAAAAGGTCGTCGGAATCGATGGTGAAGGCGGCGGAGGTTGTCGGAGACCGAGGTGCCGATTGGAGCGGCAGGGGTCTTTCCAGCTTGCGTGCTTCGACAAGAAGACCCAGGGGAGCACGGAGGTTCCAGGCACTTGCTCATAACAGCGAGGGAACATTGGGGACGATGGTGACGGGAGGCTCTGGCCGGAGCTAGGGTTCGGTATGGCGCATGGAAGCGAGAGGGAGAAGGGATAGAGGCGTGCTAGGGCTTCTCCGCGGCGGCGGCGAGGTACTTGTAGGCCTCCAGGGGCGGCGGCGCGCATCGTGGCACCGAGCGGGCATCGCGACGCTGGCGAGCGGCGGTTGCTGAGCCAGGCAGCTGCTTGGCTACGAGAGGAGGATGACAGGAGTGAACCGGTATGCGGGCTGGGCCGCTGCTGGGCTCTTGCTGGGCTGATGGCTGCTGCACACGCGGGAGAGAGGGAAGGAGGAGGAAGATGGGCTGCGGCCCACTGGCTGCTGCTACTATTTTTTAATTCTAGAAATGTTTTCCTATTTCTGATTTCACTTTTGTTTTTGTATTTCCATATACAAATCTGTTTTGAGTTATTTCAAAATACTAGAGGCTTTTATAAAGTATATAAAATTTTTATGAACCCTTTTTAATCCATTTGGGCTCCAATAATTTTGGTGGTTTTCAAAATTCAAACCATTTGAATGTGTTTCAAAGAGAGGGGAGAAAACTAGGGTTTAGAGTTTGATTTGTTTTCTCTAATGCACAATTTAAATGATGATGCTCATGATGCACAAAACAAACCCTAATATTGATTAAGTAAAACTAGGGTGTTACATGGATATACCCCACGGGTACACGAAATTGGTATACCTGGTCTAGTCCAAGGAAGGCCCATGTCAAGATACGCGGCCCATGAAGACTTCAGATGGCCCAAGCCCATGACGTTTTCGACTCCTTGGAGGACAAGTTTAGAGTAGATAGAATTTCAAAGGGCACCAACCCTAATCTGTAACCGACTCGACCTACCCCCGAGACCTGTCTTATCTATATAAAGGCTAGGAGGGCACGGCGAGAAGAATCTCTTCCACCATCGCATACACACATCACGCCAGATTGCATCTACGCACTCCTATAACCTTCAGTTCCGCCGTAATTAAGAACAGACAAGCAGGAGTAGGGTTTTCCCTCTAGGGGCCTGAACCTGGGTAAATCTCGTGTCCCGCGTTTCTTGTCTGTTAACCGTTCCACGACTTCCAGCATCCACATCTTCTCCAAAACCCAAGTCCATAACAATGGGCATTGACGAAATCAACCCTCGCCAGTCATCTTCTTGGCTTGCTTTGAGCAAGGCTTTTTCCCTTCCATCTTTTTCAGCTTCATATTCTGGTGGTCCTAATGGTCCTGTAACAACTGCACCTCTCCTTGTAACAACATTAGTAGAAACAGGAATATTTATATCATCTTGAAGAAAAAATTGATAACCAGATGCTATTTGTTCACATTGGGTTTCAATCATACTAAGGTATTTCTTGGCCAATCTCATCATAATTTTCTGTGAGTTCTGCCAAAACCTTCTTATGTCTTTGAAATTGCTTATAGAGGTTATTGTGGGATTTGGCCTGTCAATGTTTTAATTCTTGAAAAACTTTCATAGTTTCATCTTCTTCAGTAAAAATCTGTAATAGATCTACATTGTTTTCCTTAACACATTCAGAAGGAATACCTTTTTCTTTCATTATTTTTCATACTTTAGGCATAAGATCTAGGGTTATACGAAGTATCCCTTTTTCTAGCTTAATACCAAAATCAGGATTATAAAGAGAATCATTCTTAGCCCTAGTGGACATCAATTCCAAACAGGCTTTAGCAGTTAAAGTATTTATCGATCCACCCGCTGATAAGTCAAGCAATTCTCTACACTAAGTATTAAGACCGTGGTAAAAATAAGTGGCAAATAGTTGATTCGGAATAGCCATGATTAGGAATACTATTGATCATTCCAAAAAAAATCTATCCCAAGCTTGTGGGTAGTTTTCTCCCATGTTCTGACTGAAGTTGCCTATATTCTTTCTAATTTCAGTTACTTTTTTAAAAGGATTAAATTTGTTTATGAATTTGACAATACAATTTTCCCAGCATTTAATGTAGTGACGAGGGAGAGAATATAACCAGTCTAGAGCCTTACCTTTAAGAGACCAACGGAATAATTTTAGACGGGAGAAATCTCTAGGCAAACATTTTGGTCCAATTGATGTTATCACATCATCAAACTCTCTAAGATGTCTTCCTGGGTCTTCATCTTCCCTTCCACTGAAAGCTTTTTCCTGCAAAATTTTAATAATCTCACCATCAAATAGATATTCTCTAACTCTAGGATTATGAAATTCTATTGGTTGTTTAAGATAAGCAGGATTTGGAGCACTGTATTATCTGGGAGTTTTCTCGGGTTTCTTTGGATTTGTCCTATGAATGGATATAATTTCCATGAAATCACTCAGGTTTTGAACTTCAACCTTGTTTGGTCTTAAAAGTTTTTCAATAATTTCTTCGCGCCTTTGAGCAGGCACTCGCTCAAAATAATCTGGTAGATAGGTCCTACGAGAGCGTGTAGACCCTTTGTCTCTTTGGCAGACCATTTGGTAGTGGTAAGACCTGAAATGTCAAGAGACAAACACTTAGCGCTTAGCTCCCCAGCAACAATGCCAAAAAATAGCTTGATGTCTACAAGTGCACAGATCGTTTGTAGCTACTTTCGAAGTTAAGATATTGATCCCACTGGGAGCCCAAAGGTAAGTTTTTAAAAATGAAGTCTCTGTCACACTCAATGTTGTCATAGGTCTTCGAGTGAATTGACTGCAAGTGCTGGAATAAGAACAAAATTTGGATTAAACTAAATGTATTTAAATAAAACTAAAACGTAAACTTTAGAAATAAAAAGCATAAAAGTAAGAACAGTTCGATTGTTTGTTGTTTTCAGCAGATGACAAAGCAGGCACAGGGAGATACAATTCATGGTAATAGTGACTATGCCAGGTGAATGAGTGATAAGTGTATCAATTATAATCTTATAAGTATGTGTGTAGGCGAGCAAGCCATAATTAACCGGAACTCCTCTTGGTAGATTTCATCCCAACTTCAATAATCCTACTAGTTTGTTACCAAAACCATGCTCAGTCACTAGGTGATTAAGATCATTCAGGTTGCTTAGCAATTAAGCACCTTGGATCAGACTAATGCAATAAGCACAGTGGTTCCTCGTGATCCTCGAGTCAAACTAGTTTCCCATTGATATCCCCGTGTCACTCGGGGGTCGCCGGTCTGCTAGCGAACAAGATCTTATCTATGTAGAACAAAGCATCATGTTGTTTGGGCCCTTAATTGGACAACAAGCATTAGGCATCCCACATATAGTTAAGCACACATAATACAGTGATTAAAATCAATCACAAACTAATGAAAAATTTATAGGCACATCACATCTCACCGATCCCTTACATCTCCCACGCCTAAGGGAAATTACTCACACATGAGAGAAGAAAGCATCATTGATATAATTGAATAAAAGGAGTTTGTCTCGATATTACCATGGAGATCCACAATAAGAACATAAAATCAATCCAACACAATCCAAGATAGGAAGAAACAATCTCAAATCCTAATCTTGCAAGGTGAAGGTATCTCTCTCTCTCAAGTACAAGTAATGGCTATGGGGGTGTGGTGGCTAGGAGGTCAAAGATCGTGGAGCGAGATGAAGAACGTCTTCCCCTTCTTCTCAGGATCTCTCTTTTCTCCCTTATGGATGGAACGACGGCTGCTATGTTATGATTTCGCATATGCCTTCTTCACGAAAGTTTTTCATTTTGAAAGGATGAAGGCGGCGACAACTATTTGGCCGGAAAAATATTCTCGCCGTATAGTTGGTCATTAAACCTTCTGTTTGCCTTCCTTGATTGCTTCCAAAAAGAGACTTGCTTGTTTTTGCTTGAATATTGTATTTTTGTTGTTGAAACCTTCTATTGATGTTTAGAACATGAAACACACATTGAAAACCAATTTTTCTTTGCTACCGAAGTATTAGAATTAGGTAAATCTAGAAAACCATCAAATCATGATGAAAACCATCAAGAAAAACCATTAAAAATGTATCGAATCTCACATCTATCAGGATCTCATCATCATTTTGGTCCTCATATTGACCATTATTTTGACCAAGATCTTCACTGGGATCATTCTCATCATCATCAGGCATAGATTGACCTTGGTCTTGATCAGGCGCACTGCTGGACAGACGTTGAGATGATCTTCTAGCTGATTCTATAAATCTTCCTTGAACAATGGACTGAGCAGCACAGGACAATCTAGAGAGTGGAGAATTGATGACCCACAAGTTTAGGGGATCGCAACAGTCTTCGCGGGTAGTATTACCCAATTTATTGATTCGACACAAGGGGAGCCAAAGAATACTTGCAAGCCTTAACAACTGAGTTGTCAGTTCAGCTGCACCTAGAAATAGTTCTTGCTCACGAAAGTTTATCAGTAGCAACAGTTTGTAGTACCAACAGCAAAACAAGAGCAATAGTAACAGTAACGGTAACTGTAGGATTTGAGTGTAGTATGCATAGGGATGGATGGACAGGTGTTGCATGGGCGAGTCTAAACATGTAACTTCAAGATCTAGGGCATTGCAGATAAATAATAACAAGCATCCAAGTACAAAACAATCCTAGGCATGTGCTCCAAATATAGTCATACATGCTTGCAATGAGAACTTGCACAACATCTTCATTTTACAGCCCGTGGTAGCGGGCCTCTAGGAACTATCGGCAATTAAGGTGCTCCTTTTAATAGAGCACGAGCAAAGCACTCCGTGAACACATGTGATCCTCACACCACAGCCATCCCCTCCGGTTGTCCCAATTATTGTCACTTTGGGGCCTTTGGATCTGGAAAATGATATGTGTACACAACTTGCAGATAAGATCACAAACAATACTATCATAATGATTCAATAATAATTTCAGATCTGAGATCATGGCACTCGGGCCCTAGTGACAAGCATTAAGCACAACAAGTTGCAACAAAGTCAAATAGCACTAATAGAGATACTAGGCACTATGCCCTATTCGATTACATGATAGAACTCATCCAATCCCTACCATCCCCAAGCCTACACTGGGGTATTACTCACTCATGGATGAGGGAAACATCTGTGGTTGATGGAGATGCGTTGGTGATGACGATGGCGATGATCCTCCCCAAATTCCTTGTCCCGGCAGGGTGCCAGAACGGAGTTTCTGGATCCGAATCTTGGTTTCTGGTGGCGGCGGCGGAGCGGAACTCTTTCTGGAAAAACTATCGAACCCCCCTCGGTTTTTAGGTCGAAAGGCAACTTATAGGCGCAGAGGGAGGCCGAGGAGGTGTCTAGGGAGGCTGCACCCCCTCCAGGCGCGGGGTCAAGTGGGCCCGCGCCTGGGGTGGGTCTGGGGCCCCCAGTCCTCCCCTCCGTCTCTTCTGCTGGCTCCATGGATCTTCTAGCGAAATATAATTTTTGGCATATTTTACGGGATTTTTCCTGATAGTTGATTTTATGCACAAAAACAAGACACCAAGGTAATTATGCTGAAAACAGCGTCAGTCCGTGTTAGTTGTATCCAAATCACACAAGTTTAGAGAAGAAACAATAGCAAAGTGTTCGATAAAGTAGATACATTTTGGACGTATCAACTCCCCCCAAGCTTAGCTTATTGCTTGTCCTCAAGCAATTCAGTTGAAAACTGAGTGCGATAAAAGAACTTTCACGAACACTTTGCTTCATATGATGTATATATTCTCAGCACAGGAGTATATGCTTAGACAATTCATAATAAGAAAGTATGCAACTAAGTCTACTCAATAGTCATTGCAAGCTATGAAGAGAAACCAACTCAATAATAATAAGTAGCATGAAACATAAACATAAGCAACATTGCAATGCTCATAATAAGGTATGATAGAGTGGTATCTCGCTTGCCTTTGTTTGAAGAGCACAATATGAATTCCAAGGCACCTCTGAAGTTCAAGTGAAGACTAGAGGCAAAGATACCAGAGATACAAGCATCAAAGTCATGACATAATTAACCAAGTTTTGGAACAAACACAAGAATGACAACTATGCTCTCAAGAAGGTGCTCATAGAATAAGTGGTGACTCAACAAAAGTTGTGAAAATGGTTTTGTGAAAGTTTGAAAAGGCTTCCAAATGCTAAAAAGAAGGTACTCATTAGCTTTGAGCTCTCATTGCCCCTATCATAGGCATCTTCATGTGGTTAAGGTGAAAGTGAGGTCTACTCTGAATCATATGCTTGACAGACCATAGACTGGAAATCCCAAGTCCCTTGAGCACGAGGGTCGCTCCGCATGCTACTCAACTTTGGTCACCTGAAAGTTCTTATCATTGGAAATACATGCATATCATCGAGAACCGCCAACGGGGTACCCCTTGCACATGGTACAGGAGCTTTCCCATAACCAAAATGACAAGGCAAGCAGACAATGAGCATCTCAGCAATCTTTTTATTTACCATATTCATAGCTTTTTCTTGAGGACGCTTCATAGATGCTCATTATGGTGATGCTGCAAGTTTCCACCATGATTAAGCATGGCTTAGGATAGCGGCCCAGGCGTTTCTCTAACACAATGTATAAACTCCATGAACTCACAACCTCCCCTTTTATTTCACCCCGTCGACATCCGTAAACAAAAGAGCAAAGAATCAACTGGATGAGATATCCAAAAAGTGTTGAAAGTGTTCCTCGTGACAACACGGTTCTGCTGACTCCCAGCATATAATTAGCAAGCATATAACTTTCATGGACTAGTCACAATGGTTCAGAATTATTAAGCGCAAGGAATAAAGTGTGCCATCAAATTCGTGAGAGCTTTACTAACTAACTTTCTCAAAACAGACAAACATTTTATTTTGGAAGAAAACACGGCATAGGAATATGCACTGAAGTAGCAAATGATGCTAATAGGTAGGTATGGTGGACACAGCTGGCAATATTGGTTTTGGGAATTTTGGAAGCACAGGTAGAGCACAAACTCATTGCAAGTGAAGGCTAGCAATAGAGAGGGAGCGACAAACGAGAGAGCAATAGCTGTCATAATCATGCTTGCAACAAAACAAGACTAATTATGGCATGAAAGTGATACAAGAACTCTGAGGCAAAATAAATCATTGAGGCTTACTGACTATTGATTAGTCATATTCATGCGTGAGCATGTGCCAAGTCGATCCACATGAACAGTCAGAGGAGGATACCACAATATCATACCAAAGTATGAATAAAACAATGCAAGCAAACATTCATATGACATGCTACAAACTATTAGCAAGTTGGAGCTAATCATAGACAAGAAAGAACTACTAAGCATCCATAATGACATACACCTTACACAAACAGGCTAAGCATGCTCACAATGATGAGTATATGTACAAAAATGAAACAAATAGGGTTCGTTACCATCCTCTTACCACACCTCGAGTTGTCTTAATCTTCATTATTGCCCCTCACTTGTGTGACTTGAATAATAACATGAAACCAAAATCCACTAAGGATGGCTGTACCCTGCAAAGAACTGACAAAACCAAAGAAGAACATAAAATATTTTTGGTGTTTTCAATTTTTTAGAAACAAGCAAACAAAGAAAAACCAAACAAAAACAAAGCAAAATATTTTTGGATTTTTTCTTTTATGGCAAACCAAAGCAAAGAAACAAAGAAACAAACCAAGAGAAACAACAAAAATATTTTTTGGTATTTTTGGGTTTTTAGAAAGAAGCAACAAAAACGGAAAAGAAAGTGAAAACAATGGATATACAAAGAACCGACCGAACATGATATATGAGTGTGATGTCGGTATACCTCCCCCCCCCCAAGCTTAGGCTTTTGGCCTTAGTGGGGCTCAATAGCGTGGATAGTAATCCCATGCTGGTGGGTCATCATAGGAATGATCATAGTCAGGCGCCTGCGATGAAGAAGAACACGCGCCCCAATCAAATGAGGGCTGCTGGTATGAACACTCTCCCAAGTTGGAGGGCTGAACCGAATTGTCTTCGGCATCCTCTTCAACATTCTCCTCTTGCTGGGAGAGTTCCCCCACATATGTTTCAACCTCCTCCTCTGTAAGCGACCATCCTTGCCTGTTATCAAAATTAAACAAAGCTGGTTCAGGCAAATAAACTATTTTCTCAATCCTACCCTTTCTCCGACCTTGCTGGGCAAAAGACAATTCATATGGTAAACTTCTCACATTAGCCCCCAAGGAAACAAAACCATGCTGAATCATGGATTCAATATCAAGCCTATCTATGGGGAACTGAAAATCTGAATAATGAGGCTCTAAACCATGGAAAGCTAGCAACCTAGAAGCAATGAGACCTCCACAAATTCCACCCTTCTCATGGTTGGTGGTGAGACGGTGAGCTATCAGAGCACCCAAACTATAAGATCTACCCCTATTCAAAACAGATGCAATAAAAGCTAGATCAAAAGAAGACAACTTTCTAGCAATCTTTCTAGCGAGAACGCACTTGGTAATGAAATAGGAAAAATATCTGATAGCTGCGAGCTGAATGTTCCGAATTTTGCCACTTTCCTTTGAGAAGTCGAAACCTTGGCAAATCTCAGCATATAAATCCACAAGTGACTTGGGCCTCTCTTTGATATTCTCACAAGATCCCCACTAGGGTACTCTAATTGCTGCATAGAAATCAGCAAAAGGCAGGTCGACATGTATATTATATATTTTGTAATGGACCATGGGATTAGAAGTAGACCAAGTGAACCGGAAGTCCTGCACAAAAGCCATGGTTAGCTTAACATATTGAAAAGGTTCACCTTCAACAAAGTGTTCCAACCCTGCATTTCTAACCATAGTTTGGAAATTCTGGAGGATCCTCGCAGCTCTCATAAATTCATTGCATGGATAAATGGAAGGAAAAACTGCCTCCTCACGATGAACTTTCATTGGCTCATGCACCATCAAGTCATATTGGTTCAGTGGATAAGAACTCATCTTCCTTGCTGAAATTTTTAGACAACCATCAAACCAAGTGATTTCTAAGTCGATAAATGATGAGTAACTACTATAGGAACTTGCTACAGGACTACACATGCATCAAAACAAATTTTCTGAGCATAGAACAAGCATGCAAGCTCAAACAACATGTCACCTATAGTAGCAAAATACTCAAGATACAATCTACCAATCACAAATCTAATTGGACAAGTGGAGGAGGCACATACCAAGGAGCAATCCCTCCAAAAATCAGCACTTGAGATGGGCTGAACAAGGAGATCGAAAATCGCGAGCAAGAATAGCAAGAACTCAAGCTTGAGAAAGTTTTCTGGTGTTTTTCGGGAGAAAGAAAGAAGATGGCTTTGAGGAGGCACCTGGAGGGTCCCAGGTGGGCCAGACCCCCCAGGCCCCGCCACCTGGTAGGCCGCGCCTACCAGGGTTCTGGTGGCCTGGGGTGGCCCCCTGGTTCACCTCAGGTGCCACTCTGCCCCTTTTTTCAAGGAAAAAAAATATTTTGAATTTTCTGGGATTTTTCTGGAAACTTTATTTTTGGCCAATTTTCAGGGTATGAAAATTGATTTTCTCGCAGAAACAGTTTTTTTCAGAAGAAGCAAAACCAAACAAAAATCCAAACTACGGGAGCTCTAAGAAACTCAAACAAGCAAACAACTAGCAAGACTAAAGCTAAAGCAAAGACTAGGAAGGAGAAAGGTAAAATAAAGCAAGTATAACCACAGTGGAAACATTATTTTGTTCATTAAAATCCTTTTGTTAACAAGGTTGATCAAGTCTTGTTACCAAAACAATCTTATATGAAACAAAACTTTGCATTCCACAAGGTGATTATGTTACCTCATACTTGATAGCAATGGTCCCAATCATAATAGTTTCAAAATTTTCTTGTGGAATGGGACAATATATTTCTCCAACCTTGATACTCTCAAAATTTTCAATGGAATTCAGGCAATTGATGACAGCACCTGCAGTGTTAAGAAAAGGTCTCCCACGAATAATAGACATATTATCATCTTCAGGCATTTCAAGCACAACAAAATCAGTTAAGACCATGCAATTATGAGCAACTTGAACAGGAACATCCTCACATATACCAAAAGAAATAGTAGTTGACTTATAAGCCATTTGCAAAGAAATATCAGTTGGTATCAACTTTTCTAGCCGGAGTCTCTTATAGAGAGAAAAAGGCATAACACTAACTCTAGCTCCCAGATCACATAAAGAAGTTCTAACATAATTATTCTTAATGGAGCAAGGAATAGTTGGTTACCTGGATCACCAAGTTTCTTTGGAACCTTACCATTGAAGGAGTAATTAGCAAGCAAAGTAGAAATCTCCTCATTAGGAATCTTTCTTTTATTAGAGATAATATCATTCATATACTTTGAATAAGGAGGTAACTTAATAGCATCAGTCAAAGGAATTTGCAAGAATAAAGGTTTCATCCACTCACAAAACTTGTTGTAGTGTTCTTCCTCCTTTGACTTGTGTTTCTTACCTGGAAAAGGCATAGGTTTCTGCACCCAAGGTTCTCTCTTTACCTTGTTTATTAGCAATAAAATCTTCCTTTGGGTACCTAGTATTCTTAGTGTGCTTCTCAGGTTCTTCCTCACCTTCCTCCTTATCAGCATTACCACTCTTAGTTTCAGCATCAGAGACAGATATACTATTAGGATCTACAGTAGGTTCAAGTTGTTCCTCAACTACTTTATGTTTCTTTCTCTTACGGGGACTACCACTATCTTCACCTCGTTGGGAATCCTGCTCTACTCTTTTAGGGTGTCCTTCAGGATATAAAGGATCTTGAGTAGCTATACCACTCCTAGTTCTAATTCCATAAGCATGTTTATCTCTTGAACTAATAACTAGCATATCCTTTTGTACCTTAGCATGTTGATCAAGTTGGGTTTGAACCATTTGAAAGTGTTTACAAAGCATTTTAATATCATTAGAACTTATTTCCACAATATCTTTCAACTCGTGGATAGCTCTAGAGTTTTCCAATAAATGATTCTGAACTTGTTTATTAAAATATCGTTGTTTAACAATAAATGTTTCAAGTTCCTCTAAACATTGATCAGGAGGCTTACCATAAGGAATATCACCTTCATCAAAGTGTTGGAGAGAGTGTACCTCAATAGTAGATGAGTGGGGAATTGGCTTACATAATTCTTCTATAGGAGGTAGATTCTTCACATCTTCATCTCTAATACCTTTCTCCTTTAGACACTTCTTAGCTTCCTTCATCACTTCATCATTTAATGCAATAACTCCCCTCTTCTTTGTTGTTGGTTCTGGAATTGGTTCGGGAACAACTGGTTCAGGAGTAATAGGCTCAGGTGTATTCAGCTCAACTGAAGTCCAATTATCATAATTCTTGCTTATCTTAGTCATTAATTCTTTAGTATATGTAGGAGTCCTTTTCCTGAAAACACAATCAGCAAAGCTATCTAGGTATGTCCTAGAATTATCAGTTAGTCCATTATAATAAATATCAAGAAGCTCATTCTTAGGTAATGGACATCCAAGATGTGCATGAATCAAGGCACAAAACCTTGTCCATGACTCAGGCAATTTCTCTTCTTCTCCCTGTTTAAAATCAAAAAGTCTCTGCAAAGCAGCATGTCTAGCACTAGGAGGAAAATATTTCTAGAAGAAAGAAGCAATCAAGCAATCAGGGCTATCAATGGAACCAGGAGTTAATTTATTAAACTAAGCTCTAGCTTCTCCTTTTAGTGAAAAAGGGAAGATATTAGTAACAAAATACTTGCGCATCTTAAAATCATCAGAGAACAAAGCACTCATAGTAGAAAGCTCATTCATATGAGACACAGCACTCTCATTTTCAGTCCCACAAAAAGGTTCTTTCTCAACAATATCTAAATAAGATAAATCAAGAGAGAAATCATAATCTTTATCTTTAATATCTATGGGAAAGGTGGCAAACTTAGGATCAGAGGACATCTTAGGCATAATAGTACGTCTAGCAAGGAGACTCTTAATAGCACTAGTACCATGTGTGTTTCGGCACTCTTCAACAAAATCATCAGTGAACTCAACGTAACCAGCATTAATATCATAACTCTCACTAGCAGGTGAGCTAACAGGTGTAACGGTGTATTCACTAGGAGTTTCGGTATTTCCTAGACTAGCCATAGTAGCATCTAGAAAAGGACCTAGTGAACCACTCGCATCAAGCACAGTAGAAGTAACATCATGAGCATCAAAAGCAGTTTCAGACTCAGCAGTAGTAGCAGCGTGTGTAGCATGTGTATGTGGTGGTGGTGTGACAAGCTTACTTATAACACAAGGTGAATCAAGAGCAGCAGAGGTGTTTAGGACTATACCTATTCTTATAGTGAATGGTAAAATAGGGAACTTTCCATCACGAGACTTACCCATGATGAACGGAGTAGCAATGAACAATAATAGATCCAAGTGAACTTAAAAATAAAGCTATGCTCCCTGGCAACAGCGCCAGAAAATAGTCTTGATGACCCACAAGTATAGGGGATCGCAACAGTCTTCGCGGGTAGTATTACCCAATTTATTGATTCGACACAAGGGGAGCCAAAGAATACTTGCAAGCCTTAACAACTGAGTTGTAAGTTCAGCTGCACCTGGAAATAGTTCTTGCTTACAGAAGTTTATCAGTAGCAATAGTTTGTAGTAGCAACAATAACAGCAACAGCAACAGCGAAACAAGAGCAATAGTAACAGTAACGATAACAGTAGGATTCGAGTGCAGTAGGCATAGGGATGGATGGGCGGGCGTTGCATGGACGAGTCTAAACATGTAAGTTCAAGATCTAGGGAATTGCAGATAAATAATAACAAGCATCCAAGTACTAAACAATCCTAGGCATGTGCTCCAAATATAGTCATACGTGCTCACAATGAGAACTTGCACAACATCTTCTGTCCAGCCAACCCGCAAGGGCCAGGGCCTCTAGGGAACTACTAGCAATTAAGGTGCTCCTTTTAATAGAGCACCGGAGCAAAGCATTAACACTCCATGAACACATGTGATCCTCACACCACAGCCATCCCCTCCAGTTGTCCCAATTATTGTCACTTTGGGGCCTTTGTATCCGGACAACGATATGTGTACACAACTTGCAGATAAGATCACAAACAATACTATCATAATGATTCAATAATAAGTTCAGATCTGAGATCATGGCACTCGGGCCCTAGTGACAAGCATTAAGCATAACAAGTTGCAACAAAGTCAAATAGCACTAATAGAGATACTAGGCACTATGCCCTAACAGATCTTATTCGATTACATGATAGAAATCATCCTATCCCTACCATACCCAAGCCTACAGTGGGGGATTACTCACTCATGGATGAGGGAAACATCGGTGGTTGATGCAGATGCGTTGGTGATGATGATGGCGATGATCCTTCCCAAATTCCCCATCCCGGAAGGGTGCCAGAACGGAGTTTCTGGATCCGAATCTTGGTTTCTGGTGGCGGTGACGGAGCGGAACTCTTTCTAGAAAAACTATCGAACCCCCTCGGTTTTTAGGTCGAAAGGCAACTTATAGGTGCAGAGGGAGGCCGAGGAGTTGCCTGGGGAGGCTGCACCCCCTCCAGGCGCGGGGTCGTGTGGGCCCGCGCCTGGGGTGGGTCTGGGCCCCCCAGGCCTCGCCTCCGTCTCTTCTTTTGGCTCCGTGGATCTTCTGGTGAAATATAATTTTTGGCATATTTTCCGGGATTTTTCCTGATAGTTGATTTTCTGCACAAAAACAAGACACCAAGGTAATTCTGCTGAAAACAGCGTCAGTCCGTGTTAGTTGTATCCAAATCACACAAGTTTAGAGAAGAAACAATAGCAAAGTGTTTGAGAAAGTAGATACATTTTGGACGTATCAACAATCCTCATCATCCTAACTAGAAGTTTTTGCCTGATCAAATTGTTGAGGGTTCTCAACTTGTGTTTGGCTTGGGTCATCATTTTCCTAAATAGTAGGTCTTTGTTGATGTTGTGAAGATGAGGGCTCCACTTGAGTAGAGCATAGTTCTTCTCGATCCGCCACAAGCGGTTCCTCAACGGGGCGGATGAATCTCGCACCCATTATTCTTATGGCATCTTGAGGCATTTCATCATCTACATCACAAACATCAACATGCCCCCTTGGGGACCATCATATTCTTCAAAAACCACACTACAAGATTCTATGACAACTATACAGAGTTATCATAGATTCTATAAGTGTGGGATTCGAGACCGTAGCCAACAAAAATACCTTTTAATGCTTTGGAACCAAACTTGGACAAACGAACACCCTTAATGCGATAGAAACACTTACAACCGAACACCCAGAAGTATGAAACGTTGGGCTTGTTACCAGTAAGAATTTCATATGGAGTCTTGATCAATTCTTTGCGGAGGTAGAGCCGGTTTGATGCATGGAATGTAGTGGAGATTGCTTTAGCCCAAAAGTTGTAGGGGGATTTAAACTCTGCCAACATGGACCTAGCCATATCAATTAGAGTTTGGTTCTTCCTCTTAGCTATTCCATTTTGTTGAGGGGTATATGCAGCGGAATATTGGTGTTTTATTCCCTCATCACTAAGAAATCCATTCAAGGTGTAGTTCTTGAACTCGGTGCCGTTGTCACTCCTTATTATCAGCATAGGGACATTTTGTTGACGTTGAACCATGTTGATAAAGTTGATGAATTTTTCTTAGGTCTCACTTTTCAACTTGAAGAATTATACCCATGTGTATCTTGAATAGTCATCAACAATCACCAAACAATACTTCTTCCCACCAAGACTAGCATGAGATGGTGGCACTACTAGGAAAAGGGCTATAGGTAATCCAAACTTCCGTGGCTCATGTGGTTGAAGTGCCCCACGGGTAAAACAGGCGTGGCTCACCTGTGGGCAGTGCCCTACTAGTAACTACAACAACTTTGGCGCACATGGTTATAGTGCGCCACAGATATGTGTGGGCCAGGGCCCTGCTGGCCGCATGCCACTTACCCGTAGCGCACATGGGGGAGGTGCGCTATGGTTGTTATGGTTAACCATGGCGCACATGCAGGTGGTGCGCTACGCCTAAGTGAAGGTCCCTCTGTTCTGTAAATGGGCAGACACATCCATGGCGCACTCTGGCATGTGCGCTACGGTTGTGATTATTCCCTGTGGCGCACTAGGGCGATGTGCACCACGGATGTGTCGACCAGTATTTTTTTGGCAGCTCCACTTTGTGCACATGTGATCATGCACCACCCCACACTTCACTTTCCCCTTCTTCCTCCTTAGATCTAGTCGGGATCCTTCTCCTTCCCACCTCAATTTCTCCACTCATTCACCATTTTTAGCATGTAGAACTTACCTTGGATGTTACATACGTAATAGAGGAAGCTCTCCGGTCTCTCATCTCCTTCTCCGGTCTGCGTGCACCTCTCCTTTCCATCTTCTCGCGATCGGTCTCTCATCTCGGTAAGTTGTCCATGTAAGGATGTGTTCATGTGTATATGGATGATATGCTCATATGTATGTAGATGATCGATGCTCATGATGTGTGTATGGAGAGGATTGATGGTCATGTGTGTGTATATGGAGAGTATCGATGATGCTCATGCATGTGTGTATGGAGAGGAACTGATATGTTCATGTGTGTATGGATCGGTCTCTCTCTCTTGTGTTTGTGTGTGAACAAGTTGCCATTTGTTTTGCCAAAATGTTGATTCATTTCCATTTGGGCAAGACTTTGGCATTTCGCAAAGGTCCTTATTTTAGGATAGGTCATGCCGAAATTTTCTATCGACCATTGCATGCATGCATTGATTATGTGGTTCTAATAGACTTCTAATTGTACCGTGTACACCGTGCAGGCAAAAATGGTGCTCATAATGAGCGAAGGCATTGTGGCTAGATTTTTGAAATGTGCGACGGTCGACATGATACGAAATAACAAGACGGAGATAAGATGTCCATGCAGAAGATGCAAAATCAACTGGGTGATCGACCCAGATTCCAGGAATCTACAGGCGCACCTGCTCCGCCATGGTTTCATGGATGGATACACTCGTTGGATAAGCGATGACAAAGATGGAGATGGTGAAGGCGGGAAACATGACGGTGATCATCATGGCAAGAACGGGCGAGATGATGAAGAGTCTCCTGGAGATGGTGAAGGTGCGGAAGCAGACCGGGATGATGATGATCTAGATGTCGGAGGAGCAAACTACGATGGAACAACGTCAGGCTGGGTGTGGGACCCTTATGTGTAAGAGCTGCTTCTCAAGCAGACGAGTAACACCAAGGCTGCCGCTTGAGATAAAGCCAAGCTTGCGCAACTTGAGAAATACGCGGTTACTCCATTGTAAGAAGGATGCAGGCCTGATGATACCCGGTTGAATGTAATGCTCAAGGCTATGGAGATGAAGGCAAAACACAAATTGAGAGACGCAAGCTTCAACGATATGATGGCATTCTGGCACGATCGTCTCCCGGAGGGGAACACGTGTCCAACTAGTATCAAGGACGCCAAGAAAATCGTCTGTCCTCTCGATCTATCGCATGTTAGATATCACGTATGCATCAACGATTGCATCATTTATCGGGGCGAGGACGCGGAGAAAACCACATGTCCGGTGTGCGGCGTGAGTCAATACAAGAAAGGGAAGAAAGCACCTCGAAAAGTCGTATGGTACTTTCCTATCACTCCTCGTCTGCAGCGCTATTTCGTGGACCCTAAGGAAGCGAAGCTCATGTGATGGCATGCGGAAAGGAAGAAGCCAGGAGATGACGATGACCCCGAAAAGGATGAGCTACTGACACACCCTTCAGATGCTAGCCAGTGGAAAGCATTGGACCTCGAATTCCCAGAATTCGGTGGAGATTCGAGGAACATCAGGCTTGGTGCGAGCACCGATGGACTCAATCCGTTCGGTAGCCAGAGCAGCACGCACAGCACTTGGCCCGTATTTGTATGGATGTACAACCTCCCTCCATGGTTGTGCATGAAGACGAAGTACATACAAATGAGTATGCTAATTCAAGGGCCAAAACAACCTAGTACCAAAATCAATCTGTATCTCGGGCTGTTGAAAGAGGAGCTAGCCACGTTATGGGAATCTGGAGCCAATACTTACGACGCCGTCGCACAAGATTATTTCACTATGAGAGCCGCGTTGGTCACTATGGTGCAAGACTATCCACGTTGCGAGTATATCTCGGGGCAGGTTATCCAAGGATTATGCGCATGCGTTAGGTGCATGTTTAACACAAGCTATCTCCAACTAGAGAAAAATCCAGGGTCTTTGAAAACCATGTTCATGGCGCACCGGAGGTGGCTCGGCAAGAATGATCCATGGAGAAAACGTGGAGACCTGTTCGATGGCAAATCCGAGATCCGAGGAATCCCAGAGTGGAGGAGAAGCGAAGAAGTGGAAGTGTTGTTGAAAAACTGGAAAGATTGTCCTAAGCCTGGAAAGAAGCGAAAGAGGCAGCAAGACAAGCCGCTGATGAAGGTATGGAAAACAAGGTCTGTTTTCTAGGAGTTGCCATACTGGAAGTTTCTCCGCACGCCTCATAGCCTTGAAATCATGCATATCACAAAAAACGTGTGCGAGAGTCTGGTCGCCACCATAATCAACATGCCAGATAGGACGAAAGATGGTACGAAAGAAAGGCACGGCCTGATATTCATGGGTATCCGGAAGGATCTTCACGAAGGACGCACTACTCCTGATGATCAGGAAGATGACGATGATCATGAGTCGGAGACGACACAAGGTCGTCGAAAGGGTAAAAAGTTCAAGAAGAACGAATATTACTGCCCTCCTTCTTGCTTCACTCTAAGCCAGGATGAGATCAAACAGTTTTTCAACTGCCTTCTAGGAGTCAAATTTCTTTACGGCTACGCGGGCAAGATAAGCAGATACCTAGACGAGGCGAAGCAGAGGTTTAGTGGCATGAAGTCTCACGACTGTGTCGTGCTAATGACGCAGGTACTTCCGGTTGCACTAAGAGAGATAATGGACAAGCACGTCCGTGAAACGTTATTTGGCCTTTGCAAGTTTTTCGACGTCATCTCTAGGAAGTCGATTGGCGTGAATCAGCTCGGGAGGCTACAGGAGGAGATCGTGGTGATACTATGCGAGCTTGAGGTCTACTTCTCGCCTGCATTCTTCGACATTATGGTGCAACTGTTGGTCCATGTCGTGGAGGACATCGTCCAACTCGGGCCGATGTTCCTCCGCAGCATGATGGTGTTTGAAAGGATGAACGGACACAACAAAGGATACGTTCGCAACAGGTCCCGTCCAGATGGAAGCATAGCCAAGGGCTTTCTGGCTGAAGAGTGCATCTCTTTCTGCACAAATTATCTAGACATCGAGAACCCTGTCAGTTTGTCGTGCCAGAGACAAGCGGTGGCAAGGCCCCCTTACCGCCCTCGCCGTCACCTCCACGCGATGGGTCGGATGATCATGTTGATGATATGCACATGGCGCAGGATCCGTCCGAGGACGACGAAGACTGGAATGATCACTTCTTCAACACTCAGTTTAGCAATGAAGACCTAGCTGGTGGCCCCACAAAGAAACTCACTATCACCAAGCGTCTGTTTGGTTCTCAGGAGATGCCTCCAGCTTGCGCCTTTACAGAGCCAGCTGATACAACCAACAGGCCCTTTATTCTAAGCCCTGACACACTACATAGGGAGGCCGGTGCTTAGATTGTGGTGCCTGCCCGCTCTCCAAAATGAAAAAAGGGCAGGAAAAGAAAATCTAGCAGCTCGAGCCAGCCGGTGGCGTCAACTGCGAATCCGATCAGGTTTCGGGACGGGCCACCAAGACCCGAGGGTATTATGTGGAGGATTCATGTGGCGGGTGAGCCCATGCTATCTAAGAATTTGCGGAGACTCGCCAGTTCGGAACTGCAGAGTCTGCATGACGGTGTGTTGACGATAGAGAGACGCCTTCTGGCAGAGAAAGATCCCTCGCACCCGGTATTCGTGGTTAAGGTGCCACTAGGCTTGGGATTCGTCGGCAATGCCCCTGCGGATCTGTTCTTCCTGCGGTTTGACGACATCTTCAATATGTTCCACCTATACCCGCTGCACTATACCATGGTCTGCCTGTTTTCTCTCGGCCTGGCCATGTAGATCATTAGAGAGAACACACCGGGCATTGCTATAGTGGACCCCTACTACATGCGTGACGGCTGCTTGGGTTCCCCCGCTGAACGACGTATCGTGGCCTCGTACCTAAAAAGAATCTTCATGGCGAACAAGACAAAGGAATACATTCTCGTGCCTTACTTTCCCGAGTAAGTCGTTATTCACTCGCCACCGTCGATTGGCTTTATTAGATTATCATCATTCTTTTTCCAACACATTCTATTTGAATTTTTTGCGCAAATATGAACACTGCACGCTCATATCCTTATCGCCGAAGCATTCACATGCCACGTATTTCGACTCGGGGAGTCTAGAAAAGAATAAAAACTACGAGAAGATCAAGGAAGTTCTGGATGATGCTCTCACTGGCTATGCCTAGACGGAAGGCACCACCTTCGTGCGTACGAATGTCAAGTTCGGCAGGCACGTCTTCAACCACGTAACTGAGTTCCCCTGCATGAAGCAGCCGGAAAGCAGTAAGAAGGAAGCCTACTACACACTCCATCACATGAGGGCGTTCCTACTAGACCAGCAGAATTCTACGCTGCCAGATCATCTCAAACAGTGGGCTGAAGCAAAGGCCAAGATCACTGATTCAGATATTAGACAAGAGATGTATCGCATCCAGCAGCAGTTTGGGGCAATCATCTTTCGTGATGTCATGACTTCGGGGGGATCTTCTATGGAGGAAATATCCCAAATAACCGTGACATAGAAGATCGCCTAGAGATGCAGGGTAACTATAGGAAGTTTATGACGAGACAAGGCGTCCTCCCGTTCCCTAAGCCGAGCCAGAAGGCTTGATGTTGGCCTAGTTGTAGTTCCAAACTATATATGACCTTTATGTGTGTGTGGACAAGTGTACATGCTACTACTTATCTTATTAGGTTTATGAATCATCGCTTACTTCTTTTGCTTATTATTATTATATATCAATCAATGCTTGGTTTGTTTGCTTACTCTTTGGTCCTTTGCTCACTTTGGTCCTTCTTTTTTCCTTACTTTATTAGTCTTTTTTTGAGAATAATGCTGATGATTGAAATGTTGTGGCACACTATATATGTGAATGTGCTACGACGGGATTGTGATCCTTGTGATATGCACAAGTCCAGGTCTTGTGCATCCTACTTGGCTCACGGTTCCGTCGTGGCATATTCATGTGTCCAACGACCTATGTATATGTATGAGGCATTCTTTTTGATTTACTTTGGTCTTTTTAGAGAATAATGCCAATGATTGAAATGTCGTGGCACAATATATATGTGAATGTGCTACGACGGGATTGTGAGCCTTGTGATATGCACAAGTCCAGGTCTTGTGCATCCTACTTGGCTCATAGTTCCATCATAGCATATTCTTGTGTCCAACGACCTATGTATATATGAGGCATTCTTTTTAAGTTACTTTGGTTTTTTTAGAGAGTAATGTCGATGATTGAAATGTCGTGGCATACTATATATGTGAATGTGCTACGACGGGATAGTTAGCCTTGTGATATGCACAAGTCCAGGTGTTGTGCATCCTACTTGGCTAACTGTTCCGTCGTAGCATATTCCTGTGTCCAACGACCTATGTATATATATATATGAGGCATTCTTTTCGAGTTACTTTGGTCTTTTTAGAGAATAATGCCAATGATTGAAATGTCGTGGCACACTATATATGTGAATGTGATGTGATGGGATTGTAAGCCTTGTGTTATGCACAAGTCCAGATGTTGTGCATCCTACTTGGCTTACAGTTCCATCATAGCATATTCTTGTGTCCAACGACCTAGCTAGTTAAATATGAGGCATGCTTTTTGAGTTACTTTGGTCTTTTTCGAGAATGCCGATGATTGAAATGTCGTGGCACACTATATATGTGAATATGCTGCGACGGGATTGTACGCCTTGTGATATGCACAAGTCCAGGTGTTGTGCATCCTACTTGGACTACAGTTCCATCGTAGCATATTCCTGTGTCCAACAACCTAGTTATATATGAGGCATGATTTTTGAGTTACTTTGGTCTTTTTGAGTTGGGAGTACTTTCTATAAGTGTATCTTCATATACGATTTTAATTATACATGTTTTTTTCAATCACTGGTTAATTATTATTGTCAACTTGTAGATGACGTGGTACGTCGTGTACAAGGGACGGGTTTCTGGAGTCTACGATGATTGGGAAGACTGCCAGAGACAGGTGCACCATTTCAGCGGCAATAGCTACAAAGGGTACAACACTATGGCGGAGGCGGAAGCTATATACACGCGCTATCTAGCGGGAGTTAGGACGAGGAACCGGATGAATACCTACACCTTCGTCGCGGTGATCATTCTTATCGTCTTTGGTTGTTTATCCCGTGTTTGTGTCTAGCTAGTTTAGATGTCTAGGCGAGCTTCCAAGCTCTATCTTGTTCGAGACACATGTATTTGCATGTCACCAACTACTTTGTAACTTGATCGAAACAATATAACTTATACTGTGTATTCATGTATGAGACTTATCTATATGTATTTGTTTCAATCTTGTTTTGCAAATTGTGTATTTATATATATAATTGTATATCTTGTATATGTGTGTATATCTGCCTGTAATATTGTATATAATCTGTATCGTATATCATCTGGCTCTGAAATTAAAAAAACGCTCGTGGCGCGCATGACATAGCTTTTGTGGCGCACTACAGCTAAAGCGCACCTACGCAGCTTAGTGGCGCACTGCAACGTGCGCCACATAAGATCCAACGCGTAGCGCACCTGTCCTCCTAGTCGTGGCGCACTAGCAGGTGCGCTACGCCTATCTCGACATAACCGTGGCGCACCAGGCTGTGCGCCACGGCTAGGAGATAGCCGCAGCACGAGGCTAGTGGCGCACTGGTAGTGCGCCATGGATGGCCATTTCATGTGCGCCACAAACAGACATTTTCCTAGTAGTGAGGTCCAAAGAGATCCACATGAATGATCTCCAAAATCCTCTTGGACTTGATGAAGTTATTTGGCTTGTGGGGAGAACCATGCATGTTTCCTTCAACACACGCCCTGCACACACGATCTTTGGCAAAATAAACATTTTCTTTTAGTCCAACAATATGGCCACCCTTGTGGAGACTTTGCAAAGTTCTCATGTTGACATGGGCTAGTTGACGATGCCATAGCCAACCCACATCAGCCTTTCCGAATAAGCACATCGCACTTGTAGTGGTTTTCCCCAAAAATTCCACCACATACAAGACATTTTCGACGTACCCAACAAAAGCGACATTTAGAGACTTGCTCCACAAGAGGACCACAATATCATTATCAATAAAGACGGCAAAGCCCATATTTCCAAGAGCACGGACTGCAAGTAAATTATATCCAAGGGTTTCAACAAGCATGACGTCCACGAGTGTGATATTGTGAGCAACCACAACCTTGCCAAAACCCAATACCTTAGACTTTGACTTGTCGGCATATGTCACGGTTATTTGATCATCATTTGGTCTCATCTCCTTGACAATATCTTTGCTTCCGGTCATATGACTTGTGCATCCACTATCAAGCACCCACTTTGACCCTCTGGAAGCATAGTTACAAGAAATCAAACTAGTTTTTTAGGTACCCATTTTCAATGGGTCCTCTTTTGTTAACAACAAGGGTCTTGGAAACCCAAATATGCCAAGAAATATAACCATCAAGTGGGCCAACATATTGTGCATAAACATCACCATAATAATCACACATTAAGACATAGTGAGGGTTAGCACTTCCCGCAAAATCATCATGTGACATAGTTTTGCCACTTGTGGTCTTACTACTTGCAACGGCCTTGTCTTTTACTTGTGTGAGTGTGGCCTTCTTCTTCATGTTGTTCTTCTTCTTGTCTTTGGATGCAAAACCAATGCCCCTTTCTCATTATTTGTACTTTGCTTACTCAAAAGATCATCAATAGACTTGTTTCCTTTGGGAAAGGCGGCATTAGCAAGCTCCCCCTTCAACCTAGCATTTTCTTAAAATGTGTTTGTACTACTAGAGGGAATGGAAATACTAGGAGAGTCAATGTTAGTCAATTGAGTTTGAAGTTCTTCACGAGACTCTATTAGCAACAAGAGTTCACTTTCCAAGGCCTTGTGAGCCTTGTAAAGCTTCTTAAAGTCCTCGACAAGTTTGTCATGAACAACATCAAACTCAACCTTATCCTTTTTAGCCTGTTTATACTTAGAAATGGCATGATTGTGTTCCTTGATGAGTTCAATAATTGTTTGATCATTTGCCTCATCGAGGCCTTCAAGTTTTATTTCAAGAGACATCCTAGTCTCTTGCTCTTCTTCTAGAGCATTATTTAGTGCCTCCACCTCAATCATATGCTCTCTCCCTAGTTTACATCTTTCATCAAGAAGCTCTTATGTGTGAGAAAGTTGACTCAAGAGGTTCACAAAATGCTTCTTGTGCTCCTCTTGCAATTTAGTCATAAACACATCAAAAGCAACTAATTCCTCTTTGACCTCAAGAGATATATCATCATCAAGTTCATCATCAATCATCAAGGAGGGGTGTGAAGATGATAATACTTTCGATCCTCTTTCCATAAGGCAAGGGAGGTTCTTGTTGGAGATATTCTCATTTGGTGAGTCGAAGAGTGAGAAATAGGATGGGGAAGTAATGGCCATAGCAGCCACACCATTTGTTGTTTCCTCATCATCATATTCATCATCTTCATTATCGGAGGAGAATTCTTCACGTGTTATCAAAACAATCTCACCCGACTTCTTGTTGGCGGGATTCTTCTTGATGAAGGGTTTCTTGAAAGGAGCCTTGGAGTTGTTATTTAATACAATTTTACCCCCATGATCTTCTCTTTTCTCATAGGGACAACTGGCAACAAAGTGACAGCGATCACCACAGTTGAAGCAAGTTCACAGCTTTGAGTTGTTGTCTCTTCTCCCATTTGAGTTGCTTCTTCGTTGCATTTCCATCTTGGCCTTGGCGGGGTCGTTCCAAAAATTCCTTGCATAGAAGGCCATGTATTTACCATGAGAAACCTTGACATCTTTGGGATGGCTCAAAGATAATCCTTCATCACATCCTTCTTCATCCATATACTCTACCACTTTAGCTTTTAGAGTAAGGTTGAAGCCACTATTCATTCTAAGGGCTCTAGCACGAGCATCTTTGGCATTCTTGGCAGTAACCTTGAAAGCATCCATCTCTTGCATAACTTCATTGGAGGTCATGAGGTGGTAGTTGTGTCTTCCTTGGAGACTCTTCAAGTCGCTGGGCTCGAAAGGCATGACCGCACACACATATTTTCTTTTTATCCAATCATCATCCACACGTGAGGCACCAACATTCCTGAAGGCGGTGGGAGTGGATTTGATCCTTCGATACATGTCTTCATGATCTTCACCATCCTTCATATAGAATCCTTCGACTTCATTGCTCAGTGCATCATAACGGTTTCTTCTCATGCTCTCATTCCCAACAAATAAGTCTGTGAGAGCATCCCAAGCTTCCTTGGCGGTGTTGAGGTGTTCTATGTAAGGGAAATATTTTGTCCCCAAACCTTGTTGAATCATGTGCAAAGCAGTGGCATTAAGTTGACTATTGACAACTTCTCTTCTTTTCAAGTTGGTTGGATCCATAATTCTGAGTCCTTCCTCAATAATATTCCACAATTCAATGCAAGATCTACGCACATGAGATTTCATTAATGATTTCCATTGAGCAAATGTATGTTCAACTAGCTTGGGTGGGTCACCTCTATTGTTTATATGTGGGTGAGGGATTGGAGGGTCGGGAGAGTAACAACTGCAAACCTTATGGTACTCTTCCTTCCCATCATCCTTTTTGGTGGAGGGATTAGTGTTGTCAGGATCACCCCCCACCACCACAACCATGGGTGATGCCGAAGCGTTCACCTTTGGGAGTGTGGTGGGTTCCTCTATAGGAGGGGGAGGTGAGGCCATTTTATCCTTAACAAGTTGCTCAACTAAGTCATGCAACTATTTGATTTTGTTGCCCAGGGAGGAGCTTAAGCTTGATTCCAATTTATTGAGATCCTCCATGGACACCGTGTTACTAGCCTCACTCCCTCCTTCTCCATCTTGGCTACCCATATACTCTTAGGCGGTAAAGCCCGAATAAAGAGTCTAGGCTCTGATACCAATTGAAAGGATCGTATGGGCACCTAGAGGGGGGAGGTGAATAGGTGCTACTTCAAATTTTACTCTTTTTCAAGTTAGGGTTTGACAAAAGGTATATTTTCTATATTATGCAACTACATTGACTTTACCTATATGTCAACCTAGCACAAACACTAAGCAAGAACAAGATAAGTAAAGTGCGGTAAAAGATAGAAGTAACCAAAGTGGAGAACGCGGAGACACAAGGATTTGTTTCCCGCAGTTCATTCCTTTTGAGGGGAAGTACATCTGCGTTTGGAGAGGGGGTGGTTCCAAACCACCAACGCCACGAGAGGCCACCCTTGTTCTCCAATGAACCTCACCCCAACGGGTTCGATTCACCTCTTCCACTTGTATCGGCAACCTTCGAGGTGGAAGCCGACACCTTTACAACAAGTTCGAGGAACACATCCACAACTGAATTGAAGGCTCCCGAATGCAAGCAATATGTCACACAATCAAAGACAAGCTTGTAAGAACCAAATCAAAAGCTAGGGTTTCCGATGAAACACTTGTAACACCCTCGCCTGATAAGGCTGATTCATGTGTATAGTGCCAATCCCTGGATCGGTTCACTGGCACACACAGTACAAAATGATACCAAATATAATTGTGCATCATAAATACAATGAATATGATCCATAATTTACATTACATTACACAAGTACACAACGGAAACAATAATAAGGTAGATCTCCATTCTTCAAATGTGCCATAGGCGAACAATTGTTGAGTAGAGTCTCGCGACCTATAACGATCACTCAAAAACGATATAACCTACAACATGAAAGGTTGCAGCCACGAATGGTCAATATTTTGAATGTATTAGCAAGTATCACTAGTATGTGTGTATAAATATAACCTATCAATTACATGTATAGTTGGCTAAGTGGAGTTCAGGATGATTTGCATAAAGCAATAGTTTTATCCTAACATTTGCAAATAGTTTTAATCCTTTCTGAAAATTGTCTGAACACATTGGCCAACACCAAGTGCTCCTACTCCCTTGTTCTCCGATCAAATTTTATTAAGAAATTGGAATGTCAAGATCATCCATAAGCTTCAGGCCTTAATTGCTCAGTATTCTTCATAACCGGGGACACGGCTAATCGATTATATTTATTCTTCTGCAGAAGTTGTACACTTTACCCACACGACACAATCTCGTCTTGACGCCACCAGTGGCTGCTAGTTTAGTAGACACCAATTGGTATACCGGCAGATCGAGAATGTGACGAAGTTTTTTCATAGAAGTCCTCCAATACACAATACTAGCACGTCTAACAGACACCAGTGCAAGGATATAACCTCCAATACACAATTCTAGTTAATCTGAAGATATACCAATGCAAAGGGTCTTCCGCTATGTAATTAACTAAGTTAGGGCCGATATTAGCATGTGGCTATACATGGAAGGTACTATACGAGAAACATGTTCAATCTCTAAGATGCCTAGGTGGTCTTCTTCCAGTGCACACACGAGAGAGGTAGCCAAAGATACGGTCCCCTTCGTTGCCACTTCTTGAAAACTCCACAACAACAATATTCCACCCAGGTGATTCATTAAGTACTTGTTTTATTATATAAAAACATAGCTTTTCCAATACCTCATATATTCATAACATGATATTCCACCTCGAATCTATAGCAGGGCTAAGCATATTACAACTACGATGTTTCCACTAAGCAAGATACGAAAGGATATCCTAAATAGGACATAGCATAGCAGATAGTGCAAAATATTCCTACACATGCACTTCTACTAAAAACAACTACAATGCATAGAAAAATAATTAGGACGTTTATAATAGTGCCACTTGCCTTTAGTTGATGTAGTCGTTCAAACAATCCTCATAATAGAAAAGGTTGCACTCATCACAATCAAAAACGTTGCACTCCTCACAATCTATAAATTAAAACAAGTGTACAACAAACACATCATTCAAAACATTGCAATTATGCACAATACAACAAAACAATGATGAAAAAACGCATGCATGATGATTTAATAAGTCACACTGGTTGTATTTAGTTCTCTGAACATTACTAGATTATATGATGCATGTGGAGAATTATTTAATGCAATAGGGTATTTACTATTAATACTTGATTGCCAATATAGGGAATTTAATAGTTCTGTTGCAACTTATTTTTTAATTGTCGAATTAAATTTGGGCCTAAGGTGTACTGGATAGGGGATGTTAATACGAACCAGTAGCAATTGGATTCACCTTACTCTGAGTTGTATATCCTTTCTTATGATTTAGTTACTATTTAGAAGCGATTAATTCACTTAAATATATTACATTGTCTAAATTTAAAACTAAAACCATATCTGTAGTCTACACGATATTGTGATTCCAGGGACATATTATTTATATTTTTCGGAACTATACATAATTTACTATGAATTTAATATTCTAAAAGGCCATTAAAACTAATTAAGTTATTACCTGTTGACTTTACTTCGAAAATTAGATCCAATCATATATTAATAACCCACATTAAATTAGCTTCAATTTGATATATTATTCATATTTTTATCACCTACAAATAATTTACTATAGATTTAATACTCTAAAAGGGCTATTAAAACTAATTGAATTACTATAGTAATTATATACAATAAAAGTTGGATCCAACAACATATTAGTTTTGTATATGAAATTATGAATCCATAGATATTTTATTTGTATTTTTATGATTTACAGATAATTTACTATGATTTATTTAGTCTAAATTGTCCATTAAACTATTTAAAGTATTACACTAACTATATACCGTACAAGTCAGATCTAATAGCATAATAATATTCTACATATTTTTGTGAATCCATAGGTATATGTTTTACTAATTTTAGACATGTATTCGATTTAATATGAATTTTACAATATATGACAACATTCTGCTAATTTTAATCCAATTTAAACTAGCAATTGACTGGGTTCTGACTGTACCACATTGACGGGCGATGTGGCTGCTGACCGGATGACGAGGCGTGATGACCCACAAGTATAAGGGATCGCAACAGTCTTTGTGGATAGTATTACCCAATTTATTGATTCGACATAAGGGGAGCCAAAGAATACTTGTAAGCCTTAACAACTGAGTTGTCAATTCAGCTGCACCTGGAAATAGTTCTTGCTCACAGAAGTTTATTAGTAGCAACAGCAAGGCAACAGCAATAGCAAAACAGAAGCAATAGTAATAGTAACAGTAAACAGTACGATACGAGCGCGGTTGGCATAGGGATGGATGAACGGGCGTTGCATGGACAAGTCTAAACATGTAACTTCAAGATCTAGGGTATTGCAGATAAATAAGAATAAGCATCCAAGTACTAAACAATTCTATGCATGTGATCCATATATAGTCATATGTGCTCGCAATGAGAACTTGCACAACATCTTCTGTCCAGCCAGCCCGTGGCAGCGGGGCCTCTAGGGAACTACTGGCAATTAAGGTGCTCCTTTTAATAGAGCACCGGAGCAAAGCATTAACACTCCATGAACACATGTGATCCTCACACCACATCCATCCCCTCCGGTTGTCCCAATTTCTGTCACTTCAGGGCCTTTGGATCCGGACAATGATATGTGTACACAACTTGCAGATAAGATCACAAACAATACTATCATAATGATGCAATAATAAGTTTAGATATGAGATCATGGCACTCAAGCCCTAGTGACAAGAATTAGGCACAACAAGTTGCAACAAAGTCAAATAGCACTAATAGAGATACTAGGCACTATGCCCTAACAATCTTATTCGATTACATGATAGAACTCATCCAATCCCTACCAACCCCATAGCCTACAGTGGGGATTACTCACTCATGGATGAGGGAAACATTGATGGTTGATGGAGAGGCGTTGGTGATGATGATGGCGATGATCCTCTCCAAATTCTCCGTCCTAGCAGGGTGCCAGAACGGAGTTTCTAGATCCAAATCTTGGTTTCTGATGGTGGCGGCGGACCGTAACTCTTTCTGGAAAAACGTCGAACCCCCTCCCCTCGATTTTTAGGTCAAGGGGTAACTTCTAGGCACAGAGGGAACCCGAGGGGGTGCCTGGGGTGGCCGCACCCCTAAGCGTGGCAGGCCACCCGCTGGCGGTGGGTGTGGGCCCCAACCTCCACTCCGTTTCGTCTTCTGGCTCCGTGGATCTTCTAGCGAAATATAATTTTTGGCATATTTTTCGGGATTTTTCCTGATAGTTGATTTTCTGCACAAAAACTAGACACCAAGGTAATTCTGTTGAAAACAGCGTCAATCCATGTTAGTTGTATACAAATCACACAAGTTTAGACGAGAAACAATAGCAAAAGTGTTTGGGAAAGTTGATACGTTTTGGACATATCAACTCCCCCCAATCTTAGCTTATTGCTTGATCTCAAACAATTCAGTTGAAAACTAAGTGCGATAAAAGAACTTTCACGAACACATTTCTTCATATGATGTATATATTCTTAGCATAGGAGTAGATACTTAAACCATTCATAATAAGAAGCATGCAGCCAAGTCTACTCAATAGTCATTGCAAGCTATGAAGAGAAACCAACTCAATAATAATAAGTAGCATGGAACATAAACATAAGAAACATTGCAATGCTCATAGTAAGGTATGATAGAGTGGTATCTCGCTTTCCTTTGTTTGTAGAGCAAAATATAAATGCCAAGGCACCTCTGAAGTTCACATGAAGACTAGAAGTACAGATATCAGAGATACAAGCATCAAAGTCATGACATAATTAACCAAGTTTTGAGACAAACACAAGAATGACAATTATGCTCTCAAGAAGGTGCTCATAGAATAAGTGGTGACTCAACATGGAAGTGAAAAGGTTTTGAAAAGTTTGAAAGGCTTACTAATGCTAAAAGGAAGGTACTCATTAGCTTTGATCTCTCATTGCCCCTATCATAGGCATTTTTATATGGTTAAGGTGAAAGTGAGGTCCAATATGAGTTATATGCTTGATAGACCATAAACTGGAAATCCCAAGTCCCTTGAGTACGAGGGCCGCTCCGCATGCTACTCAAATTTGGTTACCTTCAAGTTCTTGTCATTGTACATACATGCATATCATAGAGAACCGCCAACGGGGTACCCCTTGCATATGATACAGGAGCTATCTCGTGATCAAAATGACAAGGCAAGCTGACAATGAGCATCTCAGCGATCTTTTTATTTACTATGTGCATAGCTTTTTTATTGAGGATGCTTCATAGACGCTCATTATGGTGATGCTGCAAGTTTCCACCATGATTAAGCATGGCTTAGGCTAGAGGCCCAGGCGTTTCTCTAACACATATATATACTCACAAGCTCCCCTTTTATCTCACACCATCGACATCCGCAAACAAAAGAGCAAGGTATCAACTGGATAGGTATCCATAAGTATTGAAAGCGTTCCCCATGACAGCACGGTTCTGCTAACTTCCAGCATATAATTTGCAAGCATATAACTTTCATGGATAGATCACAATGGTTAAAACTATTAAGTGCAAGGAATAAAGTGTGCCATCAAGTTCGTGAGAGCTTTACTAACTAACTTTCTCAAAACATACAAACATTTTATTTGGAAGAAAACAAGGCATATAGAATATGCACTGAAATAGCAAATGATGCTAATAGGTAGGTATGGTGGACAAAGTTGGCAATATTGGTTTTGGGGAGTTGGATGCACAACAAGAGCTCATACTCAGTGCAAGTGAAGGCTAGCAATAGAGAGGGAGCGACAAACGAGAGAGCAATAATTGTCATAATCATGCTTGCAACAAAAATGACTAACTATGGCATGGAAGTGATACTAGAACTCTGAGACAAAATAAATCATCGAGGCTTACTGACTATTGTTTAGTCCTATGCATGTGTGATCATGTGCCAAGTCGATTCACATGAAACTTCCAGAGGAGGATACCACAATATCATACCAAAATATGAATAAAAAATGCAAGCAAAGATTCATATGACATGCTACAAACTATTAGCAAGATGGAGCTAATCATAGACAAGCAAGAACTACTAAGCATCCATCAGTAACATACTCCTTACAATGAAAAGACTAAGCATGCTCACAATGATGAGTATATGTACAAAAATGAAAACAAATAGAGTTTGTTACCAGCCTCTTACCACACCTCAAGTTGTCTTAATCTTCATTATTGCCCTTCACTTGTGTGACTTGAATAATAATATGAAACCAAAATCCACTGAGGACAGCTGAACCCTGCAAAGAACTCACAAAACCAAAGAAGAAGAACAAATATTTTTGGTGTTTTCGATTTTTTTCGAACAAGCCAACAAAGCAAAAACAAGCAAAGCAAAAACAAACCGAACAAAGCAAAATATTTTTGGATTTTTCTTTTAAGGCAAACCAAAGCAAAGAAAAAAACTAAGAGAAACAACGAAAATATTTTTGGTATTTTTGTGTTTTTGAGAAAGCAGAAACAAAAACCAAAAAGAAAGCGAACAATGGATATACAAAGAACCGAACAAAAATGATGAATAGATGAGTGTGATGTCGGTATACCTCCCCCAAGCTTAGGCTTTTGGCCTAAGTGGAGCTCAATACCATGGTGCCCAAGTAGGTGCACCTCCGTAGTACGACGAGGAGGCTCCCTCGTCCTGGTACGAGCTGGAGGACTCCCATGTGTAGTATACAGAGGGGTCGTATGAGGGCGCTTCCCCCTGATAGTGTCCATGGAAACCAAGAACGCGCAACTTGTCACCCATCTCCTCCTTGGAGCGTGACAAAGGTCCCTGAGAAATACTGAACAAAGTGGTTTGGGGAGAGGGATCTCTCTCTCTCTTCCCCGTCAATAAACAACATTCTATAAACCAAGTTCTCAAGGGTAGAGCTAGTGGTGACAAAGTGATGTGCCTTCATGGTAGCAAGATCAAGCCTTTGAGGGGCCAAAACTGTATCATTTGGATCAACAACAACAAGGTCTAAGGCAGCAGCAACACGCGTAGCAATAATTGCCCCATAAATGGGTCCCTTAGCAGTTAAGCGACGAGCAATGAGAGAACCAAGATTGTACTTAGTATCATTGTTGAGCGCAGCAGCTAAGAATGCCAAATGATAGTTGGAAATATTACTAGTGTTCTCCCTACCAAGAACACTAGTTGCAAGGTAGTAAGCAAAGTACATGATGGCTGGGAGTTGAATATTTCTTATCTTTCCCCGTTGAGCTCTACGGTCATCATCATTGGTTATCCCACAGTAGAGCTCCAACAAATCAGCGGGTTGAGCTGGAATCTTCTTTGCCGACCCAGCTGTACCAAGTCCTAGAGCCTCACAAAATTTCTTCATTGTCATATTGTAAGATCTGCCATAAATTTTGAAAGAAACATATGTATTGAACATGTTGTTAGTAAAGGAGAAGCTCTCCACAAATGTTTTAGTGAGTGTAGCATATTGCACGCTCTCATCCTGCATAAGGCTTGTTAGTCCATCCCTCTGAACCAAGGTTGTAAAATCATCAAGAATCCCAGCAGCCTGCAAAAAGGTTGGGCAAGGAAAGGTGGAAGGGTGAGCATCCCCCTCATCTCCCTCGTCGCCTAATCGCGGAGTGATGAGATCCTCATTGTATGAGGGCCTGGCTCAGGAGGATGATCTTGAAGGCCTTGCCCTCCTAGGTGCATCACCCTCAAATATCTCTCCAAATGTGTGGTTGTCCATGACCACTCTTTTCTGAAATTTTTAGACAAACATCAAACCAAGTGATTTCCAAGTTGATAAATGATGAGAAACTACTATAGGAACTTGCTAGAGGGCTACACATGCATCAAAATGAAATCTCTAAGCATAGAACAAGCATGCAAGCTCACACAACCTGTCACCTATAGCAGCAAAATACTCAAGATACAATCTACCAATCACAAATCTAATTGGACAAGTGGAGGCGGCACATACCAAGGAGCAATCCCTCCAAAAATCAATAGCAAAGAGGGGTTGAGCAAGGAGATCAAAAAGCGCGAGCAAGAACAACAGGAACTCGAGCTTGAGCAAGTTTTCTGGTATTTTTTGAGAGAGAGAAAGAAGATGGCTGCGAGGAGACACTTTGGAGGGGCCCAGGAGGGCCACACCCTACCTAGGCGCCACCTGTAGGGGGGTCGTGCCCACTAGGGGTGTGGGTGCCTGGGGTGGCCTCCTGGACTCCAGGTGTCCCTCTGCCCCTTTTTTCGAGGAAACATTCATTTTAAACTTTCTGGATTTTTTCGGGAAACTTTATTTTTGGCCAGTTTTCAGGGTATGAAAATTGATTTTCTCGCAGAAACAGCTTTTTTATATTTTTAGAAGAAGCAAAAACAAACCAAAAGTCAAACTACAGAATCTCTAAGACACTCTAACAAGCAAACAACTAACAAAACCAAATCTAGCAAAAGAAGGGCAAAGACTAGGAAGGAGAAAATAAAAAGAAAGCAAATATAACCACAGTGAAAACATTATTTTGTTCATTAAAATCCTTTTGTTAACAAGGTTGATCAAGTCTTGTTACCAAAACAATCTTATATGAAACAAAACTTTGCACTCCACAAGGTGATTATGTTACCTCATACTTCATAGCAATGGTCCCAATCATAATAGTTTCAAAACTTTCTTGTGGAATGGGACAATATATTTCTCCAACCTTGATGCCCTCAATATTTTCAATGCAATTCAGACAATAGCTTCTAGCAACCTTCTTGGGGAAATAAATAGTATGCTCTTTGTAATTAATATTGAATGTTACTTTCCCTTGATTACAATTGATGACAACACCTGTAGTATTAAGAAAAGGTCTCCCAGGAATAAAAGACATATTATCATATTCAGGCATTTCAAGCACAAACAAAATCAGTTAAAACCAAGCAATTATGAGCCACTTGAACAGGAACATCCTCACATATACCAACAGGAATATAAGTTGACTTATCAGCCATTTGCAAAGATATATCAGTTGGTATCAACTTTTCTAGCTGGAGTCTCTTGTAGAGAGAAAAAGGCATAACACTAACTCCAGCTCCCAAATCACATAAAGCAGTTCTAACATAATTATTCTTAATAGAGCAAGAAATAGTTGGTATACCTGGATCACCAAGTTTATTTGGAACCTTACCATTGACAGAATAATTAGCAAGAAAAGTAGAAATCTGCTCATTAGGAATCTTCCTTTTATTAGAGACAATATCCTTCATATACTTTGAATAAGGAGGTAACTTAATAGCATCAGTCAAAGGAATTTGCAAAAATAAAGGTTTCATCCACTCACAAAACTTTTTGTAGTGTTCTTCCTCCTTTGACTTGTGTTTCTTACCTGGAAAAGGCATAGATTTCTGCACCCAAGGTTATCTCTCACTACCATGTTTCTTAGCAATAAAATCTTCCTTAGTGTACCTAGTGTTCTTAGTGTGATTCTCAGGTTCTTCCTCAACTTCCTCCTTATCAGGAGCATCATTTTTATCATTACCACTCTCAGTTTTACCATCAGATACAGATATACAATTAGGATCTATAGCAGGTTCAAGTGGTTCCTCAATTATCTTATGTTTCTTTTTCTTTATCTTATGAGGACTACCGCTACTTTCACTTTGTTGAGAATCCTGCTCAATTCTTTTAGGATGACCTTCAGGATATAAAGGATCTTGAGTAGCTATAGCACTCCTAGTTCTAATTCCATAAGCATGTTTATCTCCTGAGGCATTAACTAGCATATCCTTTTGTACCTTAGCAAGTTAATCAAGTTGGGTTTGAACCATTTGAAAGTGTTTAAAAAGCATTTTAATATCATTAAAAGTTCTTTCCACAATATCTTTAAAATCATTGATATCTATAGAGTTTTCTAATAAATGATTCTGAACTTGTTTATTAAAATTACCTTGTTTAACAATAAATGTGTCAAGTTCCTCTAAGCATTGATCAGGAGGCTTACCATAAGGAATATCACCTTCATTAAAGTGGAGAGAGTGTACCTCAATAGTAGATGAGTGGAGAATTGGCTTACATAATTCTTCTATAGGAGGTATATTCTTCACATATTCAGCTCTAATACCTTTCTCCTTTAGACATTTCTTAGCTTCTTTCATGACTTCATCATTTAATGCAATAACTACCCTCTTCTTGGATGTTGGTATTGGATCTGGTCCAGGCACAACTGGTTCAGGAGTAATAGGCTCAGGTGTATTTAGCTCAGTTGAAGTCCAATCATCATAATTCTTGCTTATCTTAGCCATTAATTCTTCAGCATCTGTAGGAGTTCTTTTCCTGAAAACACAATCAGCAAAGCTATCTAGGTAGGTCCTAGAATCATTAGTTAGTCCATTATAATAAATATCAAGAAGCTCATTTTTAGGTAATGGACATCTAGGATGTGCATGAATCAAGGCACAGAACCTTGTCCATGACTCACGCAATTTCTCTTCTTCTCCCTGTTTAAAATCAAAAAGTCTCTGCAAAGCAGCATGTCTAGCACTTGGAGGAAAATATTTCTAGAAGAAAGAAGCAATCAAGCAATTATACCTATCAATGGAACCAGGATGTAATCTATTAAACCAAGCCCTAGCTTCTCCTTTTAGTGAAAAAGGGAAGATCTTTGTAACAAAATACTTGCACATCTTAAAATCATCAGAGAATAAGGCACTCATAGTAGAAAACTCATTCATATGATCCACAGCACTCTCATTTTCAGTCCCACAAAAAGGTTCCTTCTCAACAATGTCTAAATAGGTTAAATCAAGAGAGAAATCATAATCTTTATCTTTAATATCTATGGGAGAGGTGGAAAACTTAGGATCAGAGGACAGTTTAGGCATAATGGTACGCCTAGCAAGGAGACTCTTAATAGCACTAGTACCATGTGTGTTTCGGCACTCTTCAACAAATTCATGAGTGAACTCAATGTAACCATCATTAATATCATAACTCTCTCTAGACTCAGGTGAGCTAACAGGTGTAAAAGTGTCTTCACTAGGAGTTCCAGTATTTCCTAGACCAGCCATAGTAGCATCTAGGAAAGGACCTAATGAACCACTCGCATCAAGCACAGTAGAAGTAACATCCTGAGTATCAAAAGCAGTTTCAGACTCAGCAGTAGTAGCAGGGTGTGTAGCATGAGTATGTGATGGTGGTGTAACAAGCTTACTTATAACAGACGGTGAATCAAGAGCAACGGAGGTGTTTAGGACTTTATCTCTTCTTGTAGTGGATGGTAAAATAGAAAACTTTCCATCACGAGACTTCCCCATGATGAAAGGAGTAGCAGTGAACAATAGTAGATCCAAGTGAACTTACAAATTGTAACATCCCAGCATTAGAACTTAGAAATAAGCTGAACACAGATGTGTGCATTGCATTCATACATAGAAAATCTGAGTAATTTTCGTGCTTTTAAATAAAAACTTGCCAAAGTGATCGAAGCTTCTCTCAACTTGATGGAATTGAAGTAGATCATCAAGTTGACTGCGATAAGTTTCAATATGACCTTTGTTAAAACCTTATTTTTGGGTAAGGGAGATTTGATCTAAGGGTAGATCAAATGTAGTAAATGTTAGACCCTAATACATTACTTAATGATTTATATTTGATCCTTAAGTAATCATATCCTAGTATTCAGTATACAACTCATGAATACCAAGTTGTCTTCCTCGCGACACCGGCGACCTCACGATGCAGCTAAGCAGCTCGGTGGCAGCCACCCCATCGCCGGCCGCGTTAAGATTCGCGCCACCGTTCCCAGCCGTCTACAGGAAGCCCTGAACGCCACCGAAGAACCATAATCCCCTTCCTCCTCTCAATTTACTCTCTGACCCGAAACCCTAGCTACCACCGTCGTCAGCAAAGTTCACCCCGGAGGCCGTGGTGTGGTCGAGGAGGAGCGCCAGTGAAAGGATACGGATGTCGCCTAGAGGGGGGGTGAATAGGCGATTAAAACTTTTCCTAGAGTGGCTGAACAAAGGCGGAATAAAACTAGTGTTTACTTTGTTAAGCACAACCTATAACAACTAAGGTTCACCTATGTGCACCAACAACTTATGCTAAGCAATACAAGCAACAAAGTGATAGCAAGATATATATTACTTCAAGCACGAAGGCTATCACAATGTAAAGTGCATAAGTAAAGAGCTCGGGTATAGAGATAACCGAGGCACGCGGGGACACCGATATTTTACCGAGTTCCTCCCAACATGGAGTACGTCTGCTTGGAGAGGGGTGGTATCAAACCACCAACGCCACAAAAGGCCTCCCTTATTCTCCGGTGAATCTCACCCCAATGGGATCGATCCACGCTTCCACTATCGGTGCACTTGTCGGTGGCAACCGGAACCTCTCACAAGGTTGGGGCACTTCTCCACAACTTAATTGGAGGCTCTCAACAAATGCCACAAAAGGCCACAACAAATGCCACCAAGGCCACAATGCCACGAAGGCCACAAAACCGTCTAGGGTTCCAAGAACCCAAGAGGGACAAGCTCCAATGAGCAACTCAAACTAAATCCTCCGAGGAGAACTCAAACCGATCCACCAAATGCAAATGGCAAGAACACCACAAAGGTGCTCAAATCACTCACTCTCAAGTTCCAACAAAGCTACTAAAGCTATTGGGGAAATCAAAGAGAGACACAAAATCCCCTAAAATCTAGATCCCCAAAGATGCACTCACAAAGAGATGAATCGGTTAGGCCAAAATGTGGGGCTAGATCTCCTCTCTCTTCCACTCAAATATGGGCAAGAATCATCGAAGGGAAAAAATTAGGCAAGCTTCAAGATCTAGAGAAAATGTGGACAAAGTTTAGCCTAATAGATAAGAGAGGAGCTAACTAAACTCAAAACGGGCAAAACCTTAAATAGAGGTCCCAAAAATCTGACCGTTAGGGCTATTTTTGGGACCGTCCGATACTAGTACCGCACAAGTCCCAGGCCGAGCAAAGAAAAGGCAGGAAATCGAGAAGGGCTAGCAAGTGGGGCAGAGCATGCAGCAGCGATGCAGAGCAGCAGCAGTAGTTGCGCGCGCATGCTAGTAGGGCCAAGCAAGCTTGCGCGCAGCAGCAGTATCGCATGCAGCTGGTCAACTGCGCGCGCGCGGCCAGATGCGATCAGCGGGAGCAGCTTGGCAGCAAATCAGAGCAGCACATGCGGCGGGTGACAGCAGTCAATGCGAGACGCTGCGCGCGCAAGAGGAGTGGGGCCAGCAGCAGGGTGCATGGCGCTCTGGTCCAGCGAGGCGGTGGCATCGCGCGCGTGCATAGGAGCGGGCAGAGGCGCAGAGCACACGCGGCAGCGCGGGCCCACAGATGTGAGGCAGGCGCGCGTTTGGCGGCAGCACAGCGAGCGACGCGGGACGTGCGGCGGTTGCACGGTCAACTCGGCAGCGCGCAACGCGAGACGCGCGAGAGCGAGCAGAGCGCGGGCGGGGGCGGGTTCAGCGCAGCCGTAGCAGCTCGCGAGATCTGGATCTAGATCTGAAAAAAATCTGGGAAAGAAAAACTGGGCCGGCCGGTAGTACCGGCCCACCCAGGCGGTATTACCGGGCCGGCCGGTACTATCGCGGCCGGTACTACCGCAAAAAGTACCTAGCGAGGTAGAAAGAAAACGGGCTGTTTTTAGGCCCGGGCAGTAGTAGCGGCCCGTCCGGGCGGTACTACCGCTCGGCCTAGAAAACAGACACACAGGCAAATATTCAAACGGCAATAACTTTTGATTGGAAGCTCCGATTGATCCGATTCAAATTGCGTTGGGTAGAGGACAACAAGAGCTTCCCAATAAAAAGTGGAAATATTGATTATCACCAAGTGAGAAGGTATCAAGTAGAATAAAGTGATATACCTCACTTGGTGAGAAACCGAAAAGCCGCATAAATCAAAATCTCAACAAGATACAAAAGGGAGATCCGATTTTGATGAACAAGAGCTTGTTATGGAGATTACCACAAGCTCTATATCTTACATGGATAAGACCAAATAACAACCAAAAACGATGATGCAAGTATGCAAAGGTTTGAGTTCTCTCTGAACGATGTGACCGAATTACTCATACGAGAGTCCCTCTTGATAGTACGGTTATCTATCCTAAACCCGGTCTCATACACACAACGTGAGACCGGAAAAAGGGAAAACCTATCAAGATTATACCTTTGCCTTGAGCATTCCACTTGAGCTCGATGTAGACGGTCTTGCCCTTCTCAAGATGGAACGCCTTTCTTAATTCCTCATCATCGACCTCGCATATTGAGCTTGCCCGACATATCTTCTTTGCATTTCATCGACCTTGAAGCCAACACATGCTCCAAGTGATGCCAATGGACAAATCGTACAAGTATAACTTAATACACACATTAGTCCATAAAGATTGTCATTAATTACCAAAACCACACATGAGGACCCAACATGTTCTTTTAGCCAGCGAGCGTAGATCCTCTATGAAGAACGCATCATCAAGGGGAGCTCGGAGACGATCGAATTTTGCCGTTCCCTTCCGCCGTGGTTCGTCGGAAATCATGTCGAATAGCTCACCTCCTACCGCGCCTGTCATCATCAACCACTTCGCTACAATCACAGTGAGCTTGCGATGCTCGAGAACCGTTTAATTTGCTTGCTCGCATCCCAGTTCGTTTCCCCGATGAGCATCTACCATCACAGTTGTTAGCCACCATCGCCACCATTGTTCCGGCGACCTAAACCGAGCGGCGCCGCCACTATAAGGTCCATCATGACTTCTTTCCAACGCACTAGCTACGCCTGCCAAGACGCACCCGATTCACGGATCACACCTTGATCTGAGGATGATCCAGGAATGATGTCAGCGTGACATCACGCTGATGTCATATTTCTAATTTTCTTTTATCATTTTAGAATTTTGATAAGATTTCTGTATTAAATAAAAACCAATAGAAATGACATGGCAAAGGTCCCACCAGTCAGTGACTGGGGGTGAGAATCGACCTAGTAAGAAAAACCTTTCACCCCACGCTGACATCAGCATTACATCATAAACTATTTAGTGTATTAATTCCAGAAATAAAATAAAATGGTTAAATCTTGTTTAATTAATAACTTTTTTTGTAATTCAGAAAAATATGCTTAATATATGAAAAATTAAAGAATTATAAAATCTACAACTTAAACCTATTATCAAATATTATTACGATGATTATTTAAATAAATATTATTTAATAAAGGTTTTATAAGTAATAAAACTTTGATAATTCATATTTTAATAATGGTAAATGTTAAAAATATAAATAAAATACCAAAAATCTTAGAAAAATAAGAATTATAATTTAAAACTATAATCATGCATTATTATTCCACTTAATTAAATATTTTTTATTTATTAAGTCTTTATAAAGTAATAAGTATTATAAAAATCATATCTTATTATTTTAAATCACAAAAATAAGTGTTTTATACCAAAATAATCACAAAAATAATAAATACATGTTAAAAATCTAATATTCCACTTCTAAAGTAAATAAAAACTTAATACTTTAATAATTTGAATTTAAACCTATTTCCTAAGTTGTTAATTCATATAAAGGTAAATAAAATTTGTTAATATTTCTAAAATTGCCAATTTAGGTCTAATAAATAATACTAGTCTTAAATATTGATGGTCTGAAGCCAAAATAGTTTAACACACTTTAAATACAATTTTATTGAATTATCCTTCAACCATAAGTGTAACATCCTCAAAATCATGTTTCAAACTTATGCATATCATCCATGCATCCATGAGCATTTGATTTTCATTTCAAATAAATTAATTCAAAACAGAAGCATTTGTGCTTATTATTTTATGTAAGCTTGTTCTAAGCCTTAGTGCTATCTTCCAATGAGGAGAAATACTTGTTTTGATTCAGTAAAGTTTGTTTATTCAAACTTAGGCACCACCAAAAGTTTGAACAAATTTCAAAACAAAAATGAGTAATAAAACCAATATTATGCCTATTGAATATATATCATAAAGGCATGGTTTTATTTTATTTTCAAAAGACCCAAGTGTGTTTGAGTGAACAGATGTGTTTGACACTTATTTGAGTACAAGATTTATGTACAAAAATCCTGAAAAGTTTTGGAATCAAACAGATTTGAATTGAGGTTTGAAAACCATTTCAGAAAAACAAACAGAAAAAGAAAAAGCTTAAAGAGGAAAAAAATATCACTCGGACCGGAATCATTAATGGCCCAAAGACCCCACCCATGAACTGCTTTTTCTTCACACTCGCACCCACTAGCTCACGACAGCAGGACCCTCCTCTCCTTTCCTCTCATTGACAACAAGGCCCACACGACATCGTCGTCTCCACCCATAAACACTCAATCCCCAAAATCACGCCGTTCCTGTATTGATTCAGGCGTCAATTCACGTTGAATGCCGGAGTAAATCTCGCTCATGACCATGCTACTTAAACCCCTCCCCCTCTCCATTTCCCCCAAACTCCGAGCAGATGTAACTCACTCCGGCGACAACTCCCGGTGAGCCCTGTGTGCCCCTCTCCCTCGGGTTCTTGTAGACAGCCTTGCCGCTTTCTTAAGATTCATCGACACCGCTGGTGCCTTCTTTCTTGCCCTGGTCATCGGTTCCGTTCAACACCGCAAGCTCCCGACGACAACCTCGACCGGCGACCAAATTCCGTAAGCCCTTTGCGCCCCTTCACCTATGACTCACACGAAGTTGTTCGCCACTGTCTTGTGCATCATATGGTGCCGTTTGTTTGTGCTAGGGAGACCAGGAGCGTCGCTAATGTCGCCGTCCACTCGAACCCGACGCCGCCGCAGACTCGACGAGCTCCAGCCACTCTGTGCCCCTTGCCAAGCCGCCGCCAAAGTTGAGCATCGGTAGCGTCGCCACGGTTCTGGTAAGCCCTCCGCGACCCTAGGACCACACAGTAGCGCCACGCCACCGTAGGCGAGCTTCGCCGAGCCAAGACGCTGCTTAGCGCCGCCTGTCCTGGTCGGTTAGATTAGGGTGAGATTTATATCTAACGTGTGAGATTAGATCTGACGAAGAGGTAAGTTTAGATCTGAGCTGCATGTTTAGTTAGATCCAACGGTAGCCGGCGTGATCCGTGCGAAGCGATACCGTCAATCGAGGCTGCTGCAGGGCTGGAGTTTAGATTTAAAACAGGATTTGAATCGATTGATGTTCAAATTTGTTTTATTATAACTTTGATCCCCGCGTTAGAATTTGACAAATTTTATATCGTTGGAATCAGGAGAGCAAGCTCTTTCTAAATATGCAATGTGTTTAATGTTTTGCTTCTGTTAAAAAGGTTTTATTTGCAGAAACTTGTGTAAGGCTAATTTGAGCATATGAAATGTTTAGGAAATAATTTAGGGTTTAAATATTTGTTGTTTGGCAAGTTTTTGACTTGTTTATGAATCAGTACTGTTTACTTGCTTTGTTGAGTTTTAAAAATCATCACATATCATTTTGCATGCATGCATATATTTTTGATTGTATATGTTTTGTATGTGATTGTGGCTATGATTCTTTGTGTAAATTTTGGTGCTAGTGATTATGATTGTGAGGAGTGTAGCTACTCTCCAAACTACCAAGGCAAGTGGTACTTCATGAATATTTCTATCCCCATGTTTTATACTAAGCATTAGAAATATTTTGCTAAGTCATGCATGTTATTATTTTGCTTATATGCCATGTTGGGAAATCCTAGTAGTTGTAGAATGGCTAGGGAATTTCTAAGTTAAAGTTACTATCTATGCCATGCTTAGCCTAGCTAGTAGCAAACAAGGGTTGGTGAAATATACATGCTATGATGAAAATATTTCTAAGTCTTTGGACTTGTGTTTTGCCTAATAAAACAACTAAGTTAATGAAACACCTGGGTGGAATGGAAGGATTGGTTTATGTTGAGTGGTTACACAAGGCCCATTTGTATGGTTTACCTTGTGTATCTCACTTGTGGTAAGCCACCCAGGAACAAAGAGATTTTAGAGGCCAAGTGTTAAGAAGCTTATAGTGCAGCCACTTGGCAATATGGGCTCTGCCTAGATCACATAGGTTGCTAGAACTTAGCCATTTGGACAGTTGGTGGTAGCGGGATGATAGGTTGGAACGCGTCCATTTGGTCTAAGGGAAGGCTTCTGAAAGGTCCTGTCTTGGTGAAACCAAGTCTGGTGGGGAAAGTGCACAACCTCTGCAGATGGAAAATCTAAGTACTTAGCCATGTCCCTGGAAAAGGACAACTTGAGAATCAAGACATGGAAGCTATCAAGAATCTCCTCATCCCAATTTCTAAGTAAAAACTTGTGGGTGAACAAGGGTGAAGGACCTCAATGTCTATTGGTGGTTCCTTGGGAAAAGCTTTGACAAAGAAAAACTTAGTGATTTCAACTAATAGGAAAAACCTATTTTGAGCAAAGCAAGCCAAGCTACACTTAGCCAAATTGCATATAGTATCTAGTCCACTTAAAATTATACTAAGGTATCACTTGCCAATACTATTCCAAAGTATTGACCCAAAGTGGCTGTAACTTGTGATGTTGCAGGTTACTCTGATGAGGATTAGGTGTCATGAGTCTACACTCAACATGTTTGCCTGTGGCACGTGAAGATGAAGACTTTTATTTATTTACTTATTCAAACTCTTGTACTAGGCCTGTGGCCTTGGAGTTGTAAAGACTATGTTTATCTCTGGAATGGCTGTAATAAAGACCTTTGTATCTATGTACTTCATCTTAAACTGTGGATGCTAGCATTGATCCAGGGACTAGCATTGCAATCACAGGGATCCTTTTCCTTTATAAAGGAGGGATCTTACAAATGGTATCAGAGCACTGTGTTGCCTGTAGGATTATGACCCTAGGATTGGAAACCACTAAGGAAAAAATTTCAGCAACTTCTACACTTGTCTATTCTTCTCGTAAACTTTTGTAATCTTCTTCCTCATCTCTATTTGTAGATGAACTCCATCAACGAAGCCGTAAGGAAAGGACCACTCATGACAATGACTTTGGAGTGTGAGACAGAATTCCCCAAGGCTCTCAAGGACCTCATGGTTGCATTAGAGATACAAGGTGCAGCTGTGTACAAAGGTTTTCCTGTGATGGATGAAGGAGTTGAATACTAGTGGGTGCAGCTTCACTTGTATAAAAACAAGGAAGACAACCACCAGGAAAAAGGATTCTGCATGTTCACCAATTCAGTGGTACACACTACATTCTTTGAATCAGCAAGGGATGTAGCTTGGAAGACCATCAAAGAACTTGGTGATAGAGTCAAGTGCAGAATGCTCAACCTTCAAAATGATCTAAGGGAAGAGAAGAAACATACCCAAGAGTTGGAAGCTACCAACCAAACCTTAAGAGGAGACATTATAGACTTAGTGATGGAGTCATGTGAGCAAGATAGATTGATTGCTTCTAGAAACATTGTGTTAGCCAACAGATCCAGTGAGATTGGATTGTAAACGTACTTCGTTAGTTGGACCACCACTTATCACCTTATTTTCCAAATGTTGCTTTCAAAATAAGTTGAACCTTGGTTATTGTAATGGATCCATGAGTGCCATGACTTGTGTGTTTTGATTTTCAAGGATATGTATGTGATGTTTTGCCTTGTGTTTTATCTTGAATTGTGTTGTCCTAACTTTTTCTATCTTATAAATAGATGCCTACTGTTACCTTCAGCACTGTTGAGGAGTTCCAGGGAACTCGCTTTGGTCCTCGTATTATTGACCTTACTACATTGCTCAATCTCCCTCTTCCTACCATCATGGTGCTTCCCCTCACCAAATTTGAGAGGAAAGAACTTTGGGGCTTCAAGGTCAACCAGCCCAGACGCCAGACAGATCCTACCACGGAGGCCATCATCTTCAAGCTCATGCATGATGACAAGGAGAGAGGCCTTGAGGTAGTTATGCAGGATCTGATAGGACGTCTGCTAGGGAGACACTCCCGACAGGTTAGAGGTACTCACTTCCACGTCTTCGGTAGACGTGATGAGGATGGAGAGTCCATCGACTTCGAGGACGATTCGAGGGACACAGCAGAGCCAATTCGTCTATACCTCCAGGACTTAGAGTCTCTCATTAGGCACGTGGACACTGATAGGACCAACGTCATGCTCAACAATGACGAACTCCAGGTGCAGCTTCGCGAGAAGGACAAGCTCTTCGCGGAGCAAGACGAGATAGTCAAGGAGATGGAGGCGAAGTTCGAGAGCCAGGATAGGAAGTTCAAGAGTCAGGAGAAGCGAGTCCAGGATAGGAACAAGAAGATCCGGACATGATCAAGAAGCTGTGGCCAAGGACTTCGAGCTCGAGCATCAGCAGATGGTGATTGAGAGGCTTCATTCCCAGAAGAGGGCTCTCAAAGCCAAGATAGAGACCTTAACCACTAGTGTCGAGGAATACAAGACCGCGATGGAGAACGCGGGTCTTACCTTTGTCGAGGAGGAGGTTGATGCCGAGGAGTAGATTTGACTACTCATTTATCATTTATTATCGTACTTGATGCTTGAGAACTTGTTATTTGACCATCCGACATGTGGATGGCTTGCTATTTGTGTGTTTTCCTTTGCGAACTTGTTATCTTGTTGTTGAACCTTTATCCTTATTGTTGCATGTTTTGTGTTGTTATGTGATGTATTGTGCATGATAGCATCTATGGGTATCTCATTCTTATCTCTATTGAACAAACCACAGATGCCTCCCCATCGTGCAAACCCTAACCCCAACAACAACAATAACAACATCACTCCAGAAATGCAGCAAATGATGACCGCTCAAACTCAGCTGATGCAGATGATGACGACGTTCATCCAGAACCAAAACAACAACAATAACAACAACAACAACAATAACAATAACAACAACCCACCGGGTTTTGACGTTCTTACCAGGTTCTTGAGATTGAGGCCAGCAAAGTTCTTAGGAACGACTGATCCCATGGTGGCCAATGATTGGTTACGCTCTGTGAACAAGGACTTTGTAATCGTGGGTCAGATCGATGCTGAAAAGGTCAGATTTAAAGACATTTGCTGGAAGGACCAGCCGCCACTTGGTGGGATAACTTCCAGATCACCACTCCCATAGAAGATGTGACATGGGCTATCTTTGAGGATGGCTTTCGTACCGCTCATATCTCATCTGGAGTGATGAGTCTGAAAAAGAAGGAGTTCCATAACTCAAGCAAATACCGCAGCTGCGTGGCTGAATATATTGAGGAGTTCAACAATCTGGCGCGATATGCACCAGATGAAGTTGACACTGATGCTAAGAGGAAAGAAAAGTTCCTCGAAGGGTTGAATGATGAGCTGAATCTGCAGTTGGATGTGGCCTATGTTCCCACTTATCAGTCTCTCTGTGACAAGGCTACTATTTTGGAGAACAAAATAAAGCAAGTTGAAAGCAGGAAGAGGAAGCACTCTGACAAGCACATCTCGGGATCGTCACACAAACGATCCCATTATGATGACAGTGGAAGCTCAGGATCCCACAAGCATGGGAAATTCAACAAACACCACAACCACAACCGTCATGACAACAAGCATCACCGTAGTCATGACAATGACAAGTACAAGAACCACAAGGGTGGATACAAGAGCCACCACAGTGGTAATGGAAGTGGAAGTGGAAGCCAGCCTGTCAAGAAGGACATTAGTCAGGTTGAATGCTTCAAGTGCAAGAAGATGGGGCATTATGCAAATGAATGCCCAAAAAATAAAGTTGAAGGACCCAACAAGCCCAACCCTTTTCAGAAGGGACAGGTTAACCACATCAATGTGGAGGAAATCTATGAGGAGCCTGATGCTGTTGCTGGTAAGTTCGAACTCAATTCTGTTCTAGCATTTGTTCTCTTTGATACTGGTGCATCTCATTCATTCATATCAAGAGCATTTTTTGAAAGAAACGAACTGTCGGTAGAAACTATTGGGTATCCTATAAGAGTAAGTTCTCCTGGTGGAGAAATGATAGTGAATTCAGGATGTCATGATCTAGTCATAGAGTTTGGGAAGTATAAGTTTCCCGTTAACTTGAAAATTCTAAACTCCCAAGGATTGGATGTCATTTTGGGAATGGACTGGATGACTAAGCACAAGGGAGTGATAGATTGTGCCAACCATACTGTCTCACTCACAACTCCAGAAAATAAAAGGATCAGATTCAAGACCAACTTTGAAGCAAGAAGGAGTATGCTAAATTCTCTTAAGGGGGTTAGCATAGACAAGCAGCCAATTGTGAGTGAGTATCCGGATGTGTTTCCTAAGAATTGTCGGAATGCCACCAGATAGAGATGTGGAGTTTCTTATAGATTTGGTACTGTGGCGGACCAATAGCAAAGAGACCGTATAAGATGTCAGTTGATGAACTAAAAGAACTCAAGAAACAACTTGGAGAACAGCTACAGAAAGGATTTATTCAACCAAGTTCTTCATCTTGGGGAGCCCCAGTTTTGTTCGTGGAGAAGAAAGATAGAAGTCAAAGGTTATGCATAGATTACCGTTCACTCAACGAGGTAACTATCAAGAACAAATACCCTTTGCCTAGAATCAATGACTTGTTTGACCAGCTAGAAGGTGCTTGTGTGTTCTCAAAGATTGATCTCCGGTCAGGCTATTTTCAACTCAAGATAAGAGAACAAGACATACCTAAGACAGCTTTCACCACAAGGTATGGATTGTATGAGTATACCGTGATGCCATTTGGGTTGACCAATGTGTTGGAATTATGCCCTAGAGGCAATAATAAAGATGTTATTATTATAATTCTTGTTCATGATAAAGTTTATATTCCATGCTAGAATTGTATTAAGCGGAAACATTAATACTTGTGTGGTTTGTGAACAACACCGTGTCCCTAGTACGCCTCTATGGACTAGCTCATTGATCAATGATGGTTAAGGTTTCCTAACCATAGACATGAGTTGTCAATTGATAATGAGACCATATCATTGGGAGAATGATATGGTGGACAGACCCAAACTAAGCGAAGCAATTAGATCGTGTCTTTGTGTTCATCTTTGCGAAGCTTTTCCTATGTCAAATATTGTATTCCTTAGACCATGAGATAATACAACTCCCTGGTATCGGAAGAAATCTTTGAGGTCATCAAACGTCATCCTATGAGAGGGTGATCGGAAAGTATCTGTTGGGTTGTATGTATCGAGATGGGATTTGTCCCTCCCAAGTCGGAGAGATATACTTCGGGCCCACTCGGTAATCGATATCAACACCGCTTGCAAGCATGTGGTTAAGGAGTTAATCACAAAGTGATATCGGATTACGGAACGAGTAAAGTACTTGCTGTGAACGAGATTGAACTAGGTATGACAGTACCGATGATCGAATCTCGGGCAAGTAAAATATCGCGAGACGAAGGGAATATGTATATGGGATTGATTGAATCCTGGCATCGTGGTTCATCCGATATGATCATCAATGAATGTGTGGGAGTCAATATGGGTGCCCAGACCCCGCTGTTGATTATTGATAGAAGATCATGTCTGCATATTCTCGAACTCAGGTCACACACTTAACGTGTCTCGACGCTAGGATAGATTGGATACTTGGTTTATGAATTTTGTTCGGAGTCTCGGATGGGATCCGGGACATCACGAGAGGTTCCGGAGTGGTCCGGAGAATAAGATTCATATAAGGCAGTGCAGTTTTTGGAGTTCGGAATTGTTCCGGATTAATCGGTATTGTACCAGAAGCTTCTAGAACCTTCCGGAAGGGGACCAACGTGGCCCCACCTTCCGGGAGGGGGCATGGGCCTATGAGGGAGTGTCCTGGCTGCATCAAATAGGGCACAAGGCCCCATAGGGCCCAGCCGATCCTAGATAAGTTTAAACTCGTTTAAACTAGAGATAGGGTTTCTAGATAAGGGAAAGTTTAAATCGTTTAAACTAGAGATAGGCTTGGAGGATGGGCAAGGGCTGGCCGCACCCCCCTCTATATATAGAGGGCTGGTGCGCCCCCTCCCCACCCACACACACCTTCCTCCAAACCCTAGTAGCCCTGCTGCCTTCCTCTCTCCCTCCCGACTGTTTGTAGGCGAAGTCCTGCTGCAGAAATTCTCCACCATATACACCGCGCCGTCGCGTTGTAGATCCAATCTATCTCTCCACCATACTTGCTGGTCCAAGGAAGGAGGAGACGTCGAGGTGCTGCACGTGTGCATCTCACGGAGGCACCGCCACTTGTGGTGCTAGATCGGATCGGATCGCGAGGAGGAGAAGCGAGTACGACTACATCACCCACGCCCGATTTAACGCTCTTGCGTAATCTTCAAGGGTATGAAGATCTAATCCAATCTCTCGTTGTTTGCATCTCCTAGATTAGATCTTGGCTTTCTCCTGCTCGCTCAGAAAACTTTGATTTACTATGCTGCGAAACCCATCAGTGGTATCAGAGATAGATCTATGCGTAGATGTGTTTCACGAGTAGAATGCAACATGGTTGTTGCGGGCGTTGATGTTTTCTATTGCAAGCCTCTTGTTTGTGTTCTTCTTATGACGCGGGATAGTGAGATTGAAGCGGTCCAGGCCAACCTTACGCGACGCCGTCATGAGACCGCTCCGCACTTGACGTGTGGCTTGTTCCACACATGCTGGTGGATGCCGTTTCTCACTATAGTTGTCATGGGATTAACACCGGAGTTTGGCAACCATAATATCACCGTTGTGGCTTTCCGTAGGTAAGAATCGTTCTTAGCATCTACTCCCATAAGCCATGTAAAACATGCAACAACAAAGTAGAGGCGTCTAACTTGTTTTTGCAGGAGTGTTTTCGTGATATGGTATGGCCCAAGATGTGATGTATATTGTATGCGATGATCATGTTTTGTAATGTTTCACGACTTGCATGTCGATGAGTACACAACCGCAGGAGCCATATGGTTGTCTTTATAATTGTGTATGACCTGTGAGTCAACTTATACGCCATGTAATAGCTTTACTTTATCGCTAAGTAGTTAGCAATAGTTGTAGTTGCTATTCGTGGTGGAGGCAATCATGGTGGAGTGATGGAGATCATGACGGAACGCACAAGATGGAGATCATTGCGCGAAGATTGGCTATACCATGTCACATAAAGTTATATGCATGTGATGTTTATCCTTTTATGTATCTTATTATGCTTAGATCGCGACGGTAGCATTATAAGATGATTCCTCACTTAAAGATCAAGATAAAAGCTGTTCTCCCAAGTATGCACTTGCAAAAAAGTTCGTCGTGTCCAAGCATCACGTGATGATCGGGTGCTATAGACTCTACGCCACATACAACGGGTGCAAGCCAGCTTTTGCACACGCCGAAATACTTGGGTCTAACTTGACGACCCTAGCATGTATGCATACATGGCCTCGAACACAAGAACCGAAAGGTTAAGCATGAGTCATATGAATGATATGATCGACACTTCGTTGTCCACCATTGAAACCACACCTCTTCTCGTGAAGATCGGATTAGGTGTGGTGAATTTGGATCGTGTTCACTAAACAACTTGAGGGATGTTGAATTTAGTGGGAGTTCATCTAGTAATTTGATTAAGTTGAACTATTTATCATGAACATAGTCTAAATTGTACTTGCAAATACTGTAGATCACATGGCCAAGTCCAACTTCAACTTCAACGCTTTTGCTGAGAAAGAAAAGCTTAGAAACAATGGGTCTAACTTCACCAACGGTTCCGCAATCTAAGAATCATTCTGGCTGGACAAAAGGACTATGTCCTTGAGAAAGCGTTAGGTAACCCTCGCTACAAGCTGCCGGATGAGAAAGCTGTCTATCACCACGCAAAGATGATTATGGTGTGATTAAGAGCACCATGTTGTTTGCTATGGAACCGGAACTTCAAAATTGTTCCAAAACTATCCCGGCCCTTTGAGATTCTCAAGAGCTGAAAACCATGTTTCAGACTCAGCCCGCTTTTGAGAGATATGAGATCTCCGAAGTTCTTTAATCGCAAGATGGAGGAAGGGAGTTCCGTTAGTGAGCACGCCATTAAGATGTCGGGCTACACTCAACGCCTTTGAGCAACTGGATCAAGAAGATTCGTGAGGAGCTCAAGATTGACAGTTTCGCAATCACTCCCTCCCAGCTACAAAAGTTTTGTAGTGACTCACAATCAGATTGGTTCCATCGATACGATCACCGAGCTCTTCGCAAAGTGAAGGCTGGAGGTGGACATCAAAAGGATAATCATGTGTTAATGGTCAACAAGCCCTCCTTTAAGAAAGGTAAAGGTGCAAAGAAGCCCTTCAAGAAAAGCGGTAAGCGCAGAAGTTGCTCGCCGAGAAGAAGCTCAAGTCTGGTCCTAAGGGACAATCGAGTGCTTCTATTGCAAGGACAAGGGTCATCGAAGCGCAATCGTCCGAAGTACTTAGCGACAAGAAGGTCGGCACCATCAAAGGTATATTTGATATACATGTTATTGATGTTTTCCTTACCAGCCCTCGCTAGTGCGGGTATTTGATATCGTTCGGGCTAATATTTGTAACTCAAACAGAGCTACGGAATAGACGGCTTTGAGGGATGAGGTGACGGCGCGCTGGCAACGGATCAAGAGTTGATGTGATGGGTCGGCACGCCTCCTTAGTTTTACCTTCGGATTAGTTTTAAACCTTAATAAATGTTATTATGTGCCCGCGCTGAGCATGAACATTATTTCTAGATCGTGTTTATTGCAAGACGGTTATTCATTTAAATCGGAGAATAATGGTTGTTCTATTTATATGAGTAACATCTTTATGGTCATGCACCCTTGTGAATGGTTTATTTCTTCTAAATCAAAGGGATGAAACACACATCCATAACATTGAGGCTAAGAGATGCAAAGTAGATAGTGATAATACTACTTATTTGTGGCACTGCTGTCAGGTCATATTGGTGTAAAGCGCATGAAGAAACTCCATTCGATGGACTTTGGAGTCTCTTGATTTTGAATCATTTGACACATGCGAACCATGCCTCATGGGCAAGATGATCAAACCCTGCTTCTCCCAGATGATGGAGCGAGCAACGGACTTGTTGGAAATCATACATACCGATGTATGCGACCGATGAGTGTTTCGACGCTGGTGGATATCGCTATTTTCTCACTTTTACCGATGACTTAAGTAGATATGGGTATATCTATTTAATGAAACATAAATCTGAAACGTTGAAAAGTTCAAAGAATTTCAGAATGAAGTGGAGAACCATCATATGTAAAGATTAAGTTTCTATGATCCGATCGGGGGTAATATTTAAGTTATGATTTTCTCACGATCTCAAAGCAAGTGGAATCGTTTCACAACTCACGCCACCCTAACACCACAGCAATGGTGTCTCAACGCGGAATCGAACCCTATTAGATATGGTCCGATCGATGATGTCTCTACTGATTTGCCGTTATCATTTTGGGGTTATGCATTAGAAACCGCTGCATTCACTTTAAATAGGGCTCCATCTAAATCTGCTGAGACGACACACCGTATGAACTGTGGTTTGGTGCTAAACCTAAGTTGTCGCTTTCTTAAAGTTTGGGGATGAAGCTTACGTCAAGAAGTTGATGCCCGACAAGCTCGAACCCAAAGCGAGAAATGCGCTTCATAGGATACCCTAAGGAAACTATTGGGTATACCTTCTATCACGTAACCAAGGCAAAGTGTTTGTCGCGAAAGAACGGTTCCTTTCTTGAGAAGGAGTTTCTCTCAAAAAAGTGAGTGGGAGGAAAGTAGAGCTAGAAGAGGTTATTGAACCTTCTCTTGAATTGGAGAGTAGCGAGCACCTGAAATTGTTCCAAAGGTCACCGCACCAACAATAGAGGAAGCTAATTATAAGGATCAAGAAGCTTCGGACGATGATGCTACTGAACGTCACAGGTCGACAAGGTCGCGAGCACCTCCAGAGTGGTACGTCAACCCTATCTTGACAGTCTTGTTGGTACAAGACAGTGAACCTACGAACTATGAGGAAGCGATGATGAGCCCAGACTGAGAAATGGCTAGAAGCCATGAACCAATTGGGATCCATGAGCGAAAACCAAGTATGGACTTTGGTGGACCCTCCTAGCGACCGAAAGGCCGTTGAGTGCAAATGGATCTTCAAGAAGAAAACGGACGCGGATGGTAATGTTACCGTCTATAAAGCACGGCTTGTCGCGAAAGGTTTTCGACAAGTTCAAGGTGTTGACTACGATGAGACTTTCTCTCCCGTAGCGATGTTTAAGTCTATTCGGATTTTATTAGCAATTGCTGCGTTTCATGATTATGAAATATGGCATATGGATGTCAAGACTGCGTTCCTCAATGGCAACATTGATGAAGAGTTGTATATGATGCAACCCGAAGGTTTTATCGATCCTAAGGATGCTGATAAAGTATGCAAACTTCAGCGTTCCATTTATGGACTGAAGCAAGCATCTCGAGTTGAACCTTCGCTTGATCAAGTGATCAAAAGCTTTGGATTTGTTCCAAATTGCTACAAGCTTGCATCTACAAGAAAGTGAGGGAGCTGGTGACGCTTTCGGTACTATATGTGGATGACATATTGATTATTGGAAATGACATCAACATGCTTAACAATGTGAAGAGTTATTTGAACAAGTGTTTTTCAATGAAAGACCTAGGTGAAGCTGCTTATATATTGGGCATCAAAATCTATAGAGATAGACAAAGACGCCTGATAGGTCATCAAACGTCATCCTATGAGAGGGTGATCATAAAGGTGTCTCTCAGGTGATCGGAAAGTATCTGTTGGGTTGTATGTATCGAGATGGGATTTGTCCCTCCCAAGTCGGAGAGATATACTTCGGGCCCACTCGGTAATCGATATCAACACCGCTTGCAAGCATGTGGTTAAGGAGTTAATCACAAAGTGATATCGGATTACGGAACGAGTAAAGTACTTGCTGTGAACGAGATTGAACTAGGTATGACAATCTGGCGATCGAATCTCTGCAAGTAAAATATCGCGAGGAAGGGAATATGTATATGGGATTGATTGAATCATGGCATCGTGGTTCATCCGATATGATCATCGATGAATGTGTGGAGTCAATATGGGTGCCTGCACTCGCTATTGATTATTGATAGAAGATCATGTCTGCATATTCTCGAACCCGCAGGGTCACACACTTAACGTGTCTCGACGCTAGGATAGATTGGATACTTGGTTTATGAATTTTTGTTCGGAGTCTCGGATAGGATCCGGGACATCACGAGAGGTTCCGGAGTGGTCCAGAGAATAAGATTTATATAAGGCAGTGCAGTTTTTGGAGTTCGGAATTGTTCCGGATTAATCGGTATTGTACCAGAAGCTTCTAGAACCTTCCGGAAGGGGACCAACGTGGCCCCACCTTCCGGGAGGGGGCATGGTCCTATGAGGGAGTGTCCTGGCTGCATTGGGCCAGGGGCACAAGGCCCCATAGGGCCCAGCCAATCCTAGATAAGTTTAAACTCGTTTAAACTAGAGATAGGGTTTCTAGATAAGGGAAAGTTTAAAACGTTTAAACTAGAGATAGGCTTGGAGGATGGGCAAGGGCTGGCCGCACCCCCCTCTATATATAGAGGGCTGGTGCGCCCCCTCCCCACCCACACACACACCTTCCTCCAAACCCTAGTAGCCTGCCGCCTTCCTCTCTCCTCCCGATCGCTTGTAGGCAAGTCCCGCCGAAATTCTCCACCATATACACCGCTACCGTCGTTGTAGATCCAATCTATCTCTCCACCATACTTGCTGGTCCGAGGAAGGAGGAGACGTCGAGGTGCTGCACGTGTGCATCTCATGGAGGCACCGCCACTTGTGGTGCTAGATCGGATCGGATCGCGAGGAGGAGAAGCGAGTACGACTACATCACCCACGTTCCGAGCGTTAACGCTCAGGCGAATCTTCAAGGGTATGAAGATCTAATCCAATCTCTCTCGTTGTTTGCATCTCCTAGATTAGATCTTGGCTTTCCTCTGCTTCCATAGAAAACTTTGATTTACTATGCTGCGAAACCCATCACAATGCTCCAGCATACTTCATGAATATGATGAACAAGGTGTTCATGAAATTCCTTGACAAGTTTGTTGTCGTTTTCATCGATGACATTTTAGTCTACTCCAAGAGAAAAGAGGAGCATGAAGGACATTTGCGTTTGATACTTGAAAAGTTAAGAGAGCATAAACTTTATGCCAAATTCAGCAAGTGTGAATTCTGGTTGAATGAAGTTGGATTTCTTGGACATGTTAAGATAAAGGATGGTGTAGCAGTTGATCCTGCTAAAGTTTCAGCTGTAACAGAATGGGAATCTCCCAAGTCAGTAAAAGAAGTTCGTAGTTTCCTTGGCTTAGCGGGTTACTATAGAAGGTTCATTGAAAATTTCTCCAAGGTAGCTAAGCCTATGACTGAATTTCTAAAGAAAGACAAGAAATTTGCTTGGACGGAAGGTTGTGAACTCAGCTTTGAATTGAAGAAGAGACTTGTGACAAGACTTGTGTTTGCAGACTTGGAAAAATATTTCCAAGTATATTGTGATGCATCTCATCATGGTTTGGGTGATTTATGCAACAAGGAAAAGTTGTGGCGTATGCCTCGAGACAACTCAAAACTCATGAAGTGAACTATCCTACTCATGATTTAGAGTTAGCCTCTGTCGTCCATGCACTCAAAACATGGAGGCACTATATTTTGGGAAAGCGTTGTGAAGTGTTCACAGATCACAAGAGTTTGAAGTATATCTTCACCCAGAAGGAAATTAATATGAGACAAATAAGATGGCTAGAGCTCATCAAGGACTATGACTTAAGTTTGCAATACCATCCTGGTAAAGCAAATGTTGTAGCGGATGCTTTAAGCCGTAAGGTTTTTGTGAATGGCCTTACAATAGGAGAATTGCCTGATGATTTATGTGCACAATTTAGAGATCTCAGATTGGAGATTGTGCCAGAAGGACATCTCATGTCTTTGGATGTTCAACCCACTTTGTTGGACAAGATCAAAGAAGCCCAGAAGATTGATAAGGAAATTGAAGAGGTTAAAGAAAAGATCGGCAAAGGAAAAGCCAAAGGGTTCCATGAAGACGAACAAGGTACTTTATGGCATGGGAAACGTATCTGTGTTCCACAATATCCGGAGCTGCGGAAACTGATTTTGCAGGAAGCACACAACTCACTGTATTCCATTCATCTGGGTAACACCAAAATGTACATGGACATGAAGGAAAGATTTTGGTGGAATAATCTCAAGAAAGACATCGCCGAACATATTGCTTTGTGTGATGTGTGTAGTAGAGTGAAAGCGGAACATCAGAAACCAGCAGGTTTGCTTCAACCACTACCTATTCCTGATTGGAAGTGGGACAAGATTGGTATGGATTTAATTACCGGATTACCAAGGACCCGGTCAGGATACGATTCTATTTGGGTAGTAGTGGATCGCCTAACTAAAGTGGCTAATTTCATACCTGTGAAGACAACCTATACAAGTGCTAAGTTGGCCAAAATCTACATGAGTAGAATTTTATGTCTACATGGAGTGCCCAAGAGTATTGTGTCTGATAGGGGAACTCAATTCACTTCCCATTTTTGGAGACAGCTACATGAGTCATTGGGAACGAGGATGGAATTCAGTACTGCTTTTCATCCTCAAACCGATGGACAAACCGAAAGGACTAATCAGATTCTTGAAGACATGTTGAGAGCATGTGCCCTAGACTATGGAGCCAGTTGGGATGAAAGTCTGCCTTACGCAGAATTTTCTTATAACAATAGCTATCAAGCCAGCATTGAGATGGCACCATTTGAGTTTCTCTATGGAAGAAAGTGTACCACCCCATTGTTATGGAATGGTGTGGGAGAAAGAAGTTTATTTGGACCAGAACTTATCAAAGAAGCCGAAGAGAAGGTCAAGTTGGCTAAGGACAGATTGAAGATAGCACAGTCCCGACAGAAAAGCTACGCAGATCCTAAGCGTAGAGAAGTCACCTACAAAGTCGGTGATAGAGCTTATCTTAGAGTGTCACCACTTCGTGGAGTGAAGAGGTTCGGAGTCAAAGGAAAATTGGCCCCAAGATATGTTGGACCATTCAAGATTCTGAGTCGTAAAGGAGAAGTTGCCTATGAAATTGAACGCGTAATCTTTGTCAGCTGTCCATAATGTGTTTCATGTGAGTCAACTTAAGAAATGTCATCCAGAAATGGAAGAAACTTCTTTGAAGGATACTATACCTTTGGAAGACGTCCAGTTGGAGAGTGATCTCACTTATGAAGAGAAGCCTATCAGGATTCTTGAGACTGCAGAAAGAGTCACACGGACCAAGACTATCAAGTTTTGCAAAGTCCAGTGGAACCATCATTCCGAAGAAGAAGCAACATGGGAAAGAGAAGATGATCTTCGGAAAGACCACCCTCACCTATTTGCTAGCCAATCCGAATCTCGAGGGCGAGATTCACCTTAACGGGGTTAGATTTGTAACATCCTCAAAATCATGTTTCAAACTTATGCATATCATCCATGCATCCATGAGCATATGATTTTCATTTCAAACAAATCAATTCAAAACAGAAGCATTTGTGCTTATTATTTTATGTAAGCTTGTTCTAAGCCTTAGTGCTATCTTCCAATGAGGAGAAATACTTGTTTTGATTCAGTAAAGTTTGTTTATTCAAACTTAGGCACCACCAAAAGTTTGAACAAATTTCAAAACAAAAATGAGTAATAAAACCAATATTATGCCTATTGAATATATATCATAAAGGCATGGTTTTATTTTATTTTCAAAAGACCCAAGTGTGTTTGAGTGAACAGATGTGTTTGACACTTATTTGAGTACAAGATTTATTGTACAAAAATCCTGAAAAGTTTTGGAATCAAACAGATTTGAATTGAGGTTTGAAAACCATTTCAGAAAAACAAACAGAAAAAGAAAAGGCTTAAAGAGGAAAAAAATATCACTCAGCCGAATCTGGCCCAACTAGCCCAGCTAAGCCCAGCACCCCCACCCCGCGAACCGTTTTTCTTCACTCGCCCCCGCACCCACTAGCTCGCTAACAGGCAGGACCCGCTCCCTCTCCTTTCCTATCGCTCACAGCCGCAGCCCACACGACGTCGTCGTCTCCACCCCGCAAACAGCTCAATCCCCAAAATCACGCCGGCCGTTCCCTGTATTGATTCGCGGCGTCAATTCACGTTGAATCCCGGAGTAAATCTCGCTCGCGACCATGCTACTTAAACCCCCACTGCCCCCTCTCCATTCCCCCCAAACTCCGAGCACAAAGCGCCCCAGTCGCCTAATCGCTTCAACCGCCGCAGACAGAACTCACTCCGGCGACAAATCCCGGTGAGCCCTGTGTGCCCCTCTCCCTCTGGTTCTTGTAGACAGCCTTGCCGCTTTCTTGCGCATCTACTGACACCGCTGGTGCCTTCTTTACTGCCCCAGGTCATCGGTTCCGTTCAACACCGCAAGCTCCCGACGACAACCTCGACTCCGGCGACCAAATTCCGTAAGCCCTTTGCGCCCCTTCACCTATGACTCACACGAAGTTGTTCGCCACTGTCTTGTGCATCATATGGTGCCGTTTGTTTGTGCTAGGGAGACCAGGAGCGTCGCCAACGTCGCCGTCCACTCGAACCCGACGCCGCCCGCAACTTCGACGAGCTCCAGCAGCCCACTCCGTGCGCCCCTTGCCAAGCCGCCGCCAGGTTGAGCATCAGCGCGTCGCCACGGTTCTGGTAAGCCCCTCCGACGACCCTAGGACCACCTGTAGCGCCACGCCACCGTAGGCAGAGCTCGCTGCCGCCAGTAGCCGCCGCTAGCGCCGCCCGTCTGTGGTCAGTTAGATTAGGGCCGTAGGATTTATATCTAACGTGTGAGATTAGATCTGTGACGAAGAGGTAAGTTTAGATCTGAGCCGTGCATGTTTAGTTAGATCCAACGGTAGCCGAGCGTGATCCGTGCAAGCAAGATCGTCAATCGAGGCTGCCGCGTGGCTGGAGTTTAGATTTAAAACAGGATTTGAATCTGATTGATGTTCAAATTTGTTTTGGCTATAACTTTTGATCCCCGCGTTAGAATTTGACAAATTTTATATCGTTGGAATCAGGAGAGCAAGCTCTTTCTAAATATGCAATGTGTTTAATGTTTTGCTTCTGTTAAAAAGGTTTTATTTGCAGAAACTTGTGTAGGGCTAATTTGAGCATATGAAATGTTTAGGAAATAATTTAGGGTTTAAATATTTGTTGTTTGGCAAGTTTTTGACTTGTTTATGAATCAGTACTGTTTACTTGCTTTGTTGACTTTTAAAAATCATCACATATCATTTTGCATGCATGATATATTTTTGATTGTATATGTTTTGTATGTGATTGTGGCTATGATTCTTTGTGTAGATTTTGGTGCTAGTGATTGTGATTGCGAGGAGTGTAGCTACTCTCCAAACTACCAAGGCAAGTGGTACTTCATGAATATTTCTATCCCCATGTTTTATACTAAGCATTAGAAATATTTTGCTAAGTCATGCATGTTATTATTTTGCTTATATGCCATGTTGGGAAATCCTAGTAGTTGTAGAATGGCTAGGGAATTTCTAAGTTAAAGTTACTATCTATGCCATGCTTAGCCTAGCTAGTAGCAAACAAGGGTTGGTGAAATATACATGCTATGATGAAAATATTTCTAAGTCTTTGGACTTGTGTTTTGCCTAATAAAACAACTAAGTTAATGAAACACCTGGGTGGAATGGAAGGATTGGTTTATGTTGAGTGGTTACACAAGGCCCATTTGTATGGTTTACCTTGTGTATCTCACTTGTGGTAAGCCACCCAGGAACAAAGAGATTTTAGAGGCCAAGTGTTAAGAAGCTTCTAGTGCAGCCACTTGGCAATATGGGCTCTGCCTGGATCACATAGGTTGCTAGAACTTAGCCATTTGGACAGTTGGTGGTAGTGGGATGATAGGTTGGAACTCGTCCATTTGATCTAAGGGAAGGCTTCTGAAAGGTCCTGTCTTGGTGAAACCAAATCTGGTGGGGAAAGTGCACAACCTCTGCAGATGGAAAATCTAAGTACTTAGCCATGTCCCTGGAAAAGGACAACTTGAGCATCAATACATGGAAGCTATCAAGAATCTCCTCATCCCAATTTCTAAGTAAAAACTTGTGGGTGAACAAGGGTGAAGGACCTCAATGTCTATTGGTGGTTCCTTGGGAAAAGCTTTGACAAAGAAAAACTTAGTGATTTCAACTAATAGGAAAAACCTATTTTGAGCAAAGCAAGCCAAGCTACACTTAGCCAAATTGCATATAGTATCTAGTCCACTTAAAATTATACTAAGGTATCACTTGCCAATACTATTCCAAAGTATTGACCCACTGTGGCTGTAACTTGTGATGTTGCAGGTTACTCTGATGAGGATTAGGTGTCATGAGTCTACACTCATGTTTGCCTGTGGCACATGAAGATGAAGACTTTTATTTATTTACTTATTCAAACTCTTGTACTAGGTCTGTGGCCTTGGAGTTGTAAAGACTATGTTTATCTCTGGAATGGCTGTAATAAAGACCTTTGTATCTGTGTACTTCATCTTAAACTATGGATGCTAGCATTGATCCAGGGACTAGCATTGCAATCACAGGGATCCTTTTCCTTTATAAAGGAGGGATCTTACAATAAGTGTATATTATTTTATAAAAGGATTATTATCCAATATAAAATCTCCAAGAATAATTTATAGTAAAATAAAACCTATCCCTTTACTTTAACCACAAGTTTATAAACAAATCAAAACGCTATAGTGAGTTCATAAGTAGTAAATAATATTGTTTACTTATACACAAACCTTAACCACACCCTTATTGGGAGATAAATCCCTTTATACATTTCTAATATAAAGAAACCACTACCAAATAAAAGTAATACCACTCTTAAGTAACTTGAAAGAAACATTATGAAGTGAACAAGGTATAAGTATAATAAGCATTACACCTAAAGTCCATCTATGTTTTAAAGTTAACTTTAGTCTACCAGACTTTAAGTATAATGCTAAAAACTTTATTATATACTTTATAGTTAACTTTGGTCTGTTATAATTAAGTTATAAAGCATCTCAAATCCAAACTGTTCCAGCAAGCACAAACAACATCAACCACCTCTGATTAGCCACAAGGTTTGTTTAAACCTTAATAAAGGAATCTTTTCTTCAAAAGTTATTCATTTTGCCACTTCAGTCAACATATGACAATTAATAGTAAACACCTTACCTTATACTTTACTTATGTAACATCCCAGGATTAGCACCTAGAAATAGAGAGGACACATGTTTATGCATTGCATTCATGCATAAGAAAATCCGAGGAATTTTCGCGCAAAACTAAAAGAGCTATAGAGGGATCGGGATCTCTCTTGTACTGAAGGAAACTTCGGAGCAAGTGCGATAGATTTCGACATGACCTTTGTAGAATTGTGGGTTTTGGGGAAATTTGTTCAAACATGTATTTGAATTTCAAATATGAAATTCAAATGAATTTACAAAAATTCACAAATAGGAATTGGAAATATTTAATAACTTGAACTAAAATGATTAATTAAATGATATAAAAAGGATTCTTTATATTATATACATATAGTATTATATTGAATTTTTACAATGAATAAATAAAAGTAAAGTATTAGGAAACAAATAAGTAGAAAAAAGAATTACATTATTGAAAGAAATAAAACAATTCTTTATTACAACAAAATATATATGACATTGTCTTTACAAAAGAATTATAAAAGAAAAATGAAATAAGTACACTTTATTGAATAAATTACAACAGTACAATGTTTTTACAATATTCAAACAGAATATAAATTACAATATTTGATACTAATAAATTCCTAAGCTACCATTCTCTTATCCCTTCATCATCTGGCATTTTCTTTCTTCTTTTCATTTCCTACAAACACAACAAAAAAGAAAAGAAAAGAAAAGTAAAATGAAAGAATGATTACTGGGTTAGAGTTTTTCTCTTAGATTTGACATAGAAATGCTATGTCTAATTCATCATTGAGCTAAATTTTAGAAAGGGGCAAGTTTCACCAGATTGTAGTATCTGTTCATATTAGTATTTTTGCCTCAGGACACCATCATTGGCTATCTAAGAATCCACTTGGCAACATCCAAAAATATAGCTCAACTTCTTATAATACCAATTCAACCGAGCTGATCCACAACAAAATATCTTTCTAGTGAGACAATGAACCTGGGCTGGCAGCACATCAGCTAGCAGCTTACTCACTGCATGCAGTAGTTGTGCTGTCAAGCACCAAAGGCATCACAAGAAGTACAAAGGGGAGAGCATAGCCGTAGCAGATAATCTAGGTTGATCAGAATATCTCCACATATTTTACCTAGTCCGGAACTACCATCATATCAATAGTTCATCACCAGGAACAACATCCATTCTTGCTCATCACCACAAGATCACCAATCTAGACCAAACCATCACACCTTAGCTCTGGTTGCTCCCAGGAGCCATCCTAGAGCTAGGACAAGGGGAAATCAAGGCCAGATATTCCAAGTCAAGAATAATATCCAGCAGAATGGACATGAATCAATCAAGATCCATCACAAGGGTAAGACAACAACAGTAGTAGATCAAGAGCAGCTGCAGCTTATCCACAATCTCACCAAGTCAAGCTGGTCTACTCTGCATATCAGGTTACCAACTTATAATAGTAATAGCACATGCTCATTTCATCTTTTAGAGCATAAGTTTTAGTGGGGAAAATTGGAGGCTCTTAGACTGGTGTAGAAATGCTACACCAGTATCATCATTGAGATAGGAAAAACCATTCAAGCATCTATTTGTATATACAGAAATAATCAAGCCTCGGACCATGCATCATTGGCAGCCACACATGAGTCTCTTTTTAGCTAGTCAAGCAGTTAAAGCCAACAAATAGATCATGTCCAGAAATCAAACAACTAGCAACCATCTCCTTCACAGCTATGGGTTGTGAGGAGAGATTTCTCTCAGATACACATAGTAATGCCATGTTGAGTCATCATAGAGAGTTTGGTAGTCAAACTTTAGTATCTGTTCTTATTTTGATCAATGCCTCAGCCTTTGCATCACAAGCTAGGTGTATATGATCTTATCAAATAAAATCATCTAGCTCACAGCAGTTCATGCAAATAGAAAACCAATATGCACACTCCAATAGAGGCACCACAGTGGTAGCTATTAAGCATAAGCCTTGATAAATGAGACAATCACATCATCCCAAATGAAAGAAAATCATCTTCCTAGCCAAATCCTAGGAATCATTTATAATTATCTGACTATCATGTTGATAGTATACATAATTGGTCACTTCCTCACATATTAAGCATTCAAATCATTTTCCTAAATATGAGCATTAGGAATCATTCTTAAAGCATCACTGCCATATGGACCAGCCATAGATGATATACCATTTCATCCATAAACACTAACCAATATAGAACACATCATTTTCTTAAGCATTCTACCCGGGAATCAGTTAGAAAATTGCTAACTGTCATTATAGGATGAGCATGATCAACCTCAACCTATCTGGAACCGGTTGGTCAATATAGAACATAACTATAAATTCTGGAATTAAGCACATTTGGAAGCTAGATATCTCAAGCCTAGTAACAAGCATCACAACTTTAGTTCAGTTTTCCCACATCATTGGCAATGCAATTATCCACCTTACTTTTCATCATGGAATCATACAGTATATGACCTTATCAAACAAACCGCCATCTCACTTATGAATAAGTTCATATCATCTTCCTAGCTTATACTAGGAATCAGCTCAGAGGATTCAGCAAAGAGCAACTCTAGCATATTCAAATAACAGCAGAAGTAAACACATTGATGCCACACACAGATAAGTGAAGAGCAAGCCAAAACAGAGTACCATGTACTTCTAGAGCATAGAAATGTTTTAGTATAGAAGATAAAACATAGCTAACCTCCACACCAGCAAACCACAACCTTGAGCTCACAATCAGGATATCACCATTCTCATAGTTTCACCACCAATGCAGTTCATCGACTCGAAGGCCGGTCATGAAGGGATTACCTAAATTAGAGTGGAGGAAGAGGTGGCAGGAGCACAGCAGGTTCGAGCCGGGGTTGCGCAGCTGCAGCTCCATCCCGCCGGTGCTAGAACCGAAACAGGCAATTCCCAGCACACCATCAGTACATCAACGTTCATGATCAAAGGACACCAGGTTGCAACCATGGTCACCATCCCGCAGGCATCAAATTGGCAGCAGTGTGGCCATAGTTGAGGAAGTAAGAGGCCATGGTTAATCTGAGTAGCAGACGCGTAACCATGAGGAGACAAAACCGAACCCTAGTCAGGAAATCAAGGAGGGGAGAGAGATTAAGTGAGCTTCCCTTTCAAATCGAGTTGGTCAGAAGTGAAGGCCTTCGGGTGGCAAAGCTTCGGCGGCCGATAGCAGCGGCCATGGCGTCAAGCGCAGCAAGCAAAGGAACAACAAGGCATCGAGGAAAATAGGGAGGAGGTCGAGGTAGAGCTAGAACGGCGAGTGGCAGCAACTTAGACTGACTTAGCCGGAGTGGAAGCGACGGTGGCACGAGGGAGGGAAACAAGGAGAAGGGGTATGTGTGCGTGCGTGGATGGTGTGGAGAGGGGTGGGTCAATGTGTAGTCTGGGCCTGGTCTAGCTGGGCCAGGCCAGCCCATGTACCCAACCCAAAACAGCCCAAGTCAAATAAAATAAGAAATGAAATAAAAGTAAAATAAATAAATTACCAAAATAACCTTTAAACATTTTCAGCTATGGAAAATTATAGAAAAATCATAAAAATACATTTAATATGCTAAAATTATCACAAACATAATATCCACCTAATAAAAATATAACTTTACTCATTTAAGTTAATAAAATGCAAATAAAGATTTAACACTATTAAATCTTAAGTGAAATTTCATTAAATAAGCAAAAATCCTAAAAATAAATAAAAATCATTTTTGTGTATAAAAATAACTTTACTATTTTATAAAAATACTAACTTAGAGTTTTTAAAAATAAAATATAAATCAAATATTTAAAGACACTTAATTCTTTGAAGAATTTTATAAAAATAAAGGTAAGACTTAAAAATAAATAAATTTAATTTTTAAGATCTTTAATAAGTATATTTCACTAGAAAAATACTATGTATATTATTCAAAAACATTTTAAGATAAATAAAATTCATTACTTATATTACTCAAATAAAATACCCACTTTGTTAATTCTTAAAATTATTTCTTAAGTAAGAAATAATCACATTTTCTTATAAAATACTAAAACCTTTAAACTTAAATTACTAAGTCTAAATCCATAATCAAAATAAAACTTAAATATAACTATTAGCCTTTAAATGTTTTTAAATCTTAAATTCAAATTAAACTCCTTTTAAATAAATATTACATATCACTCATGTATAAGATGGTGAATAATCTCCATCTCTTAACCACTCTTAAAAATAACTCTAAACTATAATAAATTTATAAGATCATCTAATTATGCTCCCATTAATAAATTGCATGTTATTAAACCCACCTTTCACTTACATTAAAGAGGGTCATTCATAATCATATTTGTCAAAACCCTCAAGCTAGATGATATTCTAAAAAATCATTATATCTTAAAATTCATTTCTATTTTTATAGTTAACTTTGGTCTAAACAATTATAAACATCTCATTTAAAGTTTATTCATGTTTTTAAAGTTAACTTTAGTCACTTGTATCAACAATTGAAATATGATAACTCAACATCAGTTGTAACCCTCACAAACCCTAATAAACCTTAAGACTAATTAACCTTAACTAAAAACTAGTTTCTTCAAATGTTATTCTTTTTGCTACTTCACACAAACAAGTCTATAATAGTTCCTTTAGCCCTTAAGAACTCAACTCAGGGACTTTTTATCCCAGTCACCAAATAACAATTAATCATAATCACATTACTCTATACGTATTCGTATATTTTGGATTGTTAACAATTAAGTTCCTTATCAATGTCATTGCTTATCAAATAAACTTAAAGATAAACCCAATCTTAAAGAAGATACCTAAGATCAACTTATTAAAAATACTAAGGGTTTCACTTTGGGAATTATAAAATTGCATAGCATTATTTATGCATAATGGCATCTTGCTTCTTTAAACATTAGTCCTTACCGGACCAATGATGATGATTTCAGATATTGGATCTTGTATTATATCGAAGACCGTGAGTGCATAATCTTGCAATCACAAAAGGCAAGTTCACACTTGCTCATGTCCTTTGATTATTTTCTGTAAAGTATTTTGCAAATCTAGTATTGTCATCACCTGCATTTGAAAAAGGTCAAAAAACACTATTTTCATAATAATATGATTATAGGTTATTTACCTTAAGGTAATAATCTACTATAAAAGTTCCAGTGGTAAAGGAACATATTATCTAGGACTTAACAACCAATGTCGTCAGTGATTCTTGCGCTGTATATTACGCGTTAACCATGAGATTTGGAATGGGACAGAGAAGTCAGCTAGATCGGCTCCCTTTCGCATGCATTGGACATTGTTCTGGGCATTTGTAAGTTGCAGATCGTGGGTATAGCCGTTTTATACACGGGTCTACCGTGGATCTGGGCCTACAAAAGACAGATTACTAGTGTTAATGGTTGTTGTGTGTATCTAACTAAGGTATAGCCGTTTTATACGGGGAAAAGAATACCTTGAGTTTGGACATCCAACAATTGTGGTGTATGCGGGGTCGCGGAGAAGGATAGTGATTGGCTTGGATCTTAGTCTGGGCCTCACACCAAGGAAGTGTGTATGAACCTATAACTTGGATGTGCAACAAAGCTAAGATCTCTCATGGGTAAAGTAACGCACCTCTGCAGAGTGTAAGAACTGTAACTTGTTACTCCCTGTTCTGGGAAGGAGCTGTGAATGCTGTGGGAAAGGAACTCCATGAAAGTTCTAGAAACCCATGAAGGCTGATGGGCATAGATTTTCAGAATAAAAGCAACCTTTGAAGAAATGTTTATAGAAACTTGCATTGCCTACGACCTATGGTCTGTGGCTATAGATAGTGCATCAAACACTTCTCTTTAGTGAACATGCTGAGTACGCTCGTACTCAACGTATCTTCTTAACCCTTGCTAGATCTCGGAGAAACCAATGATGTTTCCAGGAAATAAGTCACTTGAAGAGTTGAAGATATCTAAGGGGGATCAACGGATTCGAAGACCTTACCGGAATCTATCGAAGACAAGCTGAAGCGTAGAATAGAAATAAAACTCCTAGAACCTAGAACCTACTTCTGTAGAACAATACTATAGTAGTACTTTCAAGCCTTATACATATATTAATAGTAGTACTTCTAAAGTAACTCCGAGTGGATCTTTCTGGTTCTTTCTGTATAATATTCCTCACTGTCCGAGGAAGCTCTCTAGATCTTTTGTAATATGCTATATGTAATATAAAGTGTTGTCTTGGACCCGCGATGTTTCTGTTGTACCACTCTGAGGGATATAATGCGGATGGAACGGTGTTCCGTTGGTGTTATATCAACGACTATAGTGTACTACACCATGCAGTGGTATGCTGGGTCACCGCAACTTATATATTTAGGATTAATAACACTTAAAGTTCTTTATAAGTGACACTACTTGTAAAGTAAATTTGAAGATAAATAATTATTATATAAGTGGTCTTTAAGTAGCATTCCATATGTGTGTACCTTATTGTTATATAGATATGTGTTGTTCACACACACTCACAAGCCTTAATAAGAAACACAAATATGAAACTTAATCTAAAAGGGCAACACATTCCAAGGAAACCCTTTCCAGTATTCAAACCCTAGAACAACGTTACCCCCGGGATTCGAGTTTATCAACTTGCATTACATTACCTATGCATAAAAGCATCTTGCTTCTTTAAACATTAGTCCTTACCGGACCAATGATGCTGATTTCAGATATTGGATCTTTTATATTGTCTTGAAGACCGTGAGTGCATAATCTTGGAATCACAAAAGGCAAGTTCACACTTGCTCATGTCCTTTGATTATTTTCTGTAAAGTATTTTACAAATCCAGTGTTGTCATCACCTGCATTTGAAAAAGGTCCGAAAACACTATTTTCATAATAATGTGATTATAGGTTATTTACCATGAGGTAATAACCTAGTATGAAAGTTCCGGTGGTAAAGGAACATATTATCTAGGACTTAACAACCAATGTCGCCAGTGATTCTTGCGTCGTATATCACGCGTTAACCATGAGATTTGGAATGGGACAGAGAAGTTAGATGTATCTTCTTCCTCTCGCATGTAGCCGGATGTGCAGGTTGTGGCTGTTATCACTCGTAGCGTGCATATTAATTGGTAATTCGTAGAGGATATGCAGCATATGGGTGGGAACCCTCAACGTACCACAATAGTTCTAGCATCTAACGGTCTGTACAAACCATTGTTGTAATTCAATATGTGGGCATGGTGTACACCAAGGAGGCATGCGGGGGCGCGAAGGGGGCAGTGATTGGCTTGGATCTTAGACTGGGCCCCATACCAAGGAAGTACGGACAAGGTCATGACTTGGTTGTGCAACAAGGCTAAGGTCTCTCATGGGTAAAGTAACGCACCTCTGCAGAGTGTAAGAACTGTAACTTGTTACTCCCTGTTCCGGGAAGGAGCTGCGAACGTAGCGGGAAAGGAAATCCATGAAAGTTCTGGTAAACCCGTGAAGGCTGACAGACATAGCTTTTTAGAATAAAAGCAACCTTTGAAGAAATGTTTATGAAAACCTGCATTGCCTACGACCTATGGTCTGTGGTTGTAGATATAGTGCATCAAACACTCCTTTTCTAGTGAACTTGCTGAGTACGCTCGTACTCAAAGTACCTTCTTAACCCTTGCTAGGTTTTGAGGCCAGTATAGACGATGTCTACATCAAGTTATGCTCCAGGAATCATCACCAGATTCTAAAGTTCTTCAATGAAATCAAGAAAGTCAACATATACATCAACTCAAGTGAAGACGAAGTTACTAATTAGATAGGAATATAATCTCTAGCCATAGAACCTATTTCTGTAGCGTATTGCAATAGCAGCAATGCTAGTCCATTAGTTAAAATACTAATCTTATTAATATGATAGTTTTCGAGTTGTTTAGTTCTGATTCTTCTTTGTAAGAAGTTTCTTTCTCTCTCTTTAACCTAGAGTGTTCTCTGGATCTTGTGTAAAGAGTTGAGTTGTAACCTATAGTCATGTCTTGGACCTGATGTGTTTCTGTTGTACCACTCTGAGGGATGTAATACTAGTGAACGGTGTTTCATTGGTGTTATGTCAACGACTATAGTTTACTACATCATGTAGTGGTATGCTGGGTCACCGCACAAATAAAGTTATGCTCCAGCGGCCACAAAATAGTCTTGATGACCCACAAGTGTAGGGGATCGCAACAGTCTTCGCAGGTATTATTACCCAATTTATTGATTGGACACAAGGGGAGCCAAAGAATACTTGTAAGCCTTAACAACTGAGTTGTCAATTCAGATGCACCTGGAAATTTTTCTTGCTCACAGAAGTTTATCAGTAGCAACAGTTTGATAGTAGCAACAAAGAAGCAGCAATGACAAACATGAGTAATAATGTGATAACGATGAGGATCTGACGGCGGTAGGCATAGGGATGGATGGATGAGGCGTTGCATGGGAAGTCTAAACATGTAACTTCAAGATCTAGGGCATTGCGGATAAATAAGAATAAGCATCCAAGTACTAAATAATCCTAGGCATGTTCTTCATATATAGTTATGCGTGCTGCAATGAGAACTTGCACAACATCTTCTGTCCATCCAGCCCATGGCAGCGGGGCCTCTAGGGAACTACTGGCAATTAATGTGCTCCTTTTAATAGAGCACCGAAGCAAAGCATTAACACTCCATGAACACATGTGATCCTCACACCATAGCCATCCCATCCGGTTGTCCCAATTTCTATCACTTCGGGGCCTTTGGATCCGGACAATGATATGTGTACACAACTTGCAGATAAGATCACAAAAAATACTATCATAATGATTCAATAATAAGTTCAGATCTGAGATCATGGCACTCGGGCCCTAGTGACAAGCATTAGGCACAACAAGTTGCAACAAAAGTCAAATAGCACTAATAGAGATACTAGGCACTATGCCCTAACAATCTTATTCGATTATATGATAGAACTCATCCAATTCCTACCATCCCCATAGCCTATAGCGGGGGATTACTCACTCATGGATGAGGGAAACATTGATGGTTGATGGAGAGGCGTTGATGATGATGATGGCGATGATCCTCTCCAAATTCCCCGTCCCGGCAGGGTGCCAGAACAGAGTTTCTGGATCAGAATATTGGTTTCTGATGGTGGCGGCGGAGCGGAACTCTTTCTGGAAAAACGTCGAACCCTCCTCCTCGGTTTTTAGGTCAAGGGGTAACTTATAGGCGTAGAGGGAACCCGAGGGGGTGCTTGGGGTGGCCGCACCCCCTAGGCGCGGGCAGGGCCCACCCGCGCCTGGTAGGGGTGTGGGCCCCCCAGGCCTCCACTCCGTTTCGTCTTCTGGCGAAATATAATTTTTGGCATATTTTCCGGGATTTTTCCTGATAGTTGATTTTCTGCACAAAAACTAGACACCAAGGTAATTCTGCTGAAAACAGCGTTAGTCCGTGTTAGTTGTATCCAAATAACACAAGTTTAGAGGAGAAACAATAGCAAAAGTGTTCGGGAAAGTAGATACGTTTTGGACGTATGAAGGCGGTGAGTGGACCACCATGCGGCAAATCCTGGTAGGCCAGTACCGCTTCAGTCTTAGATCTAATCTTGTCTATCAAAGAGGGATCTGACGGCTGTTGTTCTCCCGGGGTCTTGGTGGTGGTCAACGGCAGGGCGAAGGGAGGCTTCGGCGGCGGCGCTCGGATGGTGGCGGACGACGGCGCTCCTGTGACTTACCGGCATGGAGGAGTAGTCCACGGTGATTAGAGGGTCTAGGGGATTCTCCTTGTTTCCTTGCAGTTACGTTCCTCGTCACGGAGGTGCGGTGAAGGGAGGCTAGAGGAGATGGTTGTCGGTGAAACTCCGGCGATATTCCGATGACGAATCGAGGGTGACGCGAGGCTCCGGACAAGGGGAAACACATGTTAGGAGTCAGAGTTGAGCATGAGGGACAAAACATAGGCGATAGGATGGTCGAGGGGTGACAAAAAGCACCAGTTCAATGTTTCCCGAAGCTTCACGGGCGGCGGTCGCCGGCGAGATCCATCATATGGAGGAGGTGGTGTGCGCAACGGGCAAGGGGGCGGCCGAATCGCGCAGATTTCTCGGACGGTTCGTCGGGTTCGTGACGAACATGGAGTCCGGCTGGAGGAAGGGGGCGACACGGTGGGACCTCGTCGTCAGCAAGGGAAGGGAGGAAAAAACAAAAACAGGGGTAGAGCGATATGCGGGGTGGGCTACTGCGGTGGTTCCTTTGGGTCGGCCTGCTGACTAGGTCGAACGCGATAGCTTTCTGGCTAGTGCGGCTAGTGGGCTGGGCTAGGCTGACGGCACGTTAGTTTATTTTTTTTTTTATTATTATTTTCTTTTTCTATTTCCTGTTTTATATTTCTTTTATAACTTTTTCTCTATAACTCCAAATGAACTAAAATTTGTTTCTAAATTTTTGTAATATTTAGTACTTCATCATAGGGTGGTATTTTGGCATTACCTTTCCTATTCAAAATATTGGATTTATATTATCCTATTTAATCCTTTATAGGAATAAAATAACATATTGTTATTAGGTTTTAGGTTCTCAAATTCAATTCTTACAAATTTTTGCATGTATGCAATGCAATGATCATGAATGACATGTAGAAACAATTTTTTTCCAGTCCCATATTCCAAAATCTTGGGATGTGACAACACTAGAGCAAGGGGCCTTCAAGTGAATGAGGGGGATATGAAGATCTCTCTTGGTGAAGCTATAGATCAAGGCCTCCTCCTTTGATTGTCCAAATATCAATGACTTTGGATGGTTGGATGAAGAGATCTTGGTGATTTGGTGGCTCAAATGGAGGTGGTGTTCTTGGAAGTTTCAGCAGATGGAGGAAGGGGATGAGGTCCCCTATTTATAGGCCCACTGGTCTGAACCGTTTTCTGCCTGTTGGACCAGTTGTCACACCGGAGACTCCGGTCTACACTGGAAACTTTGGCCGATCTCCTGTCCGTCTCCGGACCACCATACAGAACGTCCCATCTGACTTGGAGAAACCTCCTCCGGAAACTCTTCAAAGACTCCGGTCTGTTGTACACCGGAGACTCCAGTCTGAGTGAACGCACCAGAGAATCCGATCTATCTCCAGTCCATCTCCGGACCCCCGTACAGAATGTCCCAGGCAAGTTTTTGGAGGCCCCTCTGGAGACTTTTGGGGAAACTTCGGACCACACCGGAGACTCAGTTCTAGAATACCCTAAAACTTGTAGTTTCTTGCAGGGACAATTCCACATGGCAAAGACCTTTGCACTTTTCGATATTTCATTTTATAGACATTAACACACTGTAAAATGATCTACAAGTTGTTAACGAACACCAAAACTGATTATGACAATAAATGTCATTTCACCATGTGACTTGCTCACTTGTATAGAGGTGTATTTATTTTGGTGGTTTGCAGCTTTACGGATAGAATTGGGCAATTGTTTTCAAATAGACGACTAGGATCCAATAGAATTATCCATCATGGGAGAGCACTATGACCTGGAAGGCAAACAATCATATGCTTACCATGATGTAAGTTTCTTAATACTTTCAAAAATGAATGGGAAACGGCTATATGCCTCTTTGTTTGGATTAGCCCCCCATGTAGTTTGCAGGATTTATATTGACCCTTACTTTCTCTGCTACTATAATCGGACCAACTGGTTCCCAGATCAAATTAATTTGTTCGTGTGATGTATTGTTATAGACTTGATTGGACTAATGAATATATCATCCCTTTTATAGTAAAGTTCGTAGACACATGTCTCTCTCGGAAAACATGTACATAGAGGCAACAAGTGAAAAGCGGGTAATTAAATTAGTTACTCCAATAAATATAGATTGTGTACCATTATTTTCTATATTTTCCATTATTTGTCAAAAGTTTGCACTTGATTTAATAACCAATTGCAAACAAAGATTGTACAGGGTAAAGATAAACAACTGAGTTGCTTGTAGGGCTATCTCCAGACCATAGACAATGAAATTAATATCTAAGATTGCGAGATTGAATTTTGTTGATACCATGATATTATACTATGATTTACTATGGACATTTGGGGGCACTTGCTCTGATAGTACTTATTGATCTGGTAACATAACTAAACACAATATTGGGATAGAGGGACTAAGGGGGTATGATAGATACAGTATTGAGATTTATGTTCCAGTTATTTTGGAGACTTGAAAAGCAAGTGAATGCCTTTACATGCATTACCTATGTAAGAGTTATCTTTCGAGGTGAAAAAGAAAAATATATTTTTTGAGGTAAGATCGTATTCTCTTGCAAATACCGCGGATTTTAAATTTGGACAACACGAAGGCTCGAGGTAAAGATATTTTTACACTGAGTCTGAAGTTCATGCCACTTTCATCTGAAGTTATTTTTTGGATGACCAAGGAAGAAAGCTATGTCTCATGTATAACTGAATTATTATTTCATGGGAATGTTTTGATTTGACTTGAAAATGAAGCAATAATGCAAGATCAATGGATCCGTTCACGAAGATGATGAGCGGACAGGGAGGGATTAAGATGACATCTTATTCCTTGTTGCGTAGCGAAAGTGAGGCATATAGAAAACAATTGTGAAATAGCATGTCATTTATATATTGTACACTTTATTTTGATACAGAACGATGCAATACATACAACAATGTATTAATCTTTGTTATGTACTTGTGAACTTTGTAAGCTGATAAAGTTATCTTTCTCAAAACAAATCTAAACTTCTCCTGCTAACCTTTAAAATAAAATCAATCTAAACTGACATTTGGCTGTTTAAGAACAGGGGAATAAATTGTGTTATGTTATTCTTTTTATGGGTTAATATAATCTTGAGTTAGGAGGTTTCTTGTGAGTTGACCTCTCTTCTATCATGCTATACTTAAAAGAAAGAAATGAGAGGAAAATGGAACCTTATTTGTGTAGGGTTCGCAGCATAGAAAATAAAAAATTCCTACGATGGGAACATCTAAGTACCAAGATCTATCTACTAGAAACAAGCAACGGGTGGATATACATCCATAGAATACATTACCCTCGAAGACCGAATAGCGTTAACAAGGTTGTACTCGTGGATGATGTAGACGAACGCTTGCCGATCTCAAGATCGTGATGAAGTCCGTCTGGTCCAGCCGGTCCAGCACGATCAAGTCCAACACCTCAAAACAGTGGTGCATCCGTGATCGCACACACGTACGGGTACCCCGACAACCTCCGCGCCCTCGCTCCAGCGAAGCAGCGGAAGCAACAAATCCTTCCAGAAAAAGCCACCGGGAACATGTATCTCGCTGATCCGAGACCATGGGAAAATTCTAAAGGGGGGAGAGATCCTTCGCGAGGAGGTGTGCTTTGAGAGGAGGAGAGGGGGGCCTTTTATAGGGGAGAGGGGGGCACCCAAGGGGCATGGCTCCCAGCCATGGGGGCTGCCCCACCTCTTCCACGTTCATGTGGGTGGAGCTCCCACTCAAAATGAAAAGCCTCCACTCCCATTAAAAAGCCTCCACTCAAAAATCCACTCACATGCATTAAATTTCCACCAAATTTAATGCAAGCTCTCATTTAAATAAAAATCTTTTATTTATTTATTCAGAATTTTGTTAATTACTTTAATTAACAAACATTCATATAAAACCCCTTACAATATTTCAATTTCACATGCAGAACCAGTTTCAGCAATTTCAACCGAAACAGTTTTGGTGTCTAGTGAAATAAATTCCTGCGCTTTCCTTTTTCTTTCTCTGGCATATCATTTGCTCCGAATGGTGTCGGTATCCCTTAAGTGTGTCACCCTACGGTTCACGAATAATGAAGACATGATCGAGACCCCTCTCTGATCAATAATCAGCAGCGGGACCTGGAGATCCGTACTGACTCCCACACATTCAACGATGACTTCTGTGATCGTGTGAACCTTTTACGCTAGTATTTTAATCCCTTTGTTTCACAATATATTACATGTCCGAGATTCGATCATCGGTATCTCTATACCTAGTTTGATCTCGTTACCGACATGCACTCTTTTCTCGTTCCTGTGATATAACATTCTAGTGATCAAATCACTTGCTTGCAAGCTAATCAATGTGATATCACCGAGAGGGCCTAGAGCATATCTATCCGTCATCGGGATGAACAAATTCCACTCTTGATCCATGGGTCTCAACATAACACTTTAGTAGTTCTGAAGCCATCTTTATAATCACCCAGTTACGGTGTGACGTTTGATGTCATCGAGAAACTCTTCCGGTGTTAGTGATTGACATGATCTCATGGTCTAAGGATTAGGATCACTTCGTAAGTTGTTATAGCAATATAAACTCAATTACTTTGATCGTAATGCTATACTTTGGATGAATGTTCATCACATCATTACACTAATGTTGTGACCTCGTTATTAACAACATCCAATGTCCATGATCAGGAAACTTTGATCATCTTGTTAATCAACGAGCTAGTTTATAAGAGAGGCATAACTAGGAACTTTCTTTTTGTTTATTAAACAGACATGTATTAACGTTTCCGTATTAATACAATTATAGCATGCAAAATAAACATTTATCACAAATAAGGAATACGATAATAACCACTTTATTATTGCCTCTCGGGCATATTCCCTTCAGTCTCCCACTTGCACTAGAGACAATAATCTAGTTTGAAAACTTTGTGTATTGAACACCTATGGCTTTCTGGTGTTCCATATATGCAATTTCAAGTGGTTAACATAATCTACGGATCTGACACTTTCAGGTCTGTGTGTATTTGCATGTCTTTGCGTCTTCACGCATCACTCATTCTCCAATGAGATGGCATTGTATAAATTTGGTCTTTTGGTGAGACCTTTAGTTCCTTGGGGTTAAAACATGTAACACCCTCAGAATCGGCCCTATGCAAGTTTTAGCGATTCCCGCCATACCCACATAGAAACGATTCAAAGGTGCCCACCAGGCACTTTCGTGCGGGTGGAAAACGAAGTAATAACATTACACAACAGTCCTCGATGGGACCCACAGAACAGATATATATACAACAGCGACTCAATGGGTCAAGAATACAGATATACCGTACAAAGATCCAAATCACCTTGAAAACGATATAGCGCCCGACTACGGACAAGATGCAAATGGGGCTAAGAGCCCTAAAGAATAACCAATGGCATCCATAACCCTGCGAGGCCAAGCGGAAGGGTAACCACCTAACGACGCGTCGATCTCAAAACCTGCTTAAACAAAAGGGGTGCCGACAAAGGCAAAGGAAAAAGAGAAGCGGTCGATCTTGAGGCGATGCAGCGAGGCTAGAATCGGCGGTCTCGCCTTACATAGGTATGGTGGACTGGCGGCACAGCATTCACTAAACAACCTATAGAGACTCGATATAGCGCCGGCTATCGAGAGAGGGATAAGAAAGACCTAACCGAACCACGATGCTACCACCAAACAAACCCATCTGGTATTTTCCCTCGAGACCGACGAGGAAGTCAACCGAGGAACTCACACGTTGGCAGTTTTATTTATTCCGTTATGGTTGCGGCAATTACTAGTCAAATATAGATAGTCATCTGATAAAAATAAGCGTGTGCAGTTTTATTTAACCATTCCGTTGTGAATTACGACACTTACTAGTCAAATACTATTAGCATGAGATATCCCAAACCCAGATTGTTGGTACTTTTATTTAGCCATTCCATTGCAGTTGAGCTGATTACTAGTCACATCGGATACAAGTCAAATTATAACGATAAACTTTAGTTATAGTTGTCTATGATCGAGAAGCATGCTCCAAGTCGTCCATAACCGCGGACACAGCTTTTTGAAAAGATTTAACCCTGCAGGGGTGCACCAAAGTATCCACACGCAATTAGCATGAGATATCCACACGCACTTCGACCCTTTTTGCCAGATCAATTAACATCCACCCATCGGTATGTCGGCGGGGCCTAAGTCATGGCGTTTCCCGGACCCAAAGCAAGCACGGGGGCCACCCACTAAGTACACCATAGCGAAGTCGGTAGGGCTCAGACGGACTCGGGGTTTGTGGAGCAGTATGATCGGGAACCCGAAACTCTCGGGCTTGTCGTCACAGCAGGTCACGATCCTAAACGATGCAGTGTGCTATCCATCGCACAATTTAAATAAAGCAATAAAACATGGCATAAGTACAGAATAATAATAAAACCTCAAACTAGTTGTGGCCCCGACAATACTTGGAATCGGTACTAAATCGATGGGGTGCCCACACATCCCACATGTGGTTAGCGCTCGATCTCGAACAGGTGTCAAGAACTCGGGGTCCTCTGAGACACCGGTGGCGATCGGAAACCAAAATGTCTATCACCCACGGTGCCTCTGCATTTACCTTCTTCAATTTTAGTTGTTAACATGTAATTAAAGCCATGATCAACTCCAACCTTAGACATGCGGCAAAACTCCAACAAGCGTGGTACTCGACGACACACAACAGCACTTGAGCAAGCGACTACGACGCAAGTCTAACTATCTACCAATCAGCGGTAATAGGATGTGTCCAAGGCAATATGAGGCTGCAAGGGATATCAGTGCGAAAACTAGAGCATCGGCACACAGATAGCAATAGATCAACAGGAGGGAATAAATACTATAAAAGCAAGATAGGTAGAAAGGGAGGTGCTGCTTTGAAAACATTGCGAAGGTTCATAGAAGATCGGGTCGACACTCGCATCAACTCATCGGCCTAATCCGTGAAGAAGCAAAGCACTAGAAGAAAACACCGAATGCAATATTTAACACTACGGCAGAAGATCGGGCATGATGCATGTATGTTGTATGACATGGTAAAGGTACAATGCATTTAGATCATATTAAGCGGAACCGGGTCCCGACATTTAATTAAGCAGTTCAGGTTATTTAACTACCCAATTTTAAATGTTGTCTTAACATGGCAAAACATAGCCGGTTCGATACACAAATTTAAATGGGACCAATATACGACTAGATTTGCCGCATATGGGCCCCATATTTAAGTATATGGTGAATCGGCATAAGGCCCCCAAACCACACCAATATGCATGCGAGATGAATGATTTATTGCAACAAGTTATATTATCTATAAAATATAGGTCACGGAAAAGAGGTCACACTTTGGGGTTCGGCGAACTCTTGGTTCCGGGGGTTCGGGGCCGGACTCAGGGTTCGGATCTGGGTTCGGTCTCGGGAGCGTTCTCGGATAACGAGTAGATCTTGTCGCATCCGAGTTCTCGGCGAGCTTCGGCGTCCGGAAGGAGTACTTGTCGCCGGTCTCGGTGTCCTCGGATTCGAGAGGAAGAACATGGCGTATCCGTGTCGGCGACCTTGGCGTTCAAAGGCGGAGTTCTCGGAGTTCGTGTGGAAGGCCTCGAGGTTGATGTGGGAGATCTTAGCGGGTCCGAGAAGAACTTGGGTCGGCATCGGATCGGTCTTCGCATCGAGAAGGTGGCCTTGATGTTCCCTCTTGATCGTCGGAGGTGGACTCGGGTTCGGCCTTGGATTCATCGGGTTCTTCTGAGTCGTTGTCGAACTTGTCGTCATGAAGATCTTAGCGGTTCCTTGGATACAGATTTGCTTGCACCGACTCACTTGATGGCGGCTAGAGGAAACACACGAGGGGAACCGCATGACTTGCCATAGGGAGAACTCACGCAGGAATCCTGCGAGGGCATCGTGTTCTTGGCCTCAACAAAACAGAGGGCATATGGCTTGTGGTTGGGCGGTGGCCTTGATCGGAAGAACGGCGAGAGGCAGGACGAGCCAAAGCGGGAGGAGCTCCACGCAGCACGTCTGCAGGGCGCACCGGGGAAGGGAGGGCAGCGGCCGGTCTTGGCGAGACGTCTGAGAAGCGATGTTAGCCATGGCGGCAGCGGCCTGCAGCGGAGGAGCCTAGCTTCGGGCGGCGGAACATGGGACAGTGGAGGAGCACCGCGGGCAACGGAGGCTGGGCCGAGAGGCGAGGCCCTGGCCGGATCTTGACATGAGGCGGCGGAAGCGAGAAGCGGGCGACGCTTGGCGCCAGCAACAGTCTGAGGTCAGCGGGACCGGCCATGGCTGGGCGTCGCTCCGGAAAAAGGCGAGGAAGGGCAGGTGTGGCTGACGGCGACAGCAGCGTCCAGTGATCATGGTGAACGGAGGGCAGCGGAGTCGTGGCCTTTCAGGCTCAGTCTGTGGGGGCCTTGGTAGCCAAGGAGACAGGGAGAAGCTCTGGCGGGGTGGAGGGAGGCGATGGCGTTAGAAGTCGGGCCGGCGGTGGAGGGAGGGAGGAGAGAGGAAGGAGGCAGGGGTGGGAGGCGGTCGCGTGGGTCGAGGTCGGTGCGTGGTGGGGCAGGCGAGAGGAGATGGGGTGGGGCAGGTGGCGAGACGGGGAGGCGGGTGGGGTCCGGGGACAGGTGGGCGTGTGGGCCATGCGGGTGGAGTGGAGGGAGTTGGGCTGAGAGGTGGGTCCAGGCTGTGTGTGTGTTGCTGTGTGCGTGCGTGTGTGAGAGAGAGTGAGGGACAGTGGGACCGGGGTGGGAGTGGGGTGAGAGAGAGGATTGGTGAGGTGGCGGTGGGTGTGATGAGGTGGAGGAAAGGTGAGGTGGAGGGAGGGGATTGGTGGGGATGATGTGGAGAGGGCTGGGTAGAATAGTTTTAGGTATAAAAGGGTTTTGGGGTAGCCAGGGTTTTAGGGCAGGCTGGTTTGTCTTGGGGTGGCAATGGTCGGATCGGCGGTTGGCTGCCCCTAAAATAATTAAATATTTTATTTATTTCAAACAGGGTTTTTGCAAACCGATAGCAGACAAAAACAAAATAATCCGGAGGCCGGGTTTTAATTTGAAAATAAGGCAGGCGTTTAGAAAACAAAATAGGTTTTTCCGCAAATAGTTTTATGCAAGCAAATGCAAGATGATGATGATGCTTAAATGCAATGGGGCATGATGACATGAGCATGCGGTCATGATGATGCAATGCACAAAACAACACGATTTTCTAGTAGTGGTTTTGCGGGATGCCACAATTCGACACCACTAACAATGGATCTCGCCCTCGAGATCCGCCTCATGGTACCGGAAGGAAGGTCGGCGATCTGCGTCTTCTCGCTTCGTGTAGATCTTCGCGACACCACTAACAAGAGGTCGTTGTCCGTGATCGTCGAGAGAACACTCCGGGAACAAAAGGTCGAAGGTAGAGGTATCAACAAATAAAGCCACCTCTAGCTTCGATGGAAAGAGGGAACTGATGCATTCTCATCCACTTCAATGTACAAAAGCGAATAGGAAGGGTAGTCGGCATGGGGGCCAATCCATCACGCACCCAAACTATTACTCTGCACAATCAGTAGAAAAGCGTGCAACCATTCTCGGAATCAGACTGAAGATCTCGACAAGCGAGGGTCGGAACAAAGGAGTGATCACGGACTACGCATCGGATGGCGTGGATGATGTCGGCGCGTCGGAAAACACCGGAAGGCACGAGAAGGAATAAAGATAAGTCCACCAGACGAGGGATTCCTCGGATAACATGAAGACCAGATGTAGCAACACTGTTACCAAAAGAGGAAGCGAAACCCTGAAGGTACAACGAAAACCCAACCACGAGAATTCCTGGACTCGAAGAAAGAGAAGAGAGAGGATTCAAAACGCGCAGAGGTGAGAGGAGAGCAGCAGAGGGGTAAGGAGTAAAATTAGACCTAATCAGAACTATTCAACCGATTTTGCAAAAATAGTTTTGACACTCTACTTGGTAGTTAGCTAGGTTATCCTACAGGCTGGACTTGTGGGGTATCGCAACTGCTGAGCTCTGATACCACTCTGTAACACCCTCAGAATCGGCCCTATGCAAGTTTTAGCGATTCCCGCCAAACCCGCATAGAAACGATTCAAAGGTGCCCACCAGGCACTTTCGTGCGGGTGGAAAACGAAGTAATAACATTACACAACAGTCCTCGATGGGACCCACAGAACAGATATATATACAACAGCGACTCAATGGGTCAAGAATACAGATATACCATACAAAGATCCAAATCACCTTGAAAACGATATAGCGCCCGACTACGGACAAGATGCAAATGGGGCTAAGAGCCCTGAAGAATAACCAATGGCGTCCATAACCCTGCCCAGGCCAAGCCGGAAGGGTAACCACTAACGACGTCGATCTCAAAACACCTTAAACAAAAGGGTGCCGACAAAGGGCAAAGGAAAAAGAGAAGCGGTCGATCTTGAGGCGATTACGGCGAGGCTAGAATTCCGGCGGTCCTCGCCTACATAGGTATGGTGGGTGAGCAGCGGCATTCACTAAACAACCTATAGAGACTCGATATAGCGCCGGCTATCGAGAGGGATAAGAAAGACCTATTCGGAACCACCTGATGCTACCACCAAACAAACCCATCCTGGTATTTTCCCCTCGAGACCAGACGAGGAAGTCAACCGAGGAACTCACACCGTTGGCTGTTTTATTTATTCCGTTATGGTTGCGGCAATTACTAGTCAAATATAGATAGTCATCCTGATAAAAATAAGCAGTGTGCAGTTTTATTTAACCATTCCGTTGTAGTTGCGACACTTACTAGTCAAATACTATTAGCATGAGATATCCCAAACCCAGCAGTTGTTGGTACTTTTATTTAGCCATTCCATTGCAGTTGAGCTGATTACTAGTCACATCGGATACAAGTCAAATTATAACTAAACTTTAGTTATAGTTGTCTATGATCGAGAAGCTGTGCTCCAAGTCGTCCATAACGCGGACACAGCTTTTTGAAAAGATTTAACCTGCAGGGTGCACCAAAGTATCCACATAATTAGCATGAGATATCCACACTTGACCCTTTTGCGGATCAATTAACATACACCCATCGGTATGTCGTGGGGCCTAAGTCATAGCGTTTCGGACCCAAAGCAAGCACGGGGCCACCCCACTAAGTACACCCATAACAAAGTCGGCCGGGCTCAGACGGACTCGGGGTTTGTGGAGTGTATGAACGGGAACCCAAACTCTCGGGCTTGTCGATACAAAAACAGGTCACGATCCTAAGCGATGATGTGCTATCCATCGCACAATTTAAATAAGCAGTAAAACATGGCATAAGTACAGAATAGTAATAAAACCTCAAACTAGTTGTGGCCCCAGTACAATACTTGGAATCGGTACTAAATCGATGGGGTGCCCACATCCCACATGTGGTTAGCGCTCGATCTGGAGCAGTGTCAAGAACTCGGGGTCCCACGGACACCGGTGGATCGAAACCAAAATGTCTATCACCCACCGGTGCCTCTGCATTTACCTACTTCAATTTTAGTTGTTAAACAGTAATTAAATCCATGATCAACTCCAACCTTAGACATGCGGCAAAACTCCAACAAGCTGTGGTACTCGGCGACACACAACGCACTTGAGCAGCGACTACGACGCAAGTCTAACTATCTACCAATCAACAGGTAATAGGATGTGTCCAAGGCAATATGAGGCTGCAAGGGATATCAATGCGAAAACTAGAGCATCGGCACCACGGATAGCAATAGATCAACAGAGGAATAAATACTATAAAAGCAAGATAGGTAGAAAGGGGAGGTGCTCGCTTTGAAAACATTGCGAAGGTTCATCAGAAGATCGGTCGACACTCGCATCAACTCATCGGCCTAATCCGTGAAGAAGCAAAGCACTAGAAGAAAACACGAATGCAATATTTAACACTGGCGGAAGATCGGGCATGATGCATGTATGTTGTATGACATGGTAAAGGTACAATGCATTTAGATCATATTAAAAGCAACGGGGTCCCGACATTTAATTAAGCAGTTCAGGTTATTTAACTACCCATAATTTTAAATGTTGTCTTAACATGGCAAAACATAGCACCGGTTCGATACACAAATTTAAATGGGACCAATATACGACTAGATTTGCCCGCATATGGGCCCCATATTTAATTATATGGTGAATCGGCATAAGGCCCCCAAACCACACCAATATGCATGCGAGATGAATGATTTATTGCAACAAGTTATATTATCTATAAAATATAGGTCACGGAAAAGAGGTCACACTTTGGGGTTCGGCGAACTCTTGGTTCCGGGGGTTCGGGGCCGGACTCAGGGTTCGGATCTGGGGTTTGGTCTCGGCGGGAGCGTTCTCGGATAACAGAGTAGATCTTGTCGCATCCAGGTTCTCGGCGAGCTCGGCGTCCGGGAAGGAGTACTTGTCGCACCAGGTCTCGGTGTCCTCGGATTCGAGAGGAAGAACATGGCGTATCCGTGTCGACGACCTTGGCGTTCAAGGCGGAGTTCTCGGAGTTCCGTGTGGAAGGCCTCGAGGGTTCGGTGACGGAGATCTTGTGGTCGAGAGAAGAACTTGGGTCGGCATCGGATCGGTCTTCGCATCTGAGAAGGTGGCCTTGATGTTCCCTCTCGATCGTCGGAGGTGGACTCGGGTTCGACGCTTCGGATTCATCGGGTTCTTCCTGAGTCGGTGTCGAACTTGTCGTCATGAAGATCTTGACGGTTCCTTGGATACACAGATTTGCTTGCACCCGACTCACTTGATGACGGCTAGAGGAAACACCTGAGGGGAACCGCATGACTTGCCATAGGAGAACTCACGAGGAATCCTGCGAGGGCATCGTGTTCTTGGCCTCAACAAAGCGAGAGGGCATATGGCTTGTGGTTGGGCGGTGGCCAGCATGAAGAAGAACGGCAGAGACGGGCGAGCCAAAGCGAGGAGCTCCAGCCAGCGTCTGCGGCGGCACCGGGGAAGGTGGGCGGCGGCGGTCTTTGGCGAGGGCGTCTGAGAAGCGGTGTTGGCCATGGCGACAACGCACGGCCGGAGGAGGGCCTAGCTTCGGGCGGAACGCGGGGCAGTGGAGGAGCACCCGGCGGACGACGAGGAGGCTAAGCCGAGGAGGCGAGGCCTGGCGGATCTTGGCTTGTGAGCGGCGGCCGGGAAGCGGCGACGCCAAGCGCCAGCTGTCTGGTCAGCGAGGGACGGGACCGCCTTGGCTGGGCGTCAGCTCCGACGGAAAGGAGGCGAGGAAGGGCAGGCGTGGCCGACGAAACAGCGGCGTCAGCCTTGATGTGAACGGAGGGCAGTGGGTCAGCGCTGGGCTTTCAGTGCCATGAAGCGGGCAGTGGCGGCCAGGGGAGACCAGGGAGAAGCTCTGGCGGCAGGGGTGGAGAGGCGATGGCGTTAGAAGTCGGGCTGGAAGGCGTGGAGGGAGGCGGGAGGGAGAGAGAAGGAGGCAGGGGTGGGGGAGGCGGTGTGGGTCCAGTCGGTGCGTGGTGGGGCAGGCGAGAGGAGATGGGGTGGGGCGGCTGGACGAGGCGGGGAGGGGTGGGGGGAGGGGCAGGTGGGCGTGTGGGCAGCGGTGGAGTGGAGGAGTGGGGCTGAGAGGTGGGTCCAGCTGTGTGTGTGTTGTGTGTGCGTGTGTGAGAGAGGGAGTGAGGGACAGGGGTGGGGTCCAGGGGTGAGTGGGGGAGTGGGGGGAGAGAGAGAGGATTGGTGAGGTGGCGGTGGGTGTGATGAGGTGGAGGAAAGGTGAGGTGGAGGGAGGGGATTGGTGGGGATGATGTGGAGAGGGCTGGGTAGAATAGTTTTAGGTATAAAAGGGTTTTGGGGTAGCCAGGGTTTTAGGGCAGGCTGGTTTGTACTGGGGGTGGCCAACTGGGTCGGATCGGCCGGTTCTGCCCCTAAAAATAATTAAATATTTTATTTATTTCAAACAGGGTTTTTGCAAACCGATAGCAGACAAAACAAAATAATCCGGAGGCCCGGGTTTTAATTTGAAAATAAGACGGGGCGTTTAGAAAACAAAAATAGGTTTTTCCGCAAATAGTTTTATGCAAGCAAATGCAAGATGATGATGATGCTTAAATGCAATGGGGCATGATGACATGAGCATGCGGTCATGATGATGCAATGCACAAAACAACGCGATTTTCTAGTAGTGGTTTTGCGGGATGCCACAAAACATGTCGATACTATTGTCATACAATATATCTTTAGTGTTAGCCCATTGTGAACCACACCTTAGTTTGATAACAAACTACTTGACACAAATTCCCTCCTTTGCTGCTACTATAGCAGTCATATACTTAGCCTTTTGTTGTAGTATTCGTCACAATGTCTTAACTTTGGAACTCTTCCCAATCCATCATGGAAACTTTCTTTCCATTTCATTGTGCCACCCATAGTTTAAATTGAGATAAACTTAGTTTGTATCTTGTGACAAAACTAGTATCAATGTAACGCTTTACAATGAACTATTTGTAATTGTTTGTCATCTCTACATAAATATATTCTTAGTTCTTCCAAAAGATCATAAGAATATCCTTACTATCGTCCAATGATCATTTTATGATTCATTCTGGTATATGCTCATAACACTTAGAGCATAGGACATATCTGGATGTGTACATATCATGGTATGATTGATCAAAACATTCTCGTGATTTCACTCATCAAGTGTCAAAGCACTTGAATCTTGTTTCACTTATCAAGTGTCGATACACTTGAATCTTGATTCAATTCTTTTCCATGCGACAAGAACCGTTTCTTGTTGTTTCTATATTGAACTCCTTCAATATCTCATATATGTACGTTTGGCACAACCATATTAGTGTCACAGTCTATCCACTATAGACATTCATGCTAAATATTCGGGTTTTGCCTAAGTATTTCATCGAAATGAAATTCTTAACCTTTGTCAATAAAATATACATCATTTCTAATCAACAAGATGTCCTCCACATAATGTATTAGAAATATGTCTTAGAGCTCCCACTTAATTTCTTGCAAATGCAAGCATCTTCATCGTCTCTGATGAAAACTCTTTTCATCACGGTGAAGATTCAACTCATGATGCTTACTTCAACAATTGAAGTTTGCATGCCCCTTTTTAGCATCCTTTGAATTAACAAAAACCCTTTGGATCGTGTCATGTACACGTCCTAGGTAACCATTCTATTAAAAGAACTTTCTTTTGTTTATTCATCTACCATATACCAAATTATATGTAGTGGTTGCTACTTTAATCCGTCGGACTAAATATAAGCTATGAAAGATCAAATCTTGTCATAGTCAACTCCTTGAACATTGTCATAAAATACTTACGACATATGACTATTTCATAGATGTGAAACATCCATATCATTTCTTTATAGATCCAAATCGACCGATAGGTTTTACACCTTTCAGGAGGGTCTTCCAAGTTCAAAACTTGATTTATCGTGTATGGACTTATCACGGATTTTATGGATTCAAGCCATTTGGAGTCGGGCCCATCATCGCTTCTTTGTATGTATTCGGTTCATCATTGTCAAACAATAATGATTTACTCTCAAATCTTAGCATTTGATTGTTTAACCGACCTACTTGGTTCAATAGGAACTTAGATCTCCGTGAACACAACCTTTGAGGCACATAAGCTATGAGCATTATGGCAGCCTTGAACGATTTCGGCTATGCAACTCAGCATATAGCTAAGGTTCGTTAACCTTATCAAAGTTCTATTGTCCTCCCACTTAACTTTTACGAAAAAATTCCTTCTTCAGAAACTTCATATTTCAAGCGACAAACCCTTTTGTCCTCGGTGTTATGGAGGAATAACCAATTGTTATTGAAATAACCTACAAAGACATGCTCATCCGACTTGGTTGTAAACATCTTACTTATGTTTAGCATACCAAAATTTAAGAAATGACAACTTGGGTTTTACCCCAAACCATAACTTTCATGGTGTCATTTCAGCGGATCAAGATGGAGCTCTTTTAAATTATAAGCGATAGTCTCTAAAGCTTTAATCTTTTAAAACATAATGGCAGTTTTATCAATAATACCTGTGATCCAACCATGTCAAACAAGGTTTCATTACAAATCTCAAACACTCCATATTCCTATGGTGTTTCGGTATATGTAAATCTAGGTGTTTTGCTAAACTTGCAACTCAAATAAATCCCTTTATGATAAAATCATAATTCATTTATTTTCTTGTTACACTTGTAACTCAAATAAATCCCTAATGATAAAATCATAAACCATTTATTTTCTTGTAACAATGATTTTCACTTCATATTGAAAGTCTTTTAACATTTTCAAATATTCCACACTTCTTTATCATTAAGTGAATATTCACTCAAATTTCAGGAGAAAGTATATTAAGTTGAAACCCATAAACTACGACTATACTTAATGGACTACATACATCGATATGTATAAATTCCAATAATTTAGTCGTTCGTTCTTCTTTGGCCTTTGAGCGAAGTTTTAATTATCGAGGAAAGTCTCTGGCGTCCTTGATCAAATCAAAGACTCCAAAATCCATGAAAATGGAGTTTCTTCATGTTTTCTTTCCAATATAATTTAAATGGCGATGTCACTTCGTAAGTGATCTTCCAATCATTTGTCTTGCGACATTTTAGCATTAGGTTTTATGGATGTGATTTCTCCAACTAGATTTGTAAATCATCCATCTTATATGGAACATGGTAATTATTTGAACAACCTTTGTTCTCATAATACCTGATTCAAATAACAATTAGTAAAACAAATCTTGAAGTCAAGCCTTGATGTCAACGAGAAATACAAACAACGGTTTGTTTGTTTTTATGAACATCATCACATATTCTCTTGCTAGTTACTTAGTCCATTGTGGTTCATGAATTGCGTCATTCTATATGAAATTTCATACCAACCAATTCGGTATCCAATACCTAAGAACCACATTGTTTAACAAGCAAAGAATACAACCATAACATGTATATCATATATATATACCTAAATTGGATATTTCCAATCTTTTCTTTTCTGCCAAATATATTTTTATAGATTCTCTTTCAGCATTTCCTTTTACTTTTTAAAAGAATCTATCAACATCAAAAGTGGCTCCATATACATGACACATAGTCCAAAGCGTGTATATTCAAATAATAATACCTTTGAACTTGCACTTTGAAGTAGATCACCATCATCAAATGATCAGCGTTCTTTCAAAATCCATTCTTTAGTAATCTTTTAGTATAGTAAACACTTTACATACATTTTCTATTCATCCTTATCATGACGACTTTCACGATCAAGCTACTGTAGCTTATAAAGGCGAATCGTGAGTATAACATTACTTTCCAAAACCCTTTTGGATGATTAGGATGTCTAACATCTCCAACCTTTGCAAATTCTCATCCAATATGAGAACATATATTATACTTTATCATACTGCAACCAAAACATTGTTTCAGATATCGTTATATCTGCCACACATGATGGTTTCTGAAACAATTCTTTCAGCTCCTAGATAACCTTGATATTTAAATCAAGAATCATGGAGGCAAACATGATACTTTAGATACTAACACTGGAATTGTTACTCTCGATTTAATACTAACTATTAAATTTCACGGAGTAAACAAAGTTTGCTGAAATTTTGCAATAGGACTTTAAACTTTAGATTGACACTAAACACAATACGATACCAGTTCGTAAAGTATATATCCAGAATTCTATAGCTCTATTATCTTAATTACAACTATGCATAAGGTGGTGAACGAATGCCAATGACTACAACAAATTGTGCAAATTCACTTTGATTTAATTTATGATAAATTGAGTTCTACCAATCCAAATTAGAAATGAACTCCCACTCAAAAACGACATCCCTCGTGTCTTTTTGGTGATTACATGAACCAAATCCACTACACCAAGTCCGGTCATCACGTGAGTCGGTGTAGCTTCAAAGGCGAGCATCACATGGACATCATATCTACTATATGACTCATGCTTAACCTTTCGGTCCGTGTTCCGAGGCCATGTCTGTACATGCTAGGCTCGCCAAGTAAGAACCTTAGTATTCACGTGTGTAACTGTCTTACACCCGAGATATGCTCGTGGATTCAAGTACACCCGATCATCACGTGATGCCTTGAAGCGACGAAACATTGTCGGTGCATACTTAAGGAAGAACACATCCTTATCTTGATATTTAAATGAGGGACCATCTTATTATGCTAATAAAACGCCAAACAAGCAATATAAGATGCAATCAAACATCACATGTTTATTAGTGAAATGATATGGTTCCCGCATATGATCTCTATCATGTGCACCGTGGTATGATCACTATCATACCTTTATGTGTAAGGCCAAGGTCTATAGAACTTACACGTTATGTGTGTTGTAAGAGTATCATCTCATACTTCTACTTACAACATCACCATATCATAACACTAGCCCAGCAACAATCTAAAATAGACGCCTCTAATTTATCCATTGCAAGTTTTACGTGGCTTAGGGCTTTCGAAGATAGAACCGTTCTTACCTACGAACATGAACCACAACGAGGATAACCAAATTGTTGACAACACGTTGCAAATTAGATATTGACTATAGTAGGAGAGACAGACACCCGCTAGCCACTTATGCAAAACTAGTTGCATGTCAATCATGGAACAGGTCTCATGTGCGAGGACATGTAAAGTTTGTCCGTGCCGCTTCATCCCACTATGCCACCAATATCCAAAGTACAACTAAGAAGCAATAAAATGATCATCATCGCCCACATACTCATATGTGTACTACCCATGCAAAGTATCTACGCATAGATAAGCTCGATACCCTTTGTAGGGTTTGCAGCATAGAAAACAAAAAATTTCCTCTGATGGGAACATCTAAGTACCAAGATATATCTACTAGAAACAAGCAACGGGTGGATATACATCCATAGAATACATACCCTCGAAGACCGAATAGCGTTAACGAGGTTGTACTCGTGGATGATATAGACGAACGCTTGCCGATCTCAAGATCGTGATGAAGTCCGTCTGGTCCAGCCGGTCCAGCACGATCAAGTCCAGCACCTCAAAGCAGTGGTGCATCCGTGATCGCACACACGTACGGGTACCCCGACAACCTCCGCTCCCTCACTCCAGCGAAGCATTGGAAGCAACAAATCCTTCCAGAAAAAGCCACCGGGAACATGTATCTCGCTGATCCGAGACCATGGGGAAATTCTAAAGGGGGGAGAGAGATCCTTCGCGAGGAGGTGTGCTTTGAGAGGAGGAGAGGGGGGCCTTTTATAGGGGAGAGGGGGGCACCCAAGGGGCATGGCGCCCAGCCATGGGGGCTGCCCCCACCTCTTCCACATTCATGTGGGTGGAGCTCCCACTCAAAATGAAAAGCCTCCACTCCCATTAAAAAGCCTCCACTCAAAAATCGACTCACATGCATTAAATTTCCACCAAATTTAATGCAAGCTCTCATTTAAATAAAACTCTTTTATTTATTTATTCAGAATTTTGTTAATTACTTTAATTAACAAACATTCACATAGAACCCCTTACAACATTTCAATTTCACATGCAGAACCAGTTTCAGCAACTTCAACCGAAAAAGTTTCGGTGTCTAGTGAAATAAATTCCTGCGCTTTCTTTTTTCTTTCTCTGGCATATCATTTGCTCCGAATGGTGTCGGTATCCCTTAAGTATGTCACCCTACGGTTCGCGAATAATGCAGACATGATCAAGACCCCTCTCCGATTAATAATCAGCAGCGGGACCTGGAGATCCATACTGACTCCCACACATTCAACGATGACTTCTGTGATCGTGTGAACCTTTTACGCTAGTATTTTAATCCCTTTGTTTCACGATATATTACATGTCCGAGATTTGATCATCGGTATCTACATACCTAGTTTGATCTCGTTACCGACATGCACTCTTTTCTCGTTCCCGTGATATAACATTCTAGTGATCAAATCACTTGCTTGCAAGCTAATCAATGTGATATCATCGAGAGGGCCTAGAGCATATCTATCCGTCATCGGGATGAACAAATTCCACTCTTGATCCATGGGTCTCAACATAACACTTTAGTAGTTCTGAAGCCATCTTTATAATCACCCAGTTACGGTGTGACGTTTGATGTCATCGAGAAACTCTTCCGGTGTTAGTGATTGACATGATCTCATGGTCTAAGGATTAGGATCACTTCGTAAGTTGTTATAACAATATAAACTCAATGACTTTGATCGTAATGCTATACTTTGGATGAATGTTCATCACATCATTACACTAATGTTGTGACCTTGTTATTAACAAAATCCAATGTCCATGATCAGGAAACTTTGATCATCTTGTTAATCAACAAGCTAGTTTATAAGAGAGGCATAACTAGGAACTTCCTTTTTATTTATTAAACACACATGTATTAACGTTTCCGTATTAATACAATTATATCATGCAAAATAAACATTTATCACAAATAAGGAATACGATAATAACCACTTTATTATTGCCTCTCGGGCATATTCCCTTCAATTTGGGCCTTTCTAACCTTGCAAAAATATTTTGGAAAACTGCAGATATTTCTGAACTTTGAGGTGGGACTGTAAAATGTATCATGATTATTGTTGTCTAAAGTAAAATGGTAACTGCCCTAATCTCTCCGAAGTTTGACTAGAAATTTGTTAGAGTTAGATAAAAACATCATGCACATGTGTACAAATGAGTAGCAGTTTGTCATAGTTGGATAAAAACATCATGCACATATGTACAACAACGAGTAACACGTTTCTTGAAGTGGGGTGACTATCGTACAATGTTAGTGATGTTATAGTACATACTCCCTCTGTTCATAAATAAGTGTACTTCTAGCGTTTGTCTTTAAGTCAAAATTAACAAAAATTGATCAATTTTATATGAAAATATAGCAACATTTATGACACTTAATTAGTACCATCACATCCGTTTTGAAACGTAGGTTCATAGTATAATAATTTGATTATATAATATGTTATATGTTGATCCAAACTTTATAAAATATAGGCCAACTTCTGACGAGTGGAACGAGACCCGTCGCCATACCATAGTTTTCATCTTTTCCCTCTGTTTGAGGACGTCATGTACTTCGGCAAGGGTTAGTTCATCACGGCTCAACAATATTGTATCACGGCGTCCGTAGTTTTTTCCTCTCTTTGTTGGAGAGGTTTTTCCATGTTAAATATGTATTCCCTTACTGCGATTTCGTTTTTGTTCTTCGTTATTTACTTGTCGTGATTATAACATAATATACGTATATATGTTGCCATATTTATTACAAAATTAGTGAAATGGTAAAAAGTTTAACTCCAAGCAAATACTATAAATACACTTATTCTGGACGGAGGAGTAACTACTAAGAACAATGGTGACACAATTATGAGGTTAAGCCAAGGGGCCGAGAAGGAACAAAATGAATGATATATGCATCGTTGTCATGCATGTGTGAGGGGAAGATAATGCAATGTGAAATAAAAACACACATATTATATTTATATTTACTATTAAATGGGAGTTGGTGGCTGCAGCATCCCAATTGTCTAACAATTGTAATGCTACTTGTCTAGTCTATATATTGCTACTTCCTACATGTCTTTTATTGCATCATCATTATATCATATTCATGTCATCATTGCCACCTTGCATTTGAGCATCATATTAAAACCTATTCGATTTGGTTCTTCTCTTCATATTGCATTTGCCTTATTAATTGTATTTGCTTCTTCATGCAATGTATTTGTTTTTTGATAAATGTTCATGATGTACAAATTGAGTTGAGGACATGTATATTTAATTCATTCTACCTACTAACTTGCTTTGGATCCATGTGAGCTTAACTTGCTCATTATTTCTACTGTACATGTATATGATCTTCTACACTCACATGCAATAATAGTCCTTCTACTCATTCTAAGGTTCTTGTTTGGTGTTGTTTTGTTTTCCATTAAAATCAAGGGAGTTTAATTCAATCTAAATCTTCAACCTAATCTTCCTCACCACCTCTCTATCTCTCACCATCCATCTACATGTGTCCTTACACACACCCACATAGCTACACCCACATGCATAATCCCTTGTCCATGGCACACTAGGCCATCAAGCATACACGTCTACCCCTCATTTTGCTTGCAAAGCAAGATGATCAGCACCAACCCACGAGCTCCCCTCCTCCCTCGATCCCTCCCCAGCCCTCTCTCGGCTACAAGACAGAAAAGAGAGGAAAAGAGAAGACCTAGCCTGTGTACCTCCTCCTCACCTTTTGCAAAAGCAAGCCAACACCCCCATGTGCTTCCTCCCTCGCTCTCCTCACCTAACCATCCACCCCAGGGTAGCCCCAGATCGAGATCTGGAGGCCCTTGCACCTCTCCTTCCTATCCTAACCGAGCTCTACATCTCCCATGGCCACATCAAACCCTAGCCTTGGTAGCTTCTTCCCTCCCCTCCCCCCCCCCCCCCGTCGCTCCGCTGCACGCCAACCAAGCCCGATGGCACCAACATATTCTCCTGCGTCCCCTTTGTCAACCAGTACCTGTGGCCGAGCCTGGGAAGCCCCAGACAGCCGTCTCCGTCGCCATGGCCGGGAGGAACCGAAGCTCCACGATCGCGAGCCACGCTGCCATTCTCCGCCACCTCTGTGAGCTCCCGGTCCTTCTATACATGGACCCCTTTCCTCTCTTGCACCGTAGCGGTGCCGCACTGCGTCAAGCACCCTGCGTCTGTGCTGCCCTTGATCACCTTGAGCGTGCGCGTCGATCGCGTTGCAGCCGACCTCGCCTCGGTTCCCCTAGATTTCCAGCGCCCATGAACCTCCGTTGGAGAACCTCCGAACATCAAAGATGTACCTTGTACTTCCCTCTTTAAAACGAGCCATCACACGCCCGTTTTGGTGCACCAAAGACCTGGAAATCATCCTCGAAAGAACGATCGATCTAGCAGTTTTGGTGCGAGAAAATGCGATTTCCGACAATTATTACTGACCTGTTCTCCATCCGTTTCCGGCTCATACAGACATCATACGGGGAAACCTTGAACACGAAACTGTTAGAAATAATGGGCTAATTCATTAGACCCATGTGTGATTTCAGATTTTCCCTAAATCTCAAAGCCCATATATGTGAAAGCCCATATGTGATTTGGCCCAAGTTGGTGGCAGCTCACATGTGTGTGTGGCAAGAGCTGTGGGAGCTAAAGTTTAGTCCCACGTGGAAAGTTGAAGGAGAGTTGCACCACCTTATAAGGTGGAGTGTTGCACCACTTTGTAAGTGAGTGACAATAAGAGAGTTACACACGCGCTCCTCCGACGACGGCGCCGCCGCTTGCATGCACGCTCTCCTCGTATCGTCTTGTCACGACGCGCGTGTGCCGCGGGTTGCGGGAATCTCGCCGAGCCGAGCTTTATTTTGCTGCTCAGGAAAATGTGTGCAGTTAGACAGACGTGTCAACAGTTAGCGGATTTGGGTCGCTCCCAAATCGTGGGCTATCTGTAACCGACCCGAACGTGCGCGACATGGGCTTGGTCCACCCGTGTCCTGTACGGGATTTCCAAGCTGCTCTATATAAATGCATGTGCGACTTCCACAATTAAGAAACAGTAAAGCTGAACTACCTACGTCATCTCTCAGTGATTTGGCGTTTTGAGCTGTTCGATAGGCTTCTCAACGGTTCAGATCATTCTTCTGGTCAGTTGCACGCACGTTACCGGCTGTGCCAACCATTTAAAGGGCCGCTACTCCGAATATTGAGCTGGGTGCCATATGATTAATCAGGCC